>CM071678.1:16486610-17109110 GCA_036553675.1 Solanum okadae | reverse complement strand
CAAGTGCAATATCAGTACACTACCACAGTGTACTGATAGGATCACACGACTATTCCAGTAAGCAAAACATACATAAGCAGTCACAACATAATAAACATGACATGTACAGAACATATATACACATTGGTTATCATTTCAGGAGCAATGTACAATTACACATTCTCAATGACAAGTAGATATGACATTTCAATGCTCCTCTCATGGAACCATAGCCAAACTGTTAGTATGCCAGGACATGACACATGATCCCAATTAGTGTGTCGGAACGACACCCGCTCCAATATAAGTGTCGGAACGTGACACCCGATCCCAGTTAGTGTGTCGAAACGTGACACTCGGTCCATTCAACACAACCACAATCACAATCACACTCATATGTACATACTCATAATCATACAATCAAGTGTTGAATCATGACATACGTTTGTTCGTTCATACTCATTTCATTAGGTTTGATCAACAAGGTTGCATTCACATACATACATGCATTACAATGAAGCAATTACTAACGTACATCACACAAAACATGAAATCAAACCATCACCTACCCTGAAATCAAGCTTGAATCCCTCTAAGGCACTTGAATCTTCCCTTTTCGGATTCTTTCCGCTTGTTCTAGGTCTACAAACAATTAATATACGCAAGGAACAATAATTAAAGGTCTAATTATTCGGATTATAGCAAACCCAATAACCCAAGACCAACCCATGATCCTAAGGTGCAACTAGGGCCTTTTCCCACCATCAAATTCAGTCCAAAATCCTCCCCCAATAATTTTTAACCAAGAACCTACGTTCTATGGATCGAAAAATAGATTAGGGGGGTAAAATCCTTACCTTTAGCACTAAAAGTCGTGGAAAACTGTCAAGAAATTGCCTGGGGTCGTCTCTTAACTCTCAAGAACGAAACTTGCAGAAAAATAACGTTTTTGGAGTTTTTCCCCGGCTTAATTCGCGACTGAGCCATTACGATGGACCCCATCTCGCCACAACGGCCTCGCCCTGGCGGGAATAATCCCGCCACAGTGGCTTACACGGAGACAGAGAGTCGAAATTTGAGTTCCAAACCCCCATTTCACAGCACACCTTCAACCCATGATGTTCAAAAACTACCCATTCACGCTAAGATCAGTTTTGGTAGTTCTACTCGCCAAATTTCGTAAAGTCGTAAGGGTTCCTTCACAGCTTAGCTATCTACTAATGTAATCAAATTCATTATTAAATCTTTCATACATTACCAGATTTTCCTAGACCTCGCATGACTCAGATTTCGTCCAAGGTTGTGTACCTGTTAATAATAATAAATTGATAATAGAATCTTGTGAAATAGTTGCTCCAAGTCTGACTTGGAGCTTCAAGGAATCAAAGTTTATGACTCATTTTTTAAACAGAGAGGGGTCTAAAATACCCTTCAACTATTGGAATTAGTACAAAAATATCATTCGTTAACCTATCTGCCACGAAATACCATTGGGGTCAACCTTTGCGGTTCTTTTATACCCTTATCACAAATGGTTATGTTAGTTAAATTAATTAGCCTTCTCATTTAATACGTGACACGATATGATTCATTAGAAAAAAATAATTAACTAAAACTAATTAAACCAATCAAATCTGGATCCACCAAAAAAAACACCAACCCAATTATTCTAAAGGAGAAACCCCATTTAAATATTTCACCATCTTCATCTCTTTCATCAAGTTGGCAATTCAAAAGGTAAGTCCTACACTCTGAGCCATAATTTGATTCTAAGGTAAACATGCTAAATTGTCTCATACTCAACGCAACATGTTATACCCTATTTAACTCGAGGTCCAACCAGTGTACAACATATTGGTGATTCCTATAAGGTAAGGGTTCAATTAATCCTAAAGGAAAGGAATAAGGCATCCTTTAAGATCCATTAAAATTGGTTAACCGATCAAACTTAAGTTAATTAAACTTAAGTTAAAATTAAGAAAAAGTAAGTATTGAATAAAAAGTGAAAACATTTATTAAAAGATATGATCATTTGATTTGGAAAGACATTCTTGATAAAAATCATTCTTAAGAAAAGTTTGAGAAAAAAAAAGATGCTTATTATTATTTTTTCAAGTAATTAAATGACGGGCAACCAAAACCAATCAGCCTAACTTGTTAAAAATATTTATTAAAACAAGAGGACGTTTTGGAGCAATTAATATTTGAGAAAAAAAAGAAGATTTTTCATGGGTTAGTAACCAGCTCATCACTTTGCTCAAATGTTATCAAAAAAAATATTAAACGAACTTAAATATAATATTAAGAAAGATAAACCAAAATTAATTATTATTAATCCTATTTCCAGATTAGTATTATCTTAAGCGTCTATGTACTATTAATTTTAAACTACTCCCTCCGTCCACAATTAATTGTCATAGTTTCCTTTTTTAGAGTCAAACAATAAGAACTTTGACCAACATTTTACGGTGTATATTTTCATCATATTGATATGCAAAAAATTGCAACTTATAGTACTTTTCGTATAGTTTTTGAATATCTAATTTTTTTTTTAAAAATATCGAATTAACGTAATCTAATTTAACTTTAAAAATTAGTCAAATTGACTTTCGAAAAGCGCAACATGACAAATAAAAGTGGACAGAGGGAGTATATCCAAGGCACCAAGAAGCCTAGGTTATTCAATAGTTTAGCTATAAATCTAAACAAATAATGATAATATAAAAGAGAACAGATTATAAAACAAAAGATTAGGACATGAGATGATTTGATACGAATATTTCACATGCTTGAATGCATATACATGAAAATGTATTACAGGAACAAAACAAAACGATTACGTTATGAAACAGAGAAAGACGAAACTATAGAAAGGTTAAGTTATTACCTTCCGTAGAGCAGTGACTGGTGCTTTTAGATCTTAGATCCACCACTCCTCCACTGATTATAAAACGAGATTTAGAATTTGTATGAAGTGAAATAGAACGATGAAAGCAGATGGAATTTTGAGGGTCAAAAACTTGGTTCAAAGCTAAAAATACAAATGTGTACTTATAGGCGAAAATAAGATAAGATTTGGGCGGAATTTTTGATTTTTTTCCGCCTCCTCCAACACTCTGAATCCGAACATTGATGATATTGGACGAACATGTGAGCCTTCACGTGATTCAAATCAGAGAGGACGCGATTTTCTTCAGACTAATGACGAAAGTGTTTGAAAATTTGCCTGAAGAGGAAGAAGGAACAACAGGGCTAGTATCTAAGGATATTAGGTTTATTTGAAAGGAGAGTGGGTTGCTGTAATAGGGTGGAATGGGCCATTCAAAGGCTAGGTTTTAGATAAATTTTTGATAAATTTTTTAAAATGTCAATATTTTAGCATTTAATAGGATCCGTTAGCCATATTTTCAATATTTATTAAAAGTGTTAATATTTTAGTTTGTTATATATTTGATTTATGTTTTTTTTTTTAATTTGAAAGAATACAATTATTTAATAACAAAAGGGAGAAAATCAAGGGATAGAATATTTCAAAAAAAAAAAATATCACTTAATTTTCTCATCAGTTACATTTTCAAAGAAAACTCAAATGTGTGCCTTTCTCACAATGTATTTTTATTTTTATTTTCCAGAATTTTGTAAACTTTTTTAAATCGTATTCATTTCAATATGTATGCTATTAGTATTCATTCTAGTTTTCATGTTGCATTTTGTATAATGAAACTTGTATTTTTTTATTAGTTTGTATTCGTTCCAATAGGTATGTCAAATAAATCTGTAGTTATTTAAGAAACATATTTGTATTCATGTATTCTTTCACTGTGTATTTATTTTTTTCTTCAGAATCTTGTATCCTTCCTTAAGTCATATTCATTCCAATTTGTATTTTATTTGTATTTGTATTCATTCTAGTTTTTATGTAGTATTTTGTATAATATATAAAATACAAAAAACAACATGATGGAAAAGTGAGAATGAAATATGAAACTGAAAAGGAATAAATGAATATTTGTTGCAATCATTATTAACTAAAATACATAACTAGTTGGCATACCTTTAGAATGAGTACAAATTAGGAACAAATATCATATTCATGAACTATGCAACATGATTTTTGAATGAATACAAATATTAATTGCATGCATACGGTTTTGAATACAAATTGAGAAATGCTACAAAATTCTGAAAAAAGTTATAAAAAAACAAAACAAACTAATAGGAAGTTGTTCTTCCTATAAATAAAATACATATCTAGTTGACATACCTTTGGGATGAATTCAAATTAGGAACAAATACAAGATTCATAAACTATGCAACATGAGATTTTGAATGAACGCAAATATTAATAGCATACATACTGATTTGAATACTAATTGAGAAAGGATACAAAATTCTAAAAAAAACTATAAATATAAAACAAACTAATAGGAAATTGTTCTTCCTCAACTTGGTCTTCAACAAGCTTTTCGAAATTTTCAGCACCTAATTTTTTTCTATTATTAATAATGTCTTTACATAATAGAGAAAAATCTCAAAAGATAGTGGGTGAAAAATATTTTGAAGGAATTGTGAGATTTCTTGAATAGATTGGAGGAAAATAGAAGATGTGATTTTCTTATACAAGAGATGGAGAGAACAATGGTGAAAAACACAATTGAGAGAAAGGAGAAATTTGGGGTAAAAACCTAGAAAGAGGGAAAAATGGGTAATGAAAATATATTTTTCTTCTTTTTCACAGATAGGGGAGTAAAATTAGTCCAATGTAAGGGCCTAATTTGAGAAAGAAAAGAAAAGAAAATTATTTATAGTAGGATATATTTTATTTGCTAAAATATTGACATATTGACATTTTCAATAATTATTTTAAAGTGTAGATGCTTTTAATAATTATGTTAGGGAGTTCGACTAGTTCGCTAATTTTCCCTAAATTATTTTATAAGAAGAATGAGTTGATTACTTGGTGTGAATATAATGGCCTTTTCCTTTCTTCTTTTAAATATTTTTGGGCTTCTAACTTAATAACCAATACTATTTATATTGAAAGATGACAACTAATAATTTACATGATAAAATATCAATATTATGACTTTATGCTAATATAAAATACATATACAAAATATCAACTTATAATTATTTTAATAAATATGAAAATTGAAATAAAATGACTATAATCCATTATTTAAGAAAAAGAGATGTAAAAAGTTATAATAGTAATATCAATAACTAAACATATAATTTTAGTAATAATTATAGAAATATAACAACGATGATAATAATAGTAATGATAAATAGTCGTTGTAGTAAGAATAGTTGTGAAAAAAGAAAATTTGATACATTATTAATTTAAAAGCTCGAAAACAATAAATTAGAAGAAAAAAGGATCAAAATTGGGTGTCAACACAAACATTTCCTTTTAACTCAATGAAATCTCTTGAATTACCATACATATTCTGAAGAAGCTCAATTGAGTCATTAATGGGAAAATCAACTCAACACAAATGCCGATATAAAATCAAAACCATCCTAAACAACATACAAAAATTAGAAAAATGACGACACAAATACCGACCCAACTAAAGACGATGAAAGATATGAAGATGAAGATGGGGAAATACTTTAGAATAATTGGGGTTTTTGTTGGGTCTGTTTTTTTTTGGGTGAATTCGGGATTGAATTGGGTTTAATTAGTTTTAGTTAATTAATTTTTAGAATGAATCAGATAGTACCACGTATTAAATGAGAAGGATAATTAATTTAATTAATAGAACTTTTTGTGATAAGGGTACAACAGAGCCACAAAGGTTAACCTCAAGGGGTATTTCGTGGCCAATAGGTTAACGAAGGATATTTTTATACCAATTCCAATAGTTTAAGGATATTTTAGACCCTTTTCTATTTTTAAATAAAAAAAAGAAGACAATTAAAGTCTATGTTGGCTCATTCAACAAACACCAAAAAAATTGAGAGTACATGGTACTTTTCATAAGAAGTACAATACAATCGTCATTTACTTTTTTTTTTAATTTTATAAAAAGGACAAAAAGGATGATGTGACATGTTTTTTCATTAAATATTTATTTTGAAAACGTGTTCAGTTTCTTTTAGGAATATGTAGTATTATTTCTCCTTTTATAATTTTTTTTTTATATAGCATGTAATGTGACTTTGAGTATTATTTGTTTTGAAAATCTTATAAACATCAATTCATTTCATTTCTTTATAGATTATTTTTAAAGTGGATTAATATAGTACGGAAAGGGTTGGTACTTTATCAATATACATTTTTAATAACCATATGTTTATATATATGTGCACATATTTTATGGTTTCGAAAAATAATTAAATTGGTCTTGTAATAATTCTCTTAGGAGTAAACTCTTTTTTAATAAATTATTTTGCCTTCTACCAAAAATTTATGATATATGTTGTCGCATCAAATGATATTAACCATATTTCTAATTTCTTGATCCCATTCAGATGTGACTGAACGGGAACATGCTCAAATTGCTCCAAGTGGAAGTGATACTGATAAATGAGCAAAAAGAAATGGTAGAAGAATACGACGCAAAAGGATCAAAATAGAAAATAATTCAGATTCAGAGCCAAAAGTCATAAGAAATGACTCATGAATACTGCAAAATCTGAACAGAGATAAAAGAACTTGTAAAAGAGAAAGAAAGATAAAATAGCTTGTAAAAGAGAAGGAAAAATATCATTTGAAAAGCTCAAAAATAACAAAATGAACTCGTCTGGTAATTAGGTACGTGATCCACGGTCTTGATGAAGTAATGGCGGGTGAATTAGTAGAATTTGAAGAGGGTACAATAGGCATTGCTCTGAATTTGAAATCAAATAATATTGGTGTTGTATTAATGGGTGACGGTTTGTTGATACAAGAAGGAAGTTTGTAAAAGCAACGGGAAGAGAATTGCTCAGATACCCATGAGTGAGGCTTATTTGGTATAAAAATAAAGGAGCAAATATAATAATCGTTCCCCGAGGAAATGGCCTTTTGCCCTTTAGAGCTTTTGAGAGTTGATAATTTATTTTGTAGATTAATTTACCTCTTAAATGAATCTATTTTTATCTTATGTTCCTTTTACAAAATAAATTTAACAAAGTCAAAGTAGCATTACATGCAAGAGGGGCAAATAATTAAGTAATTTTACCTTTGACTGGTAATGGAATTTTATAATAAATTTAAACATATCTTGTAAAAATAATATTTTCAATAGAGAACAAAGTATTCGGCAACCATTATTCATATAGTAAATAGCGCATTCCCCCAAAATCAACTTGTAATTTATTTGTATTTTACAGTTGTATATAGTAAATATGATGTTAACGTACATACTTTCCCATGCTAAAAATACTAATGACATGCTTCAGAAATCTGAAACCTACTCCTTACTTATATAAGAAAAAATGTAGTTATTGAATTGCAAACAATAAGTGATTACGCTTATGACTCAATATTTCATTTATTTTACAACCAAATTTCAGTATAACAATTTGGTGTTAATGTGCTAAGTTAAGGTGATTTGTTAATTAGTGGACGTTTCGCCATGTTTTATTGTTAAATTTGATAAAAATAATTTTTCTTTTCAAAGTAAAAAAAATAATAATTTAAAATTAAAGTTGTGTTTGACAATGAATACAAATTGGAGTTGTTTTAAAATTTGAGTGAGTAATTTTGGGGGCAAAAAGTGAAAACAACTTTTTGTTGTTCATAAAATTCTTGAATTCAACTTAAAGTTGAATTCCAAAGTTTTGTGGCTAAATGTATTTTTTGGAGTTCAATTCTAAAAAAAAAAGAGTGAAAACTCTTTATAACAAAATACCCCTAAAAAAAAATAAGCATATGAGATTATTTATCAAAATAAAGGTAAATGCCATAAAGAAAGAAACAATAAGCTTTCTGATTTGGCTAATGCCTTGTTGCAAGTTACATAGAAACAGAAAGGAAGGAAACAATAAACTTTCTTATTTGGCTAATGCCTTGTTGCAAGTTACATGAAACAGAAATTAAATTCCAAATATATTATTCCTTTCTATTTCACGCTATGAAATTTTAATTCTTCAATTTATGTTTTCACTAGTTTCTGCAATTCGACCTTTAGGAGGCCGATGCCCACATTCACACCATTCGCCATCACAAAAATAGGGAGGGATATCGCCACAAAGACGTTTACAGTTTACAGTAGGGGTGTACATCACCGGGTTGGTTCGGGTTTTTTTAATATCAAACCAAACCATTTGTATCGGGTTAAAATATATATAAACCAAACCAAACCAATAATAGTCGGGTTTTTTCAATCTCGGGTTTTTTCGGGTTATTCGATTTTCTCGGGTTATTCGGGTTTTCTCGGGTTTTTTTAATAAAGACTAAAGAGCTTGTGTTCTTTCAGTGATTTAAAAAAAACGTTGAACACTAACATGATTTTTCATCCTAGAAAAGCATTCAGTAGTTTCTTTTGGCATTGCAAGCCCATGAGTTCAATAGGCAATTCTTCATTCTATTTGGAACACAAATTCTCAAAAAATTACTACTATTACTATTTTGGACAAATCATAAAATAATATCAATAATCAAGAGTGATTCATTATACATTAGAGAAATTCATGAAAGCAACATAGTGACTTAAACAATTTTTGCATAGTCAAAATATTATCGTCAAAAGTTAATACGAGTTATTTACATTCAAATCTTTAAATTCTACACCATCATTACTTACAACCTAGGACCTTGTACCTAGAGGAACAAAACATTTTTGAAGTGAGATCTTCTTTACATATTTTCCAAAAACCATAGCCTGCATCTGCAAAGTAGACAATACAAATCAATTAAGTTGATTAGCAATAGATTAACTAAGTTGATGTTTAGTCCTTAGTTCTTATTGCTATTTAGAGCAAACAGTAATTAGGTAATTAACAATCACAAAAGAATGAACTAATACCTTTGTTCCATGTAGCGAAATTAAAGTACATCAACTGGCTAATCAATCCTCAAAGGTGAGTCGGGGTATTCTGAAAGAACTGAAACAAATTGAATACTAAATAAAATTCAAAAGCAGAGAATCATTTTTAATAACAATTAGAATATATAAAGCTACCTTCTTCAATTTCGTCAATTTTCTGGACTTCCTCTAATATATCTTCAAGCTTGCATTCTTTAGAAGGCGATCATAGCCATTGTTGAGTGCAAATAAGCGCTTCTACCGTTTTTGGAGATAAAGAACTTCGATAACTATCAAGAATTCGACCACCTGTACTAAAAGCTGACTCAGATGCAACAATAGAAATACGAATAGAAAGGATATCCCTAGCAATTTTCGCAACAATTGGGTATCTACTGGACGAAACTTTCCACCAACTCAAAATATTAAAATCATTGATCTTCACTACATCATCTTTCAAGTATATTTCCAGATCAGATTTTTTTACAACAAATCCCTCTTTATTCATGTGTTTCTCCCACTGAGATTGCAACAAATCACTGGATTCACCCATCACACAATTATCATTTTCAATATTTTCGTTAGGATCTTCAGAGCAAGAACAATTGTAGTGATTATATAAGAGATTCAAAACATCTCTCACATCTTGAGACTTTAATCTTCCCATCAAAGAGCCATATGCAATAGAAATACTCTACATATTGCATCTTGTATCTAGGATCCAACACAACAGCAACCATCAGTAACATATTCATACTCTCAAACTTACCCCATTATTTGTCCATCTTGGATTTCATTCTTGTTGCCATATCAACCAAAATGAGATCATCATGTTTAGTATACTTGATAATATCATTTCGGAGATTGAAAAAATCATGAAAGAAAGAGTGAGAAGTAGAATATAAGCTGCCCGAAAACTTTAAAGTTGCTTGATAGAAAATATTAAGAAACTTCACAAAAGCTTTCACATTCTTCCAATCATCTGTTGATGGATTTTTTGTTGTTGTACTTATTTCTCGACATTGCTTTTGATAATTCTGGTCATCCACATACATTCTTGTAAAAGCTTTTTCAAATTTCAAAGCTTTATCCAACATTGTGTATGTCGAGTTCCATCTAGTCTCAACATCCAGACTTACAAGACCACGAGTGTCAATCTTAACTTTCTCAACAACAGACTTAAAAGTAGCAAATCTTGAAGAAGAAGACCTGACATATTTTATAGCACTTCTTATATGAGAAATAGGCTCAATTTGTTCATCCAGCCCCTCTTTTACAATCAAGTTTAAAATATGAGCATTACATCTAACATGTAAAAACTGATTTTCAAACATTACACCTTTCCAATCTTCAATACGCCCCTTTAAACTCTTAATGGCAGCATCATTTGCGGTTGCATTATCCAAGGTCACTGTAAACAAGTTCTCAATGCCCCAACCTAATAAGCAATCCTCACTCCCCTTGGCAATAGTCTCACCTTTGTGATCTGGTGTTTGAAAAAAATTAAGAATTCTCTTTTGTAGATTCCATTGATCATCAATCCAATGTGCAGTGACGACCATATAAGTATAATTTTGGATTGACGTCCATGTATCACTGGTAAGACAAACACGTTGGTTTTTTATAAGCTCCTTAAGCTTTTCTTTCTCTTCTTGATAAATCCTTAGACAATGTCGAGCAACAGTTACACGAGAAGGTACTTCAAAATTTGGAAAGGCTTTAGCCATTAATTTTTTGAATCCTTCTCCCTCAACAGCTCTAAACGGTTATTCATCAATAATTATAAATTCGGTAATTTCTCTCTTAATTTCATCCATATTAAACACCCCTTTTTCAGTGGAACCACCTTCTGGCCAACCTCTTTTGATAGGTTTTAATGTTGTTTGCCACTTATCGGACTTAAATGGAGACTTGAGACATTTCATAGTTAAATGATTCCATAACGTAGTTGTCCCATTGACACTGTCGGCAGCAAATGTTTTAGTACAATAATTACATTTTACCCTACATTTACCTCCTTTAGCAATAAACTTAGAGAAATGATCCCAAATTTGAGATGTTTCTCTACCTGTAGTTCCAGAGTTAGGAGCGACCGGAGGAGCTGCTCTTTTTTGCTTCTTAGGAGGTATGCGTCGACGTGGAGTTACTTTGCCTTGTTGTTGAGATATTGTCGACATAGTTGAAGGAATATTATTAATCACCTCTACATCCGTTACAGAAGGTGTAGTTTCCATCCAAAAAGAAAGTTTCTGCACATACATAACAATAGTTATTAGTATTCTGATACAAGATTGTGTTTCAACAAGACTTCCATTCAAGTATTGTGCACAAGACTTAGAAGTATATTTCACTTTGAAACCAAAACAAATACAAATATAGTACAAAATATTTGGTTAGAAAAGTTTGATGTATATTACTGGCTACTGCTATCAAATCTAATAGTCTCTTAAATTTTTATCTCTATCACTTGTTTTTCCTTATCTCTGTGGACCATCACGATGTTTACAGTACAAAAACCTCCATACAAATGGAACCAAAAGCAATGAATCGAACACTTGCCCCTTTTTCATTGCATTGAAACAACATAAGTAAAGAGAGAAATAAGTGAAACTTATATACAAAAAAATTATCATCATCTTCATCATCTTGTTGCTAAGCTTAACACACCATAGATATGGACACCAAGATTTATAATTTTTAGGTTTATATCTATGATTCAACTACCCAAAAATGTGATGTTGTTGACAATGGCAATACAAGAAAAATATCTAAAAACGAGTTAGTAGCAATTACTTACCCAAATTAAGATGAGTTGATGATGATTTGAACTAAAATCCAAAAGACGAGCTCAATATATGTCCTAATAGCTAAGGAGTAAAACCTAATAGTGACTAAGTCTTTGAACGTGAAGAGCTGTTTTTGAGCTGCTGACCTAATAACCTTTGTTAAATGAGATAGATAATATTATATAGGGCTAGTTGAATTGTATAATTTATTTGGGCTTTTGTTTATTCCTAAAAATAACAAGTGGGCTCAAGTCAACAATGTAGCCCAAAGTTCACTAATATTAAACAAAAAATTGTGAGAAAGATTAAGAAAAATATATAAATTATATATTAATAAACATTTTTATGTATAAAATAAAATTTTAAAATTACATATATAATGTCGGGTTGGTTTGGTCTCGGGTTGGTTTTTTTTTGTTAAAACCAAACCAACCCAAATATAGTCGGGTTTTTTTTTTCAATACCAAACCAAGCCAAACCAAACCACTAGTCGGGTTTTTTTTTCGGTTTGACTCGGTTCGCGGTTTGGTTCGGTTTGCGGTTCGGTTTTGTACACCCCTAGTTTACAGTCTGCGTCTGTCTTGCAACAACACATGGGAATGCCTTTTTCTTCAACCTTTGGCAAAACACCTATCAAATTAAATGTTAGAATCTATAATTAATAGAAAAACACATTTCATATTTGAGCACAAGAAGCTTTTCAAAATTAACTTAGAAAATATTAGAGAGAAGTGTGTGATACTCCGTTACTAACAGATCAAATCAAGTAAAAGACTTACATATCTCTATCATCATAAACATGAGGAAAAAAGTCCATCATATCTTAATTTTTGTGTATGGTCAGTAAGTCCTTGATGATGATGTTTTGTTTCCTTCGTGTCCTATTTATAGTATATTTAGTTGACTATTTAAAAAATATATATTTTGTGAATCTTTTAATATATTTCTCTTTCCTTTGGGTCAATTAAATTTAAGTTGACATGATAATACATTTGGTTGGTTGGAACATGTTATTTGCTGTCACGAACCAGACCGTCGGGATTGACACCCACACTAATCCTCCGGTGGAAGAACCATTAATACTAATTAGCTAACCAAAGAACTACACAACTTAATCAAAACTAAGGCATTTAAAGTTACGGAAGCAAGTTTAAATGCTAAAGAAAAATAGAGTTTCCATAAACTCCATAAGTCTAACAAAACAAATGCGGAAGTAATTCCCTAGAACCTGAAAGTCAATGTACCAAAACATCTAAAGTTCAACAAGTCTAAGAAAATAGTTACAACTCAATTAAACATAGGAAAATCCTAATGTACTAGTCTAAGTCAGAAATGGGGACATAAACGAAAAGAGAACTCATGGCAGCCCGGAAGAACTGGCTCACCCTTGAATTCGATGACGATCACTGATCTTCTAAATGTGGTCTGTCAGTAGCAGCTTGAAGATACCCTTACTCAACAAAGAAAAAGCAAGTGCAGTATCATTACACAACCACAATGTACTGGTAGGATCACACGGCTATCCCACTAAGTGCAACATACATAAGCCATTACAAAATAATAATAACATGCATACACTGAACATATACAATATCAACATCATTTACGAACAACGTACAATTTCACAATTCTCAAGATATACAATTATGTCAAGTAAATGGTCCTCTCATGGAACCTACACCCAAACTATTAGTGTACCGGTACGTGGTACCCGTTCTAAGTTAGGGTGTCGGATCGTGACACCCGTTCCAATGTTTATGCCGGTACGTGGCAACCGATCCCAGTTAGTGTGTCGGAACGCAACACCTGATCCATTCAACAAGCCACAATCACAGTCACAAGTATATTCTCATAATCATACTATCAAGTCATGATTCATGGCATTCAATTATTCATCTATCCTCATTTAAGATTAGTGTGATCAATAATGCAACATTCGCATACATACATGTATCATAATGAAGCAAGAACAAACATATATCACACAACATGAAATCACAGCCATCACCTACCTCGAACAAAGCTTGAATTCTCTAAGAAACTTGATCCTTCCCTTTCCGGATTCTTTCCGCTTGTTCTTGGTCTACAAACAATCAATATAACACGAGAATCAATCAACGATATCTAATTACCTGGATTAAAGTCAACACTATCAAACCTAGATCAAACTCATGATCCCAATATCCAAATTAGGGTTTTTCCCACCATCCAAACAGTTCCAAAACCCATCCCAACAATAATTACCCATGAAACTAAGTTCTACAGATCGAAAAATGGATTTGGGGAGTGAAAAACCTTACCTTTAGCCTCAAGAATGGTGGAAAACTCAAGAAAGAACCTGGGGTCATCTCCTAGCTCTCAAAGTCGAAAAGTGCAGAATAAAACAATTTTACTACAAGAAATCTCACTTTTAACGACCACTTCTTAACGAAGGGTCATAAATACTGTCGTTAGAAGTGTATTTATAACAAGAACATTTATTTCTGGTCGTTAAAAGTAATTTATTAATTAAAAAAAATTAAAGGATAAATTCTGATTTCTAAAAATAGTGATAGCGGTGGTTAAAACTAGACTTATATTTAAAAGAGGGTCAGATCTATTATTTTGCTATAATTTACTTGTTAAAGTTTATTTGTTATCTCCTACTGGTGGAAACCCTATCCCTTCTCCTTCAAAGAAGAATTTTTCTTTTAGCCCTAACCTTGAATACATCTCCATCTTGCTCATGTAAATTGGGTGACCGACATTTTCAGGTTTCTCTCTAGCCCTAATTCACATATTTTTACATATTTGGGCGTCACTATTTTATATGTAAAATTGTATCGACGGTCAGTTTAAATATAAAAGCATTGCTTTTTGGATAATTTACAGGCTTGAGTTTGGAAGGTATCGCTAAGGACCGCCCTTGTGACAACAGATTTCCGTAATCGTTGTTGAGTGAAAAATTAAAAACAAAAGAGGTAACATCCACTTCTTCTTCTTTGTCTTTCAATTATTAAAGCATTTAATAAAAAATATTGGCTTATCTTATAAGAATTTCAAGTCAGATGTCTAGCCAATTTCTAAAACGAGTAACCGTTACCTCTCCTTTGAACTTAAAATTGTTGTCAAAAGTTTCAAATCTGTTTATTTTATATTTTTGACTTGGAATTACCTATGTATGTCTTTTTTGTAATTAGAAGGTTAGAATTGGAGTATGTCGTGATTGGACCGATGGTATTGCATTTTATGGAGGCAATTAAGTTTACATGTGTCATTGGCTAAGTTACTGAGTCATCTTTTTATTTTTATTTTTATAGGAGTACATCAAATGTTTATAATTTCATTAGCTCTCTGGTAAGTGTATTTATGCATGCATATATCTTTTCTTTAGTTTCTGGTTATATCATGTAGTGAAACTTATAAAAAATAAGTAGTAATAGTAGTAGAAGATATATGACATCTTTGCTATTTAAGTCATCTAGGATCTAGCATGTTTAATTTTGGAGGCAGAGATTAGCCATTCCACATTTTAATTTGTTATCACTAGCCTGTTAAGCTCACATAGTATACTTATGTACCTGAGATTTTTTTACTTAGGTAAGTGATACTTGTATTTCACTTCTTTTTGTTCTTTTTCTTTTTCTCTGGTCCTTGGTTATATCTTTCCCATTTAGTGGAAGTTTAAAGGAAGATTTCTTCCACCATGTTACAGTGGATAGGTAGGTGTCAAAAGAAATTACTTATTATTCTGGAAATTTACTTGCATATTTCTAAATTTGGAGAATAGATTTTTAGTTTTAACATTTATTCTTTTTAACTTGGAGGCAATTCATTTGTTGTTGCCTCTAGAAATCAAAGTATAAATGGGTATACATTTTTATTATTTGTGATTTAATTATGATATTCTAGATTTTGAGATCCATATATATGTTCTGGACTTCTTCTAGTTTGCATACTATTTTGTATAATTTTTTATATTGAAATGAAAATTATAGGTTAATTTTTTATTTGAGTCTTAGAAGTGATACTGTTGTGCTTCTCAATTATGTGGTGTTAGTTGTTAGTTTTTATTTCTTTTACATTACTAGAGCTTTTAGGATAACACATCTCAAAAGGCCACTCACTTTAGGAAATTTATCTAACAAAGTCATTATACTTTGTTTTGTATTAATGAGATAACTCAACTTAGGTTGTTGTCTCAATGAAATCACTCAACTAAATTTATCATTGAGAAGACATTTGCACACAACTAAATTGTAGGAAAAGAATGTACAAGCTGGCCATGATTATTTTGTACTAACTCTTGCAGAAATGAAACTATACAAGTAATGATTTTACCTTTAAAAACAACAAAATAAGCTACAACAACAATTACACCTCTAACACAAATAAGTTGGGATTGGCTAAATGAATCCTCACTTCTTCAATTTCATTTCATAACTTATCATACTACAGAAAATTAAAGTGAATATAAGTTAAATCTATCCTCAGCTTATAGATATCATCGTATCTTTTTCTTTCAACTACATTGATACCAAGAATTTGTGGATGTTTCAAGATAACTTTTTACATGTAATTTAAGGTCCTCCTCTGTTAACCTTCACTTACCATACTTTTTCACCTATTGACTGATGCATCTACATGTCGATACAAAACAAGCTAGCAAATCTCAATCGGATGACCCAAACTATGAAAAACACGGTCCTTCAAGTGTTGTATGAGTTCTTGTGACCATAGCAACAAACATTTTGCTTCTACCAACCATAACACTAATTTCCAAAAACTCACCCTTCTTTGCTTTTGTTTTCATTTCACATTTTTTCTTGGATTTAGAAATTTCCAGCACTATCCTTCCTACAATAGCCACCAATGCCACTAAATAGTCCGATAATAAATTTAGTTGAGTGATTTAATTAATACAATGACCTAAGTTGAGAGACTTTTTTTTATACAAGTCAAAGTTCAATGACTTTGCTATATAGATAACCTTTCAATGTTGAGTCTCCTTTTGAGATATTTACTCAGTTTTTAGTTGTTTTCATATTTTCTTAGTCTGACATATGCCTTCCAACCTTTTTGGGATAAAGTTGAGAAATTTCTTATACCATAATATGTTATCAAGTGCAGCTTCTGAATAGGCTTTTGTTGCCCACCCAATATTTGATTTTGATCTCAAATTTCTTAGTCTAAATTTGTTATCTTTCATTATTTGACATTATCATGTTTAATGTTCACTATATCTTCAAAATTGTATGGAGTCATGAGTATATCATCATTAATTATTTCTTATTTAATTTATAAATGAACCTTCATGGTATTTACTGCCTAAAATACCTTAAGGTTTTATTTGATAGATTAGAAATCATTACTCTAGAAAGTTTGTTCTATTTAAGAAACGCACATTTTCTTCAATATGATACTTCATGGCTTTAGTAGTTAGAAATTGTACGCTTATGTTTCAGGATGATTTTAAAACCCATAGCTAATAGAGAATAATTTTTATGTACATCCTTCATGTGTTGTTAGAAATTGTGTTTTAGCTGTAGTGGTATCCTGACTAATTGAGCGTGCTAAGAACGTATAGACTCTATGTTATCACATCATACATTAACTGATAGATATTTCACGTATAGACATGCGGTATTTGAATTTGCTCACAAGAGTTCTTTCGCTTATCATGATTTTCATGTCCTCATCTGTCCTATCACTAGTAAACAAAAATATATAAAATAGTTGGCATAAATGTACATCTCTAGGTCAAAAGATAGTCTCGTCCTAGTATAAGGCACATAATGTAGAAGTGATAACACTAGCTAAATGTTTCGAGTTGCTGTGATAACAAAATTTTCCAAGAAAACATCCTTTTAATTTAGTATGAAGTATAGGTTTTTAATTGTATTATTAATCATATATATTCAATATCTCATGTTCACTGTGATAATGTTGCCACGTGAATAACAATAATTGTGTTTGCTTGCTATTGCTAGTTAAATTTATTTGGACAGTTGCTAGAAGCTCTATGTTGATTATTCCTGGAGTTGTCTTTCAGACTATTTTGTGTTTGCTTTCTTATTGGATAGTTTCAATCAGTTTAAATTTTCTGGTAGAGCAAATTTGTTTTGACACTTATTAAAGTTGTGTTTTCGTTATCTGTGATTAATTTTTTTTGTGAAAAAGAAATAGTTATTGGGATTGTTACTAAATTTACATGAACTTGTTCTTTTAACAGATAAAGATTTGAAGATCGGATAACTTGCTTATGAAGAATGTGGAAGCCAGTATAAGCAACAGAACATATTAGAGAAAACGTTGAAAGTGGAAGGAAACTTATTTTTTGCTAGGAGGTTTTTAAAGATGTTTCCATTATATATATGCTACAATTACATTTTTATTCGTCCTAAGAGTGAACACATAAAATATCATACTACTAATTTGGTATATTTTTGGCAGTGATGATTTGGTTTTGTTTATTTTACTATGAAATTCGATATGGACAGATTATTTTGTACGTTTTGGTTACTTATTTGAATGCATAGTTATTTAATGGTTGCATTTTTAATTGCTGAAAATTAACATATAATTAGCCAAGGAATAATTCAAAAAGCACTCATAACGACATGATATGTCATCGTATTTAAAGTTTCTTAGTGATTGGAGTAACAATCAACGAAGGGAATTTCGGTCGTTAAAAGGTGGTATAACGACTGAATTTTTTTTTACCGTCGCTAAAGAATTTTAGCGACCGGATTGCAAAATCAGTTAACCTTTAACGACCGGCGACGACCGAATTTCATTTAGTCGTTATTGACCAATAACGACCGGAATAGGACTTTTAGCGACCAAATATCCCTTCGTTAAAGGCCTTAATTCTTGTAGTGAATTTGGGGTTTATTTCTGATTAATTCGCGACTGGCTCGCTATGGCGGCCCCCAACCCGCCACAACGGCCTCGCCCTGATGGAATAAATCCCACCCTGGCGGCTTGCGCGGAGATAGAACGTCGTAATTAGAGTCTCAAACCCCCATTTCACAACACATCTTAAACCGATGACACTGAGAAACTACCCGTTCACGCTAAGATCTATTTCGAGAGTTCTACTCGCCCTAACTCAATTACGTAAAGTCGTACGGGTTCCTTAACGTCTTAGCTATCCACTCATGTAATCAAATTCAATATTTGATCTCTCAATTGTTACCATATTTCCCTAGACCTTACTGACTCCGATTTCGTCCAAATCTGGACTAGGTTGGGAAATTTCAAGTTACTAGGAAAAAAATTTCCGGCCCAATTTTTTTTCCCATTGGCTTTTCGATAACGATGGGAACCGATCGTTACAATAGATACCAATTTACCCATCACTCATCCCCGAGTGACAAACTTAGGAAAATATGCTAAAGAAAGAATGGAGTAGTACCTGGATCGACGAACAACTGGGGATACTTGTTTCACATGTCCTTCTCGGTTTCCTAAGTAGCTTCCTCAACTTGACGATGCTTCCATTGAACTTTAACGGACTTAATCTCCTTGGTTCTCAGCTTCCGGATGCCACGATCAAGAATTGCAATCGGTTCCTCCTCATACTGAAGGTCCTTGTCTAACACAACTGAGTCCCATTTTATGATGTAATCCCCATCACCATGATATCTCTTCAGCATGGACACATGAAATACCGATAGGTTTGGGGGTAAAGCCAATCTATAAGCCACTGGCCCTACACATTCAAGACCTCATGGGGACCAATGTATCGCAGACTTAGCTTGCCCTTCTTGTCAATTCTCATCACCCCCTTCATTTGTAACATATCTCAAGTTGAAATAACTAGGAAGAAGTTAAGAATTGGAAATATCCATTTTTGGAAAGAATATAAAAATTTGGAAAATTTATCAAGTATGGTAAGTTGAGTTTTTGGTCAACTTCAAGCGACCATAACTCCTAGCTCAGGATGTGTTAGGTGTGTTTCCAGATATCGTAGGAGATATCTTGGAATAGTATTTCCAAACGCCGCTGAGTTTGCACGATTCTGAGTTCGTATGAGTGAGATATAACCATTTGAAGTTGGGCTATTCAAATAAGGAAAGTTTAAAATCGGATTTTGGAAGAGTATTTTAGTCTTTTCCTTAACCAATTGTTTTAATTCATTTTTAGGAGTTTAATTGGGGTAAAATCAGATTTTAGTCAATTTAGAAAAGTTGAAGTTCACACTAGGGCTTGGAGAAAAGAGAAAAGAAGAGAAAGGAGAATAGAAATCAAGAATCGTCAAGAACGTTCGAGCTTGGTTGTGGATTTTGCCAAGGATTAAATCCTATGAGGTATGTGAGATCACATAGCATTGGGTTAGTTCACCCACACGCCAATCATGATTCAATTCAGCGGAGTTATATAGTTTTGAAAGTAAATCCTATGAGTTCTTGATGATAATTCGATTGAAATCTTGTGGGTTCTTGTTGTTGAAGTTTTTTGAGATTGATTCATGTATTTAGGTGTGAATTCGAGTTAGATCTTGCATATATTGATGAATTAGTTGTTTCTAAGTGTTTGAGAAAGAACCAAGTGAAAATAGGGGGTTTAGAGTTGAAAAACGAATAAGAAAAGTCGGAGGCACCTGGGCAGGGGCCTGGGGCGTCGCCTCTCTCATAGCCCTAAGAAAAATTCTCTGATCTTTTGCCTCTGGGGCGTCGCCCCTCTCAGAGCCCCAAGTAGGGGTCTCTGAACTTTGGGCTCTGGCGTCCTGCGCCTCTCAGAGCGCCAAGGACGCCAGTTCACCCCATTTTCCCCTTCTTTCTGTACTAGTTCCTTAACAACGTACCTATGTTTTCTAGTTGATTCCAACTCTCTAAGGTACGTCTAAACATCATGAAATCATCCATAAACATGAGATCATGAACCTTGAATCCATAATTCAATTCAAGGAAAGTTAAGAGTCAAGTTTTAGAAGTTAAGAAGCAAGTCAAGAGAAGTTCATAAAGTTTTAAAAGTCTTTCGCAAACGTTTTAACTTTGTTTTAAGAGTTAAAGTTCAAGTTAAGTAAAGAGTAAAGAGTAAAGAGTAAAGATTGAAGTTCATTTCTTCAAATAATTATATGGGGACTATGTATTCCCAAAGAGTTTAAAATATTTTCACATTTGAACAAGAAAGGGAACATCGATTCCAAGAGAGCTTTTAAGCTAAGTTTTGAGTAATTATCTCAAACCAAAGAAAGAAGTTGTTTTAAAAACATATGAGCTAAGTACATTTTAGGAGTAGTATTGAGCACCGATATGGGGACGCGAGTTCATAATAACTCAAGTCTCCATAAACCATGTAGCCATCATGGGTAGTAAAGGATCATACTTTTTAGATGACTCCTTAAGTGCTTTTAAGCATAGGCTAGTGGATCCACTTAGTTAAGGCGTTATCTATGATGGCAAAGTATAGGACAGTTCTGGCAGCGTGGGCAAGATGATGTATTACCACTTAGGCTCATAGTGGTGGTTGTCGGTTAGAGAAACTCCCACGAAAACTATATTACTTTATTATATGAGTAAAGTTGAGTTTGTTATTGAATTTTCTTTAATGAAATAAGTTGCTTTCTACTATTTTATAAAACTTTCCATATATTGCATGTGCTTTATTGCTTATATTGTGTTAAGTTATTCATGAGTTGAGTAAAGCCAAGGTAAGTGTTTCTTTCAGATTCCTTTCAAGCTTATGTTATGTTTAGTTTTCCCCTCGCATACTCGTACATTCAATGTACTGATGCCATTTGGTCTGCATCGTCTTATGATGCAGACATAGGTAACCAGGATCATCACCCAACGCCTCGTTGATCCAGTTGAGCACTCAGAGTCTGTTGGTGAGCCTCCTAGCTTTCCGGAGGGATTTTTTTATCATTTGATTTCAGTATTTCATTGTTAGGATGATCAGGGGTCTTGTCCCGACATCCCTATTTGTTTTAGAGGCTTCATAGACAGATAATTATAGTTCTTTAGTCTTATTCATTTCAGTTGTATACGTTTAAGACTTGATTTGCCATTTTGGCTAAGTTATTATCTCTTAAGTTACTGCATGAGTTATATTTCTTCTGTTTAAGTCTTCCGCTGAGTAAGTAAGCCAGACCAAGGGTTTGCTTGGGGGGCAACAATGGTTCTCGAGTGCCAGTCCCGTCCATGGTGTAGGCTCGGGGAGTGACATCATTGGTGATACTTTTAGAAGAACATTCTCACCAGTCTAAAATATCATGTCTCTTACCTTATGGTCCGCATACTTCTTTTGTATACTCTGGGCCGCTAACAACTTAACTTGGATGCTCCTTACCTTATCTAGAGCATCCTTCACTAAATCAAACCCCAAAGGTTTCACATCTCCAGCCTCGAACCATCCTATGGATGATCTACATCCCCTCCTATAAAGTGCCTCAAACGGTGCCATATCTATGCTGGAGTGATAACTATTATTATAGGAGGATTCACACAAAGGTAAGAACTTATCCCAATGTCCCTCAAAGTCAATCACACATGCCCTCAACATGTCTTCTAACACTTGAATAGTCCTCTCTGACTGTCCGTCCGTCTGTGGATGGAAGGATGTACTAAAAGTGAGTTGTGTGCCCAATTCATCATGCAATTTACTCCAAAACTTTGATGTGAATTAGGTACCACGGTCTGAGATGATAGAAAGGGGCACCCCGTGCAACCTTACTATCTCTTTCACATACACCTTAGCCAATTGCTGCGCGTTGTAATCTATTCTGATCGGAATAAAATGGGCTGACTTAGTCAATCTGTCAACCACTACCAAAATGGAATCAAACTTTCCCAAAGTCTTGGGAAGGCCAACCACAAAATCCATGGCTATCCTTTCCCACTTCCATTTCGGAATTGGCATTCTCAAGCAAACTTGCAGGCCTTGATGTTCATACTTTACTTATTGGCAATTTTGACACTTACCCACAAACTCCGCTATATCTTTCTTCAAGCCCGACCACCAATAGATTCGTTTCAAATCTCGATACATCTTGGTCACACCCGGATGAATGGAATATCGCGAACCATGAGATTCTGTCAACAATTTCTGAATCAAGTCATCAACTCGAGGAACACAAATCCTTTCTTTAAAACTAAGCACACCTTCCAAATCAAGAGTGGTTTCTTGTGCCTTACCAATCACAGTCTTCTTTCTAAGCTCATTCAAATTTTCAACCTCACATTGTTTGGCCTTGATCTTCTCAATGAATGTGGCCTTAAACCTCAATGTTAGCTAACATCCCACTTTTTTCTGAGATGCCTAACTGCATGAATTTAAACTCCAAGGTCTGGATCTCCTTAGCCAAAGGTCACTTAGTTACACTCAAGCAAGCCAAACTACCCATACTCACCGCCTTTCGACTTAATGCGCTTCCACTATATTAGCCTTACCCGGATGATATTGGATTTCACATCATAATCCTTGAGTAACTCCATCCATCTTCGCTGTCTCAAATTCATATTCTTTTGGGTGAACACATGTTGTAGACTACGATGATCAGTAAACACCTCACACTTGACTCCATAGAGATAATGCCGCCAGATCTTAAGAGCAAACACAGTTGCTGCCAACACTGAATCATGTGTTGGATAATCCCTCTCATGCACCTTCAACTGCCGCGATGCATAAGCTATAACATTCCTATCCTGCATTAACACATCACCCAAACCCGAATGGGAAGCATCAAAATAAACAATAAAATCCTTACCTTCAACAGGTAGTGCTAGAATAGGTGCGATGGTCAAAAGAGTTTTGAGCTTTTGAAAGCTCTCCTCACATTTTTCAGTCCATTCAAATGGTATCTCCTTTATGGTCAAATTTGTCAAGTGAGTGGCAATAGAAACAAAGTTTTTCACAAATTGACAATAATAGCTAGCAAGCCCCACAAAACTCCTAACTTCAGTCACAGAGCTTGACCGAACCCAATTCTTAACCGTTTCAATCTTTTGGGGATCTACCATTACCCTTTCTTTTGAAACTACATGCCCCAAAAAGGCAACCGAAGTCAACCAAAATTCACACTTAGAAAATTTCACATACAACTTTTGTTTCTCAAGAACACCCAGAACAATATGAAGATGGTCGGCATTCTCTTCCTCACTTTTCGAATAAACCAGAATATCATCAATAAATATTATAACAAACGAATCAAGAAATGGTTTGAACACACCATTCATCAAACTCATGAAAGCTGCATGGCACATTCATCAATCCAAATGACATCACTAAAAACTCATAGTGCCCATAGCAGGTCCTAAATGCCGTCCTAGGTACATCCTCAGGCCTAATCTTTAACTAATGGTAACCAGACTTTGGATCAATCTTAGAGTAAACTAATGCACCTTGCAATTGGTCAAAAATATCATCAATTCGAGGCAATGGGTACTTGTTCTGAATGGTGACCCTATTCAATTTCTGTTAATCTATACACATCTTCATACTACCATAATTTTTCTTAACAAACAAGACAGGAGCACTCCATGATGAAGCACTAGGACTGATAAAACCTTTATCAAGAAGTTCTTGGATTTGAGCCTTAAGCTCTCTCAATACCGGAGCCATGCGATATGGAGGGATAGAAATGGGGTGGGTACTAAGTTCCAAATCAATACAGAAATCTATATCTCTATCTGGAGGCATACCGGGCAAATCAGTAGGAAACACTTCTCTAAATTCTGACACCACAAGAATAGACTCAATGGAGGGAGACTCAGCCTCAACATCCTAAATATGGGCCAAATAAGCCAAACAATCCTCCCCTACCAGTTTCCCAGCCCGAATGGAGGATATGATCTTAGCTTGCTTAGGCTTGTACACCCCTTCCCTCTCTAACTTTTCCCTTCCCGAAATTTCTAGAGTCACAGACTTAGTATTACAATTAAGCACAACATAATAGGGGGACAATTAAGTCATGCCTAAGATTATATCAAAGTCAGTCATATCCAAAATCACTAAATCAGCCCAAGTCTGAAAACCCATAAACAAAATAGGACAAGCACGATAGACATGGGTGACTATGACAGACTCTCCAACTGGGGTAGAAACATGGATGAAGAGCATCAAGTATATCACAAATCATGGCAAATTCTGAGGCAAATTGCACGGACACATAAGAATAAGTAGAACCCGGATCAAATAACACATTAGCTATTCGGTCACAGACACGAATAGTACTTGTGATCATTGCGTCAGACACCTCCGCCTCGGTCTTGCCCGTAAAGGCATAATACTAAGCCCTGTCCTCATGACGGGCGACCTCCCTGCCTGGCTGCACTGTACCTTTGCCTGCGTTACCATTTCCCCTACCTTCGCGGCCTCACTAATTTCCTCCTAGCCCACCTTATGGACGCCCTTGACCATTATTACCATTTCCCGCAAGTACCACTGCTCTAGTCTGCTGCTGCGCGGATGGGGACAATCTCTCCTCATATGCCCAGGTTCTCCACAATTATAACAAGTATGATCAAAAGATGGCCTGCTGCCCGCCGAAGGTGCTGCTCCTCGGCTATCCTGAATCAAATTCTGAGGTGGAGTTCCAGAGTTATTACCTATAGAAGCGGGCATATCAGATTGAATTGGCCGGGCTACAAGTATCAGCCTCCCTGAACCTCTGGAGTAAGAACCTTGAAAGTTACCTGAATTCTTGGTTTCTTAGCCAATGCCTTAGCCTAATCGTCTCGCCTCACCCCCTCCACTTTCTTCACAAAATCTGTTACCTCATTGAAGCTTTTTCCTGCAGAGGTCATATGAACAGACAATACCTGCAACTCAGAATTTAGTCCCTTAACAAATAGGCGGATCCTCTCTTCCTCAGTAGTCACCAATTGCGTAGCATATCTCAACAAATCATGGAACTTAGCCTCATAAGCAGCTACATACATACCACATTGCTCCAAAGCCATGAACTCATCGTTCTTACGATCTCGCAATGTCCGAGGATCATACTTCTCTAAAAACAGAGCATGAAACTGGGTTTAAGTGAGTGGAGGTAAAACTAAAGATCTGCATTCCACATAAGCTCTCCACCACTATTTAACCTCACCTTAAAATTGAAAAGTCACAAACTCTACTCCATACTGATGGACAATTCCCAACTTATGAAGCCTCTCATAACAATTTAGGATGAACTCATAGGCATTCTTACTCTCAGAACCATGTAACACAGACGGTTTCAATTTCAAGAACTTAGTCAACATCTCATGCTCATTACCAGTCATAACAGGACCCAACAAAGGACGAAAGAGAACATCAGTACCTGCAGTTCCACCCACCTTGGGAGCAGTGATAGCAATAGGGGGTTGGCGGGAGCTTTAGTTGCTGGAACAGAGGGAAGCACTCCAGGACCAACTAATCCTTTCACGAATGACATAATCTATTGAGCTAGCATTGGGTCCAAGGAAGGAATACTTGTAGTCTTAGCCTGCACCTTTTCCTCTTGTCCAACATTCTCTTCATCCTCAACCTCTACATTCTCCTCTATCTCTGCATGATACGCAGAAGGAGCCTCATTTCTGGGAGCATTCTCAACCGGAGCTCCATACCTAGTAGGTGCTACCCTTCCTCGGCCTCTACCCCTTGCTCGCCCTCTACCCCTGCCTCGACCGCGACCTCTTGTTGCGGATTCCTCAGATGGTGCATTGACGGGAGCTACGGGCTTGACGCCATTGAACCTAGTGTTAACCATCTGCGGACAGAAGAGTGAAGGAGATTAGATACCAATTTGGATCCCCATATACCAATTGGAATCAAGTTATAGCATGAAAGGAGACAAAAGAAAACAGAGAGATTTCCTAAAGTCCTATTGCCTCTCGAAGAAAATTACAAACGTCTCTGTACCATTCCGTAAGACTCTACTAGACTCATTTTGGTACATCAAGATCAACGAACCTAGGGCTCTAATACCAACTTTGTTACGACCCAGACTGTCGTGATTGGCACCCACACTAACCCTCCGGTGGGAGAACCATTAATACTAATTAGATAACCAAAGGACTACACAACTTAATCAAAACTAAGGCATATAAAGTTACAGAAGAAGATTTAAATGCTAAAGAAAAATAGAGTTTCCATAAACTACAAAAGTCTAACAAAACAAATGCGGAAGTAATTCCCTAGAACCTGAAAGTCAATGTACCAAAACATCTAAAGTTCAACAAGTCTAAGAAAATGGTTACAACCCAATTAAACATAAGAAAATCCTAATGTACTAGTCTAAGTTCGAAATGGGAACATAAACGAAAAAAGAACTCATGGCAGCCCGGAAGAACTGGCACACCGTAGAATTCGATGACCATCACTAATCTTCTAAACGTGGTCTGTCAGTAGTCGCTTGAAGATTCCCTGTACTTAACAAAGAAAGATCAAGTGCAGTATCAGTACACAACCACAGTGTACTGGTATGATCACGCGGCTAACCCACTAAATGCAACATACATAAGCCATTACGACATAATAATAACATGCATACACCAAACATATACTGTCACGACCTAGACCGTCATGATTAGCACCCACGCTAACCCTCCGGTGGGAGAACCACTACTACAACCTAAACCAACCAAGCAACTAAGCCAAAACTAAAGCATATAAGTTAAATACTAAGGAAAGAAAATAGAGTTTCCATAAACTGCAAACAAAATTTAATAACAAACTAACATTGCGGAAGTAATGCCTAGAACCTGAAAGTCAATGTACCAAAACATCTTAAGTTCAACAAGTCTAAACAAGAAGGGATACAACCCCAAACTAATGAACTAATACTAACTAGAAAAAGTCTAAGTCCGAAATGTGGACACAGGCAGAAAGAGAAATCATGGCAGCCTGAAAGAACTGGCTCACCCTTGAATTTTGAGCGACAATCACTGATCTCCTAAGCGAGGTCTGTCAATAGCCGTCGGAAGATGCCATGTACTCAACAAAAATAAGAGCAAGTGCAGTATCAGCAGTACACAACCATAATGTACTAGTAGGATCCCACGGCTATTCCACTAAGTGCAACATACATAAGTCAATAAAACAATATAATCATATGCATATATCGAATATATACAATATCATCAACATTTATGAACAACGATCATATCACATTTCTCAAGTTATATATTTATATCAAGTCATTGGTCTTCTCATGGAACCCAAACTCAAATAGTTAGCATAGCAAAACGTGGTACCCGATCCAATATTTATGCCGGAACGTGGCAACTGATCCCATAATTATGCCGGAACGTGGCAACCGATCCAAGTTAGTTATGCCAGAATGTGGCAACCGATCCAAGTTAGTTATGCCAGAATGTGGCAACCGATCCATTAAACACACCACAATCACAATCATAAGTATATCTTCAAGATCATACAATCAAGTCATGATTTCATGGCAGTCATCATTCATCTATCTCATTTACAACACGTGTGATCAATAATGCAACATTCATATACATACATGTATCATAATGAAGCAAGAACAAACATACATCACACACTCATAGAATCACAACCATCACCTACCTCGAAACAAACTTGAAACTCTAAGAAACTTGATCCTTCCATTTCCGGATTCGTTTCGCTTGTTCTTGGTTTACAAACAATTATAATAACATAGAAATCAATAATCAATCATTAATTACCCGAATTACTAACAATTCTATGAACCCTAGATCATACCCATGATCCCAAGTATCCAAATTAGGGATGTTTCCACCATAAAATCTAGATCAAAACCCTCCCCCATCGATAATTACCCATTCTATTACGTTCTACAGATCGAAAAATGGATTCGAGGAGTGAAAAGCTTACCTTTAGCCTCAAGAATGGTGGAAAACTTTCAAGAGTCGCCTGGGGTTCATTCTTTAGCTCTAAAAATTGGAAAGTGCAGAATAAAGTTGTTTTGCGGTTTATTTATGACCTTAAGTCGCATTTGGCCCGCGACAACGGCCCTCACCCCGCTAGTACGGTCTCGCCAGAGCGACAAAACCCAGTGCCAAAGCGGCTTGCATGAAACAGTGAGCTATTTCAATAATTCCAAGACCCCTATTTTACAACACACCTCTAACCAACGACGCTCAGAAAATCCCCTTCACGCTAAGATCGATTCCGGGAGTTCTAGTCGCCCGAATTCAATTCCGTAAAGTCGTACGGATTTCTTAACAAGTTATCTTTCCACTCATGTAATCAAAATCATAAATAAATCATCCAATTATTACCAAATTTCCCTATACCTCAAAGACTCCAATTTCATCGATCTGGACTAGGTTGGGAAATTTCAAGTTATTATGAAAAAGTTTTTCGGCCCAAAATTTTCCCCTCATTGGTTTTTCTATAACAACAGAGCCCGGTCATTACATATACAATATCAACATTATTTACGAACAACGTAAAATTTCACAAATCTCAAGATATACAATTGTGTCAAGTTAATGGTCGTCTCATGGAACCCACACCCAAACTGTTACTTGTTAGTATACTGGTATGTGGTACCCGTTCCAACTTAGTGTGTCGGATCGTGACACCCGTTCCACTGTTTATGGCGGTGCGTGGCAATCGATCCCAATTAGTGTGTCGGAACGCAACACCCAATCCATTCAATAAGCCATAATCATAAGTATATTCTCATAATCATACAATCAAGTCATGATTCATGGCATTCAATTATTCATCTATCCTCATTTAAGATTAGTGTGATCAATAATGCAACATTCGCATACATACATGTATCATAATGAAGAATGAACAAACATATATCACACAACATGAAATCACAGCCATCACCTACCTCGAACAAAACTTGAATTCTCTAAGAAACTTGATCCTTCCCTTTCCGGATTCTTTCCGCTTGTTCTTGGTCTACAAACAATCAATATAACACGAGAATCAATCAACGATAACTAATTACCTGGATTAAAGTCAACACTATCAACCCTAGATCAAACTCATGATCCCAATATCCAAATTAGGGGTTTTCCCACCATCCAAACAGTTCCAAAACCCATCCCAACAATAATTACCCATGAAACTAAGTTCTACAGATCAAAAAATGGATTTGGGGAGTGAAAAACCTTACCTTTAGCCTCAAGAATGGTGGAAAATTGTCAAGAAAGCACTTGAGGTCGTCTCCTAGATCTCAAAGTTGAAAAGTGCAGAATAAAATGATTTTGGGGTTTATTTCTGACTTAATTCGCTACTGGCTCACTATGGCGGCCCCCAACCCACCATAGCGGCCCCGCCCTGACGGAATAAATCCCGTCGTGGCGGTTTGCGCGGGGACAGAACGTCGTAATTAGAGTCTCAAACTCCCATTTAAGAAAACACCTTCAACCCATGACACTCAGAAACTACCCGTTAATGCTAAGATCAATTTCGAGAGTTCTACTCGCCCGAATTCAATTTTGTAAAGTCGTACGGGTTCCTTAACGTCTTAGCTACGCACTTATATAATAAAATTCATTATTAGATCTTTCAATTGCTACCAAATTTCCCTAGACCTTACTGACTCTAAGTTCATCCAAATCTGGACTAGGTTGGGAAATTCCAAGCTACTACGAAAAAGTTTTTCGGCCCAAAATTTTTCCCTATTGACGTTTCTATAACGACGGGCACCGATTGTTACATTTGCACATGTAATGTGTTCGGATTTTTATTTGACTTGATATGTATGTCATTTTGACATATGAGACAATCCTATTAGCTCTTCTATTTAACTTGCCATACTTGATCATTTGACACGTGATACCACACTAGACCTCTAGGAAAAGATAGCATCTTGTACTAAATAAAATTGGGAAACATTCCTACCATATTAACTAATTCTCCCTATAATTTTAATAATTACATATTGTCTCACTAATTAATAATTTCATATCATATTTAAGTCAGATACTCCTAGATACATGTATATTCGTTATCAAATACACTTTGAAATTTAAATACATAGGGAGAAAGAAAAGCGAGAGAGGGGTAGATGCGAGCAACATAGGAGGGAAGCGAGCAAAAAGTTGATGATTCCTAGATAAATGTGAATCACAATAGATAGTATATGAGATATACTAGATACATTCTGAAATTCAAATACATAAGGAGAAATGTGAGAGAGAGAGAGGGGCGAGCGAGAGAGGAGAGACACGAATGAGAAAGTCAGTGTATACCAGATATATGCGAATACACTTGAATACAATATATTTGAAATAAATTATACCTAATTTTAATCCAATATGTATCTGAGACACATGTATCTAGATGTTCCAGATACATGTATTTAGGGATCAAAATCAAGAAAGAATGGTAATTTCAAAAACTTACATAAAGACAAATAATTAGGTCCTAAACTAGTGAGATTTGTATTATTCGTCCAAAATCTAATCACATTTATAATTAAGACCCTATATTACAATACACCAAGATATTTGTTTTAATTACCAAACATAATTTTATATTACATAATATAGCTGAAAAATATAAACTTTTGTTTCTTCCACAATATAATTTATCAAGTGAGAGATAAATATAATAAATTTTAATATGTGAATAAAGGAGTGAATATTACAAATTTTCCCACGAGGAAAAAGCCTTATTCCCTTTAGATCTTTTGTGGTTTGATAATTTATTTCATCATTTATCTTTATAGATTTATTTACTTATTAACTGAATTTATTTTTATCTTGTGTTCCTTCTACCAAAACTGATACAACCAACACTATGAGCTATGTGATGATACAGCGTCTCGCCCACGCTGCCAAAACTGTCCTATACCTTCCCGGGGTATAGGACCTCTCAACTAAGTGGATCCACTAGTCTATGCTAAAAAGCAGTAAGGAATCATCTAAAAAGTATGACCCTTTCTACCCATGTTGGCTACATGGTTTGTCGGGGCTGTGAATTGTATGAACTCTCCCCTATATCGACGCTCTTACTACTCCCAAAATATACTATCTAATATGTTTAAAAACATAACTCTTTCTATGTTTTGAGAATATTACTCAAAAATATTTCTCTTAAAAGAGATGGTACTCAAACTGCTCAAAACACTTTTGGAAATCTCAGTTTCCTCTCATCTTAAATGTAAAAACATTTACTCTTGGGAATACTTAGTTCCCATATATCATTTTAAATAAAATTAACTCAGCTTTACTCTTCCTCAACTCAGTTCTCAAGTCTTTAAAACAAGTTTTAAAACAATTTGTAAAAAGACTTCTTAAAATAGAGTTCAAGCCGAATTATGGACGTGAACAACTCAATTCAAGATTTTCAATAATCATGCATAGAACTCAATACTTGGAACTCAACAACTCCAAAACTCAAGGAGTCAATGATACTACTCATATCAAGAATGCTTGACTCGGAAGGTTCATGCGAAATTATGGGCATGAACTACTCAACTCAAGAACTCAATGATACCTCTCATCTCAAGACTGCTCGACTCATAGGGTTCATGCAGAATTATGGGCATGAACTACTCAACTCAAGGACCTTCATGGGTAACATGTAGTAGCCCTATGATTAGGAATATAATCCCAAAATGCTTAGGAACTCAATACTCAAGACTTAGAACTTGAAGATACAACTCCTCTCAAAGATACTCAACTGATGGAGTTCATACAGAATTTATGGGCATGAATGACTCGACTAAAGGGTCTAAATAACAATATGGAACTCATGTATACGACTCTTATCATTCTCATATTTACTTCCTCAAAACTCAGTTTAAAACTCAAGTGTTGGCTTTGAAAAACTTCTCAAGATTTATAACTCAAAATAGGGTTCATGCTGAATTATAGACATGAACAAATCAACTCAAGGATCTTAATAAAAATATAGAAACTCAATAATTAGGAATAGAATTTTTAAAAGAACCATGAACTCAAGAACTCAAATCAACTTATCTCAAGAATACTCTAATCTAGGGTAGAATCCTAGATTTCTCTTTTACTAATTTGAAAGAAGATGTAGGGGGTGATGACGAACTAGTCCAACACTATGATAGCCTTACATACCTGGAAGAACATGGTTCTTGAAGAATCTTGAAGAATTTTGAAGAAGAACTTGATTAGAAGCCTTGAAACCTTAGCTTGAAGGTAAACGATCAAGAAAACCTTTCTTGAGATTCTTGAATTAGTTTCTTGAAATCTCTATGGCCAAGAATTATGATTTTGATTAGTGATTCATGATTGCATGGAGTAATTTGAGTTGTAAAGAATGGAATTCTTGGAGAAAGAGTTACCTTGAAGAAGAATCTTGAAAAAGATTGAACGAATCTTGAATAGAGTCTTCTACTTTGATTTTTCCTTAGAGTTTTTCCCTATAGTTTGAGAGAGAAGATAATGATGTTTTAAAAAATTAAAATTTGATTGTTTTGAGCCTTTAATTAGGCAAGAAATTCGTTTAGGGTTTCCTTGGAGGTAAAAAGACAAAAACGACCATTTTTAATGTTTTCCCGTCGGTTAATTCGTAACAACACTGTATCAGGTTACTAAAATATTCATAACTTTTTATTCAGAAATTGGATTGACACGAAATTGGCCGCGTTGGAAAGTAGATTCAAATACCTTTAATTTGATAGGTTATGGGACACGTAACTCTTTATATTCTAAGAGATATGATTGTTTGAAGTTGACCCAAGTTGAATCTTACGTCAAAACTTAATCGATAAGGAAACTTCAAGAACACTTATCAAGAAATTAAATTGCTCAATATTTATGGATACATTCGCAAAAGAAACTTATGATTGGCGTGTGAGCGAACAAACTCAACACAATGGAAGCTTACATACCTCAAAGAACTAGGTTCTTGGCGAAATCTTGAATTTTTTGAACGAACGCTTGAAACTTTAAACTTTTTTTGCTCTTTAATCTCCTCTCTAAAACCTTAAATGCTTTTGGGGATGAATGAAACTGATTCTAATCAGTTTAGAACCTTAATTGGGTGAAATTCGCATTTAGAATAAGTGGGGGTAAGGAAAAGACTAAAATACCCCTCCTATTTTCGAGTAACTATCCTTAAATAGATAGCCTGACTTCAAAAGGGCATATCTCTCTCATACCAACTTGTAAATTAGCAAATTTGGTGGTGTTTGAAGGAGGACTCAGAGATATTTCATTTGATATCTTATGGGCCGCCTAACTCATCTTGTGCTGAAAGTTATGGTCGTTTGAAGTTGACCCAAAACTTAAAGGAACCTAGGAATGACTTGAATGATTTCTCTCTAGTTCTCTTTGGAACACAAGGTGATACATCTAGTGACCTTAACACTCAGGAAAATTTTAAATTCCTTGGTAAAAACTTACTCACTACGAAAGATGGTTCAAGTCTTAGCTCAAAAATTTTTCGGGGTGTTACATGCTGGGCCTGCCATCTCAGTCACATAGTCGTTGTAATGACCTATTCCCATCGTTATAGAAAATCCATCGGGGAAAATTTTTGGGCCGGAAAACTTTTTCGTAGTAACTTGAAAATTCCTAGCCTAGTCTAGATTTGGACGAAATCAGAGTCAGTAAGTTCTAGGAAGATCTGGTAGTGTATGAGAGACCTAACTATGAATTTGATTACACGAGTGGATAGCTAAGACGTTAAGGATCCCGTACGACCTTACATAATCGATTTTGGGTGAGTAGAACTCTCAAAATTGATCTTAGCGTGGAATGTTAGTTTTTGAGTGTCATGAGATGAAGATGTGTTGTGAAATGGGGGTTTGAAACTCTTAAGATTAGCTCACAACTAAAACCTGCATAGAAAACAACCCAACCTAGCAGTTCAAAGTATATAGTTCACAAGATTCCATAATCGCAATCCAACTGTTACAGTTCATCAACTCACAAGTATCAAGTTCATAAATCACGATAATCAAGTTCATCAATCACAAATATCAAGTTCATCAATCACACTAATCAAGTTCATCAATCACACTAATCAAGTTCATCAATCACAAGTATTCACAACAACACTATCGATCATTTCATCAACAACCAATTCAATATCAATACTCAAGACAATTCACATTATTCAATTCTATATCATCAAGAAATTGCCTTTTCCATTAATCCTCTTTCTATCATTAAGGTTATTCAGTTGGAGCAATTAACTCTATGACCTTATTACTATTACTCCCCAACATATACAACAAGGAGGATTCAAGATTTTATGAGCTTTAACAAATTTTAGAAGTTGCCTTGCCTTAATCGATCTAAAATCACTCCAGGTGTTGGGCTTTTCCCTTTCGAACGTATCCAAATCAACACAATATAATCAAACAAGTATTCACAATGAGTTTTCCAAACCAACAACACTCATATCAATCAATACGAAAATGGAGTCAGATCGACTCAAAAACCTGATTCTAATAACAAGGTTTTAATCTGAAAATTGATACAAAATTATGTTTCCTAAAAGATTTGAAATCCAACGGTGAAAACCATTTCAACAATGAAGTTATATTCAACTCATCATGCCATAAACAAGTAATAACAATGAAGTAGAGTCAAAATTCATTACCCAATCGAAAAATAATAAATATACACTTTGAAATTGCCTCACTCGAGCTTCTAGGGTTAAAAAATGGGTAACATGAGAAGGAACTCCAATTTTAGAAAAATATTTTGTTCAGGTCTCAATCGCTCTTCGCGATGCGACCAAGAGCCACACGATCACGACGAGTAAGTCAGTTAACTCATTTAATTTGACCATCGCAATCATAACAAAGCTCCACGCAATCGTGATGCACACTAACACAATACCACACGATCACCTGAAAGGTCCTCACGATCGCGATGACCAAATAATCAGGCACCAGAACAGAAAAACCAGTAAATACACACAAGCATAAATTCTCCGAATGGATCCTTGGAATTTGTTCGAAAGCCCGTACACACAAATAAAAAATACTACCTATCTAAACTTGATGTTCCGAATTCAATGAAACCATCAAAACACGGATGAAAGGTCTCCTTTACCCGAAACCCGTGCAAGTCACCAATAAACAAACATAATGCCTCAAAAAGCTAAATCAAGCTCAGGGTCTCTGAAAATTCCACCAAGATCTCCACCAGGCCTAAAATCATCCCTCAAATCTAATAGAACTGTCAGAAATCCGATCCGAGCCAAACTCTGAATGTTGACCAAAGTCAACCCAAAAGGCTGAAATCTCAATAATTTCCAATTAAGGACCTCAAATCCCCGAAAATACCCCGAATCTGAAACTGACACAGTATCTCAGACCAAATTACACATTTCAGGACTAATTAAATAACGGAATTCCATTTCGAGACTTGAAACTCCAAAAGACACTAAAACCACTTTTTAATAACTTTAGCATTTCAAAACTCTAAAATTTCCGTACTTCACAATTTTTTACTCAAAATTCAAAACCAATTTTACAAACCAACCAAAAATGACTTGGTGTAACCATCGGGAGGGGTAACATAGTAGTTTGTATGGAAAAATTACAAATATGACCAATCTGGGTCATTACATGTCTGTTTGTGGAACCTCCTAAAACAATGTGAATATTAGTTTTCTTATACTTGCGAAATGAAAAATTAGGTTAGCAATAATCCACAAGGATGTTGCGTTATCTAAACACATCTCCGTTCAACCTAAGATTATAATTTTACAATTACACACTTAAATTTACTTAAATTAAAAGAGAAAATAAAATAAAAATAAAACAAACCCTTGCAAGGAATCAAACACTGACAATTAAACAAAAATCAATATTTATTGCAAGTATTCATATCTCACGTTTTATTTGATATTGTATGTTGAACTATGATGATTGTTGGTGTTTTGCTTTGTTTATTTACATTTGTATTATTTCACTGAGTAGTAAATCTCTTGTTTTGACAACTTCAAATTCATAGATTTGAAATTTATCATTAGTCCATATTAATATTCTTTATGCCTATTTGTGGAACCTCCTAAAACAATATGAGTATTAATTTTCTTATACCTGCAAAATGAAAAATTAGATTAGCAAATAATCTGCAAGGACATTGCCTTATCTAAACGCATCTTCATTCATCCTAAGATTTTAATTTACCTATTTGTGGAACCTCCTGAAACAATGTGAATATTATTTTTTGTATATCTTCAAAATGAAAAATTAAGTTAGCAAAATAATCTACAAGAACGTTACCTTCTATAAACATTTTCTCCACTATTACATCTCCATTCATACAAACATTTTAATTTTCTTCACTTCTGTAACTATACTCCAGGGAATTTTCCAATTCCCATACAATATCTTCTTCATAGCAAGTGAATCAGTCTTCACCACCACTTGGAGTAGGGTATTATTACTTCAACTTCAGTTGCTAAGTTCGACCAATCTTGTAACCTTAAAACCTGCAGTAGGTTTCCCAAGTTATATTTCTCATAAAAAGCTACAAAACTGGGTTTAAGATTCTCATTAGAAGTTGTAACGACCCGAACTGTCATTATTTAAGAAGGGTAATATGTCGTGAGCAACTGGGCCCCATTGTCCCGCCAAAGCGGGGTGTTGCCGCTACAGTGACGGTGCCCCAGCGGGATGGGAGCACCAGAGCGGGATGGGAGGGGGCAGAACTTAATGATGCAAAATCTTATTTTCTCCTTTTTCCCTAAGTGCCAAAAAAAGGTGAGGATCACCCCAGAAACCCTCAAAAAGTTGCTCTATTCTTGGGAAGGAAGAAGAAAGAGATTTCTAGCGCAAGGTTGATGACAAATTGCTAATTCCCAGTCGAAATCCACTGTCTCATTGTCGGGAAGCCAGGATTGGTGCTACAAACTCTCCGCAGTTGCTTGGCGCCTAGGTAGGCTAGGTTTCCTTACTTAAGTAATCATAAATTCATTCTCACTGCGTAGTATATTGCTAATTGATGGTAGAATTAATGTTTAGGCCTTCGGGCACAGTAAAAGGGACGGTTGTACATGTACTCCTAGTTGTTAATCTTGATGTGTATTGTGGGGGAAAGTCGTGTCCTGTGAACTAGGGGTAGAAGATGGTTCGACTTCTCGTTTGTGTTATATATGCTTGTTAATGTCTCCATTATATGTGTGCATGTATGGGAGTAGAGAAACATGAACCAAACCTAATGAAACAACTAAGTATAGACAATTACATGCCATGAACCTGTCATTTGATTGTGTGACTATGTGACTGTTCATTGTGGGTGTGATTATGGTTGTGGTTGTGCTGACTGGATCAGGTGTCATGTTCTAACACGTATATTGAATTGGGTATCACGTTCCGACACATATATTGGAACGAGTGTCACGTTCTGACACATAAATATTGGATCGGGTGTCACGTTGTGACACACTAAAATTTTGGGTGTGGGTTCCATGATAAAACCATTTGTGATTACTACTTTCTTATCTACCTGCTATGGATATTGGGGATTTGTATGTTGTACCCTAAAGGTTATGTGAATTATGCCTCTTGTATATGTGTGTTTACCGTGTTGTAATTAAATGACTTATATCTAGTTTATTGTAATTGACTGCGAATGAGCAGGCACATCGGTATGTGGTTGTATTCGGAAAATCCTTTATAAGGTAGAATGGTTAAGTTATGAATCAAGAGCAGAGTGAGCAGGGTGATAGAGTAGGGAGTTAGAGTCAAGGGTACTAGTACGCTGAAGGTGTATGGGAAAGGTAAAGGCAGGATGATAAAGGTTGAGGGGCGTACTTTCTTATTGCATGTTTCTTGCTAGTTGATTTCTTTATAATATGCGGTGGGTATCAAGTTGACCGATGATGCCTACCAATACTTGTGGTTTGTACTAATACTACTCTTACTATGTCTTTTGTCATTGTCTTGTTGCAGGATCAATGATTTTTCATAGGTGAAGACGAAGACAATCTCCAATAGCTTCTACTCTTCCTTCCCTATGGTGGAAGCTGTGTCATTAGTTACTGTATTTTATACCTTATAATCTTAGAAGCGTACATGTTTAGACTAGATATCTAGGGTGTTACTTATTTTACAAAATTTAACTTTGGATTGTTTAAACTCTTTATTATGTAAAAATCTCATGTATTTTCCTTTTATCTCCAGTTTTCTTAATCTTTCGGATGTTTTTAACCTATTGGGGATCAAGGTTCCTCCTACTTAGGTGTTAGAGTAGGTGCCCGCACGGCCCGTTGGGTTAGGTCGTGAAAAATTAGTATCAGAGCCCAGGTTGCCTGTCTCCCAGTACAAGAGCAAATGTGGAATAGACTCTTGTGGATTGGTGTGTTGACGTCCACATCTAATCTTCAGGAAGCTACGAATAATTCTAAGAAGTCATTCCATTTATTCTCTCCTTCCGTACGGGTTGTCGCTTGTGGTGTGGGTTGAGTCCAATTGTTATCTTCAGATTCCAATTGGTATCTCAACAAAGTGAACTGGAACCGAGAAGGTTCCAATTGGTAGTCGCGGCTTAAGGGACACAAGCAAGGTAAATTGGAACCGAGAAGGTTCCAATTGGTATCTGGGCTTAGAGGCGGTATAAATGCATGGATGATAAGCTAATGGTCATCCATGAAGCGAATTAATTTAATAATTTGACTTGCCTGTGTGATGTAGCTGGAACTTATGATTATGTGCACAGTGTTGCATGTCTAGATTTCGATGTTTAAAGTGTATTTTCTTTAATGCTTGAAAGTATGCGAGTTATGATTGCTTGGGTTTTCGTGAACTTGTTGTCAGAGAAAGAGTGATCACATGGTTATGTGCAAGGTCTAGAGATAAACTACAACGTGATTCGTAAAAGAATTCTTGACGTGTGACATGATATACTTATGAGAGGGAATGCAATTGTTAGTTGAGCATGGACTTACCAGTGATAAAGAGGGTAAGGAAAAAGAACGATGTGCGACTGTAGGGAAACTTCGGTTTCAAGGCAGTCGGGATTGGTCGGGAACCATGTAAGAAAAAGGGCTATTATTGCATAATAGAGGAATTTGTTGTTATGAAAGGTTCCCTTGATGTGTTTTGCAACCGATTACAAATCGTGTGATTAATAGGCATAATCTTAGGATGTGCATGCTTGTTGTGTTAGAGTAGTGGGAAAAGGTTCTGGTGTGTGTACCGCTAGGTTGACTTGGGGTGGACAATGCCTATCCTAGCTAAGAAGGCTATCCTAAATGCTTAGTTATGGCCCTGGGAGTTAATGAAAAACTCTAGAAATAGGTAGAACCCCCAGGAAGTTTTGTCTTGGAAACTGACCCTGTTAGAGTCATTGGGGCGGGATCATTCCGCTGGGGCGAGACTTTCAGAGCGGAAAGTCCCCCGCCAGAGCGGAATAGGGCGCGACAGAATCTCAGCCCTTCCGCCCTTGTTATGCCCTTGTTTTTCTTATGGACCCCGAATCGTGCGTGTGCTAATTACCACAATCTAATCAGTACTCAACAATAAAACAATGAGTTATAATCACCTAGCATTAATTAAAGCTATGAAAATAGCAAAAAACAAGCATCTGTGTGCTTAAAAAAAACTTAAGGAAAAGCAAAAAGAAAAATATAAATATTGTTTGTTACATGCCCAAGCGGGGCAAACCCAAATCAAGGTCCATGGGAATGGGAAGTATCACTATCAGATTCAAGGTCCTCCGGGGCTGTCTCACTAGTCCATGCCTCGCTCAACCAGGGGAGCTCCCGAAAGTCCTTTGGCTCGAGCCTGGCAAGCTCTCGCTGAGGGGCGACGCAAGAGAAAATGACCTTAAGGGTTTTCCACATCGAGCCCATCAAACTTCCCTTTCTACATTCTTCTTCTTCTCCCATCCCAGCTGGCGGTGGAGCATCTCAACCTCGAGGGCAGTGGAGGGTGGAGCTGAAGTCGAGGCGCTAGCATAGGGGCCTCCCAATTTCTTCCGGACAGCCGCCAGGTCCTCCTCTACACGAGCAACTGAAAGTGAGGGCTGAGACTGTGTAGGAAAGGTGTCGTACACCTCATCATTATCCTCTCCTTTGTCGTTCGCCTCAACCGCTGCTCTACTACTGCCGGCTCCGTCCACTTTTCTTCTCTTCCTTCCCTAGGTGGAGGGTTGCCTAATCAAAATAAGGTCAAAAATGGGATCCATAAGAAGTACCTCATTAGTGTCCAAAAGTGGCACCACTGCCCACTTGCACATTTTTGTCACTAGCCCAAATAGGAAGAAATCCTTTTTGTTCCCTCTGTTGAAGATCTTCCACTCAGACATGATCTGTGCCCCCACATTCAGCCCAATCCCCTGCACAACACAAGCCACCAGTAAAGCCTGAGGGAAGGTCACGTCGGTGTGGTTGCCTGATGGGCAGATCTTCCTAGATACCAGGTGCAGTCATCTATTGGCATCCGGTGACCAGTGAGTATTGGTGATGCACTCTCTGGTAGCCTAGTAAACCCAGTCCCGGCAGGCTGCCTCAACCAGTGTGTCCCGCAGCCAACCCAAATCCATATCCCTAAGTCTGGTCTCGTATGCTAAGTTGGAGACCTTTGGCACCTCGAGCACCTCATTGATGAACTGAGTGCTCATAGGGATGTCGACTCCTCAGATGCAGATGGTAGGGTGAGGATCGTCCTATTGGACAGTAAGGAGTAGGGCATAAAACTCCCTCACTCAGTCGGAGCGCGCGGCAGGGGGAGCCTCGGTCAGTGGACCCCAATCAAACTCCATCAGCTGGGCATGGAAGGCAGGGGCTTTCTCCACTAAGCCCAGCAGGTGGAAACCCCTCTCGCACAAGAATTTGGTATTCCGATGATCATGATGTCTCTCTCGACTTGTAGCATCGGGGAATCGGATGAAATGCAAGTTTTCCTCATTGATTCCAGCCATAGTTAGACAAGACTGCATATTTCATGAAAGATACGTTAAAACTCCATGTAATAAGTCAATGCCTAGCTAAGGAAAGGAAAATAAAAATTCTATTTGAAGTGGCAAGAGGTCATTGTTTCGCACGATCCTGCCACAGCAGAATGAAGGCCGCCACATCGGAATGAAAGCCTTTATCTGGGTCAAACTTCAAGACGGGATCATGGCGCTCTTTCGCCCCAAACCCTCGTGTTTAACAAAATTTTCACCAGATCAGTGTTTCGAGAGTACCCTAGTACCTAAATGTGCAAAGACCCTAGCAATTCAACCCCTAAATGGTTCCCAAATTCAAGTTTTACACCAAGAAACTATTCAACTTCCCTTACCCATTTTGGAACCATTTCGGCCATATTATCACGAAATCCTTACGCTCAAAACGTTGTGGAGACATTGTGAACATAAGGGAAGTATCCATGCTACTCTTTTCTTATTGAATGAAGCAACCCATGTAAACATTTTTGAAAACTACCCCAAGGCCATTCTACCCAACCGATTCTTTTCATGCAATCGTTGTTAAGCAAGTAATGAAGTAATTAGAGTAGGGAGCAAGAACATTACCTTAAGTTTGACGTTCGGAGCGAAGAAATTGAGAGAGTTTTGGAGTTTTGGGGTGGTTATGGGAGGAAATGGGAAAATCATTCCTCTTTCCCCCCTTCTAAACTGGTCCCGACCTCCCGCCACAACGGGAGGGTCCTGCCACAGCGGCCTCGCCTCAGCGGGAACCTCGCCATTCTGGCAGGGTCAGGCTAGGCAAATGGGCGCGTCTCTTTTCCTCCGTGTGTTGCCTCGTTTCCCTAGTCGATTCCCTGGGTAAGGATCCTTCCTTGCCTAAAACTTGGGAACCTCTATCTTTCGTCGTCCCATGACGGGCCGATCCGTTAGTTTCAGAGTACTCCAAATGAAATTGTGCTTACTCTTCCGCTTGTCGTTCGGGGACGAACGAGGGGTAAATTGGTATCTATTGTCGTGAACACCTAATTTTTTTTATCGAAGTTAAACATTTTACACCATTTTTAATATATAAATATTATTATTTCAATAGGTTTATATTTAAAATAGATAAAATAAAAAATCTGAAAATTACAACAAATTATATGTTCTCTTTATATTTAAATTTTACAAGTCTAAAATAATAGTATATGTTATAAAAAAAGAGTCCTAAAATATTACCTTACACTTTTTCCTAAACACCCTCCAACTCCCATAACTTATTTCTCCTAAAAATCCTCCTACCATTTTTTTTTTTTATCACTATGATTGCACGATTTTTTTTTCTTTTCTTCACATCCCACGTTTTTTCATTTTTTTATTCTCTTTCTTTCTCCTTTTCTTTTCCTTTGGTTTTTTCTTGTTTTTTTTTTAATTATTATTATTATTATTATTATTTTATTTTTCTTCCTTAATCTCACCCTAAAAATTCTCAACTAAATTTTTAACTAAATTTCATTCCCCACTCCTTCACGCTCCTTTTAATTAGCACCAGACTAACACCCAAAAATATTATAAAAAAACACAGGCTCAGTAAATAACCAAAAAAACACAGAAAAGAATAGAGAGAGAATAGACAATAGAGAGAAAAACACAAAAAAATGATAGCAAAAGCAAAGAGAAGAAAAAAATGAGTTTTCTTTTGTGAATTAAGTTTAGAGCTCGAGGTTTTGTTCGTCGTTTCAAGCTTGTGGATCTTAAAGTTAGCCTTGCTAAACTTTGGAAATCTGTAGATTTGTATGTTACTCTCCATTGTTTGGTCAAAAATAATTTGAAGGTGCATTCTTGCCATATCCTGTTTATTTTATTAAATTTTTTTAATGTAAACTATATGTTTGATCCTTTTATGTAGAATCATGAGAAGATATGTCTTATGAATTTCTCATTTTTTTCTTGAACGATGTTCTTTGTTTTTTTTCCTTTTACGTTAGCCTCATGTTATGTTTTTTTTCTCGTAATTTAAGAAGACATTAGCATATTTGTTTGTGACAACTAGATGATAATCCCATGTATTTAATCGCGTGCTCATTATTTAATTGCTTAGATATTTGATTATTAATCAAAGTGATTAGGAGATAATATATTAGGTTCTCAATAATTAATTGAGTCATCTTGTGACATTTAATTAATTGAGTCATCTTGTGACCTTTTAGATAGAATTAAAAGTTTTAGTGATCACATTTCATGAAAAGAGCGAGAGAACATATGAGTTTAGGGATTCATCCTGAGAAAGATAAAAAATAATAACAATTAAAAAAAAGAAGAAAAGAGGTAGAAAACGTGTGTAACAGAAGCAGAAAAGAAAGAACCTTAAGTAAAAAAAAGAGAAGGAAAAAACGTACAGGAAGTAAAAAAAGAAGAAGCAAAACAATGAAAATAAATAACAAAAAAAGAAAAAAAGAAGAACAAAACGTACAGAATATAAAAAAAAATATATAATGATTTTTTTTAAGAGGAACAAAACATTTATTTTGTTTGAAGAAAAAGTAAGAAAAAAAGGGGAATAGAAAACATGCCAAAAACAGAAAACAAAATAAAACAATAAATAAATAAATGAAGCAGAATTGAAGGCATAAAATAATAATAATAATAATAATAATAATAATAATAATAATCATAATAATAATAATAATAATAATAATAATAATAATAATAATAATAATAATAATGATAAGGGTAAAAAGAAGAAAAAGGAATGTAACCTAAAAAAATAACAATAAAGAAAAAGTAAAAAAAAGAAAAAGAACCATAACATGGAAAGCATGAAAAAAAAAACACATAAAAATATAAGAAGGAAAAAAGGAACTTGCAGCCCTAAAAGATAATAATAAAAAAATTTCTTGAATTAATTTCTGTAAGATTTTTCTTAAAAAAAAAACTAATCCTAAATTTCATAAAATTCTACCTCCTATTATAATCCAACTACCTTTTTTAAAATTCAACTAAAAAATCTCAATCCTACACAAATTATAATCCCTAGCAACTAAATGCCTAAATACACTCTACCCACCAAAATATAACAAATATATAAGTACATGCGGAAAAAAAGGAAAAGAAGAAAATTACGGACGTTTCAAGATTCAAAATTTGTAAAGATCCATCTCTTAATTTAACTTTATTTTGTTTGAATAAATTTATGTGCATATACATATTTTTAATTAATGGATATATCTTAATAAAATAAGGTAGTTTTAAATAGGTTTAAATAAATCAAAGAATGAGGGTAAATAACATTTTTTGTTATTAAGCTAATAATGTAATATCCAAAAAATTAATTTAAGCCATAGATAGTCAATAAAGCGACCGTGCTAGAACTACGGGACTCGAGGGGTGCCTAATACCTTCCCCTCGGTCAACAAAGTTCCTTACCCAAATTTCTAGTTTGCAGACCAATACAATAAAGAGTCAAACTTTCTTTTGATTAGGGATTCAAATAAGGTGACTTGGAACATCAAAACTCAATTCCAAGTGGCGACTTTGAAATAAAATAATCCCTAGTGGGGGTAAATTCTCTCTCTCGTAACTTACCTAGAATCAACTCGATTTCTCTCGAACATCAAGTTGTCGCATTAAGCACAGCATCTGCCTTAGCCCATTCACTCTCTCTCGCTAAATGTGTGGGAGAAGGACTAGGATTCACTCTCTCGAGCTGAACCCATGTCGACTCAATACCACCGGCTATCAATATAGTAGTCTTTTTACGACCTCTCTCTCGAGCAAGCCAAAAACACTAAGATGAAATCGTATTTGCAACTACAATCCCATTAAGTTCATACACAACTACTAAACGAAATCACATTTAAACAACAAATAAACCATCAACAAGCAAGACCCAACATATAATTTAGCCCATATTCACAAAATCACACCCCAAGAATTGGGGGTTTAGCTAGACATGTAAAAGAGTTAAAAATTTATACCAATATCAATTTCCATCAACTGGGTATGAAGAATTAAGTCTTAAAACATGTCAAGAGTGAAGAATCTGTGAGACCCACGTCCAATATCTTGGAGTTCAAACCCTTTGAATCTTCAAGGTCTTAGAACAAAGTCTCCAAAACCCTCTAAAACTTAAACTCTCTCAAAAACTGTAAAAAGTTCGAATAATAGAAGTGATACTAAGCTAGAAATTTAAAACAAGTATTTATAGTTTTTGAAAATTTGTGCCGTGGAGGACCATTCGGTGCAGTTAGTCGGCATCGCCGATACACTCGGTGATCCACCTTTTGGTCAATTTCATCGTCTTCTTACTTTAGACTTCAGCCTCTTCGCATTTTGGGTCGCTGGGCGATATGGTACTGCTTCGCGGAACTGCTCGGCGACAATCCGACTGCTTCATTTCATCGCCAACTTGATCTTTCCCTTCATGGCTCAGCACACTGGAACAAAAGGCGATCTCCAGGCCGATCGGCGACTCATCACTTGGGCTCGGTGATCTTCAGGCCTTTATTTCTTCGTTCTTTTCAGCCGCCTTGTTTCCTTTTGCCAAGTAGTGTCCATGTTTTGCCTCAAACCCCAATTACCTAAATCTTAATGATTTACATAAGATATTGAGACAAAATATGCATTTGAAGACACTAATTCTATCAAAATATAGCCCTAAATGAGTCCAAACTGTGGACTCATCATGGACCAACCCGACCCGACCCGATCCAAGAAATTGTCTGATAAGAGATAAGAACTGCTTAACTCTTATTTTAAAAAGAAGGGGGAGGGGGGGGGGGGGGAGAGTTATTAAAACTGAAAAACCTCTCAACCCTTTTTAATAAAATGATTTATTCCTTTACGGTAAAAGGTGAGACAGACAACGGAAAAAACAAAATCAACAAAAGATAACACAAACCACAAGAAAAAAAAAGAACTTTTTCTTTCTGAAGATAGACATTTAGTTTGTGAATCAAACTTTGCTTCCTTGTGATTGTGATTCAAAGTAGGGCTTTGGAACAATTGACTTCCGCTACAAAATATAAGGTACATAATTCGTCGATTTCTATCTATAGATCCAACACCCTCTTGATTAACGTTTCAAGGACAATTCATCCAATTCTACGTGTCAAGGATCGCTAGTTAGTATAAAATCCAACTAAATGAGTTGGGGTCGAATCCCACATGGAGTGGTATGTGTTTCAGATTCAGTTGGGAAGTATGAACATGGTCAAATCAGTTGTAGGAGTAAAACTTATCGAATAAAGACATTATTCAAATTTAGGGGTGACACGAATGTCAAATGGGGGATTTGGTTTTGATGATCAACTACAAACAGTAGACACAAACAATACAAATTAACAATAATGAGACGAGTTCTTGGGATTTGATCGATTATAGGCTAATATAGACAAATGGGTAATTGCAACTATTAGTAAATTGCTAGATATTAGTGAGTAAGCTAGGCTATAGGGGAGGTAAATTTTCTCTTGAACAATTTACCTCGAATCAAGTGATTTCTCTCGAATATCAACAAGCATGCAAAATAAGAACAACCCATACCTTAGTTTATTCACTCTCTCGAGCTAAATGTGTCGGATTGGGTTTAGGAATCACTCTCTCGAGCTAAACCCAGGTCAACCAATAATTTCAGTTCTAAAACCTCTCTCTCTCGCAAGCGAATAACACAAACATAGAACGGCATTTGCAACTACAAATCTTAAATTAAATCACAATTATTGATTAAACTCACTCCTAAATAGCATTTAGACTAACAATTAGCAATAGCCATAAACTAAATCAGCCCATAATCACATAATCACACCACAAGAATTGGGGTTTTAGCTAAACACCATAAAAAGGTAAAAATCGTTACCAAATTGATTATCCATCAACTGGGTAAGATTAATTTCGTCCTTACAATGTTCCAAGTCGAAGAATCTCAAAGACTAACTTCCAATTTCTAAAAAGTGAAAAATTTCAATTCTTCAAAGCTAAAGAAAATCTAGAGAAAACTGTTTCCAGATGCTAAAAATATAATCCAAGATTGTTCTAAAGAGTAATTGATGCTAAACTAAATATTCAAAAATGTATTTATAGTCGCCAAGTATGTGTTGCGAAGAGTCACTTGGTGAAGTAAGTCGGGCTTGCCGAACCACTCGGTGAGCCGCCCTTAAGTCTATTTCATCGCCCTTTTGCCTTGGTACACAACATCCTCCAGGTTTGTAACTTTGGGTGATCTATCTTGGCTTTGTGGAACCACTCGGTGATCCGCCGACTGCTCCTTTCCATCACCAACTGGGTTCTTTCCTTCGGGGCTTGGCACATTAGAACTTTAGGCGGTGAAATAGTCCTTTGGCAATTCGCCAAGTGAACTCGGTGATCACCAGGCTGTCTTTCTTCATCCTTTCAGCCTGTTTTGTTCCTTTTTGCTTGTTAGTGTCCTTGTTTTGTTCCTCAATCCATTTACCTGAAAATCAAGGGTTTTATATCAATTATTTGCACAAATTAAGCATTTGAGGACACTAATTCTATATAACAAAGCCCTACATGAGTCCAAATTTTGGACTCATCAACACCCCAACTTAAACTTTTGCTTGTCCTCAAGTAAAACTCAAGTTCAGCAGTTCAAAAAAGATGTCTCAGATAGTGCTACAAAAGACTCAATCATGAATGCACACAACAAGACTCAACTTACTCATGCAAGAATCAATTGTGCACTCAAAGGTTCAAGTTGTGACTCAACATTATAAAAATTCTCAAGTTCGTAATACTTGCTTCAAATGCAAGTTCAAGCTCAACAAAGGTACTCAAATGACTTCACAACAAAGATGATTCCATATTCACACACAATTCTTCAACAATTTATAGCTCCGGAATCATATAAAACTCTCACACTCACAAAGATGAACACATGCATGACTTCACCCATAGGTTTGCCCTTATTTTCCAATCAACATTCGTTTCAGCTCACTCAAGATAAAAAAAAGGTCTTTTCAAGGCTTGTAACGGGGCTGAGTGTAAATGTATGGTTATTTAGGCTCAGTGGCTGCTATCCTCATGAAATGTGGTCTGAACTTCACGTTTCTTCCTTTCCTTTAGCATTTTTACTTATGCTCAAAATTCACTCCATTATTCACTTCTAATGGAATACCGGACACCCCATTTCTTTTGCAACTTTCACAACTTTATTTCACAACTTTTTCATTCTTTTTCTTTTTCATTTTTCTTTTCTTTCTCTCTTCTTTTATTTTTGTATGGAGGGGTTCCATCTTTCTCAAAACCATGGATCAAGGGGGACTTCTTCACACTTCTTGATTTTCCTCCTCTTTTCACCACACCTCCAACTTAGAATTTTGGCCTAAGTTGGCTATTCAAATAAGCCACACTTCATGAGGATTATGGGTGAATGGATTAAGAGGGGTTACAATTGCATCAAATTTCTTCCAAGAAAAGGATAAGGCTCAAAGGGGGTTCAAACAAAGTTCACACATTTCACAAGGTTGGCCACAAAAGAGGTATATTGTCAAATTATTTCACTCTTCAAAATTGTTGCCTAATATCATTTCAAGAGCTTGCATCACTTAGTCAACCGGACCAACGGGATAAATTCTAGGTGTCATCACACAAGGTTCACGGTAAGCTCATCACACAAGGCATTGGCACCAATATCAAACAAGACTTCACACTTTCGCTAGTGTGCAATGTTCATCACAAGAGACTCATTCGATAATTGGTTAGTCACAACGAGATGCAAAAAGTCTACATATTGTCTATGCAACTTTATTTGGCCTCATCGTAGTCACGCATTCATTTTTGTTCGATGAAGAGCACTATTCAAGTAATAAATATTGATCATAACCGATACTTAAATTTGCACAAGAACGACCACATTCAAACACAAGAGGTGGCAAATTTTTTCAGATGGGTCAAAAACCATTTTCATTCATAATAAGGAGCCACAAGCTCAAACATCCACAAAACAATATCCACATGCAACTCAAAGCACAAAAACCCAATAGTATTTGCAAAAGAAAGTCACAGGAGGTAGGTATGAAAATACCTCACCCCACCACAAATAAAAATGTAGTTGTCCTCAAATAAAACAAAATAAGAAAAAGTCAATAAAAACGACAGAGATGGAGGTAAAGAAGAGCCATATCTACACAGTCACTCCATCTGTCGAGGCATCAATGCCCGTGGTCACACTCTGATCCTGAGACTCAGTGCCCGGTGTAACATCAACATCACTAGCTCTACTAGGGCCTTCCATGGACATCTCTGTCAGCGATGTCTGAATGAATGACTGTACAATCGTCTCCTCTAGGTCTGGAAGGTCTCCATAGATGGTCTCTTCTTGCACCTCTAGCTGGTCCTCATCTGTCTCTGCTTCCGACTCATCAGCTGCCACATTATTCATCGGCACATCTTCAGTAGTGGTCGGAGAAATCTCAAAACTAGCTGGGGCATCCATATCATCAACTGCCTCCGAGAGTGAAGTGAAGTCTGTGGACTTCAAGTAGTCCACATCCTTTCTCAAATTAGCAACCTCGACTTTTAAAGCCGTCACCTCTGAAGTAATCCCCTATCGACTCTCGCAAGTCTCTATTCTCGCCGTGAAAGTGTCAATAGATTCTCGGAGGGGTGTCAATGCAGCTAGGATGGCTCTATCAATCATTTAGGGTACCTCAGTCTCCAACCGAGTAGCCCGTACATTAGTAGAATGGTCTAAGTTCCCCATCTTCAGGATCATGGCTTGGGTAATCCTGGTGGGCTGGGAAGCAGTAGAAACACCAGGAGCCTGGAGGAAGTGGAAGCAGCTGTACCTGAAGGCTCGGAGGCCAGAGTAGGCAAAGATGCCTCTGCAGGTATCGACTCAACATCAACCTCCGGGGATGCATCCACCCGAGCCACTCTCCTCTTATCTGCCTCCTCCCTAGTGTACTCGACCTCTATGTGTCAGATGTCTATGGAGGATGTGGGGGTGAGCTCGATGTCCCTCTTCTCTTCACGAGGAACTCCTGCACGCCGGTATAGCTTTGTGATCAGGACCGGGAAGCGAAGGGACGTCTGGCGCTGCTTGGCCCTCATGGCCATCTCCTCCTCAATAATAAGTCTTAAGTTGAGCCATTTTTTCGCTATGATAGACCCTCGACAGGTTGCCTTTGGACGGCAGAGGATGGACTCATTTTGTGAAGTCTTGATGGAGCTATTGATGAATCCAAACTATTACTGCATAGCTACTACATTCATGCCCTTCTTCTCTATCGGAGCTCCTGCCTCAATCCACCTCGGGGTGGTATTAGAAATCAGGGGTGCAAGCCAACCCTTTAGATCATCTAGAGACTGAGCTGTAGCTAGACTCTCATACTCATGCTCAAATCCCGTAGCTCTTTCAAATACGACATTGATGTGATTGCTGCTGAACCCCACTTCTTTCCCCTGGACCATAACAAACTTCACCATCCTGAAGGCGTTGGCCTTCTTCTTTCCTTGAGGAACTAAATCACCGTTAGCAGAATAGAACTCACAGACCCAGGTGGGGATACATGGGCCTCAGGGCCTGGTGAAAACGTCTAATCTGTACCACTGGAGTGTGTCCCACACTAGATGGTACCTGCCCTCTAAGCCATCTGTGGACAACAACTTCTTCTCGAAAATCATCTTCAATCCCTCAGCATTTAGCCTATTGAGTAGTCGGGGAGGAGGACCCTGGACATGTGGCTCTGGAACCACATTTTGTGCCGGAGCTGGCACTGTAGCAGTAGCAGGAAAGGTGGCCTCTAGGATCCTAGATGGATCTTAGGGAACTCTAAAATGAATCTCATCTCGCCGGGATTGCAAAGGTTGGTCATAATCAAGCTCAGAAAATGCAGCCTGGGAATCAAAGGACTCCCCCTCGCTGCCAGAATTATGATTCAGTATATCTGATGCAGGCTCTTTGCCCTTGCTTTTGCCTCCATTGGGAGGTGCCTTCTTCCCTTTTTTAGAAGGAGCAGATGCCCCCTCATTAATAACTATGCCTCGTGCTCTTTTGCAGGGTGGCATATCCAGGTTGATTCTAGCCATATCTGCAAAATTTACCAAAATAAGTTAGAACAATTCAAGAAAAAATGCAGAAAATAGGATGCATGCAAACTTACCGAACCAATCAGTGAGTCATCGAGTCACTTCGACGAGCCAAATCGGGCTCGCCAAATGGACTGGCTCGAAATTTCCCAGAAATATGGCATGTCAGCGATGAGAAGGGCCTTCTGGCGAATCGCCGACATCATTCGGCGAGCACAGACTAGCCCGCTGAAAGTTATAGTATGTTTAGGGGTTAGGGGCGTAGAAAGGGTGATCAAATGAGACATTCGGCGAGTCGCTAAGTGCACTCGGCGATCGCAGGCTTCTCGCTGAAATTTACAGACTCAAACTCAACCAACACATGAAATTAAGGGCGATCTGGGGGGACTTTGGTGAACCGTCGAGTGGTTCGGTGAGCTCGACCTAGCTCGCCAAACTACCCAACGTGCCTTTTATCAACCCCGACTTCCAAAATCAAACCCGCAGCCCCCCAAAACAAAATCAAACAACACATGCTCAATTAAACTCAGACCCATATCACCCATGACACCGGTTTGGTCAAAATGAGCCATTTGATGACTTTAGCTCTTAAGAATGACGTTAAATGCTCCATTATTGGTAAAAACACGTCATTTAGCACAGTTTGGGTTACTCAAACTTCACCCAACTAGACCCAACAACAAAATAGCACAACCCAAAAAGATTACGATCAATTTTAAAGCACGAAAATCGGGGAATAAACAATTTAGGCAATTAAGGCATGATATCAAAATTAAAATCGGCAAATTAGCACAGAAACACGATTTTAGAGAGGCCCAACACACATCAACACAATCTATAACAATGTATTTGAGTTTAACCACTAATCACGAGTTTGGGGTTCAAAAAACCAACCTTTTATGCCAAAATATGATTTGAAATGCTAGGCGGCAAAGAATTCCAACTCCAAACACAAGATCGACGACCAAAGAGCGGTAAAAAGCAAGAGTATATGAAATATAAAGTGCATGTGTGATTGCATGAAGTTAAAAAGTGAGGGAATGTGAAAGAGTTTGAAATTTTAAACCTTTGGCCTTTTTAAAAACCGTCCATTTGCGCCCTTTCGGCGATATTAGTCGAGTTCGCCAAACCACTCGGCGACACGTCGAGTAATTACTTACCTCACCGAGTTTTACAGGACCTCTAGTTAACTTGTGAGTCCAATGGCGCTCCAAGTCAAGCTGGCCGACCTGTTCGGCGATTCGTCGACTTATCTATGGGGCCACCGAGTTTTACAGACTTTGTCCTGAGATTTTGTGAGTCTAACGGCGGTCCAGGTCGGGCTCGCCAACCTATTCGGTGAGTCACTGACTGGAATTTTTGGTTCATCGACCTGCATAGGTCTAACACATTCCACTTTTTTACCTACACAATCAACACACGTTATTCCAAAAACAAAAAAAAGCATTAAAAACTTGGGTTGCCTCCCAAGCAGCGCCTTAGTTAATGTCGTGGCACGACGTAAGTCCCCACTCAAACTTCATTCTTGGGGTTTGCCATAGTATCACTAGGCAACCCCCCTTGTTGTCTTGGGTATAAATGTGAAGAAATTTGACCCATTTGGGTCTCCAATTGCTTAATAGAGACGGAAGGAGAGGTCACTGTCTGGTTAAGAGTCGTCACGTCTTCCTTCATTTCCTTCAACACCTTGTCAGACCCTTCAAACTTGATGAGAATACGTGAGAGCATATCCTCAGTCTGGCCACCCTCTGAATCTTTGGCCTTTTGACGTTCATGAGGAGGAACATATATATCCTTCTCCCCATCTCTTTCTTTCCAAGCGACATTCCAATCACGCTACTCTCTATCACGGTCTCTCTAGCCCTCATCTCTATTCCAACCTTGATTACCACCCAGCCTTGGGTATTTTGCATGATAACCTTCTCATTGGTTGGCTAGGAAGTTCACTTCCTCGTTGTACAACACTTCAAACTTGTCCTCTTTAGGGTTTACACACCCAACACCCATATCATTGACACTCCTAATACCAGCACCCATTACGTTCTTGGCCAAGATGTCCAGCTGGGTTATCATATTTTCCATATTTTGGTCCCTCTCTTGATATTTCTCAAGTTGTTCCTTGGTCAATTTAAAAGTGAGAGGGGAGGATACCTGATCTTCGCAGGTGTACCATGCCCGGTTAATCTTGGTCATGCCATCCAAAAGTTGGGTTGTGATAACATAAGGTTGTTACATTTAACCTCCAGGAGAAAGTTGATCTACCACTCCCTTGTTCACCGAATCAAGGCTTCGGTAAAAGTATTGCAACAAAATGTTGTCGGGCAATCCATGAGTTGGCCATTGCAGCACTAACTTCTTAAATCTTAGCCAAGCCTCATGGATTGGCTCACCCTCCAAACGCTTGAAGCTTTGGATGTTGTCCCGAAGAGTCATCATCTTCGAAGGAGGGAAAAATCACACTTGGAATGCGGTGACAAACTCTTTCCACAAAGTGATAGAATCTCTTGGCAACTCCACCAACCACTTACATGCTTCTCCCATTAGAGAAAATGGAATAACCTCAACCGGACCGACTCTTGAGATATGTTTTTAAAAGAGAATGCTCTACAAACATCGACAAAGTTCCTTATGTGCTCATGGGGATCCTCATGAGCCTACCCACCAAACAACCCTTTCCATTGCAAGAGTTGCAACATGGTGCTTGTAATGTGGAACACGATGTTTTCTTCAGCTAGAGACAAGCGAATGACACCAACTCCAACCACTAGATTAGGATCATTGACATTCGGCTCATTTACATCATTGAGATTTCCGATGTCATCTTGGTGGCCCACTTGGCTACCACTTCTTCCGTTGACACTCATTTCCTCTGTTCAACAACTAATACAAGAAAAACAAAACTAAAAGTACGTAGATTCAACTATGACTAGCATGAACAAAATTCAACTTCACCAAAAGAATTTCAAATAACACCACTCCCTGGCAACGACGCCATTTTGATTAATGTTTCAAGGACACTTCATCCAATTCTAAGTTTCAAGGATCGCTAGTCAGTATAAAACCCAACTAAATGAGTTGGGGTCGAATCCCACAGGGAGTGGTACGTGTTTCAGATTCAGTTGGGAAGTATGAACATGGTCAAATTAGTAATAGGAGTAAAGAATATCGAATAAAGACATTATTCAAATTTAGGGGTGACACGAATGTCAAATGGGAGATTTGGTTTTGATGATCAACTACAAATAACAGACACAAACAATACAAATTAACAATAATGAGACGGGTTCTTGGGATGTGATTGATTATAGGCTAATATAGACAAATTGGTAATTGCAACTATTAGTAAATAGCTAGATATTAGTGAGTAAGCTAGGCTATAGGAGAGGTAAATTTTCTCTCGAACAATTTACCCCGAATCAAGTGATTTCTCTCGAACATCAACAAGCGTGCAAAATAAGAACAACCTACACCTTAGTCCATTCACTCTCTCGAGCTAAATGTGTGGGATTAGGTTTAGGATTCACTCTCTCGAGTTAAACCCAGGTCAACCCAATACCCACTGACCATCAACCAATAATTTTAGTTCTACAACCTCTCTCTCGAGGAAGCCAAGAACACAAACATAGAACTGCATTTGCAACTACAATTCTTAAATTAAACCACAATTATGGATTAAACTCACTTCTAAATAGCATTTAGACTAACCATTAGCAATACCCATAAGCTAAATCAGCCCATAATCACATAATCACACCCCAACAATTGGGGTTTTAGCTAGACATCATAGAAAGGTAAAAATCGTTACCAAATTGATTATCCATCAACTGGGTAAGATTGATTTCGTCCTTACAATGTTTCAAGTTGAAGAATCTCAAAGACCCACTTCCAATTTCTCAAAAGTGAAAAACTTCAATTCTTCAAAGCTAAAGAAAACCTAGAGAAAATTGTCTCCAGATGCTAAAAAAATAATCCAAGATTGTTCTAAAGAGTAATTGATACTAAACAAAATGTTCAAAAATGTATTTATAGTCGCCAAAAATGTGCTGCGAAGAGTCACTCAACGAAGTAAGTCGGGCTCGCCGAACCACTCGGCGAGCCGCCCTTTGGTCTATTACATCGCCCTTTTGCCTTGGTACTTAGCATCCTCTAGGTTTGTAACTTTGGGCGATCTATCTTGGCTTCACAGAATCACTCGGCGATCCTCCGACTGCTTTTTTCCATCGCCAACTTGGTTCTTTCCTTCAGGGCTTAGCACACTAGATCTTTAGGCGGTCAAATAGCCCTTCGGCGATTCGCCAAGTGAACTCGGCGATAACCAGGTTGCGTTTCTTCATCCTTTCAGTCTACTTTTTTCCTTTTTGCTTGTTAGTGTCCTTGCTTTATTCGTCAATCCATATACCTAAAAATCAAGGGTTTTATATCAGTTATTTGCACAAATTAAGCATTTGAGGACACTAATTCTATATAACAAAGCCTTAAATGAGTCCAAATCTCAAACTCATCACCTCTCTGCAGACTATTATTATCTAGTCATTGTAGTTGTAATTACTCTTGCAGTGGTTGTAATTACGATTACAGTCTTAATCCATTTGGAAATTTGCTTTTAGGTGCTTCGGGTGTTCTCCATTTGGAAAAACTGGTTCCGATGAATCACACTACAACAGTGGATGAGATGGAGGCTAGAGACCGAGCAAGGCACACTCGATTTTTTGCAGTTCCACTACTGCTGGAGCTATCAAATTCTCCCTTATTAGTTCCTTCGACCCCAGACTCATCGGGTATATACATATTTACGTACTACCATCAACTTCTAATTATTATTTTTTATTTTGTGTTTCATGAAGTAAATATATCTAAATTATATAAAGCATATTAAAAGTGTAGTGTAATGAAATGAATTAACAAAAAAATATGTATATATCTGGCATGCATAGTGGGTGGGCTTTAGTTTACTAAACAAGAAATTAAGTATACATATTTATGGAACTGATACAACGACAACAATAACTAAACAAGAAATTGAGTATAAATGTAAATGAATATTTACTTATATAGGTACATAGATATGCCTCTCCACTTTCTTTAACTTTACCAACACATACTTAAAATTTACTTTAATTAAAAGTGAGAGAAAAAAAATAAACTATTGCAAGGAATCAAAAACATACAATTAAAGAAAATTCAATAATTGTTGCAAGTATTCAGATCTCACTTGTTATTTATTGATGTTTTGCTATGTTGCTTTGATTATTTATAGTTGTGTTATTTCACTGAGTAGTGAATCTCTTCTAACAACTTTAAATTCATAGATTTAAAATTGTACTTTTTATCCTTATTGATGTTGTTTTTACCTGTTTGGGGAATCTCTTAAAACGATGTGAATATTAGTTTTCTTATACATGCAAAATGAAAAATTACGTTAGCAAATAATCAGCAAGGACGTTGTCTTATCTAAACACATTCTCCATTCATCCTAAGATTTCAATTTAACAACCACACAATTAAGTATTACTTCAATTAAAAGAGAAAAGAAAAATAAAACAAAGTCTTGCAAGGAATAAAAAACTGACAATTAAAAAAATATCAATGTTTGTTGCAAGAATTTAGATCTCACTTGTTATTTGGTATTATCTCTAACCCCTTCCCTCCTAGAGGCGGGTGCTTTACTTCCTACTCTTTGTCCATTCGGAGAATAGGGTCTGAAAGGACAACTCTTAATAAGATTAGATGCTCGACCCTTGTATGTTAAAACGCAAGTATTTAGAAATTATTTATTTTATTTTAAGTTAGACTTAAATATTTTAAATATTTTGAGATGGACTAATCTTAAGAACTTGAATAAATAAAAAAAAGTAGAACAATAAATTTTTTCACTAATTAGTAAAAGAATTCAATTAAGTAAAAAATGGGTTGAGGGTCTTTTTAGACCAATAGGTGGAAGGGTGGTATTTTTGAACAAAAGACAAAGATGAAGTGTATTTTTAAACCAAAAGGTGGAAGGAGGGTGTTCCTATAGGTTAGGGGCATTCTCGGCCCTTTTACCATTTGAATTTTATCCATATTGTGATCTTTTTGGCTTGTCATGACTAAAAAATAGATGTGAAGGCACTCGTCTTATCCAACCAAGACAAGTAAGCCTAACCCAAATAATGTGAAAGAAATGCAGAAAGTAAACTATCAATAACATAAGTGCGGAAAAACTTAGTCATTCTCAAAATATCTTAAAAACCCAATTGTCACATGTACAAGTCACTAATGTATAACGATAGAGTTTGAAATATAAATATAAGTCTCAATTCTCTGTCTCTCGAATAGAACAATCACCTAAATAAGGAACAAGAGGACCCGTCAGAATGACAAGAAGCTACCTCTCAAGTGTCCACAGAAAAGTCTCAGATGTAGATAAAAGAAGAGTAATCACGCGGATCAGGATTCATTCAAATCCCCATACACACAAACCAAAAATGCTACCTATATAAACTTGATGTTCCGGATTCAATGAAACCATCAAAACACGGATGAGAGGTTTCCTTTACCCAAAACCCGTGAAAGTCACCAATAAACAAACATAATGCCTCAAAAAGCTAAATCAAGCTCAGGGCCTCTAAAAATTCAACCAAGATCTCCACTAGGCCTAAAATCATCCCTCGAATCCAACAGAACTATCAAAATTTTTATCCAAGCATCCAAACTCTGAATGTTGACAAAAGTCAACCCAAAGGCTAAAATCTCAATAATTTCCAATTAAGGACCTCAAATCCCTGAAAATACCCCGAATCTGAAAATGACACAGTCTGTTAGACCAAATTACACATTTCAGGACTAATTAAATGACGAAATTCCATTTGGAGACTAGAAACTCCAAAAGAAACTAAAACCACTTTTAATAACTTTAGAATTTCAAAACTCTAAAATTTCCGTACTTCACAATTTTTTACTCAAAACCAATTTTACAAACCAACCAAAAATGACTCGGTGTAACCATCGGGAGGGGTAACATAGTAGGTTATATGGAAAAAGTCAAAATATGAACAATCTGGGCCATTACATGTCTGTTTATGGAGCCTCCTAAAACAATGTGAATATTAGTTTTCTTATACTTGCAAAATGAAAAATTAGGTTAGCAACAATCTGCAAGGAAGTTGCCTTATCTAAACACATCTCCGCTCAACCTAAGATTATAATTTTACAACTACGCACTTAAATTTTACTTAAATTAAAAGTGAAAATAAAATAAAAGTAAAACGAACCCTTGCAAGGAATCAAACACGGATAGTTAAACAAAAAAGCAGTATTTGTTGCAAGTATTCATATATCACTTTTTATTTGATATTGTATGTTGGATTATGGTGATTGTTGGTGTTTTGCTTTGTTTATTTACATTTGTGTTATTTCACTGAGTAGTAAATCTCTTATTTTGACAACTTCAAATTCATAGATTTGAAATTTATCACTAGTCCATATTAATATTCTTAATGCCTATTTGTGGAACCTCCTAAAACAATGTGAGTATTAATTTTCTTATACCTGCAAAATAAAAAATTAGATTAGCAAATAATTTGCAAGGACACTGCCTTATCTAAACACATCTTCATTCATCCTAAGATTTTAATTTACCTATTTGTGGAACCTCCTGAAACAATGTGAATATTATTTTTTGTGTATCTTCAAAATGAAAAATTAAGTTAGCAAAATAATCTGCAAGAACGTTACCTTCTCTAAACATATTCTCCACTATTACATCTCCATTCATACGAAGATTTTAATTTTCTTCACTTCTGTAACTATACTCCATGGAATTTTCCAATTCCCATACAATATCTTCTTCATTGAAAGTGAATCAGTCTTCAGCACCACTTGGAGTAGGTTATTATTGCTTCAACTTCAGTAGCTAAGTTAGACTTATCTTGTAACCTTAAAAATTGTAGTATATTTCCCAAGTTATATTTCTCACAAAAAGCTACAAAACTGGGTTTAAGATTCTCATTAGAAGTTGTAACGACCCGAACTGTCGTTATTTAATAAGGGTAAAACGTCGTGAGCAGCTAGGCCCTACTATCCCGCCAGATAGGGGTGATACCGCTACTGCAGCGGTGCCCCAGCGGGATGGGAGTGCCAGAGAGGAATGGTCAGGGGCAGAACTTAATAATGCAAGTCTTAATTTCTTGTTTTTCCCTAAGTGCCAAAAATAGGTGAGGAGCACCACAGAAACCCTCAAAAGGTTGCTCTAGGCTTATGAGGGAAGGAAAAATAGATTTCTAGCGCAAGGTTGACAACAATTCACTTATTCCCAACCGAAATTGACTGTCTCGTTGTACGGAAGCCAGGATTGGTGCTACAAACTCTCTGCAGCTTCTTGGCGCCCAGGTAGGCTAGGTTTTCTTACTTGAGTAGTCATAAATTCGTGCTCACTGCGTAGTATATTGCTAATTGATGGTAGAATTCATGTTTAGGCCTTTGGGCACAGTAAAAGGGACTGTTGTACATGTACTCCTAGTTTTTAATCTTGATGTGTATCGTGGGGGAAAGTCGTGTCCTGTGAACTAGGGGTAGATGATGGTTCGACTTCTCGTTTGTGTTATATATGTCTGTTAATGGCTCTATTGTATATGTGCATGTATGGAAATAGAGAAACATGAACTAAAACTAATGAAATGACTAAGTATGGACAATTACATGTCATGAACCTGTTATTAGATTGTGTGACTGTTCACTGTGGGCGTGACTATGATTGGATCAGGTGTCACATTTTGACACATATATTGAATCTGGTGTCACGTTCCTACACATATATTGGACCGGGTGTCACGTTCCAACACGTACATATTGGATCGGGTATCACGTTCTGACACACTAACAGTTTGGGCGTGAGTTCAATGAGAGAACCATTTGTGATTACTACTTCTATATCTACCTGCTATGTATATTGGGGATTTGTATGTTGTACCCTAAAGGATATGTAAATTATGCATCTTATATATGTGTGTGTACCGTGTTGTAATTAAATGGCTTATATCTAGTTTATTGGAATTGACTGCGAATGAGCGGGCCCATCGGTATGTGGTTGTATTCGGGAACTCCTCTATGAGGTAGACTGGTTAAGTTATGAATTAAGAGCCGAAAGAGCAGGGTGATAGAGCAGGGAGTTAGAGTCAAGGGTTCTTACATTTAAGGTGTATGGGAAAGGTAAAGGCATGAGGGTAAAGGTTGAGGGGTGTACTTTCTTATTGGATGTTTCCCGCTGGTTGATTTCTTTATATTATGCAGTGGGTATCGGGTTGACCGATGATGCCTACCAGTACATGTGGTTTGTACTGATACTACTCTTGTTATGCCTTTTGTCATGACTAGTTGCAGGATCAGTGATGTTTCATAGGTGAAGACGAAGATAATCTCCAACAGTTTCTACTCTTCCTTCCCTGTGGTGGAAATTGTGTCATTAGTTACTGTATTTTATTCCTTGTAATCTTAGAAGCGTACCTGTTTAGACTAGATCCCTGGGGAGTTATTTATTTTACAAAATTTAACTTTGGATTGTTTAAACTCTTTATTATGTAAAAATCTCATGTATTTTCCTTTTATCTCCAGTTTTCTTAATCTTCCGCATATTTTTAACTGTTTGGGGATCAAGGGTCCTCCTACTTAGGTGTTAGAGTAAGTACCCACAAGGCCCGGTGGGTTGGGTCGTGACAAATTGGTATCAGAGTCCAGGTTGTCGGTATCCCAGTACAAAAGCAAATCTCCATCTAATCTTCAGGAAGCTACGAAGCATTCTAGGAAGTCGTTCAATTTTTTCTCTCCTTCCGTGCGGGTTGTCGCTTGTGGTATGGGTTTAGTCCAATTGGTATCTTTAGATTCCAATTGGTATTTCAACAAAGTGAACTGGATGCCGTAGTCGTGGCAGAAGGGACACAAGCAAGGTAAATTGGAACCGAGAAGGTTCCAATTGGTATTTGACCTTCGAGCCAGTATAAATGCATGGATGATCAGCTAATGGTCATCCATGAAGCGAATTAAGTTAATAATTTGACTTGCCTGTGTGATGTAGCTGGAAATTATGATTATGTGCACAGTGTAGCCTGTCTAGATTTTGATGTGTAAAGTGTATTTGCTTTAATGTTTGAAAGTATGCGAGTTATGATTGCTTGGGTTTTCGTGAACTTGTTGTCAGAGAAAGAGTCATCAGTTGGTTATGTACAAGGTCTAGAGATAAACTACGATGTGATTCGTAAATAAATTCTTGACGTGTGACATGATATACTTATGAGAGGGAATGCAACTATTAGTTGAGCATGGACTTACCCTAAATAAAGAGGGTAAGGGAAAACAACGCCTTGTGACTATAGGGAAACTCCGATTTTAGGGTAGTAGGGATTGGTCGGGAACCATGTAAGAAAAAGGGCTATTATTGCATAATAGGGGAATTTGTTGTTATGAAAGGTTCCCTTGACGTGTTTTGAAATTGATTATAAACCGTGTGATTAATAGGCATACTCTTAGGATGTGTATGCTTGTTGTGTTAGAGTAGTGGGAAAGGGTTCTGGTGTGTATACCGCTGGGTTGACTTGGGATGGACAATGCCTATCCTAGCTAAGAGGGTTATCCTAAATGCTTAGTTATGGCCCTGGGAGTCAATGAATAACTCTAGAAATAGGGAGAGCCTTAGGAAGTGTTGTCCTAGAAACTGACCCCGTCAGAGTCGTTGGGACGGGATCATTCCTCTAGGGTGGGACCGCCAGAGTGGGAAGTCCCCCGCCAGAGCGGGATAGGGAGAGACAGAATCTCACCCGTGCCTCCCCTGTTATTCCCTTGTTTCTCATATGGACCCCGAATCGTGCATGGGCTAATTTTCGCAATCTAATAAGTACTCAACAATAGAAGAGTGAGTTATAATCACCTAGCATTAATTAAGGCTATGAAAATAGCAAAACAAGCATATGTGTGATTACAAAAAACTTGAGGAAAATAAAAAAGAGAAATATAAATATTGTTTGTTACATGCCCAAGCGGGGCAAACCCAAATCAAGGTCCATAGGATTAGGAAGTATCACTGTCAGATTCTAGGTCCTCCGGGTCTGTCTCGCCAGTCCATGCCTCGCTCAATCAGGGGAACTCCCGAAAGTCCTCCGGCTCGAGCCTGGCAAGCTTCCACTGGGGGGCAACGCAAGAGAAAATGACCTTAAGGGTGTTCCACATCCGGCCTATTAGATGATCCCTCTCTACATTATTCTTTTTCTCCCATTGCAGCTGTCGGCGGAGCATCCCAACCTCAAGGGCGGTGGAGGGTGGAACTGAAGTCAAAATGCTATCATAGGAGCCTCCCAATTTCCTCGAGACAGCCGCCAGGTCCTCCTCCACATGAGCGCCTAAAAGTGGGGGCTGAGACTATCTAGGAAGGATGTCGTCAGCCTCATCATCATCATCATCATCCTCTCCTTCATCGTCCGTCTTAGCCACTGCTCTACTACTGTCGGAACCATCCATTTTTCTTCTATTGGGAAGGGTTGCATGATCAAAAGAGGATGAAAAAGGGAATCCATAAGAAGTACCTTATCAGTGTCCAAGAGTGGCACCCCCGCCCGCTTGCACATTGTTGTCACTAGCCCAGGTAGGAAGAAATCCCTTTTGTTCCCTCTGTAGAAGATCTTCAACTCGGACACGATCTGTGCCCCACATTCAGCCCCATCCAATGCATAGCACAAGCCACCACTAGGGCTCGAGGTAGTGTCACGTCGGTGCGGTTTCCCGATGGGTAGATCATCCTACATACAAGGTGCAGTCATCTCTTGGCATCCGGTAACCAGTGAGTACTGGTGATGCCCTCTGTGGTAGCCTAGTAAAACCGGTCGTGGCGTGCTGCCTCAACCAGTGTGTCCCGCAGCCAACCCAAATCCATCTTCCTTAGTCTGGTCTCATATGCTAAGTTGGATATCTCTGGAACCTTGAGCACCTCATTGATGAACTGAGTGCTCATAGGGATGTCGACTTCTCGGATGCAAATGGTAGGGTGAGGATCGTCCCAGAGGACAGTTAGGAGTGGGGCATATAACTCCCTCACCCAGCCGGAGCTCGCGGTAGGGGGAGCCTCGGTCAGTGGACCCCAACCAAATTGTATCAGGTGGGCATGGAAGGCAATGACTTTCTATGCTAAGCCTAGTAGGTGGAAACCCCTCTCGTACAAGAATTTGGTATTCCGATGATCACGATGTCCCTCCCGACTTGCAGCATCGGGGAACCGGATGAAGGACCAGTTTTTCTCATTGATTCCAGCCATAGTTAGACAAGCCTGCATACATCATGAAATGTACATGTTAAAACTCCATGGAATTAGTCAATCCCTGGCTAAGGAAAGGGAACAAAAATCTATTTGAAGTGGCAAGAGGCCACTGTTCAATAGGATCTCGCCACAGTAGAATGAAGGCCGCCAGAGCGGCCCTTATCTGGGTTAAACTTCAGGACGTGATCATGGCGCCCCTTAGCCCCAAAACCTCATTTTAAACAAAATTTTCACCATATTAGTGTTTCTAGAGTACCCTAGTACCTAAATATGCAAAGACCCTAACAATTCAACCCATAAATGGTTCCCGAATTCAAGCTTTGCACCATGAAACTATTCAACTTTCCCCACCCATTTTGGAACCGTTTCGACCATATTATCCTGAAATTCTTATGCTTAGAACGTTGTAGAGACATTGTGAACATAAGAGAAGTGTCCATGCTACATTTTTCTTATTGAATCAAGCAACCCATGTAAACATTTTTTGAAAACTACCCCAAGGCCATTCTACCCAACCGATTCTTTTCATGCAGTCGTTGTTAAGAAAGTAATAAAGTAATTAGAGAAGGGATCAAGAACATTACCTTATGTTTGACGTTCGGACCGAAGCAATTGAGAGAGTTTTGGAGTTTTGGGGTGGTTATGGGAGGAAATGGGAAACCATTCCCCTTTCCCCCTTTCTAAATTGGTCCCGACCTCCCGCCACGGCGAGAGGGTCCCGCCACAGCGTCCCCACCTCAGCGGGAACCTTGCCGCTTTGGCGGGGTCAAGCCAGGCAAATGGGCGCGTCTTTTTTCCTCCGTGTGTTGCCTTGTTTCCCTAGTCGGTTCCCTGGGTAAGGATCCTTCCTAGCCTAAACCTTGGGAACCACTATCTTTCATTGTCCCATGACAGGCCGATCCATTAGTTTCAAAGTACTCCGAATGAAATTGTGCTTACTCTTCCGCTTGTCGTTCGGGAACGAACAAGGGGTAAATTGATATCTATTGTTGTGAACACCTAATTTTTTATCAAACTTAAACATTTTACACCATTTTTAATATATAAATATTATTATTTCAATAGGTTTATATTTAAAATAAATGAAATAAAAAATCTAAAAATTACAACAAATTATATGTTCCCTTTATATTTAAATTTTACCAATCTCAAATAATAGTATATGGTATAAAAAAAAAAGTCCTAAAATATTACCTTACCTTTTTTCCTAATCACCTTCAAACTCCCATAACTTATTTCTCCTAAAAATCCTCCTCCCATTATTTTTCTTATTTTTATTTTATTTTTTTCTCACCATGATTGCACGATTTTTTTTAATTTTCTTCACATCCCACGTTTTTTTTCTTCATTTTTTTATTCTCTTTCTTTCTCTTTTTCTTTTCGTTTGTTTTTTCTTGTTTTATTATCATTATTATTATTATTTTATTTTTCTTCCTTTATCTCACCCTTAAAAAAATCAACTAAATTTTAAACTAAATTTCATTCCCCACTCCCTCACGTTCCTTTTAATTAGCACCAGACTCACACCCAAAAATATTATAAAAAAACACAAGCTCAGTAAATAACAGAAAAACACAGAAAAGAACATAGAGAGAATAGACGATAGAGAGAAAAATATAGAAAAACGATAGCAAAAGCAAAGAGAAGAAAAAAGTGAGTTTTCTTTTGTGAATTAAGTTTAGAGCTCGAGGTTTTGTTCATCGTTTTAAGTTCGTGGATCTTAAAGTTAGTCTTGCTAAACTTTGGAAATCTGTAGATTTGTACGCTACTCTCCATTGGTTAGTCAAAACAATTTGAAGGTGCGTTCTTGCCATAGCCTGCTTATTTTATTAAATTTTTTTTTATGTAAACTACATGTTTGATCCTTTTATGTATAATCATGAGAAGATATGTGTCTTATGAATTTCTCATTTTTTTTCTCTTGAACGATGTTTCCGGTTTTTTTTATTGTTTTTTTTTTTACGTTAGCCTCATGTTATGTTTTTTTTCTCGTAACTTAAGAAGACATTAGCATGTTAGTTTGCAACTAGATGATAATTCCATGTATTTAATCACGTGCTGATTATTGAATTGCTTAGTTATTTGATTATTAATCAAAGTGTTTAGGAGCTAATATATTAGGTTCTCAAGAATTAATTGAGTCATCTTGTGACATTTAGTGATCGCATTTCATGAAAAGAGCAAGAGAACATATGAGTATAAGGATTCATCTTGAGAAAGATAAAAAATAATAACAATTTAAAAAACGGATAAGAAAAGAGGTAGAAAACGTGAGTAACAGATGCAAAAAAGAAAGAACCTTAAGTAAAAAAAGAGAAGGAAAAAACGTACAGGAAGTAAAAAAAATAAAAGCAAAACAATAAAAAAAAATAACAAAAAAGAAAAGAAGAACAAAACGTGCAGAATATAAAAAAAAATATATATAATGATTTTTTTTTTTAGAGGAACAAAACATTTGTTTTGTTTTAAGAAAAAGTAAGAAAAAAAGGGGAATAGAAAAAGTGTCAAAAACAGAAAACAAAATAAAACAAGAAACAAATAAATTAAGCAGAATTGAAAGAATATAATAATAATAATAATAATAATAATAATAATAATAATAATAATAATAATAATAATAATAATAATCTATCTATATATAATAGGAGAGGAAAAAATGCCAAATGTCAACGCCACAATTAATGCTCAAAAATTCAGTATTTAAAAAGTCAATTGAAAAAAATAAAAAAATCAACAATTATTAAATTAAAAAAAAACATTTTAAAAAGAAAATGAAAAAGGCATCTCCCGCGTGGGTAATTTATAAAAACAAATAATCTACAGTTCTTTTAAGGAAATATGCAAAATTTATGAATTATTAATATTAATTTAAAATCTGAAAATAAAATAAAATTTGTTAACACTAAAAAAAGATACGATTTTACAAAAAAAATTAATACAACATAAAATAAAATAAAAACTTACGTAACTTCCATCTTTGGTTTCCTTTTTTACTTCATTTTTGATTTTTTTTGAAAATTATAGTTATCCAAATCAATATCCAAACGGATAAGTTTTTAAAATTTGAGTGATTAATTTACAATTTAAAATTTTAAAGATAAATAACTAATTTTATTCCTACAAAATAGTTAACCGCATAACACACACATTTAAATAACAAAAATCATTTTCAACTGCACCATTTACATTTTCCCAAAAACTTACTCATTTCAGAATTCTTATTCTCTTATATTTATTCAACTACTTAAACATGGTAACATTTTTTGCTTTTCAAGTTTGCTTTTATGATTAGTTCATGAGTATGAAGAGAAGATCATTTGGTTTAGAAGAGTTCAAAATAGATTCTGACATTGATATTTATTTTAAGATAAGTTCATAGTTTTTCATATTATTAAAAAGGAGTATGTTTAATTTTGATTACGATAAGAAAGGAGTATGCGTTATACTATTAATCAGCATGCTTATTTAAATTTTGAAAGGAATTATGTTTAGCTTTTGTTTTATTGCAGTTATGTTGCCGGTTGATATAGATACTACTCTACTTCTTAGATTCATAATATAACATGAATTGATCTGAATTTTGAAATATACAATATGTAGTTATTACATAGAAATATGACTTTGTTCTCTTTCTCTGTTTTTTTGCAGGGAAAATAACTTTGAAAGGAAGTGATAATTTTTGTAGAGTTTCAACTACCAAGCAAGATAAGAGAAAACACTATGTTAGGAGCCTCTAAATGATACTGCATGCTTTTACTATGAATTAAGGTAGAGGAGTGGTGGCATTACTCATCAGTCAAGGGCCTTCATGGGTTTGTCCCAATCTCATATATATCAATGGTTAACTGTCAATTTCACTCTATAACAATTACCATCTCAATATGAAGAGAGGTAAAAATCTACATCTATTAACAACAATAATAACATACCATTGAAATCCCACAAGTCCACAACAACAAAAAAAATTCATCCTGTTTCAATATATGTGATGTTTTATTATATTTAAGAAAAATGTGAATACTTTGCAATGATTCAAAACTATTCTTAAAATAAATGAATTTTTAAATACAAGACCTATTTTTGTGAAATTATATCAAAATATTTCTAACCACACATTACCGTTCCGTGTTGGAGTCCCTAAAACCTGAAACCATAAATCAATGTATGTTTAGGACTTCTCTAATTTCTTTTTATTTTTGAAATTTATCAAATTTTATATCAACTATTTAAACTAAAAATAAATTTAAAAACTGATTGTCAAATTTTTTTTATAAAATAAGTTAAAAATTGTGGATCTTCACAGGTGAAATGGGGTAGTTTTTTTTTCATTGCTTTTAAAATTTCATTAAATTATATCCATATAATACACCTTATTTAATAATATAAATAAAAAAACTTTCAATCCATAAAATAATAAAATAAAAAGACCCACGGCCATTAAATGATCAATTTAAATTTGAATTTCAAATATTAACTAACCTTAACCTTATAAAAAGGTCTAAACTTCCTTAACCCACATCTTTAAAAATAAATTACTACTTTAACTACATCATCCACACATTTTTAAACCAACTCATCAAATTACGAATTTAAAAATGTGTAAAACAAAGATCACTTTCTAACAAAAATTTGATTGCCTTCATGTGAGATCCTAAAGAAAATTGAGAGGGAGTATAGTAGTGCATTGTGTGTATATACACATCCTCTTTCTAAATTGTTTAATATAAAATTATTAATTATTAATTTATATTACAATTGCAATATAATGTACCTATAGTATCAAAGTACGTGGATATCCCTGCTACAATTTTTGTGGAGAGGCCTTGAAGCCTTATGGTTTGTTGGGAGCAGGATGATCATGTCAATTTCTGCATTTCAGGTCATTAAGATGAAACTTCAGTTCAATCTAATCTTCAAATATCAACTTCCATTTTGCTAATTGTCAACCCACACTACCACAAAAATCACTTTTAGCTGCAATTATTTAATGGCAATAATATAAATGCCGCTAAATTATGTTTTACAATCCATTATTACCGGCAATTGACCTTTAGTCAGTATAAGTTGACCCATTAATGACAATTACTTAGAATATCTAATAGACCATTTCATTAAAAAAATACTTTTTATTCTAAAATACCCCAACATTCTGTACAGGCTATAGCTAAACCCATTTCATTCCCAAAATCCCCAAATTCCAAAAGGCTTCAATCTCTCTTTCGACATTCGGCAATTTGAGATTCACAAAATTGATATGAAGCACCATCAATTTCTCTTAAGCTTCATCTTCTTCGTCTTCGATTTTGTCGTTTGCATCTCCGTCTTCTTCATCCGCCATTGATTTTCTCAACCCTTTGCCACCTCCTCAAGGTACGCCACATTCTGTTTTTTTGTTTTGAATGTGATTGGATGATGATGAATGTTTTTTGTATAAGCGAAGAAATTGCCATATATGAGAATTGCACTCTTGCAGTGAAGTTGTAGTTTGTTGCGATAGAATTGTACTTTGTGCATGACATGTTGTGATAAGCTTGATCTGTAAAGAATTTTGCTCTGTATTTGCCTTTGCTCTATTCAGTTTGCTTGGTATCTAAATGCAGCAATTTGTACCCTGCTTAATGCAATCATTGTCTATTTTATGGTTTTCGTTTTCAAACCATGCTTTTACTAATATGGTTTTTTTGTGTATGACTGTAAAATCATGATATATAAGGATTAGTATGTGTAGTTTCCAGAGAGTTGTACTCTGTGCATTGTACTACGCTCTACTTTCATTAATGTGACTCCTTTTAGATTTCGCTTTTTCAAAACTTGAGTTTGATTTGATTAGCGTAATATAGCTTTGACGAACATAGCTTAGAAAACCTGTATATATGAATTAGATTTTGTTTTCTTCTGTATTTAGCTTGAGAAAATGAGTTAAAATTCTCTATAGCTTAGAACATGATTTAAGATTTCTCAATAAAACTAACAGCAGCCTCTTGGAGGTATGGTTCCATAGTTATTTTCTTTAATAGTTTGTTTGCAAGTTTTCACATATTAGTGTGTATACGCCTAAATTTGTAAGCATACCAGTGAAAAATCATGAAATTTGTCAAATAAACTTGTACCAGATAATCAACATGGCATAAGAAAACTTGTGTTTTCTGCAATTGCTAGGTGTAGTAACATTGCACGGATACCATGTTCATAAAATTTGGTTAGTTGACATGAGAGGGGATAGTTTGTAAAGGCCTTTGTGTGTGAGTTAGTGACTGTTATGGAAAGGTTTAATGTTAAAGCAGTAGTTTGTTAGTTACTAAACTTATTTCTAAATTCTGGTGCATATACGTTTCTTTAAAACTCCACTAGTGATTACTTCATCATCCAGCTGCAGAACTAGCTCATGACCTTCTTGATCACAACTTACACCTGGCTAGAGGCAACAATTGATGTTTAGATCCTATCTAATCAGTTTGGTTGATTTAGAAGAATCGAATGTAAAGTTGTTGAGTGTCTTTTGGTAAGTAGTTTACATTATAGTGTCTGATCACCTGTATTTTGTCACGCCAGTTTTCCAGGCAGGGAATACCTAAACTATTTTTTTTGATAGAACACATTTCATCTTTGGTTTCAGTGTGTGAGCACTACCACAAATTTGCAATTTGTCAGCTTGAAGGTTCAATTGAAGGTGAGACCGGAAAGGCTCATAAAGCAAATTTTCGTGACCGTGATGGGAGGACTATTCTCATCTTTGGACTGCTGGTTAAGATGGAACTTTAAAGACTGTCGGTAATCCGAGTGGTCATCTTCAATCTAGTTTAGCATCCGAACTCAAAGAATAAATCCTAATCAAAATATATACAAATTTTTATACAATTTGATGATTGTATGGATGGATCTATCCTTTTATCCGAGCAAGGGGTCTGTTAAGATTTAATACATATTGTTATTGAGCCCATGTGTCTAGCAGTTCTAACCAGGTATATGTGCCCTTTTTCTCCTTAACGGGCTTTGAGCCACGGCTGGCTAGACGAAGTTACAAAAACAAAGCCAATAACAATATTATAGAGTCTGACTGTACCACCATCTCAGAACCAAATCAAGAAACCATATATAAATTTATTTATATTTTGATAAAGTCTAGGTCTTTCATGGTAGATATAAAAGAGAAGTTAGTTATCCGACATAGATATGAATCTTTAGCCGGACATAGTCATGGCTCAGATCGGAGAAATATAAAAAGATTGAAATAAAATATAATACCTTATAACGATGGCCGACTCCAAGGCCTATGGGAGAACTATACAAGTTTATTTACTTCCGGTCAATATCCGGCGAACTCAAACTTTACAAATTGTGAGCTTTACAATTGGAGAGAGAGAGGGATTTCTCAGCTGCTCCCTAATGAAATGAAAAACATTCCTACTTATAGAAAAATAATAAAAAAATATTTAAAATCTTTGTACAGTATTGTTGGATCCCATCTGTCCCCTAAACAGTGTATATACTATTGATGATGGCTTTTTACTGTAGAGATGTCCTTATAGTTTGTCTTTTTCCTTTAATTTTTGGAGGAAATCCTCTGCCTTTTTCAAAGTATCTTCTGACGTAGCTGCTTCAATAGGTTGAGCTTCTTGGATATCATCGGTAGTGTCTTCGTTTGTTTCACTTCTCAAAGAAGTGTCCGATTTCTCGTATTAAGTGATGTTGAGAAGCAGACTTCTCTTGACTTCTTCTAGATAGCTGCTGATCATTGCTTCTTTATCTCCATCTTGAACGGAGATTTTCCTAGCAATATGCCTGACTGAGCTATCAGCAATTACTCCTTTTTGGGGAGTAATACAATATTCGTAGATCCTATTTGCAATAAGATCCATCAGTTCTTGCCCATATAACATTTTTGTTTTGGGATCCTTTTTCATCAATTTATCCCAAAAATTATTATAAAAAGTTCTGTATAAACAAGAAATTTGTTCCTCGGTGAATTCCACTTTCGAGGTCCATTTATGAATTCAAGGGGTGAAAAATTCAATGAAGAAGTAAATCTGGTCTATTTTCTCCAGATAATAGATATGATCTGTATTGTATAATTCATTAAGGTCTGGTGAAACTTTAACCCATTCTTTATATAATTTGAGAAAGGAATCTGGCAAAATTTTTATAGTTGGACCGTGGTATGACCACCAATTTTAAAAACCAATTAGGAATTGGTCCTGCAAGTAAATATATTTGCACATATTTTCATAAACCACGTATGTTTGTGTCTTTCGTTATTATAATAGAGGACTTTATCAAAGACCTGAATATAATCCCAGTATGTGAAACTCATAGAGATTTTGTTTAGACTGATCAGCCTTTCTTTCATGGTGGAGATACCCTAATCCTCAACAGATATAATTTGTTTAATTACATTTTCGAGAAGTTATAAACATTCTCACTTGTATCGTATCATGAAAAGTGTTGAACTTCAACACTACCAGTGCTTATCAGAATGGTTTCGTAGTATGATCGGATTTTGTATGGCTTGCCCGGGAAATATAACCCATTTATTAGGTATCGCTGGAATATCTTCTAGGGTTCTTCTTTTCTCTTTATCTCAGAGTTTTCTAAAAGAAATATCATTTCCTTTTTTGATACCTTTTCATAAGACTTGATATCATCATTGTCTTCTTTGGCTATTGATGCAAAAATATCATTTTGCTTTTGTGACAGATAAGCTTGTAGTTGTGCATATAACGGGCTGTCTTCTGGAATATCTTCCAGATATACTGAAGAATGTGCTGAAGATGACGCTTCACTTTGGGAGATTCTTGAGTTTATCAAACTCCTTCTTCCCATTTGTATAACTGAAGTCTTAGAAGAGGATCCATATGATGATCCTGGGGATGATCTTCCCCTTCCTCTTGTATTATATCCCCTACCTCTGTCCTTAGTTACCCAAGGAGGGTCCATCCAGCAAACATAACATTTTTCTTTATTCGGATGTATCATAATAGTCACTTTAATAATTATCCTCATCGATATCGATAATTTCTTCATAATCATGTATAGAGAAATCTTCTCTAATAATATCGTTGATAATTTCACATAAAATTAATTCTTGTAAATCTTTATTAAGAGGAATTACCTTTAAAATAGTAACTAAAGTTTTCTCATCAATGAAGACGGTATAAAAACTCATTATGATGATAAATATTCTCTAGATAGAAAATCTGGAAGCGAGTTATCACTTCTTTTTTTATATTGGATTTCAAAATCAAAAGGAGTTAATTGGGCCTGCCACCTAGCAAATATTAATTTTGACGCATCATGTTTAAAATCTTTGTTAAAAATATACTTCACAGATTGAGCATCCGTTTTTATCAAAAACGTTTGATTATATAAATCATCCTGAAATTTTAACACGCATTTAACGATGGTTAATATTTCATGAGCCACCGTAGCATATTTCTTCTGGGCCTCGCTCCATTTCCCAGAATGAAATTTGATCAAATATTCATTTTTGTCATTGGGATTAATTTGTTTTAATATCCCATCATAACCAATATTAGACGCATCTGTCTCAATAATTTTTTGCTAGGCAGGGTTAGCAAGAGTTAAGCATGGTAAAGATTGAACACGAAGTTTAATATCCTTTACCAAAGTGGTATGACTATCATTCCAAGGTGATTTATGATCCTTTTATAGCCTGTCGTATAAAGGGGCCAAATCACGAGATAAATTTTTATAAAAAGGGGATATGTAATTTAAACTCCCTAAAAATCTTTGCAATTGAGTTCTATTAGTGATAACATCAAGAAATTTTGATGCAAAGTCGATTGATCTTTGACTTGGGGTAACTTTCCCTTGACAAATATGATGTCCTAGAAATTGAACATCAGTTTGGAATAAACTCATTTTTGGTTTAGAAATGACCAAACCAATTTTGTATAACAATTTTCTTAAAGATGTCTAGATGCTTAATATGTATTTCAAACGTTTTTGAGAATACCAAAATATCATCAATATAAACAATGATAAAATCTAAATATGGGTTGAAAATATCATTCATGATTTTCTGAAATTCAGATGAAGCATTTTTCAAACCGAATGGCATAACATTCCATTCATATTGTTCAAATGGGACATTAAAAGCTGTTCTATAAGCATGCTCTTTAAATATTTGGATCTACCAATATCCTGACTTTAAATCAAAATTTGAAAATATATTGGCATCATATAATCTAGATAATAAATCGTTTTTGTTTGGAATAGGATACCTAATCCATTTTAAATATTTATTTAAAGGTTTATAATTGATAACCAATCTACGGACACCTCGTTCCCTTTCAGCAACATTGTTAACATAAAATGCAGTACAAGACTAAGGTGATTTTGAAGGTTTTAAAAACCCTTTTGAAACAAATTATCAATTTTGTTTTTGCAGAATTCTACCAATTCGGTGTTCATCTGACAAGGACAAGATTTAGTAGGAATATCATTCTCAGAGAAATCATTTCCATATGGAAGAGTAACAATATGCTTTTTTCGATTCCAAAAAGCACTGGGATGATCAGCATAAATATCAATAGCAATTTGTTCAGAAATTAATTTAATTTTTTCTTGTACTTTGGTAGATTTCAAAGTATCAAATATATTTATACTAAACAATTCTAGTTGCAAAGAATCAACATGCTTTTGTTTCATATAAATCAAAGCATTAGTATCACGATAAATAGGGTCAGTGATAAAAGTATAACTAATATCTTTGTCTTCATAAGTAGCAGAAAAATCTTTAGCATTTATACTAGTAAAAGGATAAATAACATTTATAAATGGGATTTGAAGTATAATTGGAGGGTATAACTTATTTTTAACCAAGAAAAAGAAATGCGGAATGCAAATTTTATTTTGGCAAATGCGAGTATTAGACAATTTATACTTTATATCTAAAGCATGTCGAGAAGCAGATTTAACCATATGAGTTGTTTTTTCAAAATATTTAGTAGGTACAAGACCATCTTGAATACAACTAACATCGCCTCCACTATCAATCATAATAATATCAGTTATTGAAAAACAATTATCAATTAATATGGTGCATTTAACATACCATTTATGACTAATAACAATTTGCATCCTTCCTAAAAACATACCTTGTCTAGGATCAAGATTAAAAGGTTTTGCAAGAGTATTTTCTTCAACAATGTTTTTACCTTGTTATTAACATTTTTTATTTGAGTAAGTCGATGATCACAAATCATTTGATTTTGTTTAAGAGATTTAATCTCTTTTTTCAAATTTTCAATTTCATTTTTCAAATCATCAAAAGAAGAATCTTGTGTGTGAGTAGTTTGTTTATTAAGTCTGTCAATAATTTCAGACAAAGAATAAGGTGTAGAATATTCAAATTCAAAATCATTCTTTTGTTTTTCTGAATTTTTTGAAAAACTTGAACTAGCATTATTATTAGCCGCAAAATGAATAATTTTTTCACGAAGATCATTATCAGTAACTTCTTTTAAAAGTTCTATTACATTATCAGATGTAATAGTATTGATATTCAAATTGAGATTGCAATTTATAAAATTCATCATTTTTACAAGAACAAATATCACCATGACAAGTATTGCATGTATTAATATGCTGGTTACTATTAGATAAATCAAGCAAATCAATCTCTTCTTCAGAACTTGAATCCGAATCATAATCAGACTCTAAACCAAAAGTGTATAAGAAACTATAAACCTTATCATGAACTTCTTTATCAAGTTCTAGAGATTTCAACTTTTCAAGCTTACAATTCGGTGCTATATCACTACAAAAAAACAGTGTTTATCGACGGGCAAAATCTGTCACTATCCAATGAAAATCCGTCACTAAACATGATTATTGACGGATTAGCAACGGATTATTGACTGTCGCTATTACGCTCATTAATAATCTCTTAGTGACGAAAATATGAGTTCCGTCACTAGTTTAGCGACGTCATAGTGACGAAATATTTTCGTCGCCACTTGTTAGTGACGGACATAGTCGTTATTATGTTTATATAATTTTGTTGCTAATTTCATAATTCTAGGACGAAAAATGAGTTTCGTCACAAGTTTAGTGACGTAATAGTGACAAAATATTTCCATCGCCATTGTTAGCGACGGACATAGTCGTCATTATATTTATATAGTTTTGTTGCTAATTTCATAATTCATTTCGTCATTTTGGATAAATTTGTGATGAAATTTCCGTCGCAATATATTCTGTCTCAACATATTAGGCCTTCAATAATCCGTCGCTAATCCGTCGCCAACATTCTTTACAACGACCAAATATTCGTTAAAATTGTTGCTAAAAATTATTCTTCTATAATTATTTCTAATTTATAAATAGAAATAAATTAAATTTAAATTACTAAATACTCCAAAAATAACAAAAATTCATATAATATAATACTAATAGACGATTCATAATATATAAATAGAAAAATCTAAACCACATGTTTTTGGTTAAAAATATCTAAAGAAAACTATCAAGTACTCTTAAATGAACCTACGTTCATCAAAATGTTACTACACAATTTGTAGTTTCTAAAAAACATGACAATATCAAAAACTAAAGTTGCGGGAGACTAAGGGATACGATCGTCACTTGAAATTGAGGGATCAACCTCATCCACATTAGTAGTAGGAGGCACTATGGGTGTCACAAGCGATGGGTTGCCAGAGGGATCAATAATCGTTGCTTGCACCGGCTTAATAATAATAGGAATAAGATGACTAGCAAGTGTAGGCATCATTTGCGCTTACAAACTCATCCATATTTGTTGTTGATGTTGATTGAGAAAATGGAGGTGGTAATGATGATGAGCCACAACGATTCTGTCCATAGTAATTTTTTGCTTCAGATCCAAGACTGTATATTCTTCTTTTCTTTTCTCTCCCCGCAGCTTGGTAATATGCTTTACATTGATCAATATCAGTTTGAGACACAATTTTTTCCCGTAATATTTTTTCATATTTTTCTTATAATAAGTAGAGGAAATGAGAAAGCATTAAAGATAGGGAACAAAACAAATTTTGAAGGAAAATACAGAAAGATGCATAAGCTTAAATGTAGTGTACATTTTTCAACCATATGATAAAAACAGGACAAGAGGTCTCAAGACCCCCCAAAATACACACACAAAACAGGGCAAGAGGTTTCAAGACCCTCCAAAACACAATGGTGTAAATGATAAAAAAAACACTTTACATATGATAAAAAATCAAGGAATCAAGTTGCAGGGAACTACTCTGATGATGCACAGTCCTCAAATTTCTCATTTGGGATTCAGGACAACCCAATTGTGTCTACTCCAACTCCCATTCAAATTGAACTGCGAAAGGAACCTCAAGCACTCACACTATGGTTGAAAGAACCCAGCTTACTCAACATGATAATCAGGAGCTGCAAAAAGGTAAAATTGAAGAACAACAAATTCAAGACAATATGAAGAAATCAGGTAAGCCCTTTCCTAACACTAATTGTGATGATGCTTACACTAACAGTGAAGGTCATTTACACAATGGTGTAAATGAACCAATTAGCAAGAATGTTACTCCTTTGCAAAATGCACATAAACATGCCCATGGGGAGATTGTGATTTTATCTGATAACATAAAATTCTCAGTTGACAAATACTAGAACCCAGTATCAAATGGACAAGAACAACCCAGGGCAATCAAAATCACCTTAGTCTTGTCCATTTTACTTTAACAGAAAGTTAACTCAATCCCTGAACCAGCCCCTTATACGATTATTCAATCATATGCTGCTCGTCTAAGGCATAATCAGTCCAAAAATGATATTCTTATTGAGTTTACTAGCCCTGTTAACACCACTAAACAGGGACTTCCAGTAATGGTATTTGAGAAAGATGATTACATGGTCAAGATGGCAGCCAAATGTAAGTTTACTCTTGTTGGATAATGAATTACACCTGAATTACACTAAAATTGCACCAAAAAAAAGCCTCAAACAACACCTAAATTACACTGAAGCAGCATCAGATACACTCTAAAACAGGACTGAAATTGCACAAAAAACAACTACACTAGAGTCACACTAAAACAACAGTAGGATCGCACTAAAACAACACTAAAATTGCAGTGGAAAATCATTAAAACAACACCTGCATTATACCAATATAGCAGCAACAAATACGCTCTAAAACATGACTAGAATTGCACAAAAAACAACTGCACTAGAGTCACACTAAAACAGCAGTAGGATAGCACTAAAACAACACCAAAATTGCAGCGAAAAAACATTAAAACAACACCTGCATTATACCAAAATAGCAGCAATAAATATGCTCTAAAACATGACTAGAATTGCACAAAAAACAATTGCACTAGAGTCACTCTAAAACAGCATTAGAATCGCACTAAAACAACACTAAAATTGCAGCAAAAAAGCATCAAAACAACACCTGCATTATACAAAAACAATAGCAACTAATATGATTTTGAACCTATGAGACCTGACATTTACATTTTTAGATAGGCTTTAAAGTTTTAGACTTACATGGACAATTCAAGAACGCTCATCAACAAATGATTTTTCATCATGACCATGTGTATGAACATGCAAATGTAACTCAATTGGTGTTGGATATAATTTTGCATCAGCTATCTGTAGCAAATCATATAATTTTTGGGACTCTGAATTAGGATCTTCTTCCATTGAAGGTTCACAAGGATGAGACGACTCGGGTTCAATATTTCTAAAAGATTGCCAACTCGAACCTTGGGGAAAGTTCGGACCAGCTACATCAAAAATCATTTGTCGGTATGGATTATCATATCCTAATTCGGGTTGGGCAACACCATACAAATCCTGATATGAAGAAATCTCACCGATCACATCTTTTTCCCCTTGATGCTTCCAAACAAAATAGTTATCAACAAATTCAGACTTATAAAGGTGATGTTTAATAATTTCAACATCCATGAACTTAAAGTTGTGACATTTTTTACATGGACATCTAACTTTGTTACCGCTCATACGATTCTATTGCGAACATGCAAATTGGATAAATTTATCCAATCCAGTTACGAAATTAGAATTAATAGCCCCTCGTCAATCCAACCTCTCATACATCCAACCACTCTCTCGATTATTCATGGTCCTAATAATGTTTAAATTTACAAAGTAGCAAGTAACAAGCAAAAACTGATTTACTAGAAGGTACTCTCATTCATATTCATCAAATTCAGACAAAATATGCATATTGACAAAACAAGAACATTTTCTAAAGTTGTTCATTAGGCAGACTTAAAAAAAGCTTATGAGCTACTAAAACAATTAGTGATTATAGTAAACTTACATAATAGTTACTAAAGTATTCTAATTTTAGTCAACTTATAGAACAATTAAAGCATTCTAATTTTAAGCACCCACTATTAGATTCAGTAAAGTAAATACCTCGGGACTTAATTCTTAAGCTAAAGGAGAGATAGAAATAAAGAGCAAGACTTACTTCGAGCGAATATCAACCAGATCTTGATGCTGAGGTTATGGCAACAAATACCTGCAACATTTAAACATTAAATTGTCTTGGTAATTACAGTAGCAAATACCTGCAACGTTTAAACAGTATATAATTTTATTTCTCAAGTTTAATTGGCGAATTAAGAACATGTAAAGGCCTCCTACCAGATGCTGTTACAAACTTCACCTTGTTCACTTAATCATGCAACACATTAATGAAATGCAAAGAGTTTTACTTCATTTAGCCTCTTCCATCATGAGGACTAGAGGTTCATTTAGTCGAGTTAGCTTGCACGCATTAGAATATATTATTAACTACGTGTTTAGTAAATCAGATAGCTCCCAAGCTTGTAAGCTTGTGGCACCATGAGAAAACAAAATAGCGCCAACTTCTAAACACTTGGCAGGGAAGCAAGACACTGATGAACTTAAATTGAAAAAGCAATGATGTATTAATTTTTTGGCAGGTAACCATAATTGATTTCAGACAATTCTACAACTGATACTGTCGGTTTCTAGGAGTCGTCAGCTTTAATTGAGGCTTATTTCAACATGGAACATTAGATTATCCAATGTCGTTTATAAATGCACTCTAAGAAGTTCCTTATTTCAACAAAATATTGAGGCTTGTTTTATCACTTTGAGAAATCCTTTATTTCATTATATTACATGTTATTGAAGCTTCACATCACTTATTTCAGTAACAACTCATTTTACCACATCTAGCCTAGACTTTATAGTGTATAAACTGATCATTCTCTCCTTGAACATAAAAATTTGATGATTATTAAATGTCTAATCTAATTTTTTGGTTTAGATAGAGAGGCTATTTTAATAACCTCTCGGAGGAAACAATTATTTTTCTTTCTAAGCTCCTTTGATACATATTCATAACTGACAAGAAAGAATTTTAACCATAGTATCATTCCTTCAATTTACAACAAGAAAAAGCACCAGAAAGTCCACTCTTTCAAACAAATGCTCTTATTTAGCGGCACAGATCATCAATATAAATCATAAAACAAGTCAAGTTTAATTGTAATGTGTGACATTACGTTTAACCCAATCTTTAGCTCTATCACAATAATTCATAGCAAAAAGTTGATCATTAGGAATAACAACCATAACATCCAGATCACTGTCAGCAAGAGCACTCATAGTACATTTCAAGTGAGAAAAACATAAAGAACCACTTTAGAATATCAATCGAAAAACCAAAAAGAAGTTAGATATCACACAAGTTCAAAAGATCCTAAATCAGAATACCAAAATCAACCAGAAGTAGCTTTTTAACACTAGATTCAATATTACACTAACATTATTTATCACCAAAAAATGAACCCAAACAAAAGTATAAATAGAAAATTTATATCAACACATTTTTCTGAAAAAAAGAAAGATATTGTGCAGGTGAGAAAAAGAGAGATACCTTTTACAGAGAGAATAAGTCGGTAGTGAGTAGTCACAATAATAAAGTTACCTGCAGTAGAAAACTAAAACAAATTAGTGTGAAATCAATGTAAAATGCTTGTACCTAACTCTAGATGCTTGCTTGAACCCTAACACCTATTTTCAGAAAACTTTACTTCCTAAAAAACCTCTATTTTCAGAACATTCAAATTTCTAGAGAAATTACCAAATCTTACTTCAAGCTAAACGAAATGGAAAGAGGTCATAGTTAAAATATCATATTTTCATAACACCCAAACGACTAAAATCTCTATTTTTAGTGGTTGAGTGAAACGAATCCTAGTTAGGGTTCATATTTTGCAACTGGAAAATAATGGTATGTCGAGTTGAAACTGGAAAATAATGGTATGTCGAGTTAATCTAATATCCTAATGCAGGAATCTGACCAAAATTCCTAGTGGAGGTTCCTATTTTTCAGAGAAAAAGAGTTGAAAGTCGTCAAAATCGAAGCTGGCCTAGATGTTGAAATACTGCAAATTGGAGCTAGGGTTTTGATTTTATAACTAGTTCTTGATAAATCCATCTTGGGAAATTGAGTCGCTTTGATATCTGAACCAACAAATCCATTTGGGGAAACAGAAGCTTTGAAATCGAAATGGAATTTGAGAGCTTACCTTTCTAGATGGAGAATTGCTTCAGAGCTTTGAGATGGAGACTTGCTTCAGAGCTTCGAGTGTTACCAGCTTCGAGATGGGGTTTGAAATCGAAATGGAGTTTCAGAGATGGAGGCTTGGAGTTTCAGAGCTTCATCTCTGAAATGTTACGAGAGTGTGAGTGTGAGTGTGAGTGTGAATATTTTGTGCCCTAAGAATATATCACTTTTAAAAAATTGCAACGGAATTAGTGACGGATTATAACATCCGTCACTTTCAAATAAATATATATATTTAGAAAATATTATATTGATGGATATTTTCGCCACTATATAATATAAATTTTATAAAAATATATATAAAAGTTTAGCGACCTTTTTTCAGTCGCTAATTCCGTCACCAAATATTAATTGAATTTGTCACCATTATTTTGTTACTAAAACTGTAGGGAAAATTAGGTGCCAAAATTTCACGCTAATAATTAACGACGAATTAAATATTTCGTTGCAAATCCGTCGCTATATTATAAATAAAAAAATCAATTGTTAATTTTGCAATAAAATGGTAATTCCGTCGCAAATCCATCATTATATAGTGACGGAATATAGTTCGTCACTAATAACCGTCGCTAAAAGTTGTTATTTTAGTAGTGTATGACCAAAATTTCCACATCTATAACACTTGATTTTGGCGAGATCTCGCTTGGACCTATTCTTGGTAAATCTATTAGGTTTACGAAAAGCTTTTCTAGCATTGCGCTCTTACTTAGATCTATATCTAGATCTCTTTTTCCTATAAGGTTTATCAGGATTGGAGTATCTAGAATCTCTATGTTTCTTCTTCTTGCAATAAGCAGAAGTATCAGGTAAACCGAACTCGGTACAAAAGTCTCCTAGCTGAGATCTTTCTTTAAGTTTATCCATCTTAAGCTGTCTAGACAACTTCAATTCATTGCACAAATTTATACCTTCTTGAGTGAAAACTCCTATCAGCTTACCATAAGTATAATCTTTATAAGGAATTTCACCATGATCATTCCTCAGAGTTTTTCTAACTCTTTCAACAAACAAAGTTCCTAGGCTCTATACTTTGAGCTCGGATTTATTCATTGGTATCAACTGAGAAATCCCTCTCTCTCTCTCTCTCTCTCTCTCTCTCTCTCTCTCTCTCTTTCTCTCTCTCTCCAATTGTAAAGCTCTCAATTTGTAAAGTTTGAGTTCGCCGGATATTGACCGAAAGTAAATAAACTTGTATAGTTCTCCCATAGGCCTTGGAGTCGGTCATCATTACAAGGTATTATATTTTATTTCAATCTTTCTATATATCTCCGATCTGGGCCGTGACTATATCCGGCTAAAGATTGATATCTATATCGGATAACTAGCTTCTTTTTTATATCTACCATAAAAGATCTAGTCTTTATCAAAGTATAAATAAATTTATATATGATTTCTTGATTTGGTTCTGAGATGGTGGTACAGTCAGATTCTATACTATTGTTAATGGCTTTGTCTTTGTGACTTCGTCTAGCCAGTCGTGGTTCTAAGCCACTTAAGGAGAAAAAGAGTGCCTATACCCGGTTAGAACTTCTAGACACATGGGCTCAATAACAATATGTATTAAATCTTGACAATCCCCTTGCTCGGGTAAAATGATAGATCCTTTCATACAAACATCAAACTGTATACAAATTTGTATATATTTCAATTCAAATTTATTCTTTGAGTTCGGATGCTAAACTAGATTAAAGATGACCGCTCGGATTACCGACAGTCTTCATAGATCATGTATCTTGGTATCAGAGCCTAGGAACTTTCATGGTAAATATGAGTTTGATGTGAAGTATACGGCATAGATATGTTCTTTTCAACATGGATCTAGGAGAAATGAGTACTAAAAGTACTAGATTGGAAGAGGTAGATATACCTTAGAACCTTGATTTGTTAAACAAATGGACTATTCCAAAAATTGATATTAAGATAATTTATGATTATGCTTGGTTTGATAAAATATCTCATAAATAGTTAATAAAAACTACTGAGCAATCTTTGGTGTTAAATTGATCTGAACAGACTATTCGTTTATTAAATAAATGAGATATCGAATTATATAAAACTCAGTATAATTTCTTGCATATTGGCATGGTTCAAATTGCTTTTAAACCATTAACTCTTAAAGGGTTACTCGAGACATTTTTAGCTGCTCTTTGTGATGCTAGAAATTTAAATTTTATGCAATCTTTGATGGGTTCGATTGAGTCCACTGTGGCATATGGCCCGATATATTTTAATACTCAGCCTAATTTGCAATTATCTTTAACTGATGCTAATATTATTGATTCTTTAACTTTAAATGTTAAAACGCATGGTTATAATTATGCACCTGGATCTGAATTAATATGTTTATCATATAGAATTTATTTTAAATTGCTTTCTACGTTAAACCCAAGATGTAAGTTATATGATACATCTGATCAAACTATTTTAGTAGAAACTAAATTTGCTAAATCTAAGGTCACTGCTAAAAGACCTATAAAATGGGAAGAAATTAATTTTCCTACTACTTGAACTTTGGATTTTGTTATATCTCCTAGTCAGATGACAAATGTTGTCACTAATTCTGAGTATTCTCATATTACTCAAAATCATGATGGTAAGATTTGCATTCAGTTCGATGATAAGAGTGTTCCATATAATAGACATTCATTTTCTGATAGAAGATTGCTTGCTATTCAACATATTTTACCCATTGAACCGGTTTATGGTCCAACGCGTAATCGTGCTGCTTCTTTACATACCATACCTTCTATTATATCTGCTGATCAAAATAAAATTAAAATTGATCCTCGTTTGAATATTGTTCAAGATAATGATAATTCTTCTTATATTTCTGATAAGGATATTCCTTCTGTATCCGGAATGGATTTTGATCCTAATAAAACTTAATGATGAATGTACACCAAATAGATTTTAGTCCAGGTTCATTGGCAAGAAAGTACATTCAGAATAAATTTTCTAGTGAAAAATGGAACCAGTTTAAAACATGATTTTTTGACACTTATAGTGCTAATGATTTGAATAATATTTCTCAAGAGTTTTATGAAACTTGTGCTTTACATAATCAAATTATGTATTTTGTACCCTGATTTATAACCACTTATTTATCTTTATTCATCAACGTTCTTGAACAATCTTATAAAGATGGATTTGGTAATATTATTAAGGCTGTTTATCCACCTTAGTCATCTTTTATTTTACCAAATAATACTGGTATCATCTAGCCTTTCAAAAATTTGTTGAAGAAGATGTTGCGGTAGTCAGCATCAATGAAATAAATAATTTAATTTCTCAAAATAATTATTTAGGACTTTATGTTAAAATTTTGGGTGAACATATTAGTTCTCTTGATAAAAAATTGGATGAATTAACTGCTTTGATAGTTCAAATAAAAAATAATTTAAAGACTTCTAATACGGCTTCTACTTCTAAAGGTAATTCAGAAGCCCATATTATTTCTACTCAGGTGCAAAGCCCCTCTGAGATTCAGGATTTTAAATTTAAATCATTAAATGATTTAGAAGAACTTCTTGATAAAATATTGTTTGAATTTGGTGCAAGGCTATTGATTTGTCGGACAATTTTGCAGATGAAATGGAAAAACCTTTTGATTTTAAAAATCATATTTCTTTAGAATTTAATAAACTCTGCGGTTATCCCAAGAATAATAGTAATACAAAGTTTGCTCATAAACCAAGCATGCAAACCTATTATTAATCCAGACCAACTCCTCAAGATGTGCTTATAGAGGAACGAGACTGGAATCAGACTAATACCTCTTATAGTGGGTCTGAAATTTATGAATGGAATCTTGATGGTTTGACTGATAGACAATTAACTATTCTTGTTCATAGAATGCTTATGTATGCAACTATCTGTAAAAAGTGTTAAAAATACAGATAGAAATATTTGCAAAATGATTATTGCAGGTTTTACTGGCCAACTCAGAGGTTGGTGGGATAATTATCTGAGTATTGAGCAAAAAGCTGTTGTGATAAATGTTACTTCTGATAGTGAAGGTGTGGATAACTTGGGCATGGCTATAGTGAAAAATAGAGAAGACGCTATTTATACCTTGGTCTTAACCATTTTAGAACATTTCAATAGTAGATTTACGAATCAGTATGATATTGTTCGTACCCTGTTAAATGGTTTACGTTGTAGAACCTTAGGAGAATTTAGATAATATAAAGATACTTATATGAGTAGGGTGATGGAATTTCCCGAAAACAGTTATGAGTATTGGAAAGCTAAGTTTATAGATGGCCTTCCCCCTTTGGTTGCTGAAAGAGTTAGAAAAACTCTGAGGAATGATCATGGTGAAATTCCTTATAAAGATTATACTTATGGTAAGCTGATAGGAGTTTGCACTCAATAAGGTATAAATTTGTGCAATGAATTGAAGTTATCTAGATAGCTTAATATGGATAAGCTTAAACAAAAATCTCAGCTAGGAGACTTTTGTACCCAGTTTGGTTTACTTGATACTTCTGCTAATAGCAAGAAGAAGAAACATAGAGATTCTAGATACTCCAATCTTGATAAACCTTATAGGAAAAAGAGATCTAGATATAGATCTAAGGAAGAGCGAGATGCTAGAAAAGGTTTTCATAAGTCTAATAGATTTACCAAGAATAGGTCCAAGCGAGATCTCGCCAAAATCAAGTGCTATAGATGTGGAAATTTCGGTCATATAGCACCAAATTGTAAGCTTGAAAAGTTGAAATCCCTAGAACTTGATGAAGAAGTTCATGATAAGGTTTCTAGTTTCTTATACACTTCTGGTTCTGAGTCTGATTATGATTCTGATTCAGGTTTTGAAGAAGAGATTGATTTGCTTGATTTATCTGATAGTAACCATCATGTTAATACTTGCAATACTTGTCATGGTGATATTTGTTCTTGTGAAAATGATGAATTTTATAAATTGCAATCTCAATTTGAAGATTTGAATATCAATACTATTACATCTGATAATGTGATAGAACTTTTAAAAGAAGTTACTGATAATGATCTTCGTGAAAAAAATATTCATTTAGCAGCTAATAATAATGCTAGTTCAAGTTTTTCAAAAAAATTCAGAAAAATAAAAGAATGATTTTGAATTCGAATATTCTGCACCTTATTCTTTGTTTGAAATTAATGACAAACTTAATAAACAAACTACTCACACAAGAGATTCTTCTTTTGATGATTTGAAAAATGAAATTGAAAATTTGAAAAAAGAGATTAAATCTCTTAAATAAAATCAAATGATTTGTGATCATCGACTTACTCAGCTAGAAACTATGAATAACAAGGGTAAAAACATTGTCGAAGAAAATACTCTTGCAAAACCTTTTAATCTTGATCCTAGACAAGGTATGTTTTTTGATTGTTACTGCTCATAAATGGTATGTTAAATGCACCATATTAATTGATAATAGTTTTTCAATAACTGATATTGCTGTGATTGATAGTGGAGCCGATGTTAGTTGTATTCAAGAAGGTCTTGTACCTACTAAATATTTTGAAAAAACAACTCATATGGTTAAATCTGCTTCTGGACATGCTTTAGATATAAAGTATAAATTGTCTAATACTCGCATTTGCCAAAATAAAGTTTGCATTCCGCATTTCTTTTTCTTGGTTAAAAATCAATTATACCCTCCAATTATACTTGAAACCCCTTTTATAAATGCTATTTATCCTTTTACTAGCATAAATGCTAAAGGTTTTTCTGCTACTTATGAAGACAGATATATTAGTTATACTTTTATCATTGACCATATTTCTCGTGATATTAATGCTTTGATTAATTTGAAACAAAAGCATGGAAATTGATAATTTGTTACAAAAGGATTTGATAAAACCTTCAAAATCACCTTGGCCGTGTACTGCATTTTATGTTAACAATGTTGCTGAGAGGGAACGAGGTGTCCATAGATTGGTGATCAATTATAAACCTTTAAATAAATATTTAAAATGGATTACGTATCCTATTCCAAACAAAAAAGATTTATTGTCTAGATTATATGATGCCAATATAATTTCAAAATTTGATTTAAAGTCAGGATATTGGCAGATTCAAATATTTAAAGAGAATGCTTATAGAACAACTTTTAATGTCCCATTTGGACGATATGAATGGAATGTTATGTCATTCGGTTTGAAAAATGCTCCATCTGAATTTCAGAAAATCATGATTGATACTTTCAACCCATATTTAGATTTTATCATTGTTTATATTGATGATATTTTAGTATTCTCAAAAACGTTTGAAATACATATTAAGCATCTAGACTTATACAAAATGGTTTGCTCATTTCTAAACCAAAAATTAGTTTATTCCAAACTGATGTTCGATTTCTAGGACATCATATTTGTCAAGGGAAAGTTACCTCGATTCAAAGATCAATCGACTTTGCATCAAAATTTCCTGATGTTATCACTGATAGAACTCAATTGCAAAGATTTTTAGGGAGTTTAAATTACATATCCTCTTTTTATGAAAAATTATCTCGTGATTTGGCCCCTTTATACAACAGGCTAAAAAAGGATCATAAATCACCTTGGACTGATAGTCATACCACTTTGGTAAAGGCTATTAAACTTCGTGTTCAATCTTTACCATGCTTAACTCTTGCTAACCCTGCTTGGCAAAAAATTATTGAGACAAATGCGTCTAATATTGGTTATGGTGGGATATTAAAACAAATTAATCCCAATGACAAAAATGAATATTTGATCAAATTTCATTCTGAAAAATGGAGCGAGGCCCAGAAGAAATATGCTACGGTGGCTCATGAAATGTTAACCATCGTTAAATGCGTGTTAAAATATCAGGATGATTTATATAACTAAAAGTTTTGGATAAAAACTGATGCTGAATTTGTGAAGTATATGTTTAACAAAGATTTTAAACATGATGCATCGAAATAAATATTTGTTGGGTTGCAGTCTCAGTTAGCTCCTTTTGATTTTGAAATCCAATATAAAAAAAGGAAGTGATAACTCTCTTCCAGATTTTCTATCTAGAGAATATTTATCATCATAATGAGTTTTGATACAGCTTTCATTGATGAGAAAACTTTAGTTACTATTTTAAAGGTAATTCCTCTTAATAAAGATTTACAGGAATTAATTTTATGTGAAATTATCAACGATATTATTAGAGAAGATTTCTCTATACATGATTATGAAGAAATTATCGATATCGATGAGGATAATTATTACAGTGACTATTATGATACATCCGAATAAAGCAAAATGTTATGTTTGCGGGATGGACCATACTTGGGTAACCAAGGACAGAGGTAAGGAAAATAATACAAGAGGAAGGGGAAGATCATCCCCAGGATCATCATATGGATCCTCTTCTAACACTCCAGTTATACAAATGGGAAGGAGTTTGATAAATTCAAGAATGTCCCAAAGTGAAGGGTCATCTTCAGCACATTCTTGAGTACATCTGGAAGATATTCCAGAAGACTGCCCGTTTTATGCACAACTACAGGCTTATCTGTCACGAAAGGAAAATGATACGTTTGCATCAATAGCAAAAGAAGACAATTATGATATCACGTCTTATGGAAAGGTATCAAAAAAGGAAATGATATTTATTTTAGAAAACTCTAAAATACAGAGAAAAGAAGAATTGATACGCTCAAATTACACCTCCCTAAAGAAGCATAAGCGATCGTTATCAACTAAAGAGCCCAACTTGTAGGTTAGGGTCGATCCCACGAGGAAAATGGTTTAGACTTTACTTTAACCAACAATTATATTCAATTAGTCAAATTACTTCCAGAAACAAGTAATAAAAAGGGGTTTTTGTGAAACAAATTTTAAGAATTCAATAAATAATCAGTAATCAAAACTCAATTTTGGTTGTTATCAAGATGAGAGAAATAACTAGGGTATACATGTTCCCCACAAGCTCATAACGCAGTAATCCTAGTAATAGCAATCCTTTCCTAGTGTACTGCATGCAAAGTGATAAGTTAGGTATCTCTAAATCCTTGGTCCGGAATCTAGAGAATTTCACCCCGCACCTTGGTCCGGCTACGTGTGTATAATTTACTAACCCTCACCTTTACCTCATATTAGACATCATAATCGATGTTTGACTTAGTTATTACTTCGCACCAATCGACACTAGCCTATTAGATAGTTTACACTAAATCTATGTTGATAATTCTTTTCTTGTTGATTACCTCCTTGGTCCGACAAATAGCAACAAGGCGAGTTCTAACGCGTGCACTCCTTAAAAAGACTTCTAAACGAAAGAATTATCAATGCATGCAAAACACTATTCAAGAATTGCTTATTTACTATTCATACTTTGTTAATCGCTCATGGTTCCCACAACCCTAGTTGTGGGGTTTAGTTACCCATAATCATATGAACACAATTCATTGTTTTAGATGAAAGAATTTTGAACTTACATAAGAAGAAAATTAAACCCAGAAATTCAACTTGAATTGCAACACCAAAATCTTCAAAACGAACTTAGGAAATTAATAATTGCTAAAGTTGCAAGTTAATCTCCCAAGTCAAGAACTAGAATAGAATAATAATGTCTAACCTCCAAAAACGAGGTTTACATGTCCTATTCATAGAAAACAAGTCCTAAATTAAAAGGGAAACAAAATAAGGAAAGTTTGTTACAGGCTCGCGTCTTCATTCCACGAGATAGACTCACGGACCGTCAATGGATCTACGGTCCGTGAGTCCCTTCCGTCAGCCAGGAGTTAGAAAATATTTCAACTTCCAAAAATCAGCTTCTCTGAAGCAAATGACGGAATTGCAGTACGGACCGTAGATTGATCTATGGTCTGTCAATCCCCTTCCGTAGCTCCACACTTAGAATCTTCAAAAATCAGGTGCTGGATTCCTCGCAGTATCAATCTACGGATCAACAGTATGGTTCGTAGATCAATATACAGACTGTCAATGGCCACCGTGGTTCCACACTTGGTCAGATTTTCCTGATTTGCCTTCCATGCCTTGGCTTCTGATCTACGACCACCATCTATGGAGCGTCAATGGACCTACAGTCCGTATATCACCTCCGTAGATGCCCTTTTCTGCATATCTTTCAGCTGTCTCTTTATTTCCGCGCCTGAACATCTTTCCTGCCAAATATGATAAAAACACATAAAAAACATACAAAAAGGCCCTAGACACACACAACTTGTAAGTGAAATGTATTAGAAATATCGTAAACTCACGGTATATCAACACCCTCAACTTAAATTCATTGTTTGTCCTCAAGCGACGCACAAAGACTCTAAACTACACTTGTATAGAAGCAAGCATTTCAAGAACAAGCAATCACATGGCTCTCTATCCCACTCACTTTGCGGGTGCAAAATTTGTCCTCTTTGACTCGATACGCTAATTCATGTGGATCAAACCATGACAACGATCAACCAACCAACACACAACATATATACACTGTTTTACTATCACTAAAGTACCAACTTTTCGACAATGCAACTAGTGCCCTTACTTGAAACAAAATCTCTTTTCTTTCACACAATGACTATGACTTTGAGTACAAGGATTCATCCAACACTCACTCTCAGAAACAACTTCAAGTACAGTTAGTGCTCAATACCATAGGCTTGTCCTTATTTTCACTGCTTAGACTCCCCAAATTAGACTCTAGGATCACTATAAGACTTTCTTGGCTTGTAACGTAGGCTCAGGGTCAGGTGTGGTACATTTGGGTACTTCTTAGTGACTTTCTGCCTTCCTTGACATTACACTAGGCTTTCAACCTCTGTCTGCCCTATTTTTGTCATCCTACCATTTTACCTTCTTTCCTTTGATTTTCTTCAACCATGGATGTGACTTTAGGTTTTGTAGATCTTTTTATTTTTCACTTTTATCTCTGTCTTGCGTTTTATGCTTATTCTTTAGCTTTCAACAAGTCACATCCATTCCTCTCTTTTCTCAACATCAAATTCTTTTCATACCCATTTTTCTTTCGGTTTCCTCTTTCATAGCCACCCTCAACTTATGGATTCTATTGGTTGAGGTGCACAATACCCAATGTCGGGTAAGGGCCAAGATTGAAGTTATCTTTTATATTAGCCACCCTTAACTTAGGCTTTTGACCTAAGTCGAGGTGCACATGTCCAAGGAGGGACCAGGGCCAACATAGTAGATTTATGGGAAGGTGAGTTCGGGGTTTAGAAAGATATGGTCTAATTTTAGGCTCAAAGCATTTGGATCAAAGGGAGCATTTATTTCATTTGGTTGGATCCTTCATTTAGGCAATTTGTGGACTTATCAGAACAAGGGCCTATGATCACCTCCTAGCTTCTAGAGTGAATTGTCTTAGCAGGACTAACCGGACAAGTTCTAGTTTTGCACAAAAACTTTTTGAACAATCAACTATTCTCACACACACTTGGCACATAGTTTCATTATCAGATTATCAGATTACCCAGTTCAAGTTTCAGCTTAAGTTATGCCATCAGGTTGATTCATTATCATGTCATACTTAGAGCCAACACATTCAACTTGTCTTAGCCTACCAATTCTAGCACACATCACAAAATTTGGACGGGTATATTTTTCGTAAGCCATCATGCTTCATTCTCGTTTATGCTTCTATACATACAATCCTAACACATACCGGTTCAACATAAATTAAACAGTCTCTTGGGGAAAAAGAACACAGGCAAGAAAACCCCAAGAGAGGATTTATGAATTGGGTTACTCAGACTTCACCCTATCACTCACAATCCATTTACCCCACCCCCAACAAAAATAGATGCTATTGTCCCCAATGCATACAAGAACAGTAAAAGATAGTGGATTGGGTGAAGAAAACCTGTGGCACATAGCGCCAACGAATCATGCACGAGCGGGTGGGTCTAGTTTCCCGGAGCCCGCTGGAACAATAGTTGGGACACTCTCAGTAGTGCCCACATCATCCATCATAGAACTATCAGTGGTGCTCACAACGTCCCTCACAACAGGTGGGACCTCTATAACTAGGGCAGAACTCGATGCCCCTGCAACACTCTCACGCACCCTCTGTTGGCGCAACTGTTCATCTAAAATCGAGGCCTTCCTGGCCTCCTTCTCCTGCCTACGCTGTATCTTTTGAGATTTTTCCTCCTTAGTGCGATTAGAACGGTGCCTCTTACCTTTGGCATGTGTAGGATCAAGCCCCTTCTCGATGGTCCCACTGAATAAAACATTCAGCACCGTATCATCAGCCAGTGCAGTAGGTGCGACTTGAGGCTCAACTGTAGGGGCAGCAAGAATGGCATCAACATCGGTACATAGACTGGCTAACTCAGCCTGCAAAGAGGATAGATCTATGACTGGGGTTGATTGCTCGAGGACTCGCAATTTAAAGGCACCAAGATGCTTATTTACTGCCTGGACCTTCCGGTCCATCATGCCCTCCATTCTTCGCTCCATTCTGGCCTCGGACTCGGCTATCGACTTTTGCATCCAAGGCTAGATGTGATGCAGCCGTGTGGCCATCTGAGCTTCCAATTTCTTTACTCTGGCCAACGGGATAACAGTAGCTCCTAACTGTGGTGTGGACCGGGATGAACTAGGAGCCATACTAGCAGCCTGGGAAGAGGAGGTCAAGATAGTATCAGAGTGATCTGGTATAATAGGATCACCGCCCTGTGCCTGCCCCACCATGTTTGCAAGATCTGCGCCCAGGGGAGGTACCTCAATCTAGGGCTCTTTGCGAGGTGCCGCCACATTTGCCTCATCTCGAATGAGGCCTATATCGAAAGTCCCTGTAAGGTGGATCAACCTATCACAATGCCAGATCGTCACTCCAGAGTCCCTGCACAATTGGAAAATCAAACATGGAAAGGGGTAAGTAGTGGAGGTCTTGAATGCCCTCTCGTGAATCTCTGCCAGCAGCATGTGGGCAAAGTCAATCTCCACTTCTGCTACCAGTGCTGCCACCATGATTGCTCTGTCCCATGTGAGTTGGTTGTCAGCTTTTGTCGGTGACACCTTGTTACGCACTAATAACCAGAAGAACTTGGCCACAAAATTCAATGTGGCCTTTCGGATACCTAACCGAGGTGGGGTGACCCACTCTGCACGCTCGCCATTTGCAGCAATGTACTTAGCCAACCATAGTATTACACCCTCTCGCTGTTCAGCATTTCTCTGGAAAGCACCGCTCCGCACGATGTCCCATCTGTACTCAAACTCCGCTGTGTTTAGTGACCAAAAGTGACCTGTGGTCGGACCATAGAGAAAGTGGCTGATGGTGGCATGTGATATGTCCACCGGACAACCCCGGACCACAGTGGAAGTGAGAGGATCTTGGTCCATGGGCTTTGACCTCTTGGAGATCGAGCCACGGAGAGTGGTAGCATAGGAGGCGAAGAACTCTCGCACAATCTCCTCACTATAAGTCCCAAGGTCTCGAGCCATCCAATCACACTTGTGAAGGTTAAAAAGCCGATGGATGTTAGGGACATTGTGCAAGCTCCAAGTGAGGACTCTGCGCTCCTCTGTAATAAGTCGGACTATCTTCCCTTTGTTATTTCTCATTCCTTGGTGTTGGTACAGACTCCGAGCTAGTTGCCTCATCAGACGAGGCAGCTTGGTCATCCTGGCTGGACCTTGTGGCTGGACCTTGTGGCTGACTTGGCATTGGACCCCGAAGCATGGGCAGACTCGGACTCTGAAGCATGGCTGGACTCAGAGCCTGAAGCATGGGCAGACTCGGAGCCAGACGCAGACCCCGTAGCTGAACTGGAAGTAACCCCAGTTGGTGACCCGATCAGTGTGTGCTCCTCATCAGACTGGGAGACAGTGACTACGTCGGTGATCACCTTCTGGGAGATGCCTCTGGTGGCTCGGGATAGCGTGAGGAAAGTCCTTGTGTTGGGAGGAACGTATGCTGGATCTTTTTTCGTGTCCGTGTCCTCATCAATTAACTTGAAGCTAGGAGCAACAAATTTTGACTTGCCCTGTTTTGCATAGGTGACTAGCTTCTTAGGTGCCATCGTACCTGTGGAAGCAATATTAGTGCCAAAACTAACCATAAACAAAAAAAAAACTTTTAGAATTAAAAATGAACAGTAACAAAGTCCTAAGAAAATTTCAGACAGAGGCTACAGTGGTCATCCACGGAGGAGACCTATGGTCTGTAGACTGATCTACGGTCCGTGGATCAGAGGGCCAACAATATTGGTCACAGATGGAAACCACAGATGTACAGAACGGTCCGTAGATTAATCTACAGACCGTAGTCCACATCCGTGGTTTCACACTTGGTGAGATTTTTAAGTGCATCAACCCACAAACCCAATCTACGGTCCGTAGACGGGGTATCGTGGATGCGATTTGTGCTAGGTTTCAGCCAATCTTTATTTGCAAGTCCACATCTTAGACCATTTTCAATAATATCCTAGTCTAACCATGCATTTCAACATTGAATCAATGCTAGTTTTTCATTCTTAGGATTCCGATTAATCATTTGAACAAGTATTTAAGACAAACTTTGGAACCCTAAGTCGAAACTTACATGCAGACTTATAATCACATACAACAAGGCAACAATCACTATCTATCGTTCCAAGGGTATTGTAACTTCCAATTTTATCATGCAATTTCATCTAACAATTACCTAAGGTCAAGACCCAACTCCCGACTTTCTATATTCAATCTATGAACCGAAAGTCAAAGTGAGGGGAAAGTCTATTACCTTACAAGCAATGAGGAGTGGGGTGATTGCGTAACGACACTAAGCTTAGCAAGACTAGGGAATATGGAATGAGTTGTATTCGTAAATGAAAAGGAATTGTGGGAATTATGGGGGAATGGAAGTGATGATTTTATGGGGGAGTTATGGATCAATTAGGGAGGTTATGAAATGGTGAAACGGTTGGAGAGTGAATGGAGGGAAATGGAAATGATTTGAAATTAAGGGAGTTTTAAATAAGGGGGTCCGAGTCGGGTCAGACAGAAGTAGGGTTTGGACCCACGAGACCCCGTCTACGGTCCGTGAGTTGATCTACGGTCCGTAGATAATGACCGTAGATCACTCTTACACTTAGAAAAATTTAAGGGCTTACCTGGGATCTATGGACACCATCCACGGTCCATGGATTGAATGACGGACCATCGATGGGGTCCGTAGACCTCTGCACTAGACCATTTTCTGTAGAATTTTCATGGTGTACCTACACATGTAGCAACCAATAGACTATTCTTTTTACATTTTCTGGACACTTTTTAGACGCGGACTCTATGCTAATTCTAGCCAACACTAAAAAAAACTAAAACACATATCTAAATTGATACAAAGACGCAATTAAACAAAGAAAATTACTCAATGGAAAACAGAACCCTGTCGTTGGCTAGATTGTACATCTTGGGTTGCTCCCAAGCAGCGCTTGATTTAACATCGCGGCATGACGCAAGTTTCTTGATTACTCAAACTTCATCAAGATTGTAGGCCTCAATCACTTCTTGCACAGTTTCAGCATTTCCCAGATAGATCTTGATCCTTTGCCCGTTTACCATGAACCTTGTTCCTTCACTATTCTCAAGCTTAACCGCTCCATGGGGGAGCACTTTTGTGAGCAAAAATGGCCCAGTTCATTTGGACTTGAGTTTGCCTGGAAACAAGCGCAACCAAGAGTTGAATAGAAGCACAAGATCACCAACCACACATTCTCGCTTTTCAATTCTTTGATCATGATACCGCTTCATCTTCTCTTTGTACAAGGCAGAACTTTCGTAAACTTTTAGGCGAAACTCATCAAGCATATTCAAGTCATTCATTCTTTGATTAGATGCGGCGCCCCAATCCAAATTTAGCTTCTTCATTGCCCACATCACCTTATGCTGTAGCTCTACCGGTAAATGACAAGACTTCCCATATACAAGTTGGTAAGGAAACATACCTATGGGGGTCTTGTATGCCGTGCGGTAGGCCCATAGAGCATCATTAAGCTTCCTTGACCAATCCGTTCTATTAGAATTCACAGTCTTTGCCAAAATCTGTTTGATTTCTCTGTTGGACACTTCAACTTGCCCACTAGTCTGCGGATGGTAAGGAGTGGCTACATTGTGACAGACACCATATTTCTCAAGTAGTGCCTTGAACAGCTTATTACAAAAGTGAGAACCTCCATCACTAATAATAGCCCTCGGTGTACCAAATCTGGAGAATATATTCTTTTTCAAGAATGCGGTGACACTTTTACCTTCATTGTTGGGGAGCGCAACTGCTTCCACCCACTTCGATACATAATCCACCGCAACAAGAATATACTTCATCCCATATGAACTCACAAATGGACCCATAAAATCAATGCCACAGACATCAAACAACTCTATCACCAATATAGGATTTATATGGAGCTTTTGCCTCTTTGAAATCCCTTCTTCTCTTTGGCAACGATCACAAGACTTGGCGAAATCATGAGCATCTTGGTGGATGGTAGGCCAGTATTACCCACACAGCAAAATCTTATGTGCAGTTCGAATATCACTATGATGCCCACCAACAGGCGATGAATGGCATGCTTCAAGTACACTCAACATCTCAACCTCGGGCACACAGAGACGAATAATCCCATCAGCACAACTACGATACAAGTAAGGCTCATCCCAAAAGAATTTCTTCACATCATTCATAAACTTTTTCCTTTGGTAAAAAGACAAATCAGGGGGCACAATATCGCTTGCCAAATAATTATCAAAGTCTGCGGACCAAGGAATCAAATCATGAGAAGCAGCCAATGCATGTTCATCTGGAAAAGTATCATTAATTTCAGCCCTATCTCCAAGCTTTAGCATAGCCTCTTCCTCTAATCTGGACAAGTGATCGATGACTTGATTTTCGGTCCCCTTTCTATCTTTTACCACAAAATCAAACTCTTACAGCAACAATACCCATCTAATTAATTTGGGTTTTGCATCCTTTTTCGCCATCAAATACCTCAATGCAGAATGGTCAGTATGCACTATGACCTTAGTACCAAGCAACTAGGATCGAAATTTCTCGAATGCAAAAACCACCGCAAGAAGTTCTTGTTCGGTCACAGTATAATTCTTCTGGGCTACATTTAGAGCTTTGCTAGCGTAGTAAATAGGGTGAAGAATTTTCTCACGCCTTTGTCCCAATACTACACCAAGCGCCACTCCACTCGCATCGCACATTACCTCAAGTGGTTGTCCCCAATCCAGTGAAATAAGGATAGGTGCAGTAACCAACTTCTCCTTCAACTCTCCAAATTCTCTAAGACAAGCTTCATCAAAATAGAATTTACACTCCTTCTCGAGCAGTTTGCATAACGGATGTGCATATTTTAAGAAATCTTTGATGAATCTCCTATAAAAACCTACATGCCCAAGAAAACTTCTAACACCTTTTACAGAAATGGGCGGCAGAAGCTTTTCTATTACTTTAACTTTAGCTCTATCAACCTCAATACCTTTCTCTGAACTTCGATCTCCTAACACTATACCTTCTTTAACCATAAAATGACACATCTCCCAATTCAGCACCAAGTTGCAGTCTTCACACCTTTTAAGCACCTTGGCCAAATGATCTAGACAACGATCAAAAGAATCACCTACAACTGAAAAATCATCCATGAACACTTCAATAGTGTCTTCCACCATATCAGAAAATATACATATCATACAACGCTGGAAGGTTGCTGAAGCATTGCACAACCCAAATGGCATCCGTTTGAACACAAAAGTCCCATAAGGGCAAGTGAAGGTGGTCTTCTCTTGGTCTTCTGGAGCTATGGAAATTTGATTGTAGCCTGAATACCCATCAAGAAAACAGTACCAACCCTTTTCTGCAAGTCTATCCAACATCTGGTCCATGAACAGCATAGAAAAGTGGTCCTTTTCTGTCCACGCATTCAACTTCCGGTAATCCATACAAACTTTCCATCCAGTAACGGGCCTCATTGGAACAAGCTCATTTCTTTCATTTGGAACCACAGTAATACCACCCTTTTTAGGCACGCACTACACATGACACACTCAACTACTATCTATAATGGGGTAAATAACTCTCGCATCCAGCCACTTGATGATCTCCTTTTTAACTACCGCTTGCATAGGTGGATTTAATCTTCTCTGGTGCTCGATACTGTGCTTATGATCTGGCATGAGTTGGATTTTATGAGAGCAAATACCGGGAGGAATCCCAATAATATCTGTAATAGTCCACCCAATAGCTCGCTTGAACCTCTTTAACACAGTCACCAAGCACTCTACTTGTCTCACATTGAAATCTTCCGCAATGATGACCGGCAAAGTATTCTCTCTGCCCAAGTATACATACCTTAAATGCGGTGGTAGAGCCTTAAGCTCCAATTTTGGTGCCTCCACAATAGATGGTCTTGCGGGTGGGGACTCACGATTCTTCATGTCTAACTCGTACTTCTTTGGTTTGGACTGATATTCACATCTATCGAGTCCGACTACCAACTTATCATACTCTTCAATACCATCACTATCGAAATTCATCATAACTGCTGTTAATGCCTCAACACCTAGTCGCTCTTCAATTTGCACTTCTGTCCCACTCTCCACTCTGTAAGTTATAGCAGATACTGTTTGAAGCTCACCACTCTACTTCATGGACCTACAAATATTGAAAGTTGCTTCTTCATTGTTCAGTCTGAACTTCATCTGTCCCTTTTCCATATCAACCAACGCACGCCCTGTGGCAAGAAATGGTCTCCTAAGAATGATGGGAACCTCAAAATCAACCTCACAGTCAAGAATCACAAAATCTGCCGAAAAAATGAAAGACTCCACTTTCACTAGCATATTATGGAGTACACCAATGGGCCTCTTCACAATTCGATCGGCCATTAGTAACCACATTACAATGGGCTTTGGGTCACCTAGAACCAACTTCTTGTAAATAAACAATGGCATGAGGTTTATGCTAGCACCAAGATCACACAATGCCTTAGCAAAGTGTAACAACCTTATAGTACATGGGATCGTGAAAGCACCAGGGTCTTCCTTCTTTTGCACAAGTGATCTTGTAGCAATAGCGCTACAATGTTGCAATTTATCATCATCTTCAATACTCACAGACCTTTTCTTTGTCACCATATCTTTCATAAACTTCGCATACCCAGGCATTTGCTCCAAAGCTTCTATCAAAGGAACGTTGATAGAAAGCTGCTTCAACATACTAATAAACCTGTGATATTTACCATCTTCAGTCTTCTTCACTAACCATTGTGGAAAAGGTGGTGGAGGTCTAGGTATGGGGACCACTTTCTGAGATATCTCCGCTTTCTTCTCTGTTGCCGTCTCAGACTCTTCTCTAGCCTCTACCACATCATCTTCTTTTCTAATCTCTGCATCCACCACAGACGGCATAAATGGATCTATAGTTTGCTTACCCCCTCGAGTAGTAACTGCCATACAATGACCATCATTCTTTGGATTCTGGATGTTGTTGCTAGGAAGAGTGCCAAGTTGACGTGGATTCACTGTAGTAGACAACTGAGTCATCTGCTGCTCTAGATGCTTTATTGACACTGCATGGACATCAACCTTTTGACCAATACCAGACAAGTCATTTCTCATCTCCTTCACATTCTCATCAGTTGCATCAAACCTTCTCATCATCTTATGCATCATATCTTCAATACGCGCCAGATTGCCTCCAGCTTCCCTAGTATCAGATTCTTAATTTTGAGGGGGAACATAAGGTCCAACTCGATCGTTTCTGTTGCCATAGTTATTCCGGTTGTAGTTGTTGTCACGATTGAAGTTTCCATCCCGAACATATTGACCCTTTCGGTTGTAACTACCATAGTTCCGACCTTGGTTTCCTTGACCCTGGTACCAATTTTCCATGTTGGATCCTTGAGAATTAGGTCGGAAATCCCTCGTCTGATCATTCACTGCATAAGCATCTTCTTCATAGTAACAATCTTCAGCTGGTGGTGGCGTTCTAGTCAAGTAATTCACTACATTTACCTTCTCTGCACCTCCGCTCACATGCTTCAATACCAACCCCAACTCGGTCCTCATCTGAGCCATCTCTTCACGAATCTCCTCTGCAAGCTGATTATTCGTAGCATGAACGGCAAATGTGTTTCTCTCAGTATCCGACCTCCTAGTGCTCCATGCTTTATTGTTGCGAGAGATCTTCTCCAATTTTTCTGCAATCTGTGCATATGTGCACTCACCATATGATCCTCCAACAATAGTATCAAACACTGCTTTATTGTTGTCATCTTGACCTCGATAGAAATATTCCTTTACTGACTCATCATCAATACGGTGATCTAGAACACCTTTTATGAACGAAGTGAATCTGTCCCATGAGCTGCTCACAGACTCTCCAGGCAATGCCACAAAATTATTTACCCTATCTTTGTGAGTGAGCTTCTTGGACACTGGATAATACCTCGCTAAGAACACATCTCTCAGTTGGTTCCATGTATAGATTGAGTTATAAGGAATCTCAGTGAACCATATAGCAGCATCGCCAGTCAGTGATAGAGGGAACACTCACAATCCGATGACATCCATATCCAAGTCTGGTCGATCTACACAGCTCTTGCAGACCACCCTTATCTTGGCTATGTGAGCATGTGGGTCCTCCAATGGCAACCCTGAGAATAAGCCCCTCTCTATAAGCATCTGCATTAAGCTACTAGTTACCACAAATGTGTGCTCCGGAGGCAAAGGGGGTAAGACTAGAGGTCCATCAGAGTTTACATATTGACGTTGCCCCTTTTAGTTGTCATGTGGTTGTGGGCCTGGTGGACCATGCACCCTCAGTGTATCTCCCAATTGATTTTCAACTAGACCACGGTTTTCCCCACCAGCTACTCTTGGCTATTGTAACTCAACTGCATCACCAAGATTTACTCCGATAGGATTAATTGGAATTCCTTGATTGTTCATTCTTTGCAAAGTTCGGTTCAACTCTGGATCGTACGGAGTAACTGGTTCACCCTAGCTCCGTGTACTTGGCATACACTAGAGTCAGAACCTGGGAGAGACAAAAACAACAAGAAAAAGTAAAATTAGGAAATATTTGACTAACGTTCAATAATGTAGTTAAAATAAATCTAGAATCCAAATTTTCCCTGGCAGCGGCACCAAAATTTGATACGCTCAAATTACACCTCCCTAAAAAAGCATAAGCGATCGTTATCAAGTAAAGAACACAACTTGTAGGTTGGGGTTGATCCCACGAAGAAAATGGTTTAGACTTTACGTTAACCAACAATTATATTCAATTAGTCAAATTACTTCTAGAAACAAGTAATAATAAGGGGGTTTTTGTGAAACAAATTTTAAGAATTCAATAAATAATCAGTATTCAAAACTCAATTTTGGTTGTTATCAAGATGAGAGAAATAACTAGGGTATACGTGTTCCCTACAAACTCATAACGCAGTAATCCTAGTAATAGCAATCCTTTCCTAGTGTACTACATGCAAAGTGATAAGTTAGGTATTTCTAAATCCTTGGTCCGACATCTAGAGAATTTCACCTCGCACCTTGGTCCGGCTACATGTGTATAATTTACTAACACTTACCTTTACCTCATATTAGACATCATAATCGATGTTTGGCTTAGTTATTACTTCGCACCAATCGACACTAGCCTATTAGATAGTATCACACTAAATCTATGTTGATAATTCTTTTCTTGTTGATTACCTCCTTGGTCCGGCAAGTAGCAACAAGGCGAGTTCTAACGCATGCACTCGTTAAAAAAACTTCTAAACGAAAGAATTATCAATGCATGCAAAACACTATTCAAGAATTACTTATTTACTATTCATATTTTGTTAATCGCTCATGGTTCCCACAACCCTAGTTGTGGGGTTTCGTTACACATAATCATATGAACACAATTCATTGTTTTAGATGAAAGAATTATGAACTTACGTAAGAAGAATAATAAACCCAGAAATTCAACTTGAATTGCAACACCAAAATTTTCAAAAAGAACTTAGGAAATTAATAATTGCTAAAGTTGCAAGTTAATCTCCCAAGTCAAGAACTAGAATAGAATAATAATGTCTAACCCCAAAAAACGAGGTTTACATGTCCTATTTATAGAAAACAAGTCCTAAATTAAAAGGGAAACAAAATAAGGAAAGTTTGTTACAGGCACGCGTCTTCTTTCCATGAGACTGACTCACGGACCGTCAATGGATCTACGGTCTGTGAGTCCCTTCCGTCAGCCAGGAGTTAGAAAATATTTCAACTTCCAAAAATCAGCTTCTCTGAAGCAAATGACAGAACTGCAGTACGGACCGTAGATCGATCTATGGTCCGTCAATCCCCTTCCATAGCTCCACACTTAGAATCTTCAAAAATTGGGTACTGGAACCCTCGCAGTATCAATCTACGGATCAATAGTACGGTCCGTAGATCAATCTAGGGACCGTCAATGGTCACCGTGGTTCCATACTTGGTCAGATTTCCCTGATTTTCCTTCCATGCCTTGGCTTCTGATCTACGACCACCATCTACGAAGCTTCAATAGACCTACGGTCCGTAGATCACCTCCGTAGGTGCCCTTTTCTTCATTTCTTTCAGCTGTCTCTTTATTTCCGCGTCTGAATATCTTTCCTACCAAATATGATAAAAACACATAAAAAACCATACAAAAAGGCCCTAGACACACACAATTTGTAAGTGAAATGTATCAGAAATACCGTAAACTCACAGTATATCAAGAACCCTAGAAGATATTCCAGCGATACCTAATAAATGGGTTATATTTTCTGGGTAAGTCATACAAAACCCGATCATATTACGAAACCATTCTGATAAGCACTGATAGTGTTAAATTTCAATATTTTTCAGGATACAATACAAGTGAGAATGTTTATAACTTCTCGAAAATGATAATTAAACAGATTATATCTGTTGAAGATTGGGATATCTCCATCATGAAAGAAAGACAGATCAACCTAAACAAAATCACTATGAGTTTCACATACTGGGATTATATTCAGGCCTTTGGTAAAGTCCTCTATTATAATAAGAAAGACATAAACATATGTGGTTTATGAAAATATGTGCAAAGATATTTGCAGGACAAATTCCTAATTGATTTTTAAATTGGTGGTCATGCCACGGCCCAACTATAAAAATTTTGTCGGATCCCTTTCTCAAATTATATAAAGAATGGGTTAAAGTTTCACCAGACCTTAATGAATTATACAATACAAATCATATCTGTTATCTGGAGAAAATAGACCAGATTTACTTCTTGATTGAATTTTTCGTCCCTTGGATTCATAAATGGACCCCGGAAGTGGGATTCACCGAGGAACAAATTCCTTGCTTATACATAACTTTCTATAATATTTTTTGGGATAAATTGATGAAAAAGGATCCCCAATCTAAAACGTTATATGGGCAAGAACTGTTACATCTTATTGCAAAAGGAATCCACGAATATGGTATTACTCCCCAAAAAAGAGTAATTGTTGATAGCTCAGTCATGCATATTGCTAGGAAAATTTCCATTCAAGATGGAGATAAAGAAGCAATGATCAACAACTATCTAGAAGAAGTCAAGAGAAGTCTGCTTCTCAACATCACTCAATATGAGAAATCAGACACTTCTATGAGAAGTGAAACAAGTGAAGATGCTACCGATGATATCGAAGAAGCTCAACCTGTTGAAGCAGCTACGTCAGAAGATACTCTAAAAAAGGCAGAGGATTTCCTCCGAAAATTAAAGGAAAAAGACAAACTGTAAGGACATCTCTACAGTAAAAAGCCATCATCAACAGTAGATACACCGTTTAGGGGACAGATCGAACCCAACAATACCGTACAAAGATTCTAAATGTCTTTTTTTTTCTTTCTACAAATAGGATTGTTTTTCATTTCATTAGGGAGAAGCTGAGAAATCCCTCTCTCTCTCTTTATCTCTCTCTCCAATTGTAAAGCTCTCAATTTGTAAATTTTGAGTTTGCCAGATATTGACTGAAAATAAATAAACTTGTATAGTTCTCCCATAGGCCTTGGAGTCGGGCATTTTTATAAGGTATTATATTTTATTTCAATCTTTTTATATTTCTCCGATTTGAGCCGTGACTATATCCGGCTAAAGATTCATATCTATGTCGGATAACTAACTTCTCTTTTATATCTACTATGAAAGATCTAGACTTTATCAAAATATAAATAAATTTATATATGGTTTCTTGATGGTTTGATTGATAGATAGTTAACTATTCTTGTAAAGCAAAATAATAATAATAATAATAATAATAATAATAATAATAATAATAATAATAATAATAATAATAATAATAATAATGAAAAGGGTAAAAAGAAGAAAAAGGAACGTAACAAAAAAAAATAACAATAAAGAAAAAGTAAAGAAAAAAAGAAAAATAACCAAAACATGGAAAACATGAAAAAAAAAACACAGAAAATTATAAAAAGGAACGTGCAGCCCTAAAAGATAATAAAAAAAAAATTCTTTTCAAGAAATTGGTTTTAATTTCTTTGAGATTTTTCTTCAAAAAAAAACTAATCCTAAATTTCATGAAATTCTACCTCCTAATATAATCCAACTACCTATTTTTAAATCCAACTAAAAAATCACAATCCTACACAAATTGTAATCCCTAGCAACTAAATGCCTATATATACTCTACCCACCATAATACAACAAAAATATAAGTACATGCGAAAAATAAAGGAAAAGAAGAAAATTACGAACGTTTCAAAATTCAAAATTTGTAAAGGTCCATCTCTTAATTTTACTTTATTTTGTTTGAATAAATTTATGTGCATATACATATTTTTAATTAATGGATATATATTAATAAAGTAAGGTAGTTTTAAATAGGTTTAAAATAAATCAAAGAATGAGGGTAAATAACATTTTTTTTATTATTAAGCTAATAATGTAATATCAAAAAATTAATTTAACCCATAGATAATCAATAAAGCGACCGTGCTAAAACCATCGGGCTCAAGGGATGCCTAATACCTTCCCCTCGGTCAACAAAATTTGTTACCCAAATTTCTAGTTCGCAGACCAATAAAATAAAGAGTCAAACCCTTGATTAGAAATTCAAATAAGGTGATTTGGAACACCAAAACTCAATTACAAGTGGCAACTTTGAAATAAATAATCCCTTTTCAAAATGTCACTTTAATTGGAAAAACTCCTTCTTTTAAAATTTAATTTTGAGGAAAAATAAGGGTGTGACTGATGGAGACTCCGCTGGGGATAACCAGAATTCGAGCTTATAAATATTGACTTATGAATGACTTTTTCAATTTTATTTATTTATTTATATTTTTTTCTATTGTTTTTGTTGGCTTAATCTGGTTATTGTCTACTTATTTACTACATTAATATTATTTTAACTGCATATAATTAACTTCTCTTGCGCACCCCTCTGAATTTTCAACAATACCATTACGAGAATTGTGACTGCGCACCCCACTTCTATTAAGATAGCTAGTGGATCTTTGGTCCATGGTGAAGGATTTTAGTCACACAAGCAGAAAGCACTGCTATCGGTACATTGTCACCCTCGAACTCGAGTTGTCCGCTCGTTTTAACCTTGGTAGAACTGAAACCAGATATGGTTATGTAACGACCTGTTCCCGTTGTTATGGAAAAATCTAACGGGGAAAGAAATGGGGTTGGAAAAACTTTTTGTAGTGACTTGGGAATTCCTAGCCTAGTCTAGATTTAGATGAAATCGGAGTCAGTGAGTTATAGGGAAATCTAGTAATAAATGAGAGATATAATTATGATTTTGATCACATGAGTGGATAGCTAAGACGTTAAGGAACCCGTACGACTTTAGCGAATCAAATTCGGGCAAGTAGAACTCGCAAAACTGATGTTAGCATGAATGGGTAGTTCTGAGTGTCATGGGTTGAAGATGTGTTGTGAAATGGGGGCTTGGAATTCTAAAAATAGCTCACTGTCTAAGTGCAAGCCGCTCCGACGAGATTTGTGCCGCCAGGGAGGGGCCGCTGTGGTGGGCCAGTCGCGATTTAAGTCAAAAATAAACCTAAAAACGTGTTATTCTGCACTTTTTGACTTAGAGCGCTAGGAGACGACCCCAGGTGTGTTCTTGACGGTTTTTCACCATTCTTGAGCTAAAGGTAAGGTTTTTACACCCCTAATCCGTTTTTCAATCCATAGAATTTAGATTCTTGGTTAATTAATATTGGGGGAAGGTTTTGTACTGAAATTCATGGTGGAAAAATCCCTAAATTGGGTATTAAGATAATGGGTTTGGTCTAGGGTTATTGGGCTTGTTATAATCCGTATAATTAGACCTTTGATTGTTGATCCTTGCGCATAAATTGTTGTTTGTAGACCTAGAACAAGCGGAAAGAATCAAGAAAGGGGAGATTCTAGTGCCTTAGGGGATTCAAGCTTGGATTCGAGGAAGGTGATGATTGTGATTCCATGTTGGTGTGATATATGTTTGTAATTGCTTCATTATATTGCGTGTATGTATGTGAATGAAGCCAATTGATCACACCTAATGTAATTGAGTATGAACAAATGATTGTATGCCATGAAATCATGAATTGATTGTATGATTATGAGAATGTACATTGTGAATGTGATTGTGGCTTGTTGAATAGATCGGTGTTGCGTTCCGACACACTAACTAGGATCGGTTGCCACGTTCTGACATAAATATATAGATCGGTTGCCACATTCTGACATAAACATTGGACCGGGTACCACGTTCCGTTATACTAACAGTTTGGGTATGGTTTCCATGAGAGGACCATTGAATTGGGTTCCATGAGAGGACCAATGAATTGTGTTGTGTATATACTTGTGATGATTACATTTATGCGTAATGATGATTGATATTGGAAGACTGTATGTTGCTCTAAAAACACATTACTTGTTATTGAGAATGTGGATTGTGCATTGCTCTTGAAATGATAAATGTGTTTATATTATGTACATGTCATGTTTACCTTGTTGTGATTCTGATATATATTGCGCTTATTGGGATAGTCGTGTGATTCTATCAGTACACTGTAGTTGTGTACTGATACTGCACTTGCCTGTTCTTTGTTGAGTACAGGGCATCTTCATGTGGCTATTGATAGACCTCAGCTAGGTGACTATTGAGTGTGATCGGATTCAAGGGTGAGCCAGTTCTTTCAGGCTTCCAAGCATCTTCCTTGTTTAAGGTCAACTATTTCCGAACTCAGACTAATATTTTAAGGTGTTTGTTTAGTTTCGGGGTCATACCCGTTGTTCTTAGACTTGTCGTTAGTAGAGTTTTGGTACAATGACTTTCGAGTTCTAGGGGTTGTTCTTCCGCATTAGTTTGGTTAGTTATTTGTTTAAACCTTTGGAGTTTATGGGAACTCTATATATTTTCTGCATTTAATCCTACTTTCGTATCTTTAAATGTTAGTATCTGGTTAAGTTGTTAGTTTTGGGTTGTAGTAATGGTTCTCCCACCAGAGGGTTAGTGTGGGTGGTAATCACGATGGTCTGGGTCGTGACAAAGTTAGTATCAGAGTCCAGGTTTGTTGATCTCATTGTACCAAAACGAGTTTAGTAAAGTCTTGTGGAATGGTATGAAGACGCCTGTACCTTTCTTCGAGAGGCTATAGGACTTTAGGAAAAAAATCACTTCTTTCTACGTCTTCGTGCTATGACTTGAATCCAATTGGTATCTGGGTGATACAAATTGTAATCTTTCCTCCTTCACTCTATGGTCTGAACTAGAGCAACAAAAGTGGTAACACCATCACTAGCAAAAGATGATGTGTATAGACTACCAACAGTTGAATAGGGTCACCATTCGGAACAAGTATCCACTACCTCAGATAAATGATCTTTTGACCAATTGCAGGGTGCATCAGTTTACATTTTGCTCTTGTATTGGGAGGTCGGTAATGGTCATCTATGGAACAAAATAATGTAGAAATCGAGCTTGTCTGTGAGTTGTAACTTTTAAACCGTGAATGCATGTTCCTTGTTGCCTGAATTTACTATGAATGTTGAAGTTGTATTTGCTTGGAAGTGATGATATGATCATGTGCACAATAAGTGTGGGTCTGAATTTTGATATGTGCAATATGTTCACTAAATTGATTGAAAATATGCAAGTTGTAACTGTTGAGTATCGTGAAACTTGTTGTGGAACGAAGGTCACGACTAAGTTCGATGCAAGGGTCTAGATAATGTATGAAGTGATTCATAAAAATGATCTGGATATGTATTGCGCTTGAGTAATAACCGCGTGAGTGTCTGGGTGTATCCTAGGATGCGTGTGTTATGGTGTTGAATTAATGAGAATGAGTTGGATTGTGTATTGTTGGATTGACTCAGGGTAGACAATGATTATCCAAGTTCAGAGGATTAACCTAAATTGCGTAGTAAGGCTGAAAACTGTTGGGAGATTTAGAAAAGAGAAAAACTCCAGAAAAATTTATTGCCTCGAAACTGTTTCTGTAACATCTCGTATCCAAAAACAGACTTCGATGCAGATTTCTAGAAATTACAGGTGTAACCCACGGACCGTAGGGTGACCTACGACCAGTGCTAGTAGTCTGTGGTTCGCATCTGCAACCCTCCAGACTCAGCCCCAGAAATTTTACCAAATGTCGACCCACTGCCGACCCACGGACCGTGGTCCGTGTCTGTAGATCAGACCCCTTGTTTTCAGCCCCCAGTCACGACTGACGGTTGACCAGCACGGACCGTCAGTCGATCGATGGTCCGTTGGTTCCGTCCGTCGGTGACCCCCACAACAGTTAAGTCAGGGGTCTTTTGGTCTTTTCCTTATGTTTTGGACCCCTAAACTACGTCGTTTAAACCCTAAACTACGTGGTTTATACCAGTTTTAGCATACAAGCATACCTAAGTCAGATCATTCATCAAAACATAGAAAAATTAGAGCGTAAGAGGAGAAAGAGGTCAAGAACCCTAGTTCAAGAACGAAACAAGGTTCCATCAGTTCCAATCCCGAAATCGGAAGATTTCTCTGTGGAATTTGTCACTAGGTAAGTGAGATTTCACTAGTGGGTTCCTTTCACCTATTAGGTCCCTAGATTTCAGTTAAAATCTTAATTCCCTTCATATTATCTAGACCTAGGGTTTCTTGAATGTCAGAATTGTTGGGTTTTAACTGTTAGAATGATCAAAATCGTATTATCATGTTGTAGTATTGTTTCTGCCCAGATTCAAACATAAACTTAGAACCCTAGCTATGTATTTCTTTTTAGTTCATGAATTACACATGCTAGGCCAATTATTTCAGTTATATATATATAAGCATGCCTCAATTTTTGAATGCATTATTATCAGTACATTAATGTGCATTCTCAGTTTGCATGTCAGTATTTTAAGCTATCCAGTATTACAACATTTCAGCCATAAAGTATTAATTAATTAATCATATGGGAAGCTTAATACCGAGTGGACTAGGGTCAGTCATCCTCAAGTCCCAGAACTACGTGCCCCATATGTTGGAAGTCCCCTCTGTGAGCATCATTTTAGTGATCACGCCAGTCAGGCCTTTATACCTTTGGCAGGGTATATTGGGTCATATCTGTGGGGCGTAGACATCGGACTCCACATTTAGCTCATGTTGTTTTATGTCGGTCATTAGTAGCTCCCTTACAGTTAAGTCAGATTCTATTGCATTGACCAGGTTATCAGTATAGTTCAATATTCAGTTTCATCATGTTATAGACTTGGTCATTGCATTTAGTTTAGCCATGTTCAGTATTTCCAAGTATCCTTAATTATCATGTTCAGATTATATCATTGCTTTATTGCTTGTTCAGTTATGTTATTATTCAGCTTTATTCTATCATGCATGCTCAGTACCTTTCAAGTACTGATGCATACTCTCCGCTACATCTTCTCGTGATGTAGGTTCAAGTCCTCAGCAGTCAGATCACGTATAGATCGGTTCCCGATCTTCAGTTCAGCAACATCAGTGGTAAGTCCTCATTCTTCGAAGACTAGTAACATGCTTATCTTTCTTGCTTTTAGCTTTAGTTTCAGTTTTCCTAGATTTAGCTGAGGCGTATCCCAGTACTTCTAGTCAGTTTAGAGGATTATTTTAGACATAGTTAGATTCAGCTATAGTGTTAGAGTTTGACTTTTCTATTGTATTCAAACTCTCAGTTTTCATTTATTTAGATAGGATATGGGTATTCCCCATCATTTCTGATTCTTATATATGATTTATCTTCCGCACAGTGCTTATATATTCAGTTTACTTCAGTATGCTTATGATATGCCAGCAAGGTTAGCTTGGGTTCACTCGTGATCTGTGGTCCCGTGTCCGCATCCAGAGGTAGCCTCGGGGCGTGACAAACTTGGTATCAGAGTACTAGGTTTAATAGTCCTAGGATGTCTAAAAGGCCGCACTAAGTAGAGTCCTTTTCATGGGTGTGAAGTGCACCACATCTAATGAGAGGGAGGCTACGAAGTGTTTTAGGAAAACTTCTCTTTCTTTGTTACTCTTATCGTGCGTAAAATATGATCTAATTCCTCGCTCTGACTCGTCAATTTGCATTTCAGATCATGCCTCCTCGTAGAGCTTATTCAAGGAATGCGAATGCCAGGAATGCAAACGCAGCTCCTCCAGTTCCAGACCAAGAGGTTTCGAATGCTGAATTTTGGAAAGCTATCTAGTTGTTGGCTCAGAGTGTGACCAACCAAAACAATCAGCAGATTCCAGTTCCGTCAAATACTAATGTTGGGTTAGCTGCAGGTAGAGTTCGGAATTTTGTTATGATGAATCCGCCTGAGTTCTTAGGATCGCATACTGGTGAGGATCTCCAAAACTTCATTGATGAGGTCAAAAAGATCTTTGTAGTGATGCAGGTAACTGGGAATGATCGGGTTGAGTTGGCATCTTACCAGCTTAAGGATGTGGCTCATATCTGGTAGACTCAGTGGAAAGAGAACAGGGGTACAGATGCAACTCCTATCACTTGGGAATGCTTTAGTGAGACCTTTCAGGGCATCTTCTTTCCAAGAGAGTTGAGGGAGGCAAAAGCTGAGGAGTTCATTGATGTGATGCCAAAATACATATTTTTAATCATTATTTGCCTCACATTTATTATTTATATTTGTCTTTTTTGAGCATGGATTTTATGAATTGTGCTTAATAGTATATTTTATTTATATGATTAAATTGGTGTGAACATGAAGAAATTTGAAGCTAAAACGAATTAAAGATTGAAGGTTCAAGAAGGAAATCAAGCAGCTTAATGGATTAAATTTAATATAATATTGAATATTTAATATGTATATGCGGCAGCGACATTTCAGAATTGAGAAAATTGAATTTGAAGAAGAAAAGGTATGTTTCCAGTGGAATTCAATTCCATTAAGGTTTTGGATTTCTAATTTTTTTTGGATTCAATTATTTTATTCAGGGTTTTCTACATCTATAAATAGTCCAAAAAAAAATTATCAAGGGAGGAGGATGAATGTAGAAAATAGCTTTTGATTTAGGGTTTTATTTTTTCTTTCTCTTTTATTTATTTGAATGATTCGTTGTAATTGCTCTATGTCTATGTGGAGTTAAACTTCTCGTTCTTGAATTATATTTACTTACAATATGATTGTTTAGTGATTTTGATTCGGCATAATTGTTTATCATATTGGTTGTTCTTATATTCTTGTAATTACTATTTTGATGTTTGATCACCATTAGAATAAATACATTGTCTGAATTGAACTAGGGAGAGGAATAAGAGGTTAGAACGTGGAATATAAGGAGCATGATCTTTTCTTGCATGTCACTTGAATTGACTTGTGTCTAGGATAGGGATATACCTAGGTGCCTTGCTTGGCTCAAATAAGGGAAGACAACTTAATGCTCCATAGTTGGTCCAGTCTATCCCCGCTCAACGATCTAGTTAGACTGTCAATTGTAGTAGACAGTTAGAGGTCAGGAGATCATGACTATATTATCAACCCCATGAATCAGCAACTAAATAATCAAATAAGTTGATGAAATTGATGCTAAACATGATTGCTAGTTAAATCATAATCCTAGATCGATTCATTCATTGATTGTATAAACATTTATCTTTTCTTAGTTAATTGCTTTTCAGTTATTTTATCTTTATTTTTAATCTAGTTAATATATTCATCTTTTGAAATCCTCCCCTTAAATAAATAATTAGAATTAATATAATTTAGTAAATAGTTAATGGACAAGTCCTTTGAGTTCGATAATCCGGTTATTTTAAGAGCCACTATATAACTTGCGTGACCACGTACACTTGCTTGTGCAATTGGGAGCAACAAGTTTTTGGCGCCGCTGCCGGGGACTTAGATATTAATTATTTTTCTAGGTTAAACTTTTTATTTTTTTTTATTAACGATTTTATAAAAACAAAAAAAAATTAAAAACAAAAAAGTAAAAAAAGATAACTCCGTATTTTATTTTATTAGTGTCACTTTTTTGTTTTGATCTTGTTTTTGCAGATCCGGGGAAGTCTGAGTGCCCAAGAATTTGAAGCAAAGGAGCATGTTTGGGCTTAAGAGTAGGGTGCACGAGCCTTGAAAAAAAAATATTGAGAGAACATGCTACTAGCTAGACTTAAAGGCCCAGGGAATTTTCCTAACTCTTGTTTTAAAATTTTAATTGATGTTTCAGGGACATAGCATCTTTTCAAGTGTGGGGGTGAGGATTATTCCACATATTTTGGTTAGGGTGAAGTGTGCTTTAAATTTGTTTAATATAGTTTTGTTTAAAAAGTATTTTAAAAAAAATCTGGATAGTGAAGCCTGTATCCTGTCCGTGTCCCTGACCTGGTACAAAAAAAAAAAAATTCATGAGTAGGAGCACACTTAGCCCAACCCAAAAAAATTATAATCTTTCTTTCACTCATTAGCTTATGTTGTTGCACTGGGGACAGTGCCATGTTTTAAGTGTGGGGTGGGGGGAATGAATTCCTAGTTTTTACCGTTTTATTAAGTCTTTTCTCTTTTAGGATGGGTTCCTTGGCTTTTGTTTTCGGTTCATTTCCTGAGAATAGTCCCTTCGAACCGAGTGTCTTTTATTTTTTTAGGAATTAATTTTATTTTATTTTTGAGAGAAAAGAAAAGACCTTTTTGAGTTATGTGATACTTACTATTTGGGCCTAATTTTGAGTAGTACTTTCTTGTGAATGCTTGATTGCTAGTGAAATTGCAAACTCTTTGACATCTAGGTTCATGGTTGTGACTTTGTATATAGCTTATTTTATTTTATAGTTTGTGATGATCTTGACTCTATTAGAAGTGGAATTGATCAATCTTGGTTGATACTTGTGTCATGTGTGGTGAGAATTTGTTTATTTCATATTTTGCATCTTAGTCTAGAACTTGCCCTGCATATTATTGAAGCGAAATAAAAAGTGTTGCTTTGTTTAAGAGATGATAATAGACTTTCTTTGATTTGTCTGGTAAATTTGCGCCTTTTCAGATATTATATCACTAGTTAGACCTTTTGAGCTTGTAGCCTTTAGCCATATTTTGCCCTTGACTATTTTGTTGAATCCCTAGTTTTTTCACCTTGCTTCCTTGAGAATTATAGCATAGACTTATTCTAATTACTAATTCTGAAGAAAAAGGGATGGTTGAGTGCAAAGGTAATCAATGATAGCTACAAAGTGCTTAAAAAGCGCTCTTTGAAAGAATGTGATGTGAAGAAAAAAAGAACAAAAAAAGCTACCTTGATGATGGCCCTGGTCCTTCCAAGGACATCGTGCACCTTAACGCATGTAAAATATGTAAGTTGAGGGTGACTGTTATGAAGGAAAACTTTTAAAAAAAAAGAGGAGAAAATGATTGAAACATTCTTGAGATGATGAGAATTACTTGTGAAATAATTGTTGAAGAGAGGGCTGAAAATAAAGAGAAGAAAATAATGGGTGATGAAGTCTAAAATTGCAAAGTGCTTAAGGAAGTGTAAGTCACTATTATATAATTTTCCTACCCGTCCCCTAGCCTACATTACAACCCGTTAAAAAATCCTATTTGATTCTATTCAAGCATGCTTATTTAGTGGAGATGTACATAATGGGCAAGCATATTGTTCTTTGTGCACACATGTGAATTTTCTTTGTGAGTGTGAGAGTGTTCTTTGATGCTAACTCCTTAATTTATATTCAATCTTTTAATTTGAGTGTGTGAACTATTTCTTCTTGTGAGGGCACTGGTTTCATGATAGATAGGTGATTGTATTAGCTTTCTTTGATGAGAGTAGGTGAGCAAACTTAAATTTGATGAGTTTAGAGTCCTTCCTTGAGGTTAGAAGGTTAGAGGTTTGTTGTTTATTTGTATATCTTGCATAATAATTGAGAAGTGTACTTGATGTTTTGAAATTTGTAGATGGCCTAAGTGTTTGTAGCAATGATTTTTTGAGATGAGCTTTGATGTTTGCTCGAGGACGAATTTTTTTTTTCAAGTGTGGCGTGTTGATGTGAGGCCAAATTATATATTTTTAATCATTATTTGCCTCATATTTATTATTTATATTTGTCCTTTTTGAGCATGGATTTTATGAATTGTGCTTAATAGTATATTTTATTTATAGGATTAAATTGATGTGAAGCTGAAGGAATTTGAAGCTAAAATGAATTAAAGATAGAATGTTCAAGGAAATCAAGCAAGCAGCTTAATAGATTAAATTTAATATAATATTGAATATTTAATATATATATATATGCGGTAGCGGCATTTCAGAACTGAGAAAATTGAATTTGAAGAAGAAAAGGTACATGCCACGTGGCAACATCTCAAGGACTCCAATTAACTGAAGGTGGACGAAGCAGTGTTTCCAGTGGAATTCAATTCTGTTAAAGGTTTTGGGTTCCTAATTTATTTTGGACTCAATTATTTTATTCAGGGTTTTCTACATTTATAAATAGTCCATAAAAATAATTATTAAGGGAGGAGGATGAATGTAGAAAATAACTTTTGATTTAGGGTTTTATCTTTTCTTTCTCTTTTATTTATTTTACATCTTTTATTTATTTTATGCGTTGTAATTGCTCTATGTCTATGTGGAGTTAAACTTCTCGTTCTTAGATTATATTTACTTACAATATGATTATTTAGTGATTTTGATTCGGCATAATTATTTATCATATTGTTTGTTCTTATATTCTTGTAATTATTATTTTGATGCTTGATCACCATTAGAATAAATACATTGTCCGAATTGAACTCAGGAGAGGAATAAGAGGATAGAACGTGGAATATAAGGAGCATGATCTTTTCTTGCATGTCACTTGAATTGATTTGTGTCTAGGATAGGGATATACCTATGTGCCTTGCTTGGCTCAAATACGGGAAGACAACTTAATGCTCCATAGTTAGTCTTGTCTATCCCCGCTCAACGATGTAGTTAGGTTGTTAATTGTGGTAGATGGTTAGAGGTCGGGAGATCATGACTATATTATCAACCTTGTGAATCAACAACTAGATAATCAAATAAGTTGATAAAATTGATGCTAAACATGATTGTTAGTTAAATCATAATCCTAGATCGATTCATTCATTGATTGTGTAAACATCTATCTTTTCTTAGTTAATTGCTTTTTAGTTATTTTATATTTATTTTTAGTTTAATTAATATATTCATCTTTTGAAATCCTCCCCTTAAATAAATAATTAGAATTATTATAATTTAGTAAATAGTTAATTGACAAGTCCTTTGGGTTTGTTAATCCGGTTTTTTTAAGAGCCACTATATTACTTGCATGACCACGTACACTTGCGTGTGCACTTGGGAACAATATTCATGAACTTTAGGCAAGGTAACATGACAGTCCAAGAGTATGGACTTCACCCAACTCTCCAGGTACGCTCCTCACAGGGTTGCTGATTCCAGGGCTCAAATGAACAAGTTCATGTATGGGGTATCCGACCTTGTGAAAATAGAGTGTAGGAATGCCATGTTACTTGAAGATATGAACATCTCTAGGATTATGACCCATGCTCAGCAAGTTGAAGGTGATAAGCTTAGGGAACATTCTAAGGAGAATAAGAAGGCTAGGATAGGCAACTATGATTATTTTCAACAGAAATCGGGTGGTGTAAATCGCTCAAAGTTTCAGCAGAAGTCTTCAGCTCTAGCACCTTCATCGGCTAGTGTTCCATACTTCAAGTTCTGAAATGATCAGAAAGGTAGGGAATCAGGCTCTAAGTCTCAAGGTAGTGTTTAATGCACCAGAACTTATCCAACTTGTCCAAAGTGTGGTAAGAACCATCCAGGCTAGTGCCTTGCAGGAAAGGAAGGATGCTTTGGGTGTGGTCAGTCTGGTCACAGGTTGAAAGATTGTCCTTCTAAACAGGGTCAATGGGGAAATAATAGTAGAACTCAGTCTACAACTTCGGCAGCACCAGCAGGTCGCCCGAACCAGCAGGGTAACTCATCTGGTACAGGTGGCGGACATCGCCAAAATAGGTTGTATGCTCTTCAGGCTCGCCAGGATCATGAAGACTCTCCAAATGTAGTCACTGGTACGTTACAAGTCTTTGACTTAGATGTTTATGCATTGTTAGATCCAGGGGATACTCTTCCCTTTGTAACTCCCTATATAGTAGTCAACTTCAATGTTCATCCAGAAACTCTCTCAGAACCTTTCTCAGTCACTACTCCAGTCGGTGACCCAGTTATAACTAGACGAGTATACAGAAATTGCCCTGTCACAGTCTCCCAGAAAGTCACCTTAGCAGATCGTGTAGCTTTAGAAATGGTAGACTTCAATATCATTCTAGGCATGGATTGGTTACATTCTTGTTATGCCTTGGTCAATTGTAGAACTAGGATTGTTTGTTTTCAGTTTCCAGATGAACAATTTCTAGAATGGAAGGGTAGTAGCTTAGCGCCTATAAGTCGATTCATTTCTTACCTTAAGGCCAGAAATATGATTTCTAAGGGGCATATCTATCATCTAGTTTGGGTTAAGGATCCAAGGTCCAAAACCCCAACTCTTGAGTCAGTTCTAGTAGTCAATGAATTCCCAGAAGTGTTTCCAGAAGATCTTCCCGGAGTGCCTCCCGAAAGGGAAATCCACTTCGGAATTGATCTCCTTCCAGATACCCAGTCTATCTCTATTCTTCCTTACAGAATAGCTCCAGCTGAGCTTAAGGAATTGAAAGAGCAGTTGAAAGACTTTTTAGATAAGGGCTTCATCAGAGTATTTCCCCATGAGGTGCACCAGTGTTGTTTGTGAAAAAGAAGATGGTTCCCTCAGAATGTATATTGACTATAGGTAGTTGAAAAAGGTCACAATAAAGAATAAGTACCCTTCCCTAGGATTGATGACTTGTTTGACCAACTTTAGGGTGCTAGTCATTTCTCAAAAATTGACCTCAAATCTAGTTATCATCAGCTCAGAGTCAGAGAGGGTGACATTCTGAAGACATCCTTCATAACTCGGTATGGTCATTATGAATTTTTAGTTATGTCATTTAGACTAACCAATGCTCTTGCAGCTTTTATGGATTTGATGAACAGAGTGTTCAAGCAGTATTTGGACTTGTTCGTTATCGTCTTTATTGATGATATCCTCATTTACTCTAGGAATGAGGAAGACCATGTGAATCCTTTGAGGGTTGTTCTGCAAACTCTCAAAAATCGCCAGTTATTCGCTAAGTTTAGCAAATGTGAATTTTGGTTGCAATCCATTGCTTTCCTTGGTCACATTTTGTCTAGCGAAGGGATCCGAGTAGATTCTCAAAAAATAGAAGCACTGAAACAATGGCCCAGACCTACCTCTCCTTCAAATATCAAAAGTTTCTTAGGTTTGGCTGGTTACTATAGAAGGTTCATGGAAGAATTTTCATCCATAGCCTCTCTAATGAGTAAGTTGACATAGAAAAAGGTCAAGTTCCAGTTGTCATATGATTGTGAGAAAAGCTTCGCAGAACTGAAAACTAAGTTGACTACAACTCCCGATTTGACTCTACTAGAGGGTTCAGACGGTTATGTTATCTATTGTGACGCATACAGAGTCGGCATGGGTTGTGTTTTCATGCAACGAGGTAAGGTTATAACGTATTCTTCTAGACAACTTAAGGCACATGAGAAGAACTATCTGCCTCATGACCTCGAGCTCGCAGTAGTGGTGTTTGCACTCAAGATTCGGAGACACTACTTGTATGGTGTTTATGTAAATGTGTTCACAGACCATAAGAGCCTTTAGTAGATGTTCACCCAGAAATAGTTGAATCTTCGCCAGAGGAGATGGCTCGAGTTCCTCAAAGATTATGATATGAGTGTGCATTATCATCCTGGTAAGGCCAATGTAGTAGCAGATGCTCTTAGCACACTATCTATGGGTAGTGTAGCATATTTTGAGGAAGAAAGAAATGAACTAGAGAGGGATGTTCACAGACTTGCTCGACTAGGATTTCGTCTTATGAGCATATCAAATGGTGGTGTAACAGTTTAGAATGGGTCAGAATCTTCATTGGTGGTGGAGGTAAAGGAAAATCAAGACAATGATCCGATATTACTTCAACTAAAGGGTGCAGTACATTAGCACAGAGTTGAAGTTTTCTCCTAAGGGTGAGATGGTGTGCTTCACTATCAAGGTCGATTATGTGTTCCTAAGGTGGAAGAGTTAAGACAGTAGATTCTTGCAGAAGCCCATAACTCCAGATATTCTATTCATCCAGGCTCCACTAAGATGTACCGTGATGTGCGGGAAATCTTTTGGTGGAATGGCATGAAAAGAGATATAGCAGATTTTGTGGTTAAGTGCCCTAATTGTCAGCAAGTCAAGGTAGAACATCAGAAACCAGGAGGTAAGACTCAAGAGATCGACATTCCTACTTGGAAGTGGGAAGTGATCAACATGGACTTCATCATGGGATTACCTCGTACTCGTAAACAACAAGACTCTATTTGGGTGATTGTCGATAGAGTAACTAAGTCTGCACGCTGTTTGGTAGTTAAAACTACAGATTTGGCGAAGGACTACGCCAATTTTTACATTAATGATATAGTTAGGTTGCATGGGTTCCTTTGTCTATCATCTCAAATAGAGGTCCTCAATTTACCTCTCATTTCTGGAAGTCATTTCAGAAAGGTCTTGGTACTCAGGTTAACCTTAGCACAACATTCCATCCGCAGAAGGATGGTCATGCAGAGCGTACGATTCAGACCTTAAAGGATATGTTGAGAGCTTATGTGATCGACTTTAAGGGTATTTGGGATGATCACCTCCCTTTTATAGAGTTTGCCTACAATAAGAGTTACCATTCAAACATTCAGATGGCCCCTTATGAGGCCTTGTATGTGCATAGATATAGATCTCCAGTTGGTTGGTTTGAAGTGGGTGAAACAACATTGATAGGGCCAGATTCAGTTCATGATGCTATGGAGAAAGTGCAATTCATTAGAGATAGACTTAAGATAGCCCAAAGTCGCCAGAATTTTTTTGCAAATGTAAGGAGAAGGGAACTAGAGTTCCATGTTAATGATTGGGTTTTCCTGAAGGTGTCACCTATGAAAGGGGTGATGAGATTTTGCAAGAAGGGGAAGCTCAGTTCTAGATATGTAGGCCCTTACAAGATCTTGAAAAGGGTTGGTAAAGTGGCTTATGAGTTAGAGTTGCCAGTAGAACTAGCAGCAGTGCATCCGTTTTTTCACATTTAATTACTAAAGAAGTCTGTGGGTGATCCAACATCTATAGTACCTTTAGAAAGTGTGGTTGTGAAGGATAGTCTCACTTATGAAAAGGTACTAGTTGAAATACTTGATCGTTAGGTTCGAAGGTTGAGAAACAAAGAAGTCATTTCAGTCAAGGTTTTGTGAAGGAGTCAGTCCATAAAGGGAGCTACTTGGTAAGCAGAAGCAACCATGAAGGCCAAGTATCCTCACCTCTTTCCTTTCGATTCCACTCTAGCTTGAGGTAATAGTTCCTCTTTAGTTTTTTAGTCATTCATGCACATTTTCAGTCTTAGCATCACGTTCCTTCAGTTTGTACTTGCATTTTCAGTGTATTTGCATGTTCTTGGAAGTTAGTACTATCAGAAATCAATTTTCAGTGTATAGTGGTAAGGGTTGCTGCTCTCTCTCTATTTTTCAGCTGGTTCTTCTTCATTCGAGGATGAATGGTCCCAAAGGGGAGATAATGTAACACCCCGTATCCGAAAACAGACCTCGATGCAGATTTCCAAAAGTTATAGGTGCAATCCACAGTTGCCACCCACGGACTGTAGGGTGACCCTCGGCCCGTGTTGGTGGTCCGTGGTTCGCATCTGCAACCCCCAGACTCAGCCCCAGAAATTTTACCAAGTGTCGACCCACAGCCGAACCCACGGACCGTGGTCCGTGTCCATGGATCAGACCCTTTTTTTTTCAACCCCCAGTCACAACTGACGGTTGACTAGTATAGACTGTCAGTCGATCGACGATCCGTCGGTGACCCCGACAACAGTTAAGTCAGGGGTCTTTTGGTCTTTTCCTTATGCATTTAACCCCTAAACTACGTCATTTAAAACCTAAACTACGTGGTTTTGATTAGTTTTAGCCTAGAAACATACCTAGAACTTACCTAAGTCAGATCATTCATCAAAACTTAGAAAAATTATAGCATAAGAGGAGAAAGAGATCAAGAAACCTAGTTCAAGAATGCAACAAGGTTAAATAAAATCCAGTGTCAAAATCGAAAGATTTCTCCGTGGAATTCGTCACCAAGTATGTGGGATTTCACTAGTGGGTTCCTTTCACCAATTAGGTCTCTAGATTTCAGTCAGAATTGATTCCCTTCATATTATCTAGACCTAGGTTTCTTGAATGTTAGAATTTTTGGGTTTTAGATGTTAGAAGGATCCAAATCGTTTTATCATGTTGTAGGATTGTTTCTGCCAAGATTAAGGCATAAAATCAGAACCCTAGCTATGTATTTCTTTTTAGTTCATGAATTACACATGCTAGGTTAGTTATTTTAGTTATATATATATATAAACATGCCTCAGTTTTCGAATGCATTATTACCAATACATTAATGTGCATTCTCAGTTTGCATGTAAGTATATTGAGCTATCCAGTATTACAACATTTCAGTCATAAAGTGCTAATTACTTAATCATATGGGAAACTTAATACTAAGTCGACTAGGGTCAGTCACCCTCAATTCCCAGAACTATGTGCCCCATAAGTTGTAAGTCCCCTCTTTAAGAATCATTTTAGTGATCATGCCATTCATGCCTCTATACCTCTGGCAGGGTATATTGGGTCCTCTCGATGGGGCATATACATTGGCGGACTCCACATTTAGCTCATGTGCTTTTATGTTGGTCATTAGTAGCCCCCTTACAATTCAGTCAGATTATATTGCATTGACCAGGTTATCAGTATAGTTCAGTATTTAGTTTCATCATATTATAGACTTGGTTATTTCATTCAGTTTAGCCATGTTCAGTTTTTCCAAGTATCCTTATCATGTTAAGATTATATCATTGCTTTATTGCTTGTTCAGTTATGTTATTATTCAACTTTATTCTATCCTACATGATCAGTACCTTTCAAGTACTGACACATACTCTCCATTACATCTTTTCGCGATGTAGGTTCATGTCCTCAGCAGTCAGATCACGCATAGATCGGTTCCGGATCTTCCATTCAGCAGCATCAGTAGTGAGTCCTCATTCTTCGAGGACTAGTGATATGATCATCTTTCTTGCTTTTAGCTTTAGTTTCAATTTTGCTAAATTTAGCTGGGGCATGTCCCAGCACTTCTAGTCAGTTTAGAGGCTTATTTTTGACATAGTAGTGTTAGAGTTTGACTTTTCAGTTGTATTTTACTCTCAGTTTTCATTTATTCAGATAGGATATAGGTATTCCCCATCATTTCAGATTGTTATATGATTTAGCTTCCGCATAGTGTTTATCTATTCAGTTTACTTTAGTATGCTTATGATATGCCAATAGGGTTAGCTTGGGGTCACTCGTGATTCTATGTCCCATGTCCACATCTGGGGGTTGCCTCGAGGTGTAACTGTTTCTGTCTGAGCCGCTGGGGTGGGATTTTTCTGCCAGATCAGGTATTCCCTGCTAGAGCGAGACAGAACCTCAACCCTGTCTCATCTGTTTTTTCACAGGTCTCCTTATAAAACCCGAATCGAATCTGAACTAACCCTTACAATCCAATAAGTGTTCAGCAATCGAGGATAGACTATAAAACCTTGTAATAAATCGAATGTTGTCAAAAATAACGAAAAAACTAGCATCCATGTGCTTACAAAAACAAAAAGGGGTGTGCAAAATTTTCTAAGTGTGAATTTTATCGACTTCGGTTGCCTTTTTGGGGCATGAAGTTTCAAGGGAAGGGGTAATGGTAGATCCCCAAAAGATTAAAGCGGTTAAAAATTGGGTTCGGCCTAGATCTGTGACTAAAGTTAGGAGTTTTATGGGACTCGCTAGCTACTATCATCGCTTGTGATGGGATTAAGGTAAGATTGGCAAATTCAAGTTTATAGGTGACAATAATCAAGAAGTTTTGGTAAGGAACAACTAGATAATGAAAACCATTACTTTAGAAATGCAATTAGTATTGTTGTCATAACATATATGGTTTGTTTAGCGAATGATGAAATTAAGTTATGCCAATTGAGGTTAGAAGCTATACTATGATTTCCTGGATTGGTTGTATATCAAGCAGGGTCAGGATACGACTGCTCCAATAACACGATGTTTACTTGGTTAAGTTATTAAGTGTGTTACAATTGTGGAGAACTTGGTCATATGAGGAGTAGTGCAGCCAGGCAAGGAGGTTGCCCGTCAAGATGAAATGACTCAATTTTATGCCTTTCCGGGCAAGACCGAGGTCGAGGGTCTGATGCAGCGATCACAAGTACTATTATTGTTTGATCCGGGTTCTACTTATTCTTATGTGCCCATGCGATTTGCCTCAGAATTTTATATAAATGGTGATATACTTGATGTTGCCATCCATGTTTCTACCCCAGTTGAAGAGTCAATCATAGTCACCCCTTTATATCGTGTTGTTCTGTTGTATTTATGGATTTTCAGATTTAGGGTTGATTTGGTTATGCTAGATATGACTGACTTGATATAATCTTAGGTATGACTTGGATGTTCCCCTATTATGTTGTGCTCAATGGTAATGCTAAGTCGGTAACTCTACAGATCCCAAGTAGGGAAAAATTAGAATGGGAAGAGGGTACAAGCCTAAGTCAGCTAAGGTCATATCTTTCGTATGGGGTAGGAAAATGGTGAGCAATATTGTTTGACGTAATTGGCTCATATTCGGGATATTGAGGTCGAATCCCCCTCTATTGAGTCTATTCTTGTGGCGTCAGAATTGAGAGAGTTCAAATCCAGGGGCTTCTTGATTAAGGATTCATCCCTCCTAAGGATTCCCCATGGGGTGTTCCTGTCTTGTTTGTTAAGAAGAAAGATGGTAGTACGAGGACCAATGATTTTATCTTAAGCCATAAAGGAGTGGATTGATATTGGAATGACAAGCGTATGAATATAAAAAGTCCCATTGAGTTTACTTGGGTGAAGAAAATTGAAGTATTTTAGTAAGAAGGTGCGTATAAAATTGGGTTAGTCCTTTGAATTTGATGAGGTTACCTGAGTCTGAGGCCTTGTGTTGATGAGAAAGTTGACTTCGTACTGATAGTCAAGGCAGACTGAGCGTAATGGTAATGGCATTTCGTGATGGATTGTGATGGGATGCAACTATATAATAAAATTGTTAGTTAAGAGAATTTTTGTATAGTAATTACGACTTGCGAGTATCTAAGGTTGTGGTTTTCTAATATTTGGTAAGTAATGTGGTTGTATGGAAATTTTTAAGAGATGGTGGATACCACTTGAATATAATTTAAAAGAGCTAGAGTCGTAATGAAGAAAAATAGTGGGATGTAGTACAACCGTGAGAAAGAGGCGAGAGCAAAATTATTCTATTTGATTGCAAAGGCTGAAGAGATATCTTCAGAAGGGGTAGATAATTGGGTTCAGAGACGTGTAATTTCATTCATTTTGATGTGGCTATGGTAATAGTGTCACAAGTCGTCAGATTGGTTAAAAACTGTTGGAAAGGACTTGAGAAAGAAGTGTACAGACATTAGCTCAAGTGTGATGAAAAGTGCTTTGTTTTTGTTTGGAGTTTAGTAATGAGTATGATTGAATTGTTAGCGAAAGATATTGTAAGATCGATGAAGATGCGATTAATGATAAGCGAAGGTCCATGAATTCGTAAAAATCTTCAAGGTATAAGCTAATGTCGATAGATAAGGGGATTGTGTTATACGGTTGAACTTACAATTTAGATTTTTCATTATAAATCTACATTCATGGTGATATATTTATCAAGGTATGAATTTACAAGGTGAGAAATAATCAATTGTATCTGGTATTGAGCATTTGAAAGGACTTACATCTGGGTTGAGCCGTAAAGTTGATTACTTTTGATTGTTAAGTACCTAAGAAAAGTTTTCATTCAAAAGTGTTGGGTTAGAGTAAGGTAAATGGTCGCAGTGTTCATGATGGTTGTGAGTATGATGCACTAGCTATGCTCACGTGCGTTTTCACTTGTGTAGGTGGATCCCTAGTGGTGGATCCGGTGTACCAATCCTGCAATATTCTCTTGGTTGAGTGGGAAGATTGGGAATATTTGGTTATTTCAAATGACATATTGTGTGTTGTCTTGGAGTTGTTAAAATATTTTAGTGGTTCTACATGTACCACCTTGCTTATGAGAATTCATAAAAGAGCTACCATGCGTAATTATGGTTGTCCGGCAATCTTAATAATCATCTTGTCGTCGAGGTCATGTATTGATTGTGTGTGGTTGAATGTCGGATCATTGGGTCCAATTCTACTATTCTTAAGAGGTAATCTAAAATTGGTAAATCTAGCTTTTCGATAGTGTTGTTGGAGGGTTTGTATGCTTGGACATATCCCTCGATGAGTATTTGATTTCTAAAGATCAATTTTTTTTATAATTAAGCTCATGAAAATTTGGATTGTGAGTTGGAGATGTTGATAAGAGCTATGATTGTTTTGATATTATGAGTGTGTGTTGGTTGGTTCAGGTTCACCTCTAATTGTGGCGAGTTTTGATTTAGGATCTTATCATGATTATGTGAGAAAGGATTCGTCCTGATGTTTGTGTCAAAGTACTTGATAACATGTTGCAGACATGTGTATGATCAACCTTGATAGTTATTGGGAATAACTTTGTTGTTTGTTAAGTGTAAATACAAAAATAATTATCATTTGAGTATTGAGATGATCTCATTGAGGCATTGTATGGGAGGATATGTAGGTAGTTAATTGGTTGGCATAAGGTTGAAGATATGAAACCCTTAAGGAGTTGATCTGGTGAAAGATGCTCAAGAAAAGGTGAGAAGCATCCAATCTAAGCTTCTAGCAGCCTAGAGTCAACAGAAAAAGTATGCAGGACAAATATCCCAAGTTATTCGGTGATTTAGATACTACTCTACCTTGTTTTAGCCATTTTCTCCTAGTTTGTCACTCGGGGATGAGTGATAGGTAAATTGGTATCTATTGTAACAACTTGTTCCCGTCGTTATGGAAAAAGCCAACTGGGAAAGAAATGGGGCCAGAAAAAACTTTTTGTAGTAACTTGGGAATCCTAGCCCAGTCCAGATTTGGATGAAATCGGAGTCAATGAGTTCTAGGGAAATATGGTAACAAATGAGAGATCTAATTATGATTTTGATCACATGAGTGGATAACTAAGACGTTAAGGAACCCATATGACTTTACGGAATCGAATTCGGGCGAGTAGAACTCCCATGATCTTAGAGTTAACGGGTAGTTTGTGAGTGTCATGGGTTGAAGGTGTGTTGTAAAATGGGTGCTTGGAATTCTTAAAATAGCTCACTGTCTCCGTGCAAGCCACTGTGGTGGAATTTGTGCTGCCAGGGCGGGGCCGCTATGGCGGGCCAGTCGCAATTTAAGTCTGAAATAAACCCAAAAAATGTGTTATTCTGCACTTTTCGACTTTGAGAGCTAGAAGACGACCCCAGGTGTGTTCTTGACGGGTTTTCACCATTCTTTAGGCTAAAGGTAATGTTTTTACTCCCCTAATCTATTTTTTGATCCGTAGAATTTAGATTCTCGGTTAATTAATATTGGGGGAGGGTTTTGGACTGAAATTGATGGTGGAGAAATCCCTAAATTGGGTATTAAGATCATGGGTTTGGTCTAGGATTATTGGGTTTGTTATAATCTGGATAATTAGACCTTTGATTGTTGATCCTTGCATATAAATTGTTGTTTGTAGACCTAGAACAAGCAGAAAAAATCCGAAAAGGGAAGATTCAAGTGCCTCAGGGGATTTAAGCTTGGATTCAAGATAGGTGATGGTTGTGATTCCATGTTGGTGTGATATATGTTTGTAATTGCTTCATTGTATTGCATGTATGTATGTGAATGAAGCCTATTGATCACACCTAATGTAATTGAGTATGAACGAATGATTGTATGCCATGAAATCATGAATTGATTGTATGATTATGAGAATGTACATTGTGATTGTGATTGTGATTGTGGCTTATTGAATGGATCCAGTGTTGCGTTCCAACACACTAACTGGGATTGGTTGCCACGTTCTGACATAAATATATGGATCGGTTGCCACGTTCCGGCATAAACATTGGATTGGGTACCACGTTCCGACATGCTAACAGTTTGGGTATGGGTTCCATGAGAGGACCATTGAATTAGGTTCCATGAGAGGACCATTGAATTGTGATGTTTATATACTTTTGATGATTACGTTTATGTGTAATGATGATTGATATTGGAAGACTGTATGTTTCTCTAAAAAGACATTACTAGTTATTGAGAATGTGGATTGCTCATTGCTCTTGAAATAATAACTGTGTTTATATTCTGTACATATCATGTTTACCTTGTTGTGATTCTGATATATGTTGCTCTTATTGAAATAGATGCGTGATCCTACCAGTACACTGTGGTTGTGTACTGATACTGCACTTGCTTGTTCTTTGTTCAATATAGGGCATCTTCAGGCGGCTATTGATAGACCTCAGCTAGGTGCCTATTGAGCGTGACCGCATTCAAGGGTGAGCCAGTTCTTTCAGGCTTCCATGGATCTTACTTGTTTAAGGCCACTCTTTACGAACTCAGACTAATTGTTTAAGGTGTTTGTTTAGTTTCGGGGTTGTACCCCTTGTTCTTAGACTTGTCATTAGTAGAGTTGTGGTACAATGACTTTCAGGTTCTAGGGGTTGTTCTTCCGCATTAGTTTGGTTAGTTATTTGTTTAAACCTTTGGAGTTTATGGGAACTCTATATATTTTCTGCATTTAAACCTGCTTCCATATCTTTAAATGGTAGTAACTGGTTAAGTTGTTAGTTTTGGGTTGTAGTAATGGTTCTCCATTGGAGGGTTTGTGTGGGTGCCAATCACAATGGGTTGGGTCGTGACAGGTTATCCCTATATCCGTAGTAGGTTTCACTTATTTGAATCATTTGTATTTGATTTAATGAGACTCGGTATAAGATTGAATCCATCTTGGATAGATACCCTAATATTATTTGACCACCTAAATTAGTCGATATGCTATCTAAAAATTTATTTATTTGGAAGCTCTTTGTATATAATCAAATCTATGGTGACCAATGAAATGAAACAAAACTTTTTCCTTCTAAACAAAATTCACAACAAAACAAATTTTTTTCTTTTATTATGTATAATTCACAAAAGGAAACTTCAAAAGTTTTTATATCACTTTAAACGAAGAATATAGTTGGATTTGTCAACAAATTTCTAACCTTTAAAAAAATTGTTTAACTCGCCAAGATGGACGAACTACGCACACCTGATTCTCACCTCGATGAGATACGTAGGCAACCCTCCTCGGGTTCGGTGATCCTTATTTATTTATTTTTTAAAAAGAAGTTCTTAATTCGTTTTAAAAAATTTAAAAATTTAAATAAAATAAAACAAATTGTTTATCCTTTCTAAAAATAGGATTTTTACCCTTCTTCAAAACATAAACAAAACAAAAGTTTTATACTTCATATATCAAAATCTCCTGAACTATATTTGACTTGATTCTTGCTTTGATAAGATACATAGGCAGCCATATTTTGAGGTTCGGTCCAACCAAGAAAAATCTAAAAAGTCCTCATCACAAAAACTGGGGCAAAAACAAAAATAATTACTATTCAAACTTCGAATAAAAATGTTTTTCTTTCTTATTTTATAATCTAAAAAAATTGATTAAAAAATTGTTTCTTTAAAAGGATTTCTTTTTTAAAAAGAAAAATGTTGACTTGGTTGGTACTAACATACTTAGGAATATGCATAAGAAAAAATAAAAGTGTTAAACTATTTGGTAAGACATACTAACTTTGTTGTGACCTATAAACTTCTGTTGGTACCTCTTGATATATTTATGTAGTACTTGAGAAATTATCTTGCTTAAATTTAAGGCATAAAATAATTCGACCTCATTGTTTCATGTGCATTGTGGTGAGTTTTAGACATAAAATTCAATGGCATGACTTTGTTGATCTAGAACTTGGCCCGAATGTTGGTTGAGGAGAAATTTTGAGCAAAATTTAACTTGGGAAAGGATTATAGGTTTTCTTTGATTCGATTGTGTCTTTCAAGCGTACCGAATGACATGTTATCCGTAGAACTCCCATTTCGAGCTTGAAACCTTTTTATTTGAATAGTCATATCTTAACATATATCATTTTGAGTGCATAAATGCACTATACCTTAGTCCTACCTCCTTGAGTGCACTATCAATTACATACAGTGTCAAAGATCTAAATAGGGTAAAAAAGTGTAAAGGCCAAATATGTGAAAGTAAAAAAAAAAAACTAACAAAGAAAAGCTAGAAAGAGAAAAAGAAAAAAATCCAACGAAAAGGAGAGAAAATGAAAAAATGAGGAGAACCATTAAAAAAAACAAAGGTTAAATGCGAAAATGAAAGAACATAGAGAGCATAGTGCAAATTTCAAGGAGAAAATAATCACTTTGTCCAAAATGAATATTCTACCTTCCTATAAGCCTACATTACAAGCCAATGACAAGTCCTATTTGATCCTATTTTGGGTGTTCTCACATTAGTGGATACTTACATGAGGGCCACACATATGATATCTCAATCTCATGCATTGAATATCTTTCTGAGTGTGAGTGACTTCTAAGATCGGAACACTTCTATTGTATGAAGTAGGACTTCATTTATTGCGAGGGCACTTGAAATATGAGGATATGAATAGTTCTAACTTCTTAATTTATGCAAGAGACACTGATCTTGTAAATACTTAAGTATGTATGAGGTACCATTTGAAACTATAGGGATTATTCAAACTTGACCTCAAATTTGTTTGAAAGTAGTTGAAGGTGATCCATTTGCATAATACTAATTGTTGGTACCAACTAAAGTCAAACAATCTCAACCATTAATTAATTTATTATTATTTTTTAAAGAAGTCTTTTGTAAAAAAAATCAATCAAAAAAATATTTGATATTGAACTACGTTCGACCTAATTCCTAAGAGGATACATAGGACGCCCTTCATTAGGGTTCAGCCTAATCGCTCAATAAAACAATATTCATGTTCTTCAATTCTCCAAAGGCTGAGATATTCCATTCAATGATTCCAAATTTGTAACTCATTCTAAAGTTCTTTTTTTATATTATGACCTATGGTGTGTTACAACAAAGAAATAAAGAAAATATGAGAGTCTTATGAGTGAAACCCCTCATGGGCACCATAAGACGATAGTAAGTTGAGAGAAGAAGATAAAAATGTCTTTTTGGTGAAAAACCACGAAAGGCACCACTTATCGAATGATGACATTCCATCTTGGCATGAGCACAGTCAAGGTAGAAAGTTTAGAGACTGAAAGGTACAACATGGTTCATGAGATTCAAATAACTTAGAAGGATCAAGAGTTCAGTCCAAATTCATGTCATGATTCATTAAAGTCGTCACGTATTTTCAGATAAGATTCTTTTCATTCCTTTTAAACATTTACTTATTCATTTCCTACTTCTAAAGATATAACTTTTATTTCATAACCCTTTCATTTGTGTCATTTGTACTTGTGTTCGATATTCTTTGAGTCCCATTCAACATAAACTCGCGTCAAGTGGGACAATAAAATTAAAGCCTCAAAATTGACTATGGTATTTCCAGTTGAATGTTGGGGGAATGTACAACATTGACTAGGGCTGTGAACCAATCGAGACAAAAAATATTTTAAAAAAATGAAGTGTTACTTCAAGGTACTGTGAGAAAATCGGTAAAGCAAGAGAGTTGCTTTGGAAATTATGAGCCACAGAACATGCACAAAATGGTAGTGGGTAAAAATATTCATGAGGAGTGTTTTAAGGGAAGATAAGGTCTATCTATCAAGTATCTTCAAGCTATTAGCACAATCATCAATAGAATGAACCTTCCAAGCGAGACGGATTCAAAGTCAAACTCTATAAGATATTTGAAGTCACAAACTAACCACCATTTAGAAAAACTAACAAAACATTCTTTGTTCGAAACAGGTACAAAGCAAATCTTGTAAGTAATTCGCGAGAGACAAACGCCTTGACGGTAAGTTCTTGTCATGACCCAGACCATCGTGATTGACACCCACACTAACCCTTCGGTGAGAGAACCATTACTACAACCCAAACTAAATAACTTAACCAAAGACTATGCATTTAAAGATACGGAAGTAGGTTTAAATGTAGAACAAAATAAAGATTTTCCATAAACTCCAGGAATTTAACAACGACTATCAAAACATTGCGGAAAACGACCCCTAGAACTTGGAAGTCAATATACCAAAACTCTAACAATTCACAAGTCTAAGGAATAAGGGCACAACCCTGAAAGCTAAAACAATTGAATATCTAAAGTACTAATGTAAGTATGAATAAAATGGACTAAGCAAAAAGAGAATTCATGGCACACTAGAAGAACTGGATCACCCTTGAATTCAGTCTCGATTATTGATCTCCTAGCTGAGGTCTATCAATAGCCGCCTGAAGATGTCATGTACTCAACAAAGAACGAGCAAGTGCAGTATGAGTACACAACCACATTGTACAGGTAGGATCACGCGGCTATTCCAGTAAGCACAACTTATACCAAAAATCACAACAAAGTAAACATGTCGTGCACAGAATATATACACAGTTAACATTTCAAGAGCAATGTACAATTTCCACATTTTCAACAATAAGTAAAATATGGAAATTCAATGGTTCCCTCATGGAACCCATACCCAACCTGTTAGTGTACCAGATCGTGGTACCCGATCTCAATTAGTGTGCCGGTCGTGACACCCGATCCCATATATACGTCGGAACGTGGAACCCGATCCAAATTAGTGTGCAGAATGTGACACACGATCCTTTCAGCACAACCACAATCACCGTCATACTCATATGTACATTCTCATAATCATACAATCAAGTGTTGAATCATGGCATATATTTATTCATTCGTACTCATTTCATTAGGTTTGATCAACAATGCTTCATTCACATACATACATGCCTTACAATGAGGCAATTACCAACATACATTACACAAACAAGAAATCAAACCATCACCTACCTCGAAACCAAGCTTGAACCCCCCTAAGGCACTTGAATCTTTCCTTTCTGGATTGTTTCCGCTTGTTCTAGGTCTACAAACAATTAATATAACGCAAGGATCAATAAGTAAGTTTTAATTACCTAGATTATAACAAACCCAATAACCCAAGTCCAAACCCATATCCTAAGGTGTAGCTAGGGCCTTTTCCCACCATCAAATTCAGTTCAAAACCCACCTCCAATGATTATTAACCAAGAATCTAAGTTCTACGGATTGAAAAATGGATTATGGGTGTAAAATTCTTACCTTTAGCACCAAAAGTCATGGAAAACTGTCAAGGAATCACCTGGGGTCATCTCTTAACTCTCAAGAATAAAACTTGTAGAAAATAACATTTTTGGGGTTTAATTCTGACTTAAGTCGCGATTGGCCCACCGTAGCAGGACCCAACCCACTACTGCGGCTCCACCCTGGCGGAATAAATCCCACACTAGCGTCTTGCGCGAAGACAGAACGTCGAAATTAGAGTTTCAAACCTTCTTTTCACAAAACATCTTCAACCCATAAGGTTCAAACCCTTTAACGCTAAGATCACTTTCAGGAGTTCCACTAGCCCGAATTCGATTCCGTAAAGTCATATGGGTCCCTTAACGTCTTAGCTATCTACTCATGTTATCAAATTCATTACTAAATCTCTCATTCATAACGAGATTTCCCTAGACCTCACTAACTCAACTTTTTTCCAAATCTGGACTACGCTAAGAAATCCCAAGTTACTACAAAAAAAAGGCCCTAATTCTTTCCCCATTGGCTTTTCTATAACGACGGGAACATGTCGTTACAATAGATACCAATTTACCCATCACTCATCCCCGAGAGACAACTAGGAAAAATGGCTAAATTAAGACTATGGTCGTACCTAAATCGTCAAAGAACTGGGGATACATGTCTCACATGTCTTTTTCGGTTTCCCAAGTAGGTTCTTCAACTGGACGATGCTTCCATTGAACCTTCACAAACTTAATCTCTTCGGTCCTCAGCTTTTGGATATCGCGATCAAGAATTGCAATCGGTTCCTCCTCATACTGAAGGTCTTTGTTTAAGAACACTGAGTCCTATTTTATAATGTAATTCCCGTCCCCGTGATACATTTTCAACATGGATACATGAAACACTGGATGAACTACAGATAATCTAGGGGGTAAGGCCAATCTAGATGCCACTAGCCCTACACAGTCAAGAATTTCAAATGGACCAATGTATCTAGGACTAAGCTTTCCCTTTTTATCGAATCTCATTACTCCCTTTATGGGTGACACTTTGAGAGGACTTGTTCACCAACCTGGAAATCCATGTCCCTTACCTTACGGTCCGCATACTTTTTCACTCTACTCTGGGCTGCTAAAAGCTGAGCTTGAATACTTCTCACTATATCTTGTGCATCCTTCACTAAATCAACGCCCAAAGGTTTGACATCTCCATCCCCAAACCATCCTATGAGTGATCTACATACCCACCCATAGAGTGCCTCGAACGGTGCCATGACAATGCTATTAACATAAACCTTAGCCAAAACCAACGGTAGGAACTTATCCCAATTCCCTCCAAAGTCAATCACACATGCCCTCAACATGTCTTATAACACTTGAATAGTCCTCTTTGACTGCCCGTCCTTCTGTGGATGGAAAGTTGTACTAAAAGTGAGTTGTGTGCCCAATTCTGCATGCAATTTCCTCCAAAACTTAGAGGTGAACTGCGTACCATGGTCTGAGATGATAGAAAGGGGCACCCCATGCAGTCTCACTATCTCTTTTAGATAAACCTTAGCCAACTGCTGAGCATTATAATCTATTCCTACAGGAATAAAATGGGTTGACTTAGTTAATATGTCAACCACTACCCAAATAGAATCAAGCTTCCTAAAGTCTTGGGGAGACCAACCACAAAATCCATAGTTATCCTTTCCCACTTCCATTGTTGGCTTTCTACGAAGCAAACCTGTAGGCCTTTGATGTTCATACTTTACTTGCTGACAATTTTGGTACTTAGCCACAAACTCAGCTATGTCTTTCTTCATGCCCGGCTACCAATAAAGTCGCTTCAAGTCTCGGTACATCTTGGTCACACCCGGATGAATGGCATACTGTGAACCATGAGATTCTGTCAATAATTTCTTAATCAAGTCATATATTTGAGGAACACAAATCCTTTCTTTGAAGTTGAGCACACACCCTGTATCTAAAGTCGCATCTTATGCCTTGCCAGACACTGTCCTCTTTCTAAGCTCATTCGAATTCTCATCCTCAAACAGTTTGGCCTTGATCTCCTCAATGAATGTGGCCCTTACCTCAATGCTAGCTAACACCCCACCTTTCTCTGAGATTTCCAACTGCATGAACTTAGATAACAAGGTTTGAATTTCCTTAGCCAAAGGTCGCTTGGATACACTCAAGCAAGCTAGACTACCCATACTCACCGCCTTCTAACTTAGTGCGTCTGCCACTACATTAGCCTTACCTGGATGATACATGATTGTCACATCATAATCCTCATGTAACTCCATCCACCTTTGTTGTCTCAAATTTAGATCCTTTTGAGTGAAAACATGTTGCAGACTACGATGATCAGTAAACACCTCACACTTGACACCATAGAGGTAATGCCGTCAGATCTTAAGAGCAAACACTACCGCTGCCACCTCTAAATCATGTGTTGGGTAATTCTTCTCATGCACCTTCAACTATCGCGAGGCATAAGCTATAACATTCTTATCTTGCATTAACATATCACCCAAACCCGAATGAGAAGCATCACAATAAATAATAAAATCTTTACCTTCCACCGGTATTGCTAGAATAGGTGTTGTGGTCAAGAGTCTTGAGCTTTTGAAAGCTATAATCATATTTTTCAACCCATTCGAAAGGCACCTCCTTTTCGGTCAACCTTGTTAGATGTGTGGCAATAGAAGCAAAGTTCTTCCCAAATCGGCGATGGTAGCTAGCAAGCCCCATAAAACTCCTAACTTTAGTCACAGAGCTAGGCTGAACCCAATTCTTAACCGCTTCAATCTTTTGGGGATATAACATTACCCCCTCCCTTGAAATTACATGCCCCAAAAAAGCAACTGAATCCAACCAGAACTTACACTTGGAAAATATGGCATATAACGTTTCTCTCCTAAGGACACATAGAGCAATACGAAGATGGTCATTATGTTCTTTCTTACACTTTGAAGGACGTGTTGTGATGTAGAGCTCTACCTAAAAGATTGTTGATGTGCTCACTATTGCACCCTACTTCCTTACCCCTGACCATGACCGACTTAACCGGTCTGAACTCGCTGGACTTCTTCTTACTCTTCGGCACCAAATCACCATATGTTGTATAGAACTCCTGAACCCATGAAGGAATGTAGGGGCCTTAGGGATTGGTGAACTGCTCAAATCTATGGAAGTAGAGGGTGTCCCTCACATCTGAGTACCTGCCCTCAAGGCCTTCTGTCGAAAGCAACTTCTCTTCGAGGATGGTTCACAAACCATCACCTTTCAACTAATTCAGAAGCCTGGGAGGAGGGGCGACTGGTGGCATATGAGCCACAAGAGGTGCTGGAGCTGGCACTGAGTCTTCTGGTGTGGGAGTTGGAGGGACTCTGGCTGAGTCAGGGTGAGATCTAGCCCGGATCTTAGCCTGCCTGGACTGTAGGGGTTTGTCGTCCTAAGGCTCAAATAAGGCAGCCTGGGAGCCAATAGTTGCCCTGTCAGACATGGGCCTCTTGCCCTTGCCTTTGTTACCTGGTGGAAGCTCTTGCATGCCCTTCTTTTGATGGTTTGACCCCCCTTCATTAATCGTAATTCCCCGTGCTCTTTTATGGGGTGGCATGTCAATGTTGGTCCTTACCATGTCTGCAAAACACATGGAAAAAGTTAAAAACAATTCAATGAAAAGCACAGAAACAAAGTTGCAGACAGACTCGCCGAATCACTTTGGCGAGCTAGATCGAGATTGCCAAAAGGATTAGCTCAAAATTCTCAGAAAAATTTGACAAGTCATTGATGGGAAGGCCTTTCGGCGAATCGATGACATCATTCGGCAAGCAAGGGTTATCCCATCGAAAGTTACAGTACAATTTAATCTACAGGGGTGGAGACAAAAGGCGAACAAGAGGACTTTCGACGAGTCGCCGAGTGCCTTCGGCGACCACAAGCTTCTCACCGAAAGTTACAGAGTCAAACATCAAACATAACATGAAATTAAAGATGGGATAGGGACCTTCGGCGAATCGTCAAGTGGTTCGGCGAGCTCGACCAGTTCGCCAAACGACCCAACGTGCCTACTTTCAACCCAATTTCTTGAATTTGACCCCGCAACCCTCGAAAACAAAATCAAAGCATGCACTACCCAAATTAAACTAAGACCCATAACACCCATTACCCCGGGTAACTCAGACTTCTCCCGGTTTTGCCAAATTTGGCCATTTGACAACTTTTGCCATTAAGAATGACGTCACCCGCTCTATCATTGGGAAAATTACGTCATTATGGCACAACTACGGGTTACTTCGACTTCAGCGGACTAGACCCAACAACATGCAAGCACAATCCCACAAGATTTAATCAATTTTAAGACATAAAATTACAGTATTTCAACATTCAAAACACTACGGGCAAGATTATCAAATTAAAACAGGCTTTTGAATATACTAATCCTATCAGAGAGGTCCAACACACTTCAACAAGATAAAATCATTTGCATAAGAGTATAAATTCGATAAAAATAAACTCGGGGTTCGAAAGACCAACCTTTAATGACGATTAAAATAAGATTTAAATACTAGGCGGCATGTAATCCTCTCCGAACACAAATCAATGACTAAAATACGGTAGAAAAGCAAGAAATATGGAATATACTAAATGGGTGTGAGTTTGGGAAGATTAAAAGTTAGGGAAAGTGAAAGAGTTTAAACTTTTAAACCTTTGGCCTTAAAAACCGTCCAATTCTCGCCCATTCGGCGAAATTAGTCATGCTCGCCGACCTACTCGGCGACACACCAAGTGGTCCCTTACCTCACCGAGTTTTACAGGACCTCCAATTAATCTGGGGATCCAAATGGCGGACTAGATCGTCATCGCCTACATGGTCAGCAATTCGCCAATAATTTCCTGGGCTCGCCGAGTTTTACAGACTCCAATTTAAAGTTGTATTCAGTGCAATGGCGGTCTAGGTCGAGGTTGCCGACCTCTTTGGCGATTCACCGACTGGACCTTTAGCTCACCAACCTGCACTTTTCTAACACTTTCTACAGTTCAATCAACACACCATTATTTCAAACTTAAAAAGAACAAAATAAAATTGAGGTTGCCTCCCAAGCAGTGCCTTAGTTAACGTCGTGGTACGACATAAGTCAACCTTAAGTTCCGTTAGTGGGGTTTGCCTAATTTGCATAAGGCCACCCTTTTTTTGGCTCTGGGTAGAGAGAAGACAACACTTGGTCCATTTGGGACCCTAGTAGCTGAATGAGCATAGAATGAGATGTCGGCATCAGGTTCAGCATCAAGACATTTTCTCTTATCTCTTCCAACACTCTATCATGTTCTTCGACTTTGTGTTGAATGAGTAAGAGGACCTCTTCAATTTTCCCATCATCTTGCTTCTTCATCTTTCGACGCTCGTGATGGGGGATGTACCTGTCAGTCTTTTTGGATAGTACCTCCAAGTCCATGACCTTTTGGGCCAAGATATCCAGCTGACCCAACAGTGTGGCCAAGTGTTGGTCCTTCTTAGTCTCCTTGTTGGTTTTGACCACACAATAAAGGAGTTGGGCTGCATTCTCATAGGAGTGTCACATCAAGCAGCCCGAAGAGATTTGGTTAACCATTATTCTATTTTCGAGGCTAAGACCCCGGTAGAAATATTCCAGAAGTAGTTTATCTGGAATTTCATGTGTTGGGCATTGCTGCAATAGGATTTTAAACCTCTGCCATAACACATAAATGGACTCATCCTCTAATTGCTTGAAATTTACGATGTTGTCCCTAAAAATCATCAATCTCGAAGAAGGGTGATCCATTGGGTTACTGTTGCTACCAAATATGCTCCAAGTCTCTGCTCAAAGCAGCAACACAAAAGCCAAAACAAAAATTTAAGTAAGGTTAACTCTGACTAACAAGAACAAAATTCAAACTTAACTAAAAATTCTCAAATAACACCACTCCCCGGAAGAGGCACCATTTTGATTGAATAATGTTATCAAAGACACCTTATCCAATACTAAGTGTCAACGATCGTTATGTAGTAATATAGCCAAACTAAGTGAGTTGTGGTTAAGTCCCAAGGGAGTGGTACGTAAATGACAATAAATAGGCAAGTAAAAATATGCCTAAGTCAATCATAGATAAAAACATTTACGAATAAAAACATTGTTCAAATTAAGGGTGACAGTGTCACATATTAGGGGGATTTGGTTTCAATTATTAACTAGAACATCAAATAACACGAAAATACCAAATATGGAGGCGGGTTCTTGGGATGTGATTGGATTTTGGGCTAAGGTGAATAATCGAGTAATTGCAATTAATAGTAAACAACTGCAAATCAGTTAATAAGAGAGACTTTAGTGGGGATAAACTTTCTCTCGAACAATTTACCCCGAATCAAATTGGTTTCTCTCGAACACCAATAAGCAGCAATTAAGCACAACCTTCGCTTTAGTCCATTCACTCTCTCGAGCGAAATGTGTGGAAAAGGGTTTAGGATTCACTCTCTCGAATTGAACCCATGACAACCCAATACCCACAGACCATCGATTCAGTAATTTTGGTTTTAAAACCTCTCTCTCGAGCATACCAAAAACATGAAGTTAGGTTTGTATTTGCATCTACAACTCATTCAATTCAACCACAATTGTTGAACGAAATCACCTTTTAACAACAAATAAATTATCAATTAACAATACCCAACAGTTAAATCAACGCATAATCACATAATCACACTCCAAGAATTAGGGTTTTAGCTAGACATCATAAAAAGGTAAAAATTGTTACCAAGTTGTGTTTCCATCAATAGGGTAGGATTGATATAGTCTTTACAAAGGTCTAAGATGAAGAATCTTCAACACCCACTTCCAATTTCTTAGAAATGAGAATCTTCAAATCTTCAAAGCTAAGGAAAAATGTCTCTAAACTTAGTTTTTAGCTCTCAACTCAAAAACTGAATAATAACAATGATAAAAACTAAAATGGGATACTAAACTAACAATTTTAAAATGTTTTTATAGTCGCCCAAAATTGTGCTACGAAGGAACATTCGGCGCAATAAGTCAAGATCGCCGATCCACTCAGCGATCCGCCCTTTGTTCAGTTCCATCGCCTTGTCGCTTTAGCCTTCAGTATCCTCTGGATTTGTAGTTTGGGCAATATGACACTGCGTCGGGAATCGTTCGGTAACTTGTCGACTGCTTCTTTCTATCACCGACTTGATTTTCTCCTTTAGGGCTTGGCACACTGGAACATTAGGCCAGATCATGGCAGTTCGGCGACTCGCCCAATGGGTTAGGCGATCCTCAGGCCTTCTTTTCTTCGTTCTTTCAGCTGCCTTTTTTCTTTTTGCTCAATAGTGTCCATGCTTTGTTCCTCAATCCAAATACCTGAAATTCAAGGATTTACATCAGTTATTGGCACAAAATATGCATTTGAGTACAGTAAATCTATTAAAATAAAGCCCTAAATGAGTCCAAATCGTAGACTCATCAATACCCCCAACTTAAACTTTTGCTTTTCCTCAAGTAAAACTCAAGTTTAGCAGTTCAAAAAGTATGTCTCAAACAGTGCTACATTAGACTCAATCATGAATGCACACAAAAAGACTCAACTTACTCATGCAATGATCAATTGTGCACTGAAAGATTCAAGTTGTGACTCACCATTACCAAAGAATCTCAAGCTCACAATACTTGCTTTAAATGCAAGTTCACACTCAACAAAAGTTGATCAAATGCCCCACACAATGAATGATTACATATTCACACACAATGGTTCATAATTTAAAGCTCCGGAATCAAATGCAACGCTCACACTCACAAAGATTAACACAATGCATGATTTCACCCATAGGTTTGCCCATATTTTCCAATCAACACTTGCTTCAGCTCACTTAAGATCAGAAACGTCTTTTCAAGGCTTGTAATGGGGCTGAGTGCAAAGGTATGGACATTTAGGCTCAACGGCTGTAATCCGCATGACATGTGGTGTGAACAATACTTTCTTTCCTTTTCTTCATCATTCTCATTCGTGCTCAAAAGTCACCCCATTATTCATCCTCCATGGATTACTTGGACACCCCAATTTCTTTGCACTTTCACAACTTTATTCTACAACCTTTTTTTATTTTATTTTTTTCTTTTTCCTATTTCATTCTTTTCTTGTTTTTCTTTTCTCTCTTATTTTTTTTATATGGAGGGGTTCCATTTTTCTCAAAACCATGGGTCAAAGGGGACTTTCTTGCACTTCTTGATTTACCTTTTCTTTTCACCACACCCCCAACTTAGGCTTTTGGCCTAAGTTGGCTATTCACACAAACCACAAATTATGCGGATTATGGGTAATGGGTTAAGAAAGGTAAGAATTTCATCAAGTTTCCTCCAAGAAAAGGCTAAGGCTCAATGGGTGTTCAAACTGGGTTCACACACTCACAAGGTAGGCCACAAAAGAGGTATAATGTCAAATTGTTTCACACTCTTCAAAGTTGTCTAAGATCATATCAAGAGATTGCATCACTTAGTCAACGAGACTAACGGGGCAAATTCTAGCTGTCATTGCGTATGGTTTATGGTAAGCTCATCACACAAGGCATAGAAACAAATGTCAAACAAGACTCCACACTTTTACTAGTGTGCAATGTTCATCACAAGAGACTCTATTTGATACTTGGCTAGTGACAGCGAGATACAAAGAGTTCACTTATTGTCTATGCAACTTCATTTGGCCTCATCGTAGCCACACATTAATTTTTTTTCAATTATGTGCACTATCTAAGTCACCGGTATTAATCAAACCGATACTCAAATTTGCAAGAGAACAACCACATTTAACACAAACAAGAGGTGGCACAATTTTTTCAGAAGGGTCCAAAAATCATTTACAATTTAAAACAAGGAGGCACAAGCTCAATCATCCACAAAAAATTGTGCAACACACAATTCAAAACTCAAAACCCAAATATATACACAAAACAAGAGACTCACAAAAGGTCACAAAATATGGGCCTCACCCCACCACAAATAAAGTCATTTGTCCTCAAATGCAAACAAAAATATCCAAAAGTCAAAATCAAGTAAGACAGAGAGGGAGGTGAAGAAAAGATCCTATCTACTCAGTCGCTCCATCTGTCTGGGCATCAGTGCCCGGTGTATCAGTCTGATCTCGGGCCTCAGTACCCAGAGTCACCTCAGAAGGACCAGCTCCACTATAGGCTTCCATGGATATCTTTGTCAGTAATATCTAGATCACTGACTGCACAATCATCTCCTCCAGATCTGGCAAATCTCTGTATATGCTCTCCTCCCGTATCTATATCCGCTCCTCGTCGGTGTTTGCATTTGACTCATCAACTGCTACAGCCTCCTTATGTACATCTCCAGTGGTAGCCGAAGGAATCTATGAAGTTGCAGGGGCATCTGAATCATCAGCAGCCTCCAGTAATGAAGTGAAGTCGGTAGACTTCAGATAGTCTACGTCTTTTCTCAAATTTGCTACCTCAGCTTTCAAAGACGTAACCTCGGAGGCCTCCCCCTGTCTACTCTCACAAGCCTTAACTCTCTTAGTAAGAGTGTTAATGGAAGTCTGAAAGGGGTTAGTGCAGCTAAAATGGAAGCCTCAATCATCAAAGGGACGTCTCTCTCAAGTCTGGTAGCCCTCACGTCACCTGAGTAGGCCAAGTGCCCCATCTTCAGGATCATCGCCTGAGTAATCTTGGTCTGATGGGAGGAAGTGGATGTGCTTGGAGCATGTGAATAGGAGGTAGGGGCAGAAGTACCTGAAGGCCCGAAGGCCGGAGTAGGCAAAGGTGCCTCTGCAGGTATCGAGTCAACATCCACCTCCAGGGAAGTATCCACCGGAGCTTCCCTCCTTCTGTCAATCTCCTCACGAGTGTATTCAGCTTCAATGCATCGAATGTCAGTGGAGGAAGATGGGTTAACCTTAATATCTCTCGTATAGTCCCGGGGCACGCCGGCACAACTCAGTGATTAAGACTGGGAATGGCAAGGAGATCTGCCTCTGCTTGTCCCTCATGGCCATCTCCTGCTCTATAATAAGTCCCATGTCGATGCTCATCCGGGATATGATAGACCTAAGGCATTCCGCCTTAGTATGGTGGAGGATAGACTCGTTCCGGGATGGCATGATAGTGTTGCTGATAAAGCCAAACCAGAACCGGGCAGAACACTCAAGTCCCTCTTCTCAATAGGGATCCCCCGTCTTAATCCACCTCGGGGTGGTATCAGAAATCACTAGAGCCAACGATCCCTTCAACTCATCTAAGGACTGAGCGATAGACAATCCATCGTAAGGACGTGTTGAATGTAGAGCTCTACCCAAAACATTGTTGATGTGCTCACCGTTGCACCCAACTTCCTTACCCCTGACCATGACAGACTTAACCGGTCTGAACTCGCTGGCCTTCTTCTTACTCTTCGGCACCAAATCACCATATGCTGTATAGAACTCCCGGACCCATGAAGGAATGTAGGGGCCTCAGTGCCTGGTAACTTCTCAAATCTGTGGAAGTGGGGGGTGTCCCTCACATCTGAGTACCTGCACTAAAGGCCTTCTATTGATAGAAACTTCTCCTCGAGGATAGCTCGCAAACCATCACCTTTCAACCTGTTCAGAAGACTGGGAGGAGGGACGACTGGTGGCACAGGAGCCACAGGAGGTGCCAGAGCTGGGATTGAGTCTGCTAGTGTGGGAGCTGGACGGACTCTTACTGATTTAGGGTGAGATATAGCTCGGATCTCAGCCCGCCGGGACTGTAGGGGATGGTTGTCTTCAGGCTCAGATAAGGCAGCCTGGGAACCAATAGTTGCCCTATAAGACATGGGCCTCTTGCCCTTGTCTTTGTCACCTGGTGGAAGTTCGTGCCTGCCCTTCTTTAGAGGGTTTGACCCCTTCATTAATCGTGATGCCCCGTCCTTTTTTCCGGGGTGGCATGTCAATGTTGGTCCTTACTATCTCTGCAAAACACCGGGAAAAAGTAAAAAAAATTCAATGAAAAGCACAGAAACACAGTTGCAGACAGACTCACTGAATCAATCGGCGAGTCGCCGAATCACTTTGGCGAGCTAGATCGGGCTCACCGAAAGGAGTGGCTCAAAATTCTAAGAAAGAATTGAGAAGTCGGCGATAATAAGGCCTTTCAGTGAATGGCCGACATCATTCGGCGAGCAAGGGTTAGCCCCCCGAAAGTTACAGTGCAATTTAAACTACAGTGGTGCAGCTAAAAAGCGAACAAGAGGGAGGACCTTCGGCAAGTCGTTGAGTGCCTTCGGTGACCTCAAGCTTCTCGCTGGTTCAGCGAGCTCGACCCAGCTAGCCAAACGACCCTACGTGCCTACTTTCAACCAAACTTCTCAAATTTGACCCCGCAACCCCGAAAACAAAATCAAAGCATGCACTACTCAAATTAAACTATGACCCATAACACCCATTACCTCGGAATACTTAGACTTCTCCTGGTTTTACCAAATTTGGCCATTTGATGACTTTTGCCCTAAAGAATGACGTCACCCGCTCTATCATTGGGTAAATTACGTCATTTGGCACAACTATGGGTTACTTAGACTTCACCCGACTAGACCCAACAACATGAAAGAACAACCCCACAAGATTTAATCAATTTTATGGCATAAAATTATGGGATTTCAACATTCAAAACACTACGGGAAAGATTATCAAATTAAAACAGGCATTCGAATATACTAATCCTATCAGAGAGACCCAGCACACTTCAACAAGATAAAATCATTTGCATATGAGTACAAATTCAATAAAAATAAACTCGGGGTTCGGAAGACCAACCTTTAATGCCGATTAAAATAATATTTAAAATCTAGGTGGAAATGTAATCCTCTCCGAACACAAATCAACGACTAAAATACAGTAGAAAAGCAATAAATATGGAATATACTAAACGAGTGTGAGTTTGGGAAGATTAAAAGTGAGGGAAAGTGAAAGAGTTTAAACTTTTAAACCTTTGGCCTTAAAAACCTTCCAGTTCTCGCCCATTCGGCGACATTAGTCGTGCTCGCCGACCCACTCTGTGACACTCCGAGTGGTGACTTACCTCACCGATTTTTACAGGACCTCCAGTTAATATGGGCATCCAAATAGCGGACTAGATCGTGATCACCGACCTGGTCGGCGATTCGCCAATAATTTCCTGGGCTCGCCAAGTTTTACAGACTCCAATTTAAAGTTGACTTAAGTCGAACGACGGTCTAGGTCGGGGTCGCCGACCTCTTCGGCGATTTACCGACTGGACCTTTAGGTTGCCAACCTGCACTTTTCTTTCTACACTTTAACCTGCAGAATCAACACACCATTATTTCACACTTAAAAAAAAGAAAATAAAACTTAGGTTTCCTCCCAAGAAGTGCGTTAGTTAACGTCATGGTATGACGCAAGTCGACCTTAAGTTCCATTAGTGGGGTTTGCCTCATTTTCATGAGGCCACCCCTCTTTTGGCTCTGGGTAAAGAGAAGACAACACTTGGTCCATTTGGGACCCTAGTAGCTGAATGAGCATAGAAGGAGAGGTTGACATCTGGTTTTGCATCAAGACATTCTCTCTTATCTCTTCCAACACACTGTCGTGTTCTTCGACTTTTTGTAGAATGAGTAAAAGGATCTCTTCAATTTTCCCGCCCTCTTGCTTTTTCATCTTTCAACGCTCGTGAGGGGGGATGTACATGTTCATCTTCTTGGACAGTACCTCCAAGTCCTTGACCTTTTTGGCCAAGATATCCAGTTGACCCAACAGTGTGGCCAAGTGTTGGTCCTTCTCAGTCTCCTTGTTGGTTTTGGCTACACAATTAAAAAGTTGGGATGCAGTCTCATAGGAGTGTAGCATCAAGCAGCCCGAAGAGATTTGGTCAGCCATTATTCTATTTTCGGGGAAAAGACCCCGGTAAAAACATTCCAAAATTAGTTTATCTGGATTTTCATGAGTTGGGCATTGTTGCAATAGGATTTGAAACCTCTGCCACAACTAATAAATGGACTCATTCTCCAATTGCTTGAAATTTAGGATGTTGTCCCTAAAAATCATCAATCTTGAAGAAGGGTGATCCATTGGGTTACTGTTGCTACCAAATATGCTCCAAGTCTCTGCTCAAAACAGCAACACAAAAGCCAAAACAAAAATTTAAGTAAGGTTAACTATGACTAACAAGAACAAAATTCAAACTGAACTAAAAATTCTCAAATAACACCACTCCCCGGCAGCGGCGCCATTTTGATTTAATAACGCTACTGAAGACACTTCATCCAATACTAAGTGTCAACGATCGTTACGTAGTAATATAACCCAACTAAGTGAGTTGGGGTCGAGTCCCAAGGGAGTGGTACGCAGATGATAATAAATAGGCAAGTAAGAATATGCTAAAGTCAATCATAGATAAAAACATTTACTAATAAAAGCAATGTTCAAATTAAGGGTGACACAAGTGTCAAATATCAGGAGGATTTGGTTACAATTATTAACTAAAATAGCAAATAACACGAAAATACCAAATATGGAGACGAGTTCTTGGGATGTGATTGGATTATGGGTTAAGGTAAACAACCCCGTAATTGCAATTAATAGTAAACAACTGCAAATTAGTGAATAAGCTAGACTTTAGTAGGGATAAACTTTCTCTCGAACAATTTACCCCGAATCAAATTGGTTTCTCTCGAACACCAATAAGCAATAATTAAGCACAACCTTCGCTTTAGTCCATTCACTCTCTCGAGCTGAATGTGTGGGAAAGGGTTTAGAATTCACTCTCTTGTGCTAAACCCATAACAACCCAATACCCACAGACCATCGATTCAGTAATTTTTGTTTTAAAATCTCTCTCTCGAGCAAGCTAAAAACACGAAGTTAAGATTGTATATCCCACTACAACCTATTAAATTCAACCACAATTACTTAACGAAATCACATTTAAACAACAAATAAACTATCAATTAACTATACTGAATAGTTAAATCAACCTATAATCACATAATCATACCCCAAGAATTGGGGTTTTAGCTAGATATCTAAAAAGGTAAAAATTGTTACCAAGTTGTGTTTCCATCAACTAGGTAGGATTGATATAGTCTTTACAAAAATCTAAGATGAAGAATCTTCAACACCCACTTCCAATTTCTTAAAAATGAGAATCTTCAAATCTTCAAATCTTCAAAGCTAAGGAAAAATGTCTCTAAACTTAGTTTTTAGCTCTCAACTCAAAAATTGAATAATAACAATGATAAAAACTAAAACTGTATACTAAACTAAGAATTTAAAAATGAATTTATAGTCGCCCAAAAATGTGATGCGAAGGACCATTCGGCACAATAAGTCGTGATCGCCGATCCACTCGGCGATCCGCCCTTGGATCAGTTCCATCGCCTTTTCGCTTTGGCCTTCAACATCCTAAGGTTTTGTACTTTGGGCGATATGGCACTGTATCGCGGAACCGTTCGGCGACTCACTGACTGCTCCTTTCTATCGCCGACTAGATTTTCTCCTTCAGGGCTAAGGCACACTAGAACATTAGGCCAGATCATGGCCATTCGGCGATTCGCCCAATGGGTTAGGCGTTCCTCAAGCCTTCTTTTCTTCATTCTTTCAGCTCCCTTGTTCCTTTTTGCTCAATAGTGTCCATGCTTTGTTCCTCAATCCAAATACCTGAAATTCTAGGATTTACATCAGTTATTGGCATAAAATATGCATTTGATGACACTAAATCTATTAAAATAAAGCCCTAAATAAGTCCCAATCGTGGACTCATCACGGGTGCCGGGTTCCAAATCAATGCAAAATTCTATATCCCTATCCGGAGGCATACCAGGCAAATCAGTAGGAAACACTTCTTTAAATTCTAACACCACAGGAATAGACTCAATAGAGGGGGACTTAACCTCAACATCCCAAATATGAGTCAAATATGCCAAGAATCCCTGTCCCACCAGTTTTCTAGCCCGAATGGAGGATATGACCTTAGCTAGCTTAGGCTTGTACACCCCTTCCAACTCTAACTTTTCCCTACTGGGGATCTCTAGTGTCACATATTTCGTATTACAATTTAACACATCATAATGGAGGGAAAACCAAGTCATTGCTCAGATTATATCAAAATTAGTCATATCCAAAATAACCAACTCAGCCCAAGTCTGAAAACCCATAAAAAATAGGGCAAGCATGATACACATGGGTTACTATGAGTGACTCTCCAACTGGGTAGAAACATGGATGGGGAATAGTGTATATCACAAATCATATCAAAACCCAAGGCAATTTGTACTGATACATATGAATACGTAGAACCCGGATCAAACAAAATAGTAGCCATTCGGTCACATACAAGAATAATACTTGTGATCACTGCATCAGACACCTCCAGCTCGGTCTTGCCCAGAAAGGCATAACACTGAGCTTTGTCATCATGACGGGCAACCTCCTTGCCTGGCTACATTATTCCTCTACATGCATTACCATTTCCTCGGCCTCCACGGCCTCACAGATTTCCACCTCGCCGACCTTATGGACGCCCTCTACCATTATTACCATTGCCCTTGGGTACCACTACTCTAGTCTGCTACTACGCGGAATCCATTATGCATAGTTGGGGACAATCTCTCCTCATGTGCCCAAACTCCCCACAATCATAGCAAGTACGATCAAAAGATGGTATGCCGCTAGGTGAAGAAGCTACTCCCTGGCTATCCTGAATAAAATTTTGATGTGGAGTCCCCGAATAATTACCTGTAGAAGCGGGCATGGCGGACTGAATTGGTCGGGCTGCACGCGTCGACCTACCTGAACCTCTATAGTAAGAACCCTGAAAGTTAGTTGTGATCTTGGCCTTTTTAGCCAAAGCCTTAGCATGTCCATCATGTCTAACTCCTTCTACTTTCCTCACAAAGTTAGTCACCCCATTAAAGCTTTTTCCTGCAGAGGTAATATGAACAGACAATACATTCAACTCAGAATTTGGTCCTTTGAAGAATAGGTGAATCCTCTCCTTCTCAGTAGTCACCAATTGAGTAGCATATCTAGACAATGCATAAAATTTAGCCTCATAAGCAGCTACAGACATACTACCCTGCTCCAGAGCCATGAACTCATCCTTCTTGTGATCCCTCAAAGTCCGGGGCACATACTTTTCCAAAAATAGAGCATGAAACTATGTCCAAGTGAGTGGGGCAAAACTGATGATCTGCACTCCACATAGGCCCTCTATCACTGCTTAGCCTCACCTTAAAGCTGGAAGGTCACAAACTCTACCCCATGCTGGTGTACAATACCTAACTTGTGCACCCTCTCATAACAATCCAAAATAAACCAATAGGCATGCTCACTCTCAAAACCATGGAATACCGGCGGCTTCAACTTAAGAAACTTGGTCAACATTTCGTGCTCATTCCCAGTCATGACAGGACCCAACAAAGGATGGAAGAAGGCATCAGTACCTATAGTTCCACCCACCTTAGGGACACTGATAGCAATAGCGGGATTGGAAGGAGTTTGTGTTTCTTGAACTGTAGGATGGACTCCAGGACCTACCAGTTCTTTCAGGAAATACGTAATTTCTTGAGCTAATATTGGGTCTAAGGGAGGAATACCTGTAGTCTCAGCCTGCATCTCTTCCTCTTGTCCAACATCCTCCTCATTCTCAACCTCCACATTCTACTCTATCTCTTCATGATGTGTAAGAGGTATCTCATTTCTGGGAGCATTCTCAATTAAAGCTCCACCCCTAGCGGGTTCTACCTTTAATCAGACTCTACCTCTTGCTCTTCCTCTACCTCGACCGCGACCTCTTGCTGCGGACTCCTCAGTGGGCTCACTGACGGGAGCTACCGGCCTGACATCGTTGAACCAAGTGTTAACCATTTGCGGATAGAAAAATGAAGGAGATTAGATACCAATTCGGTCGCTAGATACTAATTGGAATCAAGTCATAGCACGAAAGGAGACAACAAAAGACGGAGAGATTTCCTAAAGCCCTATAGCCACTCGAAGAAAAGTCCAGACGTCTCTATACCATTCTGCAAGACCCTACTAGACTCATTTTGGTACATCGAGATCAACAAACCTAGGGCTCTGATAACAACTTTGTCACGACCCAGATCGTCGTGATTGGAACCCACACTAACCCTCCGGTGGGAGAACCATTACTACAACCCAAACTAAACAACTTAACAAAACACTATGCATTTAAAGATATAGAAGCATGTTTAAATGTAGAACGAAATAAGAAGTTCCCATAAACTCTGGAATTTAACAACGACTATCAAAACATTGCGGAAAATAACCCCTAGAACCTGAAAGTCAATGTACCAAAACTCTAACAATTCACAAGTCTAAGGAATAAGGGCACAACCTCGAAAGCTAAAAAAAATGAATATCTAAAGTACTAATCTAAGTCTGAAAATGGACTAACCAAAAGGAGAACTCATGGAAGCCTGGAAGAACTAGCTCACCCTTGAATTCGGTCTCGATTACTGATCTCCTAGCTGAGGTTTATCAATAGCCGCCTGAAGATGTCATGTACTCAATAAAGAACAAGCAAGTGCAGTATCTATACACAACCACCGTACACTAGTATGATGTTCACAAATATTCATTTTTGATTTCACCATGCACAGAATATATACACAGTTAACATTTCAAGAGCAATGTACAATTTCCACATTTTCAACAACAAGTAAAATATGGCAATTCAATGGTCCTCTCATGGAACCCATATCCAAACTGTTAGTGTATCGGATCTGGTACCCGATCCCAATTAGTGTGTCGAACGTGACCCGATCCTATATATACATCGGAATGTGGAATCCGATCCAAGTTAGTGTGCCGTAACATGACACCCGGTCCTTTCAACACAACCACAATCACCATCACACTCATATATACATTCTCATAATCATACAATCAAGTGTTAAATCATGGCATACATTTATTCATTCATACTCATTTCATTAGGTTTGATCAACAATGTTTCATTCACATACAAACATGCATTACAATGAAGCAATTACCAACATACATTACGCAAACAAGAAGTCAAACAATCACCTACCTCAAAACCAAGACTGAATCCTCTTAAGGTACTTGAATCTTCCATTTTCGGATTCTTTCCGCTTGTTCTAGGTCTAAAAACAATTAATATAACGCAAAGATCAATAATTAAGGTGTAATTATTCGGATTATAACAAACCCAATAACCCAAGACCAAACCCATGATCTGAATGTGCAGCTAGGGTTTTTTCCCACCATCAAATTCACTTCAAAACCGTCCCCCGATAATAATTAACCAAAAAATCTAAGTTCTACGGATCAAAAAATGGATTAGGGGAGTAAAACCCTTACCTTTAGCACCAAAAGTCGTGGAAAACTGTCAAGGTATCACATGGGGTCGTCTCTGAACTCTCAAGAATGAAACTTGCAGAAAAATAACGTGTTTGGGGTTTAATTCTGACTTAAGTCACGACTGGCCCTTCATAGCGGGACCCAACCCACCACAGTATCCCCGCCCTAGCGGAATAAATCCCTCTCTAACGGCTTGCGCGGAGACAAGACGTCGGAATTAGAGTTTCAAACCTCCATTTCACAACACACCTTTAACCCATAACGTTCAAAGACTACCCTTTCACGCTAAGATCAGTTTCGGGAGTTCCACTCGCCCGAATTCGATTCCCTAAAGTCATACAGGTCCCTTAATGTCTTAGCTATCTACTCATGTAATCAAATTCATTATTAAATCTCTCATTCATTACCAGATTTCCATAGACCTCACTGACTCATATTTCATCCAAATCTAGACTAGGCTAGGAAATCCCAAGTTAGTACAAAAAGTTTTTTCGGCCCCAATTCTTTCCCCGTTGGCTTTTTTATAATGACGGGAACAAGTCGTTATAGTTTTTGAATCCCTATCTCTCGTACAATATGCACATAATCAAACAATTATAATAATAACAATCAAAATGATTATTTTTCTTAATAAAATCTGGGCATTTTTTATTATATTTTTTGTTTATTTCTTTTATGTTTGGAAAATGTACAAAAATAATAAAATAATAAAATAAATGATATTAAATAATAATAATAATATCGATAAAAAAATACCTACTTTATTTTTATTTTTTCATGGAAAATAATAATCCTTGCTTGCATATAGGGCACAATGGCCCATATTTTATTTTCATGCCTTACAGGGCACAATAACCCCTATTTTATTTTTCATGTCTTCACAGGGCACAATAACCCATGGTTGCATATAGAGCATGATAACCCCTTTTTTATTTTCATGTCTTGATAGGGCACAATAACCCTGGTTGCATATAGGGCACAATAACCCCTATTTTATTTTTCATGTCTTCACAAGGCACAATAACTCCTATTTTATTTTTCATGTCTTCACATGACACAATAATCTCCGGTTGCATATATGGCACAATAACCCTTATTTTATTTTTCATATCTTCACAGGGCACAATAACCCCTGGTTGCATATAGGGCACAATAACCCTTATTTTATTTTTCATGTCTTCACAGGGCGCAATAACCCTTGGTTGCATATAGGGCACAATAACCCCTGACTTCATATAGGGCACAATAACTCTATTTTATTTCCATGCCTTCACAGGGCACAATAACCCCTATTTTATTTTCATGTCTTCACAGGGAACAATAATCTCTGGTTGCATATAGGGCACAATAACCCCTATTTTGATTTCATGTTTTCACATGGCACAATAACCCCTGGTTGTATATAGGGCACAATAACCCCTATTTTATTTTCATGTCTTCACAGGGCACAATAACCCCTGGTTGCATATAGGGCACAATAATTCCTATCTTATTTTTCATGTCTTCACAGGGCATTATAACCCCTGGTTGCATATAGGGCATAATAACCCCCTATTTTATTTTTCATGTCTTCACACGACACAATAACCCCTGGTTGTATATAGGGCACAATAGCCCCTATTTTATTTTCATGTCTTCACAGGGCACAATAACCCTTGGTTGCATATAGAGCATAATAACCCATGATTGTATTTTGCGCCCAAATCTCCCTTTATTTTATTCTATATCTGTATTGGGTACAAAAATAAAAATATATTAATTTTATGCCTAGTATAGGCTTTTATAGCTTTCATCAAATAACACACAAAATTTTCCTAGTGCAAACTGGGTAGAAAATTTGTTTTGTTTTGTTTTTATGGTGTGCAGGTTTCTACGTAGTAAACAAATTTGAAGTTCAAGAATAAAGACCTCATTTTGATTAGAGAATGAAGAATGTTAGATGTCAATGACATTTAAATTCGCTTTCGACTCATGTAACAACTCAACATATCATGAATCATCTTCTCAAGAAAATAAGCATTCAAGAATATCATGCGGAAGAGCGTCAACGGCTCAAGTCAAATCATAAGTTTCAAGTTTTAAATTCAAATATCAAGATCAAAGTTCGAGATCGATGTACCTATTCAAAGAGGGCGAAATGATAACCGAAGATTCAAAACGAAGACTCAGGGCTAGTGGATTAGATAAGATCTTGTATCTTTCTCATCTCTCCTATTGTATTTTGCCTTTTAATGTAATAGCAGGAGCTACGAATTGGAACCTCGACAGAACCTCACTCGACTACCTAACTTATTCTCTCGTCCCTCTATATATCTGAACTATACCTGACTCCTTACCATTAAATTAGGATAGGCAGTTTTCCTAAGTCAGGGCTCAGTCAAACCTCTTCTCTTTTACTCATTTTCACATTGTTGAATAAATATCTCGGTAAAAATTAGTCACATTTTTCACGTCTTTGCATGAAAACTCTTCTTGTTTCCAAGCAAAGAGGAGCATGCTCTGAACACATAATTTTTTATCAAACTTAAACGTTTTACACCATTTTTAATATATAAATATTATTATTTCAATAGGTTTATATTTAAAATAAATAAAATAAAAAATCTGAAAATTACAACAAATTATATGTTCTCTTTATATTTAAATTTTATCAGTCTAAAATAATAGTATATGTTATAAAAAAAAGAGTCCTAAAATATTACCTTACCCTTTTTCTTAATCACCCTCAAACTCACATAACTTATTTCTCCTAAAAATCCTCCTCCCAATTATTTTTATTATTTTTATCACCATGATTGCACGATTTTTTTTCTTTTCTTCACATCCCACGTTTTTGCTCTAGGCATGGGAAGGAAGGAGAAATAGATTTCTAGCGCAAGGTTGACGACAACTCGTTGATTCCCGGCCGAAATCCACCGTCTCGTTGTTCGAAAGCCAGGATTGGTGATACAAACCCTTTGCAGCTGATTGGCGCCTAGGTAGGCTAGGATTCCTTACTTGATTAGTCGTAAAGTCGTTCCCATTGCGTAGTATATTGCTAATTGATGGTAGAATTCATGTTTAGGTCTTCGGTCACAGTAAAAGGGATGATTGTACATGTACTCCTAATTGTTAATCTTGATGTGTATTGTGGGGGAAAGTCGTGTCCTGTGAACTAGGGGAAGATGATGGTTTGACTTCTTGTTTGTGTTATATATGCTTGTTAATGGCTCTATTGTATGCATGTATGTATGGGAATAGAGAAGCATGAACCGAACCTTATGAAACGACTAAGTATGGACTCGCCACCATTGGAAAGAGGGCTCAGAGATCTTTCATTTGATATCTTGTGAGTTGTGGGTCTCCTAACTCATCCTGTACTGATAGTTGTGGTCGTTTGAAGTTGACCCAAAACTTATAAGAACTAAGGAATGACTGGAATGAATTCTCTTTAATTCTTTTTGGAATTCAAGGTGCTATATCTAGTGACCTGACCTTAATGCTTTAAGAAATTTTAAATTCCTTGGTAAAATCCTACTTACAACGAAGAAGGGTTCGAGTCTTAGTTCAAAAAATTTCTGGGGTGTTACATAACAAGATCAAGAATGATCAAGACCACCAGATTCAAGATCAAGCTTGAAACCCTTGAATTCAACTAGAAGTCAAGTTCAAGTTCATCGAAGATTCAAGAACAAGCTCCAAAGCCCTTGAATCCAAGATCAAAATAAAGTTAAAGATCAAGATCAAGATAACATTCAAGTTCAAGATCAAGATCAAGTTCAAGTTCTAGACAAATTCAAGATCAAGCTAAAGAGCCCTTGAATTATATCCGTAAAGGCGAATTCAGAGGAATCATGGAGATTGTAACACTCGCACTTTAAACCAATAAAAAGATTGTTGCATAATTTTTCATTCTTGATTATTATTATCTGGACGCGAATTTTATTGTCTGCAATATGAAGTAACAATTCACTATTTTTTTAAAGGGATATTTGACAGTCATTCAATCGCTAGTTAATGAGTACGATTCCACCTTGAGACATTGACTTTTCTTTATTACAAGAGAAAATTTGTTAACAAATGATCGCATATTAGCCAATTCCAATTCATGATCACTTAATTGTTGTTAAATCCTCATCTACTGTCTATGTGTTTGGTAGAGTGTATACGAATAATGTTAAATAGAGTGTATTAGGAATGTCTACATTAGCACTGCATGTAATAGTTATGCTTGCATTAATTATACATAAATTATATTTATGCATCGTTTGATTTGATGTATTAAAAATAGCATGCATTGCATAATGTTGGAAAAGATATAATAAGAGGTTTTGAGGGGTAATTTGGGTCTTTAATCATGCTAGTGCATGCATTAAATCATGGTTAATACCTGCAAATTCATGGTATTAGTAATACATACATTAACAGACAATAGATTGTATAACTAATGCAATCATTACTTATACATAGATTACAAAAGAGTACCGAATAAGGTATTAGTAATACACAAGGCTAATATATGCATTGCTTTTCTTAATACACTCTACCAAACGACCCATATATGCATTATTTCTAGAAAATGTTTTTCAATTTTTCCATATTTGATTGGCTTAAAATGTTTGGAAAATATTTTCCAAATCAACTCATTTTCCTCAAATTTAGGAACATGACATGCCTTCCAAAATTGAGGAAAACATTTTCTAAAACTCTACTTCATCCTTTAATTTTTTTTCTTACCCTACCCATACCCCGTTCCCAACCCCCCTCCTTCAAACAATAAAATAAAAAAATAAAAAAATATTTTTGAAATTATTTCAAATTTTAAGATTTTTCTTACCTCACCCAACCCCTACTAATCTTACCCCCGACACGCCCAAAAATAATATTGCTTTTGAAAAATATTTTTTAAAAAAATTAATTTGGTACGCCACTCCCCCTGTCCCCCCCCCCCTGCCCGCCCTGCAACCAAGCCACCCCGCATCAATTTTTTTAAAAATTATTAATTTTAGGAAATATTTCAAATTTTAAAATAATTCATTTTTAATGCTATCCTCCTACCCCCTTATCCCTCCACCCCCCACACATGTCATTCCCATCAAAAAATAATTTAAGAAAAAAATTTATTTTTGGGATATATTTCAAATTTTTAAAAAAAATCCTTTTTATACCACTCCAACCCTACACCCCCCCCCCCGCGCCACTCCCACCAAGACCACCCTGTAATATATATATATATATATATATTGAAAAAAATTCATTTTTTATGCTATACTTACCCCTTCCCCCCCACCCCCCAAACCAAACTACTTTTTGGAAGATATTTCAAATTTTTAAAAATTCATTTTTTACGCCAACTGTACTCATACCCTCCTACCCCTCCACCCCTCCCCCCCCCCCGGCGCACCACCACCATCAAAAAATTATTTTTTAAAATTCGGAACGCATAGATGACAACTTAAGCCAAGGGCACATATATGTATTACGTCTTTAATATAATTAGTCTTCCAATATGTTTTCAGTCTTGTAATTTTAACATTATAAATTTTAATTCAATATGATAATACTCATTTAAGCATGCATGTGAATAGACTTAAAAATATTAGCTGCTTAGTTATTTTCACATAAAAAGTTATTTTCTAAATTTAGCATATGTGTTAAAGTTGAAGGTAATTCAAAAAAATTGGAATTTTTCATGAATACTTATTTAGAATTATATTAATTAGAACTCTTTCGATAATCTATGCATTCCATCTTCTCCTCGTTCTTTTATTCCTTTCAGTGATAAACCAGAGAACTTAATGATGAAGAGTTCATACAGTTTATACCTCCCCCTCTTTATAATTTGGTGCTCAACTGCATTTATTTCTGGTCAAAAATCTAAATCACAAGCACTGAGCGGTAACGTCATTAATATTTTCTTCCGTAAGTTTTGAGTTGTGGGTCGCCCATGTGGACCGACCTTATCCAAACCAAGAAATTGTCTGATAAGAGATAAGAACTACTTATCTCTTATTTGAAAAAGAATGGGGGAACATTTATTAAAACTGAAAAACTTCCCAACTCCTTTTAATAAGAGGATTTATTCCTTTACAGTAAAAGGTGAGACAGACAACGTAAAAAATAAAATACAACAAAAGATAACACAAATTAGAAGAAAAAAAAGGACTTTTTCTGTCTGAAAATAGACATTTAGTTTGTGAATCAAACTTTGCTTCCTAGTGATTCAAAGCAGGACTTTGGAGCAATCGACTTCTGCTACAAAATATAAGGTGCACAATTCGTCGATTTCTTTCTATATATCCAACAAATGGTATCAGAGCTAGATTGTTTTGCTCTTTATTTGAAAATTGTTTCTTGTAATTTGTTGTTATAAGATAGTTGTTAATAATATCTGTCAAAATTTGTGCAAGAAGGCTCTTAAAATAAATAAGAGAATACGTGTCACTCACTTGTAAGAAAGCATAAGAGAACTGAAAATTAGAACTCATTATTGTGTCTTTTGATTTTGAAACAGATATGTTATCTGAACCCCGCGAATTTGGGATTTATTTTGTTTCTTTCATGAATTTTCAAAGAAGTAAAAACAATTCATGTTGAAAATATGATTCGGAAAACAAAAAGAAAGGGGTAGATGATTTTTTTCCCAACATATCTAATGTTATCAACTGTTCTTTAAAGGAGAGGAAAAAAAATTGTGCGTAAGGTTTTTTTTATGAATGTTTTTTTAGTTTTTTTTAGATGATATATGACCTACTTATAGTAAAAAAAAATGGCCCAAAAGTTGGCTTCCACAGTTGTTTAAGAAAAAAAATTAGGTAATGTTCTTTATTGAGTTTTAAAACGGTCTCTTTTTCCCTTATTTCCTCAAAAGTTGTTCCTTAAAAAAAGTATTAGTACTATTTTTTTCTTTTATATATAAAGACAAGATCAAGTTCTATTGAAACTTTATTTTTTAGAAAATAGCATGTAGCTTAAATTAAATATTTATTTATATGAAAGAGTAGTCACTATTAATTTTGCCTACCATTGAAATTAATTTGCAGTAAGTTGTACAATTTTTTTGTATGCAAAAACTTATTACTTGTACTTGGATTATTAATAGTACCTCTTACTTCAATAGTTTTTGAGGAAAATTATTTAATGGCTATGGCGGATCTATAGTTTAATTTTGGGCGATTAAAAATATGAATTATATTTTTTTACTTTGATAAATAAATTTTATATATATACTAATTTTGATGCACGTGCGTTGCACGTTAATATAAAACTCTGTATTAAATTAATAATAATGTGTATATTAATAAATTAAAAATAAAGTAAACAATTATAAAATGAATGATAAAGTATACGTTCCTATGAATAGTGTATGTAAGCTTTCTTATTATTACAATTGAAAGTTAGTCACTTTTAAAATATTTTAGTTACACATCCTCTTAAATATACTGTCTCCCCCCTCCCCATAGTGCATTAATTTGTTATTATTGTATTGTTGTTCTAACTTTTAATATAATATAATATAAATAAATATTGATGGAAAATATAAAAGATATACTAAATTGGATATTTTTAGTTTGAATATTATATTAATTAACATTCATGTTAGGGAATGTTCAAATTTCATTGAACTTTGAGATTGTCAACGTGTGAAAATCAAACGTGAGTTTGTAAGAATAGAAAACATAAAAAAAGCGTAGTTTAAAAATGTGAAGAAACCCCTTCATATATTGTTAACAAAGAGTGGTATGAGAATGTGCATATTGTTTCTATCATAAAAGTCACAACAATTTGAAAATGTCACAACTAATCGGAAAAGTCAAAACTCTTTGGAAAAGTCGTAATCATTCAATGTGAAATGGTGTCTTCTTTTAGTATAATATAATATAATATAACATAAATAAATAGGTAAATATATAAAATATAGAAGATATACTAAATTGGATGTTCTAAGAAGAAGAAGAACAATGAAAAATTTCAAAAAATTATAGTTAAATATTTGAGGAAACCCCTCTTTTTATAGCCAACAAAGGATAGTGCATAAAAAAATTTATTATTGTTATAAAAAAAGTGTCACAACACTTTAGAAAAGTCACAACACTTCAAAAAGGTCACAACTCATCGGAAAAGTCATAATTGTTTGAAAATGTCACAACCATTCAGAAAAGTGACAACTCTTCGAAAAAGTCGCAACCCTATAGCAAAGTCACAACCCTTCGAAAAGGTCACAACTCATCGAAAAATTTATAACTCTTTGGAAATGTCACAACCCTTCAATGTGAAAAGGTGTTTGTTTTCAATATAATATAATATAATATAAATATATAAAATAAAAAATATTTTTATATAAGATATACTATATTTGGTGTTTTAAGTTGTTGGTATTATAATAATTTATCATTTAAGTTATGTAGTTCATTATTTTGAGTTAGTATAGAAGATAGAAAAGATAGATATAGATTTATCTAATTTAAATTTGATATGATATTTTATGTAATAATCCGAAAAGTAATCTTTAGAAATGTTCGTAAAAATTATAGTTTTATCCCTCCCGATAGTTGTCCCGAGTCATTTATGATTAGTCGATGAAGTTAGTTTGAGAACTTTAAATTATTCGATAACTACAGTTACTTAATTGATGGGTATATATTAAATAATTTATTTATTTAATTGATGGTTAATGGGAAATGTCATAATTTATTTAATACCTATACTACTTTACCCATATTAAAATAAATTAATAGGGTTTGTCACTTTTAGTACATAAATAATTTAGAAAACAAAAGAAAGAAAAACAAGAAATTGCCTGCACAAAGCTTTGCGGCGGCCAGCGTAGGAGTTGCCCAATTTTTCGTCCAGGTAGATGTTAACAATGCATTAATATGTGAATGTGTGAATATGCATATAGATAATTATATAATAAGTTATTATTATAGGTGGGAAAGTGAAAGAAGAGGAAATTAATTTTGTCTTAGAAGTTCGTGTATACTACTGTTAGTTTATACTTTGAGATAATGGAAAATCATGCTTCCTTATGGTATGTGTTGGGGAGTAATGGTACTTGGTGATGGGTTGAGTTGTCCATATTGAATAATTCTAATGATGAAAAAGGGGTAATAAAAGGCAATGTGATTAATTGTTGGTGTGTGATGTGTTGAGAATGGTTTGAAAGACTTATTCACTCATTGTTGATGTTGTATCACGATTGTGTTTTTGTGAATTGTGCATTGTTATTAAAATGGTCATCTCCTCATTATTTGTGTGAATATGTCATTTGCGTTGGCTCTGAGACATGGTTGTGATAAGTGTTATGTGATAAGAGGATGTACCATTTCGATGGACGTGTCGCACGCTGCGACGGATACTATATATCGAGGAACGTATCGCACACCGCGATGGATACTATTATCGAGAGACGTGTCACGCCGCAATGGATGCAGTCCCTCATGGTCCCGGACTGAGAGACAGCGGGTGTGTATTATTAAGTCAGACATGCATAGCTATACTTGACATTGCATTTCATTGCATTGCATATCTTTATCGTGGGTGAACTTGACCTTTTGTGTTGCTGATCTTGTGAGTGCCTTACTGGGAACTTGTGTTTGATGAATATTGAGTTTGTTGTTGAGAATATATAATTGTTAGAATGTTGTTGTTGAGCTGTGAGCTATGTAAATTGTGAACTATTAGGTTGGGCTGGTTTTATGCAAGTGATAGTCGTGATTGATGAATATTGAGCTGGTTGTTGAGGATATGTAATTGTTAGAGTGTTGTTGTTGAGCTGTGTGCTATATAAATTGTGAACTGTTAGTTGGACTGGTTTTATGTAGGTTGTAGTTGTGGAGGTTCAGTTGGGCTGTAAGGAGTACTTGTATTCTATTCTCTTAGCTTGTGTTTAAAAGTTTATTTGCTGAGTATCGTGTGGTTTGGTACTCACCCCTTGCTACTACATTTTTTTGTAGGTTACTAGCCCGGACCTTTGTGATAATTTCTCTTCTATCTGAGGCTTCTTGTGGAGGTTTGTGAGGTAGATGCTTGTCATCTCAGCGGACCTTCTTTCTCCTTATATATGATCTTGTTCTATTCTAGAAACAATGTCATTTGAGACTTGTATTTTCTTTCAATTTTGTTATAACACATTAGAAGCATGTACACGTGACAACCAGGTTTTGTGGTATTTTTAAGTTGATTATAAATTTCCGCATTCTATCGTAAAGGCTGAGTTTCAGGCTGACTTGTCTTGGTTGGATAAGACGAGTGTCATCACGTCCATTTTTGGGTCGTGACATTTTAGCTAATAAAGAAGACTTTTAGTTTAAGGATATGTATAATATATAAAAATGTCTTTTAACTTTGTGGTCTTAAAGATGCACCCCAACAACCAAGGAAAAAGAACATTCATATTAATCTGAATATAAATGAAAGTACAACAAATAAATTGGAAACATAGGAGTACTTATTAAATCTAGTTTAGACACTTCAAACAAGTTCTTGATCAAAAAAATCTCTCCAACAGTTTGAGACTCTTTACAGCTTGAATACCAAGTTGTAGTTTGTGCAAAAGAAAATCATTAAACTTCTTGTGAAGTAGAAGTTGTTGCAATAATATATTTACGGTAATGAGAATTTGTACATATTTGGACTCTTCAAACAAGTGTTTGATCAATTCCTTTTTCTCCAATAGTTTGAGACTTTTCACAACTTGAATACAAAGTTGTAGTTTGTGCAACAGAAAATCATTGAACTTCTTGTTAAGTTGAAGTTGTTGCAAAAATATATTTATGGCTATGAAAATGAGTACATATTAGTTATCTATATAGTCTTCTCGTTTGAAGTTGAGTTATTCTATTCTTCTTGTTGCATCATTTTTTTGTTGATATATTTAATTTAGCCACATAAAATATTGTAATTGCATAATTAAACTACTATCACAATCTTTCTTGTGTTAAGAAGAAGAATAAAAAAGGTACAAAATTCAAAGTGTGAGAAAACCCCCATATTTATAGACAACAAAGGATAGTATGAAAATGTGCTTATTGTGACTTATCAGATAAGTCACAATCCTTCAGAAAAGTTACAACTTTTCGAAAATGTCACAACTCATCGAAAAAGTCACAACTCCATCGAAAAGTTACAACCCTTAAGAAAAGTCACTACCCATCAATAATATAAATATACAACATATTTACTAAAATGAGTGTTTTAAGTTGGGGGTATTATGGTAATTTAATATTCAAGTTAGGGAGTTCATTCAAAGTAGTACATATTTATAACCCCCTCACCCCGCCACCCCTCACCCAGGCCATTTCCGTAAAAAAAAAAATTTAAGAAAAAAATATTTTATGGAAAATATTTCAAATTTTAAAAAAATCAGTTTTTACGCCAACTGCACTCCTCCCCCCTACCCCCAGGCGCGCCACCACCATCAAAAAAATTATTTTTAAAAATTCGGAGGGCATAGATGAAAACTTAAGCCAAGGGCACATTTATGTATTACGCCTTTAATATATTTACTCTTCCAATTTGTTTTTAGTACTGTAATTTTGATATTATAAATTTTAACTTAATATGATAATACTCTATAAGCATGCATGTGAATTGTCACACCCCGAGCCTACACCCTGGGCGGGACTGACACTCGAGAACCATTGCTGGCCCCAAGCGAACCCTTGGCCTGGCTTACTTACTCAGCAGAAGACTTAAACATCAGAAATAACTCAAATAAGGAACTTATGAAATAACATAGAATGCCTTTTAAAGAAATCATTCAAACTAGCCGAAATGGCTACTCAAGTCTCATAGCAAAACATTTGAAATACAAAGCTAAAGGACTCATAACTAACTGTCTGACTGTCTATGAACCCTCTAAAACAAAGAGAGATGTCGGGACAAGACCCACGATATCCTAATGAACTAAATACTAAAAAGCAATTAAAGGAGTCCTCCGGAAGCAAGAAGGCTCACTAACAAACTCTGAGTGCTCAACTGGATCTATGAGGCGCTGGATGATGATTCTGGTTACCTGTGTCTACATCATACAACGATTCAGGCCAAATGACGTTAGTACATTGAATGTACGAGTATGCGAGGGGAACACTAAAACATAACGTAAGCTTGAAAAGAATCTGAACGGAACACTTACCTTGACTTTACTCAACTCATGAATAACTTAACTCAATATAAAGAAATAAAACACATGCAATATATGGAAAACTTTTGAAATAGTAGAAAAGAAACTCAGTTTGTTAAAGAAATGCAATAATAACTCAACTTACTCATATAATAAAGTAATGTAATTTTTGTGGGAGTTTTTATAACCGACAACCACCACTATGAGCCTAAGTAGTGATACATCGTCTTGCCTACGCTGCTAGAACTTTCCTATACTTTGCCGTCATATAGGTTGCCTTAACTATGTGGATCCACTAGTCTATGCTTAGAAGCACTAAGGAATCATCTAAAAAGTTTGATCCTTTACTACCCATGATGGCTAGTTTATGGAGACTTGAGTTATTATGTACTCGCGTCCCCATATCGGTGCTCAATAATACTCCCAAAATGTACTTAGCTCATATGTTTTTAAAACAAAACTTCTTTCTTTGGTTTGAGATAATTACTCAAAACTTAGCTTAAAAGCTCTCTTGGAATCGATGTTCCCTTTCTTGCTCAAATGTGAAAACATTTCTAACTTTTGGGAATACTTAGTTCTCGTATAATCTTTTAAGAAATGAACTTTTACTCTTTACTTTTTACTCAACTCAAAGCTTAAGTCTTAAAACAAAGTTAAAATGTTTGTAAAATACTTTTGGAAAACTCTTTGAACTTCTTTTGACTTAACTCTTAACTTCTTGACTTGACTCTTAACTTTCCTTGAATTGAATTATTGATTCAACGTTCATGATCTCATGTTTATGGATGATTTCATGATGTTTAGACGTACCTTAGAGTGTTGGAATCATCTAGGAAACACAGGTACGTTGCTATGGAACTAGTACAGAAAGAAGGGGGAAATGGGATGAACTGGCGTCCCTGGCGCTCTGAGAGGCGCGAGGCGCCAGAGCAAAAACTTCAGAGGGATGGGGTAGGGTACTCTGGCTGGCGCGGCTCCCCAGAGCCCAAATTTCAGAGGTTCCCTCTTGGGGCTCTGAGAGGGGCGGCACCCTAGGCCCTTGCCCAAGTGCACTCCGACTTTTCTCCTTTGTTTTTCAACTCTAAACCCCCTATTTCAACTTAGTTCTTTCCCCAAACATTTAGAATCGATTATGCCCTCAATATATACAATATTCAACTCAAAATGACACCCAAATACATGAATTAAACTCAAGAACTTCAACAACACTCAACCCACAAGAATTCGAACGAAATTTCTTTAAGAACTCATATGATTTACTTTCAAATCAATATATCTTCGTTGAATTGAATCATGATTGTTGCGTGGGTGAACTAACACAATGCTATGTGATCTCACATACCTCATAGGGATCACCCCTTGAAGAAATCCACAAGCGGTTCTTGAAGAACTTGACGATTCTTGCTCCTTCTCCTCTTTTCTCCTCTTTTTTTCTCTTCTCTCAAAACCCTAATTTAGTCTTCAGAAGCGTAAAATGAATCCTATCAGTTTAGACCCCAATTAATTAGCAAAAAACGAAATTAAGTCATGGGATATGGAAAAGACCATAATGCCTTTCTAAAATCCAGATTAGACTTTCCTTATTTGAACAACCCAACTTCAAATGGGCATATCTCACTCATATGAACTCAAAATCGCGCAAACTCGGCGGCGTTGGAAAGATAATTCCAAGATATTTCCTATGGGATCTGGGAGCACACCTAACTTATCCGAAGCTAGGAGTTATGGTCGTTTGAATTTGACCGAAAACTCTAACTTACATATTTAACAAATTTTCCAGATTTTTTATATTCTTTCCAAAAATGACTATTTCCAATTTTAAATTTCTTTCTAGTTCTTTCAATTAGCGAGATGTTACAATATCTCCCCCTTGGAACATTTTTCCTCGAATGAGATTACTCTTACAAGGCTAAGGGTGTAACATCTAACATTCAGTTCCAACACCCAACAAGCAATGCAAATACAACCTGCCAACTGAAAAATTAAAGAGTACTAAGAAGAGGATTAGTACCTTGGTCTGGAATTTCTCCGGTTTCAAAGAGATGTAGATATCTCTTTTTCATATCTTCCTCAGCTTCCCAAGTAGCTTCCTCAACAAACTGATTCCTCCAAAGAACTTTGACTGATGCTACCTCCTTTGGTCTCAACTTGAGAACTTGGTGATCTAGAATCTGAATAGGAATCTTCTAATAATATAAACTATCCTCCAATATATTCAGTTGGTATGATCAATGAAGGATCGCCCATGCACTTCTTCAACATGGAGATGTGAAATTCGGATAAACCGCTGCTAACTCTTATTGTTGCTCTAACTCATAAGCAACATTACCAACCCTTTTGGATATTCTGTAAGGGCCAATATACCAGAGACTAAGTTTCTCCTTCTTACCATATCTCATAACACCCTTCATGGGTGAAACTTTCAAGAATACCCAATCATCTACTTCGAACTCTAACTCTTTTCTCCTAACATCAGTGTAGGATGTCTGACGACTCTAGGGTGTTTTCAATCTCGCTTGAATAACCTTCACCTTGTCCATAGCTTGATGAACTAAGTGTGGTCCTATCAACCCTGCTTCACCAACTTTAAACCACCCAATAGGAGATCTGCATCTCCTCCCATAAAGAGTTTCATAAGGAGCCATCTGGATGCTAGAGTGGTTGTTATTGTTGTAAGCGAACTCAATGAGAGGTAGGTTATCATCCTGATTCCCCTTGAAATCAATCACATAGGCCCTCAACATATCCTCTAAGGTCTGAATAGTACGCTCTGCTTGACCATCTGTCTAAGGGTGAAAAGCAGTAGTTAAGTTCACCATTAAACCCAAGCCTTTCTGAAAAGATTTCCAGAACTGTGTAGTAAATTGTGCACCTCTATCTGAAATAATCGAAACTGGCACCCCATGAACTCTCACTACCTGTTGAATATACAACTTAGCATAATCCTCTACTGTATAGGTAGTCTTTACCGGCAAAAAGTGGGCTGATTTGGTCATTCGATCAATAATCACCCATATAGAATCATACTGCCTGCAAGACCTTGGTAAACCTATGATGAGGTCCATATTAATCATCTCCCACTTCCATTCTGGAATCTCTATATTCTGAGTAAAACTACCAGGCCTTTTATTCTCTACCTTTACTTGTTGTGAATTCGGACACTTAGCAACAAATTCTGCAATGCTCTTCTTCATACTACTCGACCAATACACTTCTCTCAAATCGCGATACATCTTTGTGGAACCCGGATGAATAAAATATCTGGAGCTATGAGCTTTTCCATGATCCTCTCTTGGAGTTCATCTACCTTTGGTACACACAACTTACCTTGATACCTCAACACACCATCTCCCCTTTGTTCAAAAGCCATTACTTTTTGCTTATGAACATTTGACTTCAATTCAAGCAAAATAGGATCTTGGTCTTGCTTCTCTTTCACTTCAGACACTAAAGATGATTCAGCCTCATTCATGACCACTACTCCTCCTTTTGTGGAATCCATTAGTCGAACTCCTAAGCGTGCATGTCTATGCACATCTTTTGCTAACTCTCTCTTGTCTTCCTCAACATGGGCGGTACTACCCATAGACATCCTGCTCAAGGCATCCACAACAATATTAGCCTTACATGGGTGATAGAGAATACTCATGTCATAATCCTTGAGTAATTGTAACCACCTCCTCTGTCTGAGATTAAGCTCTTTCTAAGTAAATACATATTGAAGACTCTTGTGATCCGTGAATACATCTACATGAACACCATACAAATAATGGAGCCATATTTTCAACACAAATACTACGGCAGCCAACTCTAGATCATGGGTTAGGTAATTCTTCTCATGAACTTTCAACTGTCTGGAGGCATAAGCTACAACCTTGCCATTTTGAATCAACACAAAACCCAAACAAACTCTAGACGCATCACAATACACTATGAAACCTTAAGTACCTTCTGGTAAGGTCAATACTGGGGCAAGAGTCAATCTCCTTTTCAATTCCTGAAAGCTTTTCTCACCAGCCTCAAACTATTGAAATTTCACTATTTTCTGAGTCAACTTGGTCAAAGGGGATGAATTAGATGAGAACCCCTCTACGAACCTTTTATAAAAACCAGCCAATCTGGAGAAACTCCTAATATCAGTTAGATATTTCTCTATTTTTTGGGTATCAACTTTAATCCCTCTCCAGAAATTATGTGGCCTAAGAATGCCACAGACTCAAGCCAAAACTCATATTTCAAGAACTTAGCATACAACTCCCTATCCTTTATAGTTTGGAGAACTACTTTGAGATGGCTAGCATGATCTTCCTTATTCCTCGAATAGATTAGTATGTCATCAATAAAGACGATAACAAACATATCTAAATAAAGTTCGAATACTCTATTCATAAGGTCCATGAATGCTGCAGGCGCATTGGTCGAACCAAATGACATAACTAAAACTCATACTGACCATAACGGGTCCTGAACGCTGTCTTTGGAATGTCACACTCCCTTACTCTTAACTAATGGTAGGCCGATCTAAGATCTATCTTAGAGAAATAGGTAGCACCCTAAAGTTGATCAAAGATATCATCAATTCTCGGAAGAGGATACTTATTCTTGATGGTAACCCTATTCAACTGGCGATAGTCTATACACATCCTAAGGGAACCATCCTTCTTTCTCACAAATAAGACCGGAGCGTCCCAAGGGGAGACACTTGGAAAAATAAAGCCCTTATCAAGGAAATCTTTCAACTGTTCTTTAAGTTCTTTCAACTATGTTGGAGCCATTCTATATGGCGGAATAGATATAGGACGAGTATCTGGAAGGATATCTATACCGAAGTCTATTTCTCTCTTAGAGGGACTCCGGAAGATCATCAAGAAAGACTTCTGAAAACTTACTCACAATTGGAACTAACTCAATATGAGGTGTCTCAAAACTGGAATCCTTAACTCGGACTAAGTGATAGACACAACCCTTGGAAACTAACTTTCTCGCCTATAGGTATGAAATGAAATGACTCTTAGGCACTGCTGAACTACTACTCAACTCTATAATTGGCTCATTAGGAATTTGGAACCTAACAACACCAGTTCTACAATCAACGGAGGCATAACAGGCATGAAGCTAGTCCATACCTAGAATAACATCAAAATCTACCATGTCTAACTCAATTAAATCATCCATGGTGTCCTTGTGATTGATTGAAATGACACAATCACGATATACTCGCTCAGCTAGAATAGACTCCCCAACCGGTGTACAAACACAAAAGGGTTCACAAAGTTTCTCAGGGAGGACATCAAAGTTCATTGCAACATAATGGGTTACAAAAGATAAACTTGATCTTCGGTCTAGCAAAGCATAAACATCAAGAGTAAAGACTTTGATCATACTAGTGACAACATCTGGAGAATTCTCTTGCTCGTGACGACTAGTGATCGCATATAGGCGATTTAGTCCTCTGTCAGTACTGAAAGTAGCTCCTCTAGGTGTAACCCTTTCTGGTGGAGCAACTGATAAAGATTGGACTGTATTGCTCTGATTCCCATTTCCTTGCCGATTCTTAGGGAACTCTTTAATGAAGTGACCCTCTTGTCCACACTTGAAACAACCTATACAGCCATCGTGACACTTACCTGGGTGGGTTCTACCACACTTAGCACATCCAGGATCCCAGTTACCTCCTTGTACCACACTACCCTAAGACTGTGCAGGTCTAGCTTTGAAGTGCTGTGAATTCTGACTATTGTACTCACATTTGTTTTTGGGTGCAGGTGCACTAGCAGATGATAGAGCAGGTCCCTTTTGCTTTTATTGGGAAGAAGGCTGGTTAGCATTATTTCTTTGCTGCCCGGACTCATTCCCGGACGTCTTAGCCTTCTTATTTCTGAATTCCTCCCTATTCCTCCGCTTCTCCTCCTCAACCTGCTGCACATAGACCATTAACCTCGATATATCCTTGTCTCCAATTAGCATCACTGCCCTTCCCTCTTTGCTTGACAGACGAGACAACCCAATAACAAACAGGCTCATCCTGCTTCTCATATCTGCAACCATCTCCGGATCATAGCGGGAAATTGGGTGAACCTCAAACCATACCATGGACACTTAGTGAATCCTACTTAAGGGTGAGAAACTCTCGTACCTTGACCTCTCTACATTCGCGAGGGAAGAAACTCCCCAAGAAGGACCTCTCAAAACAATCCCAATTTGCAGGTGGTGCTCTCTCAGCTCTACCCTTCTTCCACTGGTCAAACCAATTCTTAGCAACACTCCTCCATTGATATGCAGCTAGTTCAACTTTCTCAGCATTGGCAACGTGTATGACCTCAAATACCTTTTGCAATTCCTCAATAAATTTCTCCGGATCCTCAATAGTGCTTGAACTAGTGAAACTTGGAGGATTCAACCTCAAGAACTCTCGGATCCTTGAAGTATTAGCCACTTCCTATCTAGACTCTCTTTGTTGTCCAACCTGGTTAGTCACCGTTTCGCTTAACATTCTTATCGCTTCCCTGAACTTAGCATGGGTGACTACCCCTTAGGGTTGCACTTCAGGTGCATTAGGTACCCCTTGCTCCTCAACATTCTTCCAAGCACGATGACCTCAGACAACTCTTCATGAAGGCATGATTAACTGAAACACGCGCATTCACAAATTAGAAGAAACTTCATAGAGATTAACTCTATCGCACAAAATAAATGTGAAAGAAGTGAGATAATTTCCTAAGTGTTGTAGCCTCCTAATTATAGATGTGGCGCGCTTCACACTAATAACTAGGACTCTACAAACACAGCTTCATAGACTCCCTAGGACTTTTGAACTCTGTGCTTTGATACAAAGTTTGTCACGCCCCGAGCCTACACCTTGGGTGGGACTGGAACTCGAGAACCATTGCTGGCCCCAAGAAAACCCTTTTCCTGGCTTACTTACTCAGCGGAAGACTTACACATCAGAAATACCTCAAATAAGGAACTTATGAAATAACTTAGAATGCCTTTTAAAGAAATCATTCAAACTAGCCGAAATGACTACTAAAGTCTCATGGAAAAACATCTGAAATACAAAGCTAAAGGACTCATAACTAATTGTCTGACTGTCTATGAAGCCTCTAAAACAAAGAGGGATGTCGGGACAAGACCCACAACATCCTAATGAACAAAATACTGAAAAAGTAATAAAAGGAGTCCTCCGGAAGCAAAGAGGCTCACCAACAAACTCTGAGTGCTCAACTGGATCAATGAGGCGCTGGATGATGATCCTGGTTACCTGTGTATGCTTCATAAAATGATGTAGGCCAAATGGCATTAATACATTGAATGTACGAGTATGCGAGGGGAATACTAAAACATAACGTAAGCTTGAAAAGAATCTGAAAGGAACACTTATCTTGGCTTTACTCAACCCATGAATAACTTAACCCAATATAAAGCAATAAAACGTATGCACTATATGGAAAGATTTTAAAACAGTAGAAAAGCAACTTAGTTTGTTAAAGAAATGCAATAACAACTCAACTTACTCATATAATAAAGTAATGTAATTTTTGTTGGAGTTTCTCTAACTGACAACCACCACTATGAGTCTAAGTGGTGATACAACGTCTTGCCCATGCTGCCAGAACTGTCCTATACTTTGCTTTTTTATAGGATTCCTTAACTAAGTGGATCCACTAGTTTATGCTTATAAGCACTAAGGAATCACCTAAAAAGTATGATCACTTACTACCCATGATGGCTAAATGGTTTATGAAGACTTGAGTTATTATGAACTCGCGTCCCCATATCGGTGCTCAATACTACTCCCAAAATGTACTTAGCTCATATGTTTTTAAAACAAAACTTCTTTCTTTGGTTGGAGATAATTACTCAAAACTTAACTTAAAAGCTCTCTTGGAATCGATGTTCCCTTTCTTGCTCAAATGTGAAAATATTTCTAACTTTTGGGAATACTTAGTTCCCGTATAATCTTTGAAGAAATGAACTTTTACTTTTACTCTTTACTCGACTCAAAGCTTAAGTCTTAAAACAAAGTTAAAACGTTTCTAAAAGACTTTGGGAAAACTCTTTGAACTTCTTTTGACTTAACTCTTAACTTCTTGACATGACTCTTAACTTTCCTTGAAATGAATTATGGATTCAAGGTTCATGATCTCATGTTGATGGATGATTTCATGATGTTTAAATGTACCTTAGAGTGTTGGAATTAACTACGAAACATAGGTACGTTGATAAGGAACTAGTACATAAAGAAGGGAGGGGGGGAGGATGGGATGAACTGGCGTCCCTGGCGCTCTGAGAGCTGCGGGGGGTCAAAGAAAAAACTTCAGAGGGCTGGGGTGGGGCGCTCTGTCTAGCGCGGCACCCCAGAGCCCAAACTTCAGAGGTTCCCTCTTGGAGCTCTGAGAGGGGCGGCGCAATATATGGGAAGCTTTTAAAATAGTAGAAAGCAACTCAGTTTGGTAAAGAAATGCAATAACAACTCAATTACATATAAAGTAATATAATACTTTAGAAGTTTCTCTAACCGACAACCATCACTATGAGACTAAGTGATGATATATCGTCTTGTCCACGCTGCAAGAACTATCCTATACTTTTCTGTCATACAAGACGCCTTAACTAAGTGGATCTGCTAGTCTATGCTAAAAAGCACTAAGGAATCATTTAAAAAGTATGATCATTTTCTATCCCTGATGGCTACATGGTTTATGGAGACTTGAGTTAATATGAAATTGCGTTCCTATATTGGTGCTCAATACTACTCCCAAAATATACTTAGCTCATATGTTTTTAAAACAAAAACTCTTTCTTTGGTTTGAGATAATTACACAAAACTTAGCTTAAAAGCTCTCTTCGAAATCGGTGTTTCCCTTCTTGCTCAAATTTTTAACTCTTGGGAATACTTAGTTCTCGTATAATCTTTGAAGAAATGATCCTTTACTCTTACTCTTTACTCAACTCAAAACTTAAGTCTTAAAACAAAGTTAAAACGTTTGTGCAAGACTATTGAAAAGCTTTTTGAACTCTTTTGACTTGACTCTTAACGTCTTGGCTTGACTCTTAACTTTCCTTGAATTGAAGTATGGATTCAAGGTTCATGATCTCATGTTTATGGATGATTTCATGATATTTAGACGTACCTTAGAGTGTTGGAATCAACTAGAAAACATAGGTACGTTACTAAGGAACTAGTACAGAAAGGAGGGAAACGGGAAGAATTGGTGTCCCTGGTGATCTAAAAGGTGCGGGGCGCGAGCTTTAAATCTTGAGAGGACTGGGGTGGGATGTTCTGGCTGGTGCGGCCCCCCAGAGCCCAAACTTCAGAGGTCCTTTCTTGGGGCTCTGAGAGGGGCGGCGCCCCAGGCCCCTGCCAAAGTGCACTTCGACTTTTCTTCTTCGTTTTTCAACTCTAAACCCCCTATTTAGACATGGTTCTTTCCCCAAACACTTAGAATCAACTATACCATCAATATGCATAATATTCTACTCGGAAACACACCTAAAATCATGAATCAATATAAAGAAAACTCCAACATCAAGAACCCACAAGAATTCAAAGGAATTTCATCAAGAACTCAAAAGATTTGCTTGCAAAATACTACAACTTCTCTGAATTGAATCATGATTGGCGCGTGGGTGAACTAACCCAATGCTATGTGATATCACATACCTCATAGGGATCACCCCTTGACGAAATCCACGCGCAATTCTCCAAGAAATCGATGAATCTTGAACTTTCTTCTCCTTTCTCCTCTTTTCTCTTTTCTCCAAGCCCTAGCGTGAATTTCCACTTTTATAAACTGATCTAATTTTTATTAGACCCCAAATAAACCCCTAAAAACGAAATAAAATGATAGGGTAATAAAAAGACCAAAATACCCTTCCAAAATCCGGATTAGACTTTCCTTATTTGAACAGCCCAACTTCAAATGAGCATATCTCACTCATACGAACTCGAAATTGCACAAACTCGGCGGCGTTGGAAAGATAATTCCAAGATCTTTCTTACAATATCTTGAAGCACACCTAACTCATCCTGAGCTACGAGTTATGGTAGTTTGAAGTTGACCAAAAACCCAAACTTAACATAACTTGACCAATTTTCCAGATTTTTCATTCTTTCCAAAAATGATTCTTTCCAATTCTAATTCTTCCTAGTTCTTTCAAATATCGAGATGTTAAATGTCCAAAGTTGAAAGAAGAAGATAGTGATATATAAATAAGAAAAAGTAAACTTGAAAAAAAAATTGTACATGTATGCATACCACATACAACATAGCGAGACAAAAAATGAATGGTCTTAAATTTTCAATATCTATATTATTGAAATTGGAAGACCAGAAGAGCAAAGGAGCTTCGAGGAGAGAATGGTGAAGAAATAGGTAAGCCTAACTACCGCCAATACAAATTGGACTTCTTGATAACTCAACAATAACTTTTGCAATTAGATTGCAAACACTAAATCTACTCCAATATAGTTGCTCTATAAGAAACCTACATAAGCAACCTTCTACAAAGAGCTTTAAGGTCACGGTCACACAACAATGAAAATAAAGCCCATAGCCTCTAAAGGTTTGAGTGACACAACAAATATCATCAATGGAATCGGAAGAACAGCCAGATAATCCTCGAATCATAAATGTTAACCTGTTAGTAAGAATCAGCATAGCAAAACTCAAAATAAAATTCTGAACTTCTAAAACAAAAATAAAAAATGAGACACAAAATGAAATATACCAGATCTACTTGCTGCTACTAACATCATACCACCAAGGGTACATGCATGATACTCATAAATTAGCAACATGAATGCAGTTCATAAAGTACAGACTATCGTATCCATTTACATATAAAAGTGACTCATAAGTGTGAGTCTATATACACATGATGTGATGATTGATAATCTGGTAAAGCCTTGAAGTATTGAGAGCTCAGGAATCAATATGTGGCAGCCAAAGGTTTCTCATTTTCATCTTTTAACTGAGAGTTGTATGTGGTAAGAAATTGAATGTTCTTATTGCGCACCTTCTCCGATTGCTCTTTTCAGTCTCTTTTTTGGGACTACTACAACCATGTAAGAAAAAAATAATAAATTATTTCATGGACTATCTAAGCTTTTCTTTTCAAGACGATGAAATTGTCAGAAACTTAAAGTATTATAAACATACCCTTATAAAGGTAATTTCAAGCAAGCATTTAATGGTATGGAAAAATCAAAAAAATTGTTAAACCATTTGAGTAATGAAATAACTAATGAGACCACATAGTTTAAATGACAGCAATTTATATCAAGAATATTCACCACTAATCAACTTAGGCAAGGAAACTAAGAATAGAACTCATTACATATAGTGCTGCTTGTGAAAAATATTGTAGGAGTGTTACCTATGGCTATCCCAATGATTCAGTCTTGAAGGAGCAACAAATATTAGTATTTTTACATAGATAATCTAGAAAGATGCATTATTGACAAAACATAACACGTCAAATCACGTATACAATGAAATACATAAGTAGTTTCACTTCAATTTTCTCACCTTTTAAAAATATGAAAATTTCTCGGTTAAAAAATAGATTATAATGTCAAGCATAAATTAGAAGTAAAGACAACATGATTCACATAAGTACTAACTTGAACAACATTGTATGCTTTACTAGCTCAAGTTCTGAAGCAGTCATCTTACAGGTCACATAGTGAAATATTTGTTGCTCCTTTATAACCATGTTCATCATATTGTATTGTTCCAATATAGGTGTGCCAAATCTATCTGCAATAATCAGAAATTTTGCATGTGTTCATGTGAAAGAAAACATCAACTAACTTCGGAATAATTTAGTAATCAGAATACATGTAGTGAGAAATTTAAAAGTCGAACAACTCAGATGATCCACAACAAAATTGATATTGGAGTTGGCTTCTTCAACCTCTATTGTGCAGATTCTTCAGTTAACTTGCACATAGATCTTCCACAAATATTATCAAATCGAGCTTCATATTATGATAGATATATACAATTGTTGGATTTATATGAATTCATTAAAATTAGTGTAGTAAGAATTTTATTTCATTTCTCTCGGACAGTCAATAAGACGAAGTTGAAAATGAAAGATCTTATCCACCCAATACTATTGCACAAATTACAACTGAAAACAAATAATTAAGAACCACCACAAAAGGAAAATAAATTTAAAAAATATAATTAAATCCTCAACATAGGGGAGTATTCAAAGTCGATCTTCTATTATAGCTTAATTCAAACTTCTCGTGAGATGAAAATTTATGGATGGAAAGAAAGATAAATCAAATATAAAATTTGTCAAATAAATTGAACACAATAAATCATATCTATAAAAGAACCAAGATCAACAAATAATGAATAGGAAGAAAGTAAAATAGAATGAAAGCAACTATCATGTAAAAAAAAACTCAAGAAGTGATATGTGGTTTACCAAGCAGATGATATGTGAAGAAAATAAATATGACCGAGGCCATCGTCAATAAGCACACATAACGAACATGGGATCTTTTTTCCAGATTTCTATACAACAGAAATTTAAAGAAATGTGGAGTTCATCTTCTTCCATTTTTTTTTATATACACATAGATGTAGATATATATCAAAGAGGAAATCATGAAGGTTAAGACAAAAGTTAACATAGGAAGACGTGAAAGTTAATACTGAAATGGACATATAAAAAATAATCTTAATATGTAGTAATTTTGTACGTTTATACATATATAGTGAATCAACTAATATTTGCATTACATGTTCAAGAATATGTAACTTTCACTGGATATAAATTGAAAAACATCGCCAAAAGAATGAACCTTATTTTTCTGTTCAGGTATCTAACATGCAAGACTGTTTTTTAATTGAGGCTACTTTCTGCTTTTTTCAAATGAAAGAAGAGGGCTTGAGCATTTTTGGAAAGGCTACTGGAGAGATCGATGGCCCATCGACACTAACGTATGAAGAGTAATGTAGTGATACAGAGATGCAAAGAAACATTTTTCTTTATATATATATATATATATATACACTTATTAGTATTTTCATGTCGTTCTACCTTACATGCCCTTCAAATTTAATAGACTTTCGACAAGCTCACCATCAAGTTGTTGAAACTCAAGTCTCTGCCAATGAACATTATACAGACTCCACCTCAAAGTAATGATCGATTGATGTGGCCGAACAAATTATAGCACAATTAAGAGCTTCATTAGCAACATTTATAATCACATTAAAAAACTCAAACAATTGAATCAATCACAAAATTTTCATGCAACTATAGTTTAAATTTCTAAATCAAATCCAGATGGAAAAGAATATAAATGTATGATTGGTTTGAGACAGTATTGATAAAGAGGAAGAAAGATTATACCCATATGTATGATAATTTCCCTTAAAGAAATAATAAAATTACTAAAATCAAAACTTCATAATTGTGGAGAGTTACATATTCAAACTTAAAGGTTATCTGTTAAGAAATGAGAAAATGGTCAAATGAACCCCTAATCTATTAGTCAATTCTCAACTACACACTTATATTTTATGGGGGTCCTATTACCCCCTTAAACATTTTAAAAGTGGAATATATTGCCCCTTAAAAGGTCACACTCAGATTTATGGTAAGCAGTGTGTTGCACACGCAGTGCCACGTAACATATATAGTACCTTTTTATATAAAAATATTATTATTCTTTTTCTTTATTCTATTTCCCTTCTATGTTTTTTCTTTTCTTTTTCAGCCGGTTTCTTCTTTTCTTTTTCCTTTTTTCTATCCTTTTCTTTGACTAAAAATTTTCTGCCATTGAAGTGGAAATTCCAAGTTCCATCTATAACCTCAAAAAATTTAGTTTCTTAATCTAAGTTCCCAATTTTCTTATACAACTATTTCAACATGCAATATTTGGATCTTTTTCAAAACTAATTTGTGAGTATAATACCGTTGGATATTCATTGGATTCAAAAACTTTAATATCTTGATTTTGGAGAACAATTTTATCAGAGATATCCGTCGCCAACCGAAAATTTGACGGAGCTATAGATCTTATATATGCATATGAACTTTATTTTTCCGGTAGAACACAATAACATAGCCAATCTTGAATATCTAGGTTCGGTATTTAATTGGTTTTCTCTGATGAGAATATTGTTGGAGTTTGGGAAGATTAAAAAAAAAGAATGAGATATGAATTTAATTGGTGAAATCCTTGAAAGTTTACGAACTTTCGAAGTCTTGAGCATATTGATTCGGCTTACAATAATCTAAAAGGAGAAATTTTATTTGGGTTGTTCATGTTAAAGAATTTGATATTGATATACTTATATAGTAATCAACTTTTGGATCTAATTCGGATCTGGGTTTCTTCAATTTTGTGTGTTGTTGTAGTTGAAGTGAAAAATATTTAGTTGTAAAAGATACTAATTTTGACCTTGATGGTTTGTTAGTTTTATTTACTCAACTGGGTTTTCTCTATATTGTTCAATTTTGTGTTGTGCTTGAACTTATGGACACTTGGCTATGAGAAAGTGTTTATTTTGAATTTGATCCTGTGTTCTTCTAATTTTTGCAAGTGAAGTCAATTTCTTTTGAGAAAAAGAAGAAGGAGATAGCGTCACTAGTAGCAATTATTAATAGTGAGATGATTTCATACTCCTTTTTTTTTTAGGGAACTTAAATCTAGTGGAGTACTAAAGAAATAGAGAAGAAAGAGAGAGAAAGTAAAATGGAAAAACATAAATAGAGTAAAAGTAAAGTAAAATGAAAAACATAAAAGATCAGAAAATTAATATGAAAAAGAAAAGTAAGAAAGTTTGCCTCTCACTCTCTTTAAGAAGGTGAATTATACTTTCTTTGCCAACTCAGCATTAGGGAGCAAATAATTGTACTATAAAATATTTCAGGGAGATAATAGGACCCTCCTAAAATATAAGTGTGTAGTTCAGAATCGACTAATAGATTGGAGGGTCATTTGACCATTTTCTCGTTAAGAAATAGATCTTCAACTTCATATTTTTATGAGAATGTTAATTATTTTTTTAAGAATGAGATCTTCGACTTCATATGAACACATTAAACTCAAATGCACTACTACCAATAAAAAAAGTAAAAATAGAAATGTGACCAAATAACAAATCACCACAGTCAAAAAAGAAAAGAATGATATTCATCAGAAAATAATCAACATTATATACATCAAACACAATTACACATAGTAACGTACTTTTATTTTGATATTCTTTTACTATTAAATTAAGCTAGGTGTACCTGTTGTATAACAATTTCTCTGAGAAATTGAGAGGTTTCTAGGTATGAAGTTTCATCAACTTTACTTTCTCCTCAAAGTAAATGCAAATGGCCACATCCGCAAGTAATAAATCGACGAAAGAAATCCTAAAAATTTCAATAACCAAGAATAAAGGGAAAAATAATTATTGAAAGAATAAGTTGTAAATAAGGGAAGATGGAGAGAATGAGGAGAGCAAAAGGACCCGCAACCCTTGGAAACAACCCATGAAACATGAATTCAGTGCATACAACAACACTACAACCCAATCACTAAATAAAGTAGAAACATTGAAACATAAATCAAGCTGATCGAATGGTTAATCAACAAAAGGAGACCTAAAACCAAAAAAAACTTAAGCATGAACAAATAGAAGAACATGAAGAAGGAAGTGTTAGAGGCTAGTTAGAAATCGAAGTAGAAATTTAGTGTTTTACCTTGGTCTCCATGGAGGAACTGATCAGGCAAGAGAGAGGAACGCAGAAAAGAGAAGGAATGTTATTGTGTCTACCAAAAACAAATTAAATATTGAAGAATCCATAGCCCCATGAATCGTTTCCAAAAATAGAGAGTTTGAGAAGAGATAATATTTTGAGTTAGTATGTGTGTGTGTGTGTGTATATATATATATATATATATATATATATATATAAAGCCATGAGTTATCTTCTTTATTTAATAAAGAATATTGACCAATTGTTTTAACTAAATTATGATTTTTATTATGTGCATTAAAATTGGTCTCGATAAATTCGTTCAGTCCTTATGTTCCTTTAGCAGTTCCTTGCCTTTTAGAAATTTGTGACATATGTTGTCGCATTAAATGTATTAACCATATTTCCATTTTGCTCCCATTTCAGATATGACTGAGCGGGAACATGCTCAAATCACTCCAAGTGGGAGTTCTCAAGGTCGAGCAAAGGGACAAGGTAGAAGAACAAGCCACCTTAAGACATGTTTCTGAGATCGTGAAATTGTACGGATTGGTGTTCCAAAGGTGACACAAAATTTGTTAAGGGATGAAAGGGTCATTTGAAGGGAAAAAAAGAAGAAATTTAAAGAGTTTGAGTCTTTGAAGATGTCTCCTAATATTCAACACGTGATTTTATTCACATTTTTTGTAATAAAATGGGCTAAACTGGTTGATCATAAGGAAATTTCCGATTGGAGAGCCTTAACTTATTTAACAAACCCTCTATGTGAACCTTGGGGTAGTAGATTGACTGATGTTTATCATGACATTTGGCCCAGTCAGCCTTTTAGGGTATATATTTGTTGCCTTGAAGACTTGTGGAAGGATTTTAGCCTTTAAAAAGATTAGTAATTTGTTATTGCTTATTTGCTTTTTAATATATGAACTATGTAGTTTGTTTGTTTTTAATATAAGTTATTAGACTTTAAAAACCTTGTTATTAAAATCTTAAATATATTGATGTACACATTAAGAATTTAGTTTCAACTTGTGGTTAAATATTTAGTTCGTAGATGATGATTGGATGCTTACGTATCTTTTCGATTTTACATTAACTATGAAACCTTTATAAAAAAATTGATTTGCTTTAATGTGTAGGTCACAAGCATAATTGATTAAAAATTCTTGCCTGATTATATCTCAAAACAGACATGGCATCAAAAAGTATCATTGCTAACTTAAACAAAGGTGAAAAACTCAACAATGACAATTACGACATCTGGAGTCGTAAAGTATGGTATGTATTGGAAGAGCAAAATGCTATGGAAGGTATAAATCATGTTTTGAATCAACTAGAAGAGGGTAATTCTACATAACAAAGAAGGGATCTTGAAGCTTACAAAGCTTGGAAAAACGTTAATTCCTGGAATAATAGTTAGTTCTGTGGTTGATGACCTCATACATGAATGTGAGGAATTCCCAACTGCTCATGCTATGTGGGCACATTTGCGAGGAACATATGGGGGTACGTCTGTAACCCGCCTCCGACAGTTGACTATCAAATTTGACACTTACAAAATATGTCATGATCAAAATATCACACAACACCTTAGGGTGATGTCAAACATGATAGCTCAACTCAAGAGTGTTGGCCATGTGCTTGTAGATGAGCAACAAGTTGAAGTAGTGATTCGGTCTATTCCCAATAATTGGGAACATTTGAAGGTTAACTTGACCGATAATGATAGCATCAAAACTTTTTCTGATGTTGCACGCCATATTGAATTTGAAGATGAGCGCCTTGGTGTTGCTAAAGCTACTTCTAATGACTTTGTGGCAGAGTCAAGTGGTACAAAATCTTCAGGCTTCAAGCACAAGAAATATTGGAAAAGAATTGGGAAAGATAAAGAGACTGGAGAAGGACTCTCTAAGAAAAGGAAGAAACCAAATTCCAAGAAAAGAAAATGGTTTTTCAAGAAGAGAGACAAAAGTAAAATGAAGTGCTATAATTGTCAAGTATTGAAGCATTTTGTTCGTGAATGTACCGAGCCCAAAAAGGTAGCATTTCTAAATGCATCTCTAAGTGCTACATATGTTTCTAGCACTTCTTTACTAATTGAATCTTATCCTATATGGATTGTAGACTCAGGATCCACCGACCACGTGACTAGAGATAGAGAGACGTTTGTGGAGTTTTATCTAAATTAAGGTGGATATATGTAGGAAATAATGATATGCTTGAAGTCAAAGGTATAGACACTTGCAAAGTGGACTTGTGTGGTGGTCGTTCCTTAATGTTGCATGACGTCCTATATGCTCTAGAGATTTGACGAAACTTAGTATCTCTATCTATTCTTTTAGACGTTGGTTTTGAATTGGTTTTGGTCGTAATGGTGTTAGAATAACTCTGGATAATGTTTTATATGGTTTTGAACTACGTTATAATCGTTTTGTCGTTTTAGATTGTAATCCTTCGACTTATGACTATTATGTTGATCGTTGTGTAATGGCATGTTGTTCAAGTAACAATGATATTGATGTTATTACATGGCATGCAAGATTAGGTCACATAGGTCAAGATCGAACGAATAGGTTGACAAAAGAAGGGCATTTAGGTTCTTTCACCAAAATTGAAATGCCAACTTGTGAAAATTATCTTGCTGGAAAGATTATGCGTAAACCATTTGGGAAGGCTAAGAGAGCTGAGTTCCCACTTCAATTAATTCATTCTAATATTTGTGGTCCATGAATCTAAGAGCAAGGTCTGGTGCTACATACTTCATTATATTTATTGATGATTTCACGTGCTTTGGTTATTTTTTTTATTTTTTTAACACAATCTCTAGGAGCTCCCACCCTTTTGCTCCCTTGGTGACTCGAACTCGCAATCTTCGGATTGGAAATGAGGGGGTGCTTACCATCCGAGCAACTCCATCTCGTCACGCTTTGGTTATGTCTTTTTGATTTCTCATAAATCTGAAACACTTGAGCGCTTTAAAAGATATATGAATGAAGTTAAAAATCAGTTAGATAAACACATAAAAGCTTTAAGAACCGACCAAGGACATGAATATTTGTCAAAAAAATTTAAAGAATTATGTATTAAAAAGGGTATTATCAGACAATTAACTACTCCTTATACACCTCAACAAAATGGTGTAGTTGAAAGAAGGAATATAACATTATTAGACATGACAAGATCAATGATGTCGCAAGTAGATTTGTCTATCTCTTTCTGGGGAGATGCATTATTGACTGCGGCTTACATATTGAACAAAGTGCTTTCTAAATCTGTGTCTTCCACTCCTTATGAACTTTGGACTGGTCATAAAACAAACCTGAATGATCTACGACCGTGGGGTTGTGCAGCATACATTAAAGATCATTTTGGTGAGTTTGGTAAATTAAGTTCAAAAAGAAAGAAATGTATCTTTATAAGGTACTTTGAACGCTCCAAAGGGTATGCGTTCATCGATGAACTGGAGGATTGAAGTATTACTAAAATTGTATCACAAGGTATCAGATTTTTGGAAAATGATTTTCCCAAAAAGGGTGAAATAGATGAAGTTGTACAAAATGTTAAATTCAGAAGATTAGCTAATGTTGTCAAACATACTTTATAATTCATTGGATCAAGAAATGATTCCTAGTCCAAGTGGGAGTTATGAATCCCAAAATCCTATAGAGGAATCTGAACTTCAAAGACGTAAGAATACAAGATAAGGTGTACCTAAACGATATTATGAGATTGAGGATTATGTTTTCTTGGTATCTCCTACACAATTGGATGAACCTAATTCTGTAACTGAGGCCTAATCCAGCCCTGAAAGGGATGAATGGTTAAAAGCGATGAAAGAAGAATTAGAGTCCATGAGAACCAACAAAGTCTGGGATATAGTTGACCTTCCTAAGGAATGTAAAGCTATTGGGAATAAATGGATTTTTAAAGTTAAATGTAAATCAGATGGGTCAATAGAAAGACACAAAGCACGATGGAAAAAGGTTTTACTCAAGAAGTTGGAATAGACTATGAGGAAACTTTTTCACCAGTTGGGAAGTTTACATCCATACAACTACTTTTAGCTATTGTTGCATGTTCAGATCTAGAATTACACCAAATGGATGTGAAGATTGCTTTTCTCAATGGAGAATTAAACGAGGAAATCTACATGGAACAACCAGTAGGTTTTGTTGTTAAAGGTCAAGAAAAGAAAGTATGTAAATTGAAAAGATCAATTTATGGCCTAAAGCAATCTTCAAGGAAGTGGTATTTGATATTTCATAAGGAGGTGATGTCATTTGATTTCACCATGATCGATGAAGACCATTGCATCTATGTGAAAAAGTCCAATGGAAATTTTGTAATTCTTTCTTTTTACGTAGATGATATTTTATTAGCTGGAAATAATTTAGAGTATGTGAAAATTGTCAAGTCATGGCTTTCAAAATCATTTGATATGAAAGATATTGGTGAAGCGGACTATATATTGGGTGTTAAGATCCAAAGAGATCGTTCCAAGAAATTTTGTGTTTATCTCAAGAAACTTATATAAAGAAAATATTGTAAGGTTTTCGAATGAATAGTTGCAAATCCATGGATACTCCTGTAACAAGGGGTGAAACTTTAAGCCTTGAAATGTGTTCAAAGACTGAAAAAGAAAAGGAAGACATGTCTCGAGTTCCTTATTCTAGTGTTGTCGGGAGTTTGATGTATGTTATGATGTGTACTCGCCTAGACATTTATTATGTTGTGAGTCTAGTTAGCAGGTATCAATCCAATCCTGGAAGAGATCATTGGAAAGCAGTAAAGAGAATATTTCGATACCTGAAGGGAACTGCAGATCATACACTGTGTTATAGTGGATCTGATTTATTAATAAGATCAAGGTTATACAAATGTTGATTGGGCTGGTGACCGGGATGATAGAAAATCAACATCTGGTTATGCTTTCTTACTAAATGGTGGAGTTATTTCATGGAAAAGTAAGAAGTAAACTTTCACAACTCTTTCAACCATGGAATTTGAATTTGTGGCTTGTGCGTCTGCACTACAAGAAGTTGTTTGGTTAAAGAGATTCTTTGAGCATTTGAGTATTACAAAGAATTCTAAGGGTCCCATGATTCTATATTGGGATAGTCAAGCGGCTATCCCGTACACGAAGGATCCTAAGTATCACAGCAAGACCAAACACATAGACATCAAGTATAACTTTGTGAGAAATGTAGTGGCAAGTGGAGAAATAACTCTGCAATACATTCCTACACGTGAAATGATAGTTGATCCTTTTACAAAGGCCATCTCTAGAGACTTGTTTGAAAAACATGTTAAGGGTCTAAGTTTGCATAGAATTGGATGATATTTCAGTATTGTAAAATAACTTGTTTGTTGTAATATTCTCTGTTATATAATGCTATTGAATTTATGTTCAAATGTAAAATGCATGTGATATTTTGGATGAAATAAAATGTGTCGAACAAGTTATGAGATTGGCTCTCTCACATGAGAAATTACCTCTTACGTCGAGAAACGTGAAAAGATGAGTTTTACCACCATATTATGACTTGTTTTATGGGCCAGACAAATGTTTCTCTAAGAAAATGAATTTAAGTATCACTGAAGAGAGAAACTAGGGTTAAACACTTGAAGGTGTTTAGACCAAGGTTTGTACGATGTTGGATAATCGGAAGAATGCGACACATACACCAGTATAAGGTGAAAACATCGTAACACGTGTTTCATACCATGGGTGCCAAGCGATCAATGGATCAATGAAAGAATATTCCCTGCTTCTTCATTGTGTAAGACCCGAAAAAGTTAAAATGATTTTTCAATGAAATACCCTTTGACCTTTTGTTGTTTCTTGAAGTTTCAATCGATGTTGCTACTTTAGCATGCTACTAATAGCCATGAATGATTCGGAAATGGAGTGCATGTCTAGGAAAGCAGTTGAATAGGAGCATATAGATTCGAGTAGAAAGGAAGGACAATTAAATGAATAATAAACTTATATACACAAGCCGGATATTGCACTAACCAAATTGGTATTGAGTCTGATTGTGTGTATAAAGTTAAATATGAACTCGAGTTAATTTCCTTAAGATGATGAAGGATCAAATAAGTAACTATTGAAGTAGTGAATGAAGTCTGGGGTACTGTGAGTAATAGTATTCTCGTATAGGTAGCGAATTCCTTCCAAATGTGAATGAATTCCTATGTGGGGTTTGGAAAACCTTAAGGTTAAAGTCTTAATGCTCACAGGTTGCACGAATTAATTGTTGTATGAATTGTGTGTCTAGTTGATGTTGTATTAGCTTGGGTCTTGTCCACTATGTGCGAAGTGGGAGATGTATGTTTTGGGTCGTGGGTCGCCCATATGGACCGACCCGACCCTAACCGACCCAAGAAACTGTTTGATAAGAGATAAGAACTACTTATCTCTTATTTGAAAAAGAAAAGGGGAACAATTATTAAAACTGAAAAACTTCTCAACCCCTCTTAATAAAATGATTTATTCCTTTACAGTAAAAGGTGAGACAGACAACGTAAAAAACAAAAACAACAAAAGATAACTCAAGCAGAAGAAAAAAAGAACTTTTTCTGTCTGAAGATCGATATTTAGTTTGTGAATCAAACTTTGTTTCCTAGTGATTCAAAGCATGACTTTGGAGCAATCGACTTTCGCTGCAAAATAAAAAGTACACAATTCGTCGATTCTTTTTATAGATCCAACACCCTCTCTGCAGACTATAATTATTTAGTCGTTGTTGTTGTAATTACACTTACAGTGGTTCACTACTAAAAACTTCTAAAAAACGACGGATAGCATGGCTCCAAAAGGCGACGCCATTTGCCAGACTGTGTATCGCTTTTTAATAAAAATAATTATTTTTAAAATTATTTTACAAAAAGCGACTGACAGAATCTCTTAGTTTGTCGCTTTTTTCCGCGAATTTTTGCGCCAAATATATATAAAATTAATAATTATTTATTTAATATAAATATAGACGTTGTCCGTCGCTTTTAATTAAAAATAATTATATATAAATTTAACAATAGCCACGCCGTCCGTCGCTTTTGAATTGTTTTATTTTACTAATTATTTTTTTATGAAAGCGACGGACAACATCTTCATGTCCGTAGCTTCTTGGTCAAATATTTTAAATTAGCGATGGACAGCGTCTCTATGTCCGTCGCTTTTTGGTCAAATTGTTTGGTCGACTATTTAATGAAAATCGACGGACTTAGAGACGTTGTCCGTTGCTTTTCAATAAATATCTGGTACATACATATCGTGATTCCCCCATTCTCCCCCATTTCTCATTTCTCAAATTCTCTCCTCTCCTTCTCTCCACTCCGCTGCCGCCGTCCCTCCGTAAGTTGCCGCCGCCAATTGGAGTCGTGAGGAGCTGCCGCCACCACCTCACCTGTCGGAGCAACCGCTGCCACCACCTCCTCGTTCCCCTCTCTCTTCATTCTCTCCATCTCCTTTAAGATTAGGGTTTTATTTATTATAAAAAAAAATCTATTTGAGCTCTATTTGATTTTGTTAGTTATTCAATTGTAATTAGTTTATTGATTTTGTGTTTATTGATTGTTAGTTTAAATTAGGGATTATTTGATTGCTAGTTTGTGTTTCTTGATTGTGAGTTGAAATTTTTAATGTTAGGGTTAGTTTGAATTAGGGTATCTTAGGTTTTGTTTGAATTTTGGTATTTCTTGAGTTAATTAGATTGATTTTGGGATTGTAAGATTAGTTTGAATTAGAGTATTTAAGGAGTTGTTTGAATTTGGGTATTATTTGAGTTAGTTTGATTTTCGGATTTTAGGACTAACTAGAGTTTGAATTATTATTGAGATTTTAGGACTAATAGTTTGAATTTTGGATTAGGAATAGCTAGCTAGTTTGAATTTAGGATTTTAGCACTAGTTAGATTTTGGGATTTTAGGTCTAGTTTGAATTTGTGATTTTAAGACTAGTTTGAATTTGGAATTTAGGACTAGTTTGAATTATATTTGAGATTTTAGGACTACTAATAGTTTGAATTTGGGATTTTAGCACTAATTTGATTTTTGAATTCTAGGAGTACTTTGAATTTGTGATTTTAAGATTAGTTTGAATTTGGAATTTAGGACTAGTTTAAATTATATTTGATATTTTAAGACTAATAGTGTGAATTTGGGACACTATATAGCTAGTTTGAATTTGGAATTTTAGGGATTTGAATTACAACTTAATTAGAACTTATAATTAATTATAACTTGAATTTACTATAAATTGAACTTAATTAGGAATATGAACTTGAAATGTTGTTGACTTTAATTTATTAGAACTTAATTTTTATTCTTATTAGAACTTGGATTTTATTTGAACTTAATTAGAATTTTGTAGTACTTGAAAACCTTATTGACCTTAATTATTTTGAACTTAATATAAATTAATTAGAACTTTATTAAACTTAATTAATTTATAATAACTTGAAAACTTAATTAGAAATTAATATAAACTTAATTTTGAACTTAATTAATTAGTATTCATTAATTAATTAAGCTTTAACTTGGTAGATCTTGAACTAATTGAACTTAATTAGAATTTGAATATATAACTAATTATTAGATTTGCACTATATATATAATTTATAACTTTTATAATATGAACTTGAATTTAGAAATTGAACTTATTATAAATATATATTAATAATGAATTAATGTAGTAAAATTATTATTTTATTTAATTTATAATTTTATTGAATATCTATATTTTTGTAGATGGATCATCGCTTGTGGATGTATAATATGCATTATGAAACTTGTGCTGGTTTGAAACATGAGTTTATTGACGGTGTTAGAGATTTTATTGAACATACAATGACACTTGACATTTTCAAGAATAATGGATTGGTTAGGTGTCTTTGTAGTGCATGTAAGTGCTTAATTTTTTTAAAACCAAATACAATTATGGTTCATTTGTACCATAATGGACTTAAGTCTAGATATTTTGTATGGATTGATCATGGAGAAAGAGATGGATTGGATGGTATGTTTTATAATTCACTGCATATGGATGAATATAATATGCTTGCACCACATGGTTAAATTAGGGTTGAACAGGATAGGGTATAACATGATAGGGTTCATGAAATGATCAATGATGCTTTCGGGGTTCAAGGTGGGATGGAACCCGAACAATATTTTGATGAAGCTCCTAATGAAGAAGCAAGACGCTTCTATGATCAATTAGAAAAGCCTAGTCGTCCACTATGTGAAGCGAGTCCGCATTCAACCTTGTCAGTTGCAGTTAGATTAATGAATATTAAATCAGATTGGAATGTTCCTAATGCGACTATGGAGTACTCAATGGTTGATATTTTGGGTGAACTAGTTAATCCGAAGTTTAACATACCTAAGAACTTCTATCAGGCAAAGAATTTGGTTTCCAAGTTGGGATTGACGTATTATAGAATTCATTGTTGTGTTAATGGATGCATGTTGTTTTACAAGACAGATAGTGAATTAGAAAATTGTAAGTTTTGTGGACATGCGTTATAAGAGGACTCCAGCTGGAAATATCACACCCCGAGCCTACACCCTGGGCGGGAGTGGCACTCAAGAACCATTGTTGGCCCCAAGTGAACCCTTGGCCTGACTTACTTACTCAGCGGAAGACTATAATCATCATTACAACGATCAAATGCGCTTACTCAATGGTTTAATAAAATAACTTAGAATGTTTAAAAGTCAACATTCAACTTGGCCAAAATGGCAACTCAAGTCTTAGCATATGAAATGATAATGTAAAGAAAACTGAACTACTAACTGTCTATGAAGCCTCTAAACAAAGAAGGATGTCGGGACAAGACCCTCGATCATCCTAACAATGAAATATTGAAAGAAAAGTAAAAGGAGTCCTCCAGAATGCAAAGAGGCTCACCAACTCACTCTGAGTGCTCAACTGGATCAACGAGACACTGGATGCTGATCCTGGTTACCTGCGTCTGCATCATAAGACCATGCAAGCCAACTGGCATTAGTACATTGAATGTACTAGTATGCGAGTTGGAATGCTAAACATAACATAGGCTTGAAAAGAATCTGAAAGAAACACTTACCTTGGCTCTTCTCAACTTATTAATAACTTAACTCAATATAAAGCAATAAAACACATGCAATATATAGAAAGCTTTTAAAACAGTAGAAAGCAACTTCGTTTGTTAAAGAAATGCAATAACAAACTCAAATATACTTGTATAATAAAGTAATATAGTTTCTGTGGGAGTTTCTCTAACCGACAACCACCACTATGAGCCTAAGTGGTGATATAGCGTCTTGCCCACGCTGCCAGAACTGTCCTATACTTTGCCATCATATAGGACGCCTTAACTAAGTGGATCCACTAGTCTATACTAAAAGCATCTTAAGGAGTCATCTAAAAAGTATAATCCTTTACTACCCATGATGGCTACATGGTTTATGGAGACTTGAGTTAATATGAACTCGCATCCCCATATCGGTGCTCAATACTACTCCAAAAATATACTTAGCTCATATGTTTTTAAAACAAACTTCTTTCTTTGGTTTGAGATAATTACTCAAAACTTAACTTAAAAGCTCTCTTAGAATCGATGTTCCCTTTCTTCTTCAAATGTGAAAACATTTCTAACTCTTGGGAATACTTAGTTCCCGTATAATCTTTGAATAAATGAACTTCAATCTTTACTCTTTACTCTTTACTCTTTACTCAACTTGAAATTTAAGTCTTAAAACAAAGTTAAAATGTTTGTAAAAGATTTTTGAAAACTTTATAAACTTCTCTTAACTTGACTCTTAACTTTCCTTGAATTGAATTATGGATTCAAGGATTGTGATTTGTAATAGGAAAGATCTGATGATGTTTAGGAGTGTTTTTAGATAGCTAAACATGAGAAATGATCAAGAAATCATCATCTTGGAGCAAGTCCGCGATGCCGAGATGTATTTAAATATTTGATCGTGAAATTTAATTTTGTGACAGAGGAGTCCGCGTCCCAACCGCACGCGGAGCTGATTTTTGTTCACTGGGGGAGCAACTCCGCGATGCGGACTTGCATGTCAAAACCTGTTCGACTTTTTCATTCTTTGTTTTCCAGCCCCAATTCGCCTAAACTCGACTATTTTTCTCAAATTCTTTTTAGATTCAGATACCCAGCATATGTACGCAAGAACCTAACTCAAAACAACTCTAAAACTCGCCATAAAGGTCTCAGAAACTTCTCAATTCAGCCCAATTCAAGAATGAAAACAATTTCAAGATATACATATCAAGAACATCAAACTTTCAATCTTTTTAGAACGAATTTCGTTGAATTAAACATGTTTGGCGCATGGGTGAATGAACCCAACGCCATGAGAGTCTCACATACCTTTAGGATTAAATCCTTGGTGAATTCCACAACCAAAATCGCAAGAACTTGACGAATCTTGAGTTTCACTTCTCCTTTCTCCTCTTTTCTCTTCTCTCAAAGCCCTAGCGTATTTCTTAATTTCGTAAACTGAAATGACTCAGTTTAGACCCCAAATAAATTACTAAAAACGAAATTTAATTAATTGGGTAAGTAAAAGACTATACTACCCTTCAAAAATCTTGATTGGAGATTCCTTATTTGAACAGCTCAACTTCCAATGGGCATAACACACTCATACAAACTCGGAATCTCGCAAACTCAGTGGCGTTGGAAAGATTATTCCAAGATCTTTCCTACGATATCTTGAAACATAGCTAACTCGTCCTGAGCTAGGAGTTATGGTTGTTTGAAGTTGATCAAAAACTCAACTTAACACACTTAACAAATTTTCCAGATTTTAAAATTCTTTCCAAATTTGATTATTTCCAATTCTTAGCTTCTTCCTAGTTATTTCAAATTGTGAGATGTTACAGGAAAGATGGTCCCAATTAAGGCGATGCATTATGTACCTCTCATTCCTAGGTTAAAGAGGTTGTATTCATCGATGAGGTTTGCCTCACATATGAGATGACATCGTGAATATAGAAGGACGTCGGGTGTCTTGTCTCATCCATCTGATGGTGAAGCATGGAAACATTTTGATAATGTATTTCTTGAATTTGCTAGTGAACCAAGAAATGTTAGATTGGGGTTGTGTGCAAATGGTTTCACACCATTCTCTAATGTTGCTTCGCCTTATTTATGATGGCCGATATTTCTTACTCCGTATAATCTTCCTCCCGAAATGTGCATGACCAGTCCCTATATCTTTCTAAGTTGTGTTATTCCAGGTCCCCGTAATCCAAAAAGTTTAATTGATGTCTATGTACAACCATTGATAGATGAGCTCAAACAATTGTGGTTTGAACGCGTTTTGATTTATGATATATCAACTAAGCAGAATTTCGTTATGCGTGCTTCTTTAATGTGGACTATTAATGATTTTCTTGCATACGAGATGTTGTCTGGTTGGATGACAACTGTAAAGCTGGCATGTCTGTATTGCATGGAAAATAGCAAGGCATTCACTTTAAAGCATGGGAGAAAAAATACATGATTTGATTGTCATCGCCAGTTCTTGCCAATTGGAGTTTAGAAAGATGAAAATGCATTTAGGAAAAATGAGGTTGAAAGTGACCCCCCACCTCCATTACTGATAGGACATCTAATTTGGGAGAGAGTTTCTCAATTACCTAAAGTTACAGAAGCTTCACCTTTTAGACTTCCTGGATATGGTGTTGAACATAATTGGACCAAACAAAACATATTTTGGGAGTTATCGTATTGGAAGGACAATCTACTACGACATAATCTTAATGAGATGCACATTGAAAAAAAATATTTTGACAATTTGTTTAACACAGTGATGGATGTTAAGGGTAAGAAAAAAGACAATCCAAAAGCTAGAATGGACATAAAGGAATATTGTAGGGGAAAAGAGCTATGGATGCAAGAAATACAAAATGGTAAAATAGTTAAGCCCAAAGCCAACTTTTCATTCACATTGGATGAGAAACATGAAATTTGTGAGTGGGTTAAAAATTTGAGGATTCTGGAGGGCTATGCTTCGAATTCAGGAAAGCGGACAAATATTAATGAAGGAAAATTGATAGGTATGAAAAGTCATGATTGTCATGTGTTCATGGAAACTTTAATTCCTATCGCTTTTAGCCATCTACCCAAAAAGGATATGGAAACCAATCACAGAGATAAGTCTTTTTTTTTAAAGATTTGTGTTCTGGAAAGTTGTTGGAGAGTAGTTTAGACAGGATGGAGGAAAATATTCTTGTTATTACTATGTGGTTTCTTTGATGTGATGGAGCATCTTCCAATTCACCTTGTACAAGAGGCCCGCCTCGGAGTTCCGGTTCAAACAAGATGGATGTATCCATTTGAGAGGTATCCATTTGAAATATTCACTAAGTTATATATATTCACCAAGTCTTTTATTAACATATATATACATATATACATGCAGAAAAATTGGCAGTTCCAAGCAAACAATTAAGCAAAGGAGAAAGATCGAAGGATCAGTTGTTCAAGGTCATATTGGGAGAGAAACTCCCGATTTTTATTCTTATTACTTTGGTGATGATGTGTCATGTAGGAGTAACAAGCCCAATCGCAATGATGAAAGCAATATTGATCCTTCATTTCCACCGATATCAATTTTTAATCAAAATAGTAGAGGATCTAAAAAGCGTGGAAAGCGAGGCTTCACCGATATGGAAATGCAATCAGCTGTGACACATATTTTTCTTAATTGTCCAGATAATCAACCATATGTCAAGTAAGTGTTAAAAATATTTTATCAAATTACATACTAATAAGTGTTCATTAACTAACGAAATACTTGAATGTGAAATGATCAGCTTGTTCGTAAAAACATGGGGTAATGAAGCCATCTATACAAAATTTTCCAAATGGCTGAGGAACTATGTAAGTGTTCAATCACTAAGTATTTAATAATATATTCATGTTATACTAAATTATATTACTTGACATAACAATCACGTAGATTTACGATGAATACTCAAGTGTCCAACTTTTGCAACTAGTGAAAGAAGTAGCACTTAGACCTGAATCTCAAGTAATGACAATGAATAAGTATCGTGTCAATGATTTTAAGTTTCAAACTGAAGGTTTCTAGGAACAAGAAAAAAAATAATAGTGGTGTCTATATACAAGGTAAAGTTGATGGTACTGGCCAAACTATTGAATATTATGGTGTCATTCATGAGATTATTGAAGTGAGGTATTCAGGTTGGCCTAAGAAGAAGATTGTATTGTTTCGGTGTGAGTGGTTTGACCCATCACATAGAGGCACAAAGGTGGACCATCAACATAATATAATTGAAGCTAAGCACACAAGGAAATACAGAAGTTATGATCCTTTTATTATTGCAGAAAATGCTAAACAAGTGTATTACGCTCCATATCCATTACGTAGAGACAAAGCTGATTGGTGGGTTGTTATTAAAAGTAAGCATGTGGGAAGAATTGAAATTGACAATATCTTTGATGTGGCGTATCAAAATGATGTTGCAATTGTTCAACAACAAGTTGATGTTGAATTAGAAACTACACTACAACATCTTCAACACATATTAGAAAAAGTATCTGATGATGAGATAGTGAATGTTGAGGAAGAAATATCCGAAAATGAGGAAAATGAATCATTTGATGACGAAGAATGGGACGATAATGAAAATGAAACAACTGAGGAGGAAGAATGGGAGAATGATGGAATTGAAACAAACGAGGAGGAATAGTGTAGAATGAAAGCTAGTATATATGTAACTTAGTGTATTTTGCTAATTTTATTTAATTTATTATTTTTATATATTATATATGTAAATTTGCATACATATGTCATCAGGTGGTGACAATGATAGACATCGCGAGCATTTTGGAGTTAGCCAGACTAAACAGGTTAGAAAGAAGAAGTCTAGGAGACCCATAGATCCTGAGGATATTGCAGGATCTATTTCTTCTGCGCCAGAGTGCATCAGCCATGATACTTATTTATTTGTTGTTCCGTTTGGTAAGGCGGATCCTCGGCAATATTATCATAATTACCGTCGATCAGTCGGTGCTTCCTCTACTTCACAGTCATTGCCTCCACAACGCTACGAGGACCTACCTTTACAAGCTATTCATTGACCACGACCCTTATCGGCATGTAGGATATTGGATGGTACTCCATCTCCCACAGGTACATCTCCTCAGTTATCTGCCATAAGGATTGGAAATTCTAGTAGCGAGCAATCAGATTCTATGATCGGTACGCCTCTATTGACTCAGCATTTTTTGCATCCTGATGTATCACCTTCATCTACAGCTGGACCTAGTGCTACACCAGATGATGAGTTGCCTACTCTAGCTCTTGGCCAGAAGGACAGAATTCGTAGAGTCATGATTGAGCCGGATGGATCATCGTAAGTTTGTTTTGTTATCTATTTGTTAGTTTATTTTATTTATTTCTTATACATTAATATATTATTCATGAACTAATATATTGATTATGTGTTTTGCAGGTGGCATCCTACAAAGGATGTTGTTCGGGCTTTAAAAGACTGTGTTAGAAGACTTTATACATAGACTTATCACTCTTGGAGCGAGATTCCAAACAGTATATGCCAGGCGATGTTTAATGAATTTAAGGTATATATATTTTAGTTAAGTTTAGTATACTTTACTATTTTTACTATCGATCTAATTAACGCTATTCAATTTTTTTCAAACTATGTGTACTTGGGAGCCGAGGTACAATTTGGTCATTACGACCACATTTGAGAGGAGTGAATCCGCCAGACTGTCTAGCTGGCTAAAGAAAGTTTGGGATACTGATCAATGTCCGGATTGGATGTTGCCTCATGTTTTTGATGAATTGCGTATGTATTGGAAGACAGATACGTTTAAGGCAATGTCAGAAGAACACAAAAAGGCTAGAGGCAGTCTAAGGGTGGCTCGATGCACACCGGAGGTGCAAAGACCGTTGGAACAATTGCAAGAGAGATGGTAAGTTCTAATTCAAACTTTTAAATAAATAATTAGTTGATTCATATATATCAATATAAATTTCAGTTTTTATTTATAGGAAAAATAATTGGGGCGCACTCCCATTGGACCGGAGGTTTTCAAGAAGACTCATGTCAGGAAGAAAGAAAATGACTCGGATCCGGATGTGTGAGTGGAGGAAAGGGCCGAACAAACTTTTGTAAGTTATTTAATATGAATAATATATATTAATAGTGAATATATTTATGATATATATATATATATATATATTGATGTCAATTTTTATATTTAATATGCAAAATGAGTTTCATCAGTACGTCGTTGAGAATCTAGCTAGTTTGGTCGAAATGACACCTGAACTATCCACCCAAATTTGGAAAGAAAAAGTGGTAGGGGGACACACAAAGGTAGATGCTATGGTCTAGGCTCTCGAAATGATGTAAGACGACCAGTCAGACATAAAAGGTATTGGATCATCACGTCAAGCCAAGGCACTTGATGGTGTTCAGATTGCTACTATGTCGGCTCACATAGCACAACTTACATCGGCACTGGCAAAGTCGAAGCGGAGAAGAGTAGCTGAACAACAAAGCATGAGTGAGACCGTTCAGCAAATCAAAGAACAAGTGATGAACCTCACTCGTCGACCTACTACTTCGGCTCCCGAGGACACTGACGACGACAGTGATGAGGATGATTATGTAGATCCCACTCCCTAGTTTAGGTCTCTTTAAATTTATGAACTTTTTGAAATTTTGAAACGAATTTTGAAAGACTTTATAAGTCTTTAAATTGTGATTTAGATACTTTTGAACGTTAATTTAAGTTTGTTGTTTTATGTTTTGTGTAGCTTGTTTATAATGTTGTGTGTTTGATTGGGCTGCATAATGTAGAATTGAATTGAATTGCATTTGTAGGTGGGCAGCAGAAACTGTCAGTTTCTGCTATCAAAAAAATTGCAGAAAAAGCGACAGACAACATGATTTTGTCTGTCGCTTTTCTGGGTTTTATTTTTTTTAAACCCAGAAAAGCGACGGACAGTGTCCTTTAGTCCGTCGCTTTTCTAGAATTTCAAAAAAAAATCCAGAAAAGCGACGGACTGCATCGCCTTTTGGAAATTTAAAAAAATGAAAATTTAAAAAAGGCGATGGAGTCCGTTGCTTCTTTTAAAAAAAATTCCTAAAAAAAAATAATCTAAAAGTGACGCAGTCCGTCGCTTTTTGAAAAGCGTCGACCCAAAAAGCGACGGACATGACTGCGTCGCTTTTCCATCAATTTTGGCCAAAAAAGCAACGCAGTCCGTGGCTTTTGGCCGTCGTTATTGGCAGTTTTTTAGTACTGGTTGTAATTACGATTACAGTCTTAATTCATTTAGAAATTTGCTTTCAGGTGCTTCGGGTGTTCTCCATCTAGAAAAACTAGTTCCGATGAATCGTACTACTACAGTGGATGAGTTGAAGGCTAGAGACTAAGCAAAACACGCTCGAATTTTGCGCAGTTCCACTACTACTGGAGCTATCAAATTTCCACTTATTGGTTCCTTCGACCCCAGACTCATCGAGATATACATATTTACGTACTACCATCAACTTCTAATTATTTTTTTAATTATGTGTTTCATGAAGTAAATATATAAATTATATAAAGCATAATAAAAGTGTAGTGTAATGAAATAAATTAACAAAAAAACATATATATATATATATATATATATATATGGCATGCATAGTGGGTGGGCTTTAGTTTACTAAACAAGAGATTAAGTATACATATTTATGGAACTGATACAATGACAACAAACCAATGGCAACAATAACTAAACACGAAATTGAGTATAAATATAAATAAATGTTTACTTATATAGGTACATAGATATGCCTCTCCACTTGCTTTAACTTTACCAACACATACTTAAATTTTACTTTAATTAAAAGAGAGAGAGAAACAAACTATTGCAAGGAATCAAAAACTTACAATTAAAGAAAAATCAATAATTGTTGCAAGTATTCAGATCTCACTTGTTATTTATTGGTGTTTTGCTATGTTGCTTTGATTATTTATATTTGTGTTATTTCACTGAGTAGTGAATCTCTTCTTACAAGTTCAAATTCATATATTTGAAATTTTACTTTTATTCATATTGATGTTGTTTTTGCCTATTTGTGGAATCTCCTAAAAACAATGTGAATATTAGTTTTCTTATACATGCAAAATGAAAAATTAGGTTAGCAATTAATCAACAAGGATGTTGCCTTATCTAAACACATTCTCCATTCATCCTAAGGTTTTAATTTAACAATCACACACTTAAGTATTACTTAGATTAAGAGAAAAGAAAAATAAAACAAAGTCTTGCAAGGAATCAAAAACTGACGATTAAAGGAATATCAATGTTTGTTGCAAGTATTTAGATCTCACTTGTTATTTGGTATTGTATGTTAAAAGACAAGTATTCAGATATTATTTATTTTATTTTACGTTAGACTTAAATATTTTAAATATTTTGAGATGGACTAATCTTAAGAACTTGAATAAATATAAAATTGTAGAACAAATAAAAATTTTCACTAATTAATAAAAGAATTCAATTCAGTAAAAAATGGGTTAGGGGTCTTTTTAGACCAAAAGTTGGAAGGGGATATTTTTGAACAAAAAACAAAGGTAAAGAGTATTTTTAGACCAGAAGGTGGAAGGAGGGTGTTCCTATAGGCTATAGGTTGGGGGAATTCTCGGCCCTTTTACCATTTGAATTTTATCCATATTGTGATCTTTTTGGCTTGTCATGACTAAAAAATAGATGTGAAGGCACTTGTCTTATCCCACCAAGACAAGTAAGCCTAACCCAAATAATGTGAAAGAAATGCAGAAAGTAAACTATCAATAACGTAAGTGCGGAAAAACTTAGTCATTTTCAAAATATCTCCAAAACCCGATTGTCACGTGTACAAGTCACTAATGTATAACGATAGTGTTTGAAATATAAATACAAGTCTCAAATGTTTGTCTCTCGAATAGAATAATCACCTAAATAAGGAACAAGAGGGCCCCCGGAATGATAAGAATCTACCTCTCAAGTGTCCACAGAAAAATCTCGGATGTAGATAAAAGAAGAGTAATCACGCGGATGTAACGACCTGTAAAACGAATAGGTGAAACTAGAGCCTAACTAGTGTGCGTGTGAGTTTGTTGTGGGGTTTCATGTTGTATAATATTGTCCCGAGCTTAGTTTGAGGGTTTTAGGGGTTAAACGTCAAGGTATGACTCCCCAAGGACCACCCTAGGGGTCCTTGAGGAGGACCCTAAAGCCTAACCCCCAAGACCCTAAGAAACCAAAATTTGCCCAAGTTTTGGTGATCCACGGATGGGACCTATGCCCCATAGGTCCATCCATGCCCCATGGATGGCCTTCGTGGGTCAAGGTACCAAATGGAAAGCCACATAACCAAACCATGACTCAGTAGCACGGAGAGTGGACCCACCTACGGTCCGTAGGTGGGGGTTCGTGGATCACCACAGTGTTGCTGCAATTTTCGGCCAAATGGAAGGGCAACTTAGTAAATTCATCCTTTGGTTTTTTTTTTAGCTAATGGACGGTTATTATTGATTTATTAAGATATTTTAAGGGTTTTTAAAGTATTAAAACATATTTCCAATTTATTATTTCAAAAACACCCCAAAGTTAGAAACCTCTTTTCTCCAAAAGTTCTCTCCCTAGAAACCTCCATTGGAGGTGAAGGACTCAAGCTTCCAAGGTCAAGACTTCAAGTTTTTCAAGGGATTTTCGTGGATTTCTTCCATTAAAGGTATGGTAGTCTTTATCCTTGACTTAGTTTTTTTCAAGGAGCCAATTTCAAAAGTGATTTCAAGTCTCCAATGTTTCCCCAAAAACCCTAGTTTTCAATCTTGGCATAGGTTCGATTCCAAACATTTTTCAAAAGCTTTATTTCATTGAATTATGAATGAATTTTGGATCTAAAGATGAATTAAGATTATTTCTTCCTTGAACCCATGTTTTCCCCCAAATTCTTAAGTTGTGAATTGTGATTGGGAATTGATTGATCTTGAATGTATGTTGAATTGTTTATGTCGATATTGAATTGATTATTGAATCATGTTAAGTCATTTATCTATTGCATTATCTTAGATGTTTGGGTTGTGATTGATAAATGGTCTTGGAGGGCAATTTCATGAAGGATCTATAAAGGATCATGATGTGAAGTATATGTGTGTGGTTTCACTGATAATAATATGATCATGTTTAGAATGCTATTGTATTATTATTGAAAAACCATTTCTCAATTTAACAATTATGAATGAATGATGATGATATATGTGAAAGGTTATTCTCACATAAACACACTCATGAATGAAGAATGAATGAAGTTTCTAAGATTATGTTAATGATGATGTGTTGATTGAAAGGCTATTCTCAATTGTACACTAATGAATGATAATGACATGTTGTGAAAGGACTTTCTCACAATATAGGGATTTTTAGTTGAAAGGTTATTCTCATCTTTAAATCGATGATCTATCCAATGAATGAATATGTTGGGTTTGAGATGGATGCCCTCATGTGAGTTGAGGCGGGGTATCTAGTAATAATCTCTTATCCCATAATAATGAATGAAAGTAATGAATGTTAAGTACTCCGTGGGGAATAATGCTAAGCACCGAGTTGATAGTGATATGAGATGGAAGCCCTCACGTGAGTTGAGGCAGGGTTTCTAGTAGCAATCTCTTGAGATGGATGCCCTCACGTGAGTTGAGGTGGAGTATCTAGAAGCAATCTCCCTATCCCATAACTATGTGCCCACATAGGATATTAGCTAGTGGATCCACTTAAGCTAAGAAGTAATGATCCTACCTTAGGCAAGTAGGAATCGCTTATCCGGTGACGGTGACACTGGGATTCCATGAATTGCTCACATGGTCTATGTCGGTGAAGGCTTACCCCCACAAAGAATGTTAATGAACTATGGCTTCTCAAGAATGCACTACTTAGTGTGGGTGGTAGTATGGGATGCCATCTATGCATTGCACAAGTAGGCTTTGAGAGTAGTCATGGTTGTTCCTTTATAATGTAATGTTAAATAAAATGAATGTGCTCTTATGATGATGCTAATGAGAATGTTGGTTTAATGTATAATGAATTAAGGTGCTCTTAATGAAACTAATGAAGAATGTTGACTTATGTACTTAATGTAATTATGTATGCTTTACTTGAATTGTATTATGAGTTACTTCTTTGTCATGACTTATTGAATATGAATGTGCCTTGTCTATGGTGACTTCAAAGGAGTACTTAGTGTGAGTAGTAGTATGGGATGCTACTTGCAGATTGCACAAGTATGACTTAGACTTGCCTTAGATGATGGTCCTTATGTGATGATATGACTTATGAAATGTTTACATTCTTTAAGTATGAGTATTGTCTAAAGGTGAAAAAGATGAATGGTAAGTTCACTTTTGGTGGCCTTGATGTGGTACTTGGTGTGGATGGTGGTATGGGACGCTATTCATACATTGCACAAAGTATATCTTGAGGGTTACTTTGAGGTGAAAGCTTAATGTGATGGAATGACTTATATGTTGATTATGTTCTAATGTGAAGAAATGACTTGTATGTTGATTATGTGTTTTTATTATGCCTCTTATACTTATGTTCATGAAGTTTTATCAAATTGGCATAAAACATGATTTTCAAATAAAATGTCCTTTTTAAGCATGGTTTTTGCATGACTATCATACTTAGTACTTATTTGTGCTAACCCATATTTCTCTGTTTTTTACTACAAGTGTAGGTTCTGGCAAGTGAGTTGCTTTCTCTCTAGTTCAAGGGCTTGGATTGAGATTCTTCCAAGGCTAAGTGGCATGTCCGCATAGATCGAGGACAAGTACTTTTGATGTTCTATTTCTTTCATGTAATAGATATTTTTAGGCTTTTCGACTGTAAAGGGCCGTGACCCTACTTTAGTTTTCAAGATATTGTTTTAGATGGCCATGTGAGACAATAGACTTTCGCTTGTTTTAATGTTATCGATTGTTGGATTTATAAAAGAAAAGTTTTAATTCCGTACAATTTTTCCTTATATAGAATGTTATGAATGCTATGAGGCTTGTATGAGGCTTTTTGGAGGCTTGTACACCGTGTTGCTTCCGGGGTGTAGGCTCGGGTCGTGACAGCGGATCAAGGCTCGGAACCTACACAAGTGTAGAAGCAAGGAATGAGTACCAAAAATACGGTATTCAGCAAACAACATGGTACTCACAAGGTAAAGCTAAACAAGAATACGAGAAATTTTTTATTCCAACTGAACCACCACAACTAACACTTGCACAGAGAACAACCCAACGTTGCAGTTCACAATATACACTACACAAGATTCCATAATCGCAGTCCAACTATTACAATTCATCAAATCAAAAGGATCAAGTTGTTCAATCACAATAAACAAGTTTATCAATCACAAGTATCAAGTTCATCAATCACAAGTATTCACAACAACACTATCAAGCATTTCATCAACAACCAATTCAACATCAATATTCAAAGACAATTCACATTATTCAATTAAATATTATCAAGACATTGCCTTTTCCATTAATCCTCTTTCTATCATTAAGGTTATTCAATTTGAGCAATTAACCCTATCACCTTATTACCATTACTCTCCAACACATACAACAAGGAGGATTCAAGATTTTGTGAGCTTTAGCAAGCTTTAGAAGTTCCCTTGCCTAAATCGATCTAAAATCACTCCAGATCTTGGGCTTTTCCCTTCCGAACAATATCCAAATCAACACAATATAATCAAACAAGTATTCACAATGAGATTTCAAAACCAACAACACTCATATCAATCAATTCAAAAATGGAGTCAAATCGACTCAAAAACCTGATTCTGAATACAAGGTTTGAATCTGAAAATTGATACAAAATTATGTTACCCAAAATAATTTGAAAACCAATGGTGAAAACCATTTCAACAATGAAGTTATATTCGACTCATCATGCCATAAACAAGTAATAACAATGAAGCAGAGTCGAAATTCATTACCCAATCGAAGAATCGCGAATATAAACTTTGAAATCGCCTCACTCGAGCTTCTAGAGTTAAACAATGGGTAACATGAGAAGCAACTCCAATTTTAGAAAAAAAATTTGTTCAGGTCTCAATTGCTCTTCGCGATCACGACCAAGAGCCACACGATTGCGATGAGTAAGTTAGTCAACTTATTTAATTTGACCATCGCAATCATGACAAAGTTCCACGCAATCGTGATGCATACTAACACAATATCACACGATAATGAGAAAGGTCCTCACGATCGCGATTATCAAATAATCAGGCACCAGAACAAAAAAACCAGTAAATACTACAAGGCATAAATTCTCTGAATGGATCCTTGGGATTCGTTTGGAACCCCGTACACATAAACCAAAAATGCTACCTATCTAAACTTGATGTTCCAGATTCAATGAAACCATCAAAACACGGATGAGAGGTCTCCTTTACCCGAAACCCATGAAAGTCACCAATAAACAAACATAATGCCTCAAAAAGTTAAATCAAGCTCAGGGCCTCTGAAAATTCAACCAAGATCTCCACCAGGCCTAAAATCATCCCTCAAACAACAGAACTGTCATAAATCTGATCCGAGTATCCAAACTCTGAATGTTGACCAAAGTCAACCCAAAGGCTAAAATCTTCAATAATTTCCAATTAAGGACCTCAAATCCACGAAAATACCTCTGAAACTGACACACTCTCTTAGACCAAATTACACATTTCAAGACTAATTAAATCGATGGAATTCCATTTTGAAACTCGAAACTCCAAAACACACTAAGAACCACTTTTTAATAACTTTAGCATTTCAAAACTCTAAAATTTTCGTACTTCACAACTTTTTACTCAAAACCGATTTTACAAACCAACCAAAAATGACTCGGTGTAACCATCGGGAGAGGTGACATAGAAGTTCTTATGGAAAAAGTCCAAAAATGACCAATCTGGGTCATTACATGCCTTTTTGTGGAACCTCCTAAAACAATGAGAATATTAGTTTTCTTACACTTGCAAACTGAAAAATTAGGTTAGCAATAATCCACAAGGATGTTGCCTTATCTAAAGACATCTCCGTTCAACCTAAGATTATGATTTTACAATTACACTTAAATTTAAGTTAAATTAAAATAGAAAAGAAAATAAAAATAAAACAAACTCTTGCAAGGAATCAAAAATTGACAATTAAACAAAAATCAATATTTGTTGCAAGTATTCATATCTCACTCTTTATTTGATATTGTATGTTGGACTATGGTGATTCTTGGTGTTTTGCTTTGTTGCTTTGTTTATTTACATTTGTGCTATTTCACTGAGTAGTAAATCTCTTGTTTTGACAACTTCAAATTCATAGATTTGAAATTTATCATTAGTCCATATTAATGTTCTCTATGCCTATTTGTGGAACCTCCTAAAACAATATGAGTATTAATTTTCTTATACCTGCAAAATGAAAAACTAGATTAGTAAATAATCTGCAAGGACATTGCCTTATCTAAACACATCTTCATTCGTCCTAAGATTTTAATTTACCTAGTTGTGGAACCTCCTGGTTCGCCTAACAACCTTGCGTGCACTTTTTTCTGAGAATTTTCCAAAACTAATTAACATCCATCAAATCTTATCTCACTCCTCCGTGTTTTCTTTCTTTTTCAAGCTTGCAATTTATTCTTATCCTTCTTAATATTTTTTGTGAAATGATTCTTCCTATTCCCGGCATGCCCAATGGGGCTTCCCAAGTATTTTATAGGAAACTTAACTCTAGAGAAACATGTAATCTCCTCTACCTTTTGAATGATGTTATTGGTAATACACATAGAAAGAACTTTTATTTTTCATAATCTATTGCCCAGACTTTCTTATATTCCCAAAGTGTAGCCTTAATCAGTTGAAGAGACAGTTTATTAGGAGACACAAAAAATAATGATGTCATCAATGTATGCTAGGTGTTTAGGTCTTAAATCCATTTAGGCATACCAAAGCTCTTGAAATCAGTGTTGTAGGGCAAGTTTTTTACAGCCCTAGTAAGAACCTCAACATTAATAAGAATGAACATATCAAGAGACAAAGGGTTACCCTACTTTACCTCTAGTAGAGTGAAAGAAACAACGAGTCTGTCTATTAATGAAAATAAAATACCAATTATTGACCACCGGTCTCTAAATATTGTCTACCATATAAGGAATAACAAAGAGACTCTTTCATAATCAACATGGGCCCTACAATGCGTGATAAACCGCATTTCTGAAGTACACTAATGAGGTATAACAAAGAGACTCTTTCATAACCAACACGAGTTGTGGTGCAATGGTGGGACTGCTTCATCCTTAACTAGAGATCTCAGATTTAAGCCCTGGGTATGGATTTTTTTCGTTGGGAGAGCCTTCTCTAAATGGGCCATAAAATACGCGATACGAATTTAGTCGGGGCTCAAACACAGACTCCAAAGAATAGGTGGAAAATAAAATAAAAATAGACTTTTTCAAAGGCCTAGCTATATCAAGTTTTATAGCCTCATTAGCAAGTTTCTCTCTCTTTTTGATATCAATAATAATTTCTTATGCCAATAATATATTCTCTTTGATGTTTTTCCCCTCACAAAAAAAAATTGGTCTTCGAAAATAATCTTAGAAAGACCCCTTCCAATCTATTATGAATAACTCTAGCGATCACCTTATTCAGAAAATTACTCAAACTAATCGGTACTTATAGTATAGAAAGATTGCACTCTCTCCTTCATAGACAATAAGAAGAAAAAAATTAGTATATGTAATAGATATGGTAAGTATGATTCATCAAAAGAAAGCTTTGACTACCTTTAAAACATCACCTCCAATAATATCCTAGAATTCTAGGAGAAGTTTCCAGTTATACCATCAAAGCCGCTGGAGCTATCTCCATTGAGGTCATGTACCACTTTCTTCACCTCATCTTTAGTAGGGCCAACATTTAAATTATTGTTATCTTCTTTAGTGATCAACTCTAAAATGTGGCAGAGTAATGGAAAGTCCTTAGGTTCTATTTCCCTTGAGAATTTGTATTGGAAACATGTTTTCGCCTCAAACGTTATCTGCTTCATTTCCTCATTCCACTCTCTGGCCTTTCATTATTCTGCTGATTGCAAGTTTGTTCCTCCTCTCATTTACCAGGCTATGAATGAATCAGGTATTTCTATCTCCTTCTAAGAACCACTAAATTCCAGTCTTTTATCTCCAGAATTCTTCTTCATAGTGTAGTCTCCAGTTCTACTTGAGCTTTCTAAAGGACTGTTCTGTTAGCTGTAGTTGTTGGGAATTCTTTAAATAAATCCTTTTTTGTTCTCACTATATGTCACAACAGAAAATCGAGTGTGATGGTACCTGTATTATCCCATCAAGATAAGTCAACCTGAAACCTAACAGAAGAAGTAAATGCAGAAATAAAATAGAATAAAGGACTAGCATATCAAGAACATTGTGGACAAACATAACATCACTCAAAATGACCCCGAAACCTAGTGTCACATGTACAAGTCTCTAATATTTACATTAGATTCAATAAAAATACAAATTTGAATGTCTTTGGTTCTAGAACAAAACAAGAACATAATATAAGAATTAAAGGTGCTCGCTGAAAAGACGCAGCTACCTCAAAAACTCCCAACAATAAGCCTCAGACGAAGAAGAGAAGAAGGAGTAATCATGATGATCCAGTCTCGTAACATACACAAGTGTAGAACTAAGGGGAGTGAGTAGCAAACAACAATGGTACCTAGCAAGAAAACCTAAATAACTCTAAGTAATGCAATACTAAACACAAGTACTTCAACGGCACCATCTGAACCTCCACAACTATAATCATAATAAAGTCAATGAGCCCACTCCAACAGTTCTCACTTAATAACAGTAGAGCACGTATGGAACATCTAAACTTGCACCTCAACACATATAGTCATATCACCACAGTCTTTCACAATATTTCAATATTCACAATATCATATCATCATCCACAATTAAAAAGGAGCAAGTTATATAGTGTAATGAAATGTAGTGCAGTGTCATATAAAGTGGTGCATGTCTGCGTAATGATACACACCCATTGTACCTCAGTTCAGGTCCCATGGGAAACAAATCAGTCCATGCACCTGCCACAGAATGCGTGACCCGATCCTCATTATAGAATATTCCATTGAGTGTGTAGCCCATCCCCTATTTCTCATCATTTCCACAAGGCATCATCACAAGTGTATTATAGTATCAATGCAAATGTGTGTATATACACACACAAATGCTCGATGAGATGATATCAATCCTTACAACAACAAGCCAATACAAATAATCTTGGCATAATATCAAGAGGGAGTCAATACAACATTTCAACCATTCCGGGTTCACCATTTATCACAATATGAACAAAATTCTTCTTTAACCCCATATTGTCATCAAAAGAAGTTATTCTTCATTTATAAAAGCACAAGATATACAAAACCTTCATCAATTCCCATTACTCCCAATCACACAATCACATACATGGTTCAATACACTTAACAAAGGGTCCAGATGTCCACTTGACTTAAGAAACTCAATCAATCTACCTGATACTTGAGTCTTTCCTCTCTTATTAACCAAAAAAATCATTCAATAATTAGTGGGTATTAAAGATGGGGAGTTGAAAATCATTACCCAATCAATGAATCTCAAAAAACCACTTTGGAATCGCCTCTACCGAGCTCTCAAAGTTCGAAACTAGTGAAAAGGGCATGAACCCTGACCTTTGGAAAACATTATGTTCAGGTAAAAATTGTTAATCGCGATAGAAACCCCAAGGACAAGCGATCACGATGAGTAAAACATTTAACTCATATAAATTAACCATCGTGATCATGACACAGGGCCACACGATTGTGATGATCACGATACTATTGCTATGCGATCGCGACCAAGAGCCACACGATCGAGAAGCAAAGGTTAATTCACCTACATGATCGCGATACTTAGCAATCAATTACCTTTGTGATTGGGAGGGTTGGCATCACGATCATGATGAAGTATTTACATACACCAGACAACAACATTAGCAATTAACAAAACTCAACAAAATCATCAAACTTACCCTCAAGATTCATTTGGAACCTCGAGTACACAAACCAGATATGGTACCCAACTAAATCTGATGTTTGAAACTCAATGGAACTGTCGAAACATGAATCAAGGTCTTATTGACCCGAAATCCGTTAAAGTCGTAGTAAAATAACTTTACACTCAAAATACCAAACTTCCTTTGTGTCACACCCCGAGCCTCACCCTGGGCGGGACTGGCACTCAAGAACCATTGTTGGCCCCAAGTGAACCCTTGGCCTAGCTAGACTCTCAGCAAAAGACTTTAAACATTAATAAAAGAAAACAAATGCAACTTTACTCAACTGTCTCAAGATAACTTAGAATGCTTTAGAATTAAACATCCAACTCACCAAAGTGGCAACTCAAGTCTTATAACAAAACAACTAAAATGCAAAGACTAAAGAACTATAACTATATGTCTATGAAGCCTCTAATACTATGAGAGATGTCGGATAAGACCCCTGATCATCCTAACAACTGAAATACTAAAACTATATAAGAAGGGATCCTCCAAAAAGCAAGGAGGCTCACCAAATGACTCTGAAATACTCAACTGGATCAACGGAGCACTGGATATTGATCCTAGTTACATGTATCTGCATCATAAAAGATGCAGGCCAAATGGAACCAGTACATTGAATGTACGAGCATGCGAGGGGAAAACTAAATACGACATAATCTTGAACTGAAATCTGAAAGAAACACTTACCTCTGCCTTACTCAACTCATGGATACTCAACTCAATGCAGAAATAAACAACAATAAAGGGGCAGTTTATACAAAACATTTAAAATAGTAAATAACATCTCAAAGTATTGGAAAATACCATAATATCTCAGTTGTATATAAGAATACAAAAATAAACTTTGTTTGGGAGATTCTCTTACCGATAGTCATCAGTATAAGCTATGCGATGATACAGCGTCTCTCCCACGCTGCCAGAACTGTCCTATAACTTGCCAGGATTTAGAACGCCTCAACTAAGTGGATCCACTAGTCTATGCTAAAAGCATTAAAGAATCATCTAAAAAGTATGACCCTTTCTACATGGTTTTATGGAGACTTGAGTAATTATGAACTCGTCCCCATATCGGTGCTCAATACTACTCCCAAAATATACTCAACTCATATGTTGAAAAACATAAGTCTTTCTATGGTTTGAGATAATTACTCAAAAACTAGGTCAAAGGTTTTGTTGCTTAAATGTGAAAATATTTACTCTTTGGGAATACTTAGTTCCCATATACTCTTTTGAAGAAAATGAAATTCTCTTTTTACTCTTACTCAACTCTAAGCTCAAGTCTTAAAACAAGTTTAAAAACATTTGTAAAAGACTTTTGAAAAGACTCTAAGAACTCTCTAGACTTGGCTCTTAACTTTCCTGAATTTGAATTTATGGATTCAAGGTGGTGATTCATGTTTATGATTTCTAGATGCTTAGAAGTCAGTTAGAGTAGTTAGAATTGATAGGAAGTGTTAGGACACTTTAAAAGGACTCAAACAGGCTAAACGATGAAAAATGGGTATGGGCAGATGACTCGGGCGCACTGCTAGCGCGCCGCGCCAGCCCAAAAGTTTAGAGACCCCATAGTGAAGCACTACTGGCGCGCCACCCCAGCCCCTCTGGCGCATCTGGGGAGCGCCGTACCAGACCTCCCCCAATCAACCCCGATGAATTTTTCAACTCATTTTCTGATCTTAATTCGAATATATTCTATCCTTTTTCTCAATTTCTCTTTAGATTCAGATACCCAAAACATGTACACAAGAATCTAACTCAAACGACTCTAATAATTGACACTATAATCTTAAGAAACTCCTCAATCTCATCCCAATTCAAGAACGAAAGCAATTCAAGAAAACACATTAGGAACATTCAAACTTTCAACTTTTTAGGATGAATTCACGCTAAAATAAACATGTTTAGTGTGTGGGTGAACAAACCCAACGCTATGTGAACTCACATACCTCGTAGGAATTAACCCTTGGCGAAATCCACAACCGAAATCGCAAGAACTTGACGAATCTCAACCTTTTCCTCTCCTTTCTGCTCTTGAGTTCTTTCTCCAAAAACCCTAGCATAATTTTGTAATGCGTAAACTGAACCAATTCAGTTTAGACCCCAATTAAATTACTAAAAATGAATTAAACTAATTGGATAAGGAAAAGACCATAATAACCCTCTTAAATCCGGGCAACTTCCCTTATCTAGACAACCCAACTTTGAATGGGCATATCTCCCTCATACGAGATCAAAAATTAGCAAACTCGGTGGCGTTGGAAAGATAATTCCAAGGACTTTCATTTGATATCTTATTTGCCACCTAACTCATCCTGTACTAAGAGTTATGGTCATTTGATGTTGACCCAAAACTTATACTTAACATAACTTTGCCAATTTCAGATTTTTAATACTTTCCAAAAACGGTTCTTTCTAATTCTAGCTCTTTCAAATAGCAGGGTGTTACACTTTGGAACCTCTAAAAATTCAATCAAGACCTTACCTAGGCCTATTATAATTATCCCCTAAATCCAATCAAATCGTCAGAAAATCGATCCAAGAGTCGATCTCCAAATATTGACCAAAGTCAACGCTTGGCCTTATTTTACTTAAAGTTCAAATTCAAGGGCTCAATTCCACTGAAGGACTCCGAAAAAGAAAATGATGATATTTCTAGACCAAATTACGTACTCTAGAGCTAATGGAACTGAAGGAATTCTCTTCCGGGACTTGTAGATCCGATTATTATCAAAAACCACTTTAAACTTCCAAAATCACAGCTTTTCAATCAAATTTTAAAACCAACTTTGTAAACTGATCAAACATGACTCGGGGCAACTATCGAGAGTTGTAAAATAGTAATTTTCTAAAAATTTCCAAAAATGACCTTCAAGGTCATTACATTATCCGCCACAAATAACCATGTTCGTTATCGAACATAAAAGTAAAATAAAGTATGAGAAGCTTCAAAAAGCTAAGGATATTAGGCACGCATATTTAACTGTCTCCCAAGTAGCCTCCTTGATCAAACGGTGCTTCCACTGCACCTTTACTGAAGCAATCTCCTTTGTCCTTAGCTTTCGAACCTGCCTATATAAAATAGCTATAGGCTCCTCCTAAAATGATATGTATGGACCCAACCATTGAATTAAGAGAAATCACATTGGACTCATCTAGTATATACTTTTGAAGTATGGAAATGTGGAAAACTAGATGCATAGCTAACAAGCTAGGTGGCAAAATCTCAAAATCTCAAAAGGGCCAATGAACCTAGGGCTATGCTTGACTTTCTTCTCAAACCTCATCACACCCATCATGGGTGATACATTAAGTAAAATTTGATCACCCTCCATAAACTCCAAGACTCAAACTCTCCTATCGGCATAACTCTTCTATTGACTTTGGGCTGGATCAACAACCTACTTTGGATCATACAGACCTACTCCATAGCATCTCTAAGAGAGTCTGTATCTAATGCCTCCACCTCAACGACAAAGAACAACCCAATAGGAGATTTACATATCCTACCATACAACGCCTCAAATTGGTCATCTGAATGCTGGAATGATAATTTTTATTATAGGCAAACTCCACTAAGGGTAAATACTAATCGCAGTGATCACCAAAATCAATCACACATGATCGAAACATGTTCTCCAATACTTGAATCATCAACTCATATTATCTATCCATCTAGGTGAAAATTTATCTAGATCGGTGATTCCATTCGGTCGATCCAACTATCGAAAGTCTTGCAAGCAACCTACGCTAAGCTAATCGAGCTAGAAGCTAAAATGAATCTTGTTTGGCATTTTTTTCTTTGCTTTGACCGATACTCTAGTCTAAGAGCCCTCTGGTATGCCTGTTGCACCCCCGCGCTGACTGAAACTCTCAAGTACCTCCAACACCCTTAACAAAGTTTCCTGAAACAATGGTGCAACAATGTACTTTGGAGGAACCTAGTCCTCTCTAACATAAATCTCTAGCTTGGGACAAACAACATTTCCACGGTCCGTCACTAATGCCATTCCAAAGGGATGATCTCTTCCCCTAGCTCGGGCTCTACCCCTACCCCTAGATGGGTCTCAATAACTGGCTCGGGGACTGGCTCCCCTCCTCTACCACCAACAGTAAATCTCATTGTTACCATCTGCCAAAAAAACATGTGAAAATTCAATACTAGTAAAAGTAACCACACACGATAAGGATGAATTAACAAATGGAAGCTCTCTAACAGTTTTCATAGCCTCTCGAAGATAAGCAACAAATATTTTTGTACCAATCCTCGAGACTCTTCTAGACTTGTCTTGTACACTCGTAAGACCTATGAACCTGGGTTCTAATACTATTTATCACGACCCTAAACGACCGTGATGAGAACTGTCTTATCCCACCAAGACAGATCAGCCTAAAACCCAACAGAAGAAGTAAATACGGAAATAAAATAGAATAAAGTACTACTATATCAAGAACATTATGGATAAACATAACATATCCAAATGCCCCAAAAATCTAGTGACAGATGTACAAGCCTCTAAGTATTACATTAGATTCAACAAAAAAGAACATTATGAAATAGTAAGAGGTGTCCACCGAGTTGGTAAGCAGCAACCTCTCAAACTCCCAACAATAATCCTCGGACGAAGAAGAGAAGAATGAGTAATCACGATGATCCGGACTCGTAACCTACACAAGTGTAGAAGCAAGAGAGTGAGTACCAAACAACAATGATACTTAGCAAGCAAACCTAAATAACTCTAAGTAAAACAATTATGAACACAAGTACTCCAACAACCCCATTTGAACCTCCACAACTACAACTTTCATAGAGTCAATCAACCCAATCTAACAGTCCTCACTAAATAACAATAGAACATGTATAGAAACATCACAGTTTGAACCTCAACTTATACTTATATCACCATAGTCTTTCATAATTTAATATTCACAATATCATATCATCATCCACAAATTACAAGGAGCAAGATGAAGTGCAATGTCATAAAGAGTAATGTATGTCTTTCCTAATGATACACACCCGTTGTACCTCAGAATGGGACCCATGGGAGACATATCAGTCCATGCACCTACAACAGAACGTGTATCCCAACCCCTCATTACAAAATCTACCATTGAACGTGTTGCCCAACCCTTTATTACAGAATTGGCTAGAGTGTGTGGCCCCTCCCCTATTTCTCACCATTTCAACAAGGCATTATTATAATAGTAATATAGCATCAATGCAATTATAAAAATGTGCAAATGCTCGATGAGATAAGAAAAATCCTCACAGCAACAATACAACACAGATAATCTTGGCACAATATCAGAATGAGACAATGCAACATATTCTTCTTTAACCCCATATTGTCATCAATAGAACTTATTCTTCTTCTTTTTTGGTTAAAATAGATAGTATTTATTTAATAATATGCATCTTACAAACCCTTCGCTAATTCCCATTACTCACAATCAAACAATGGTATATAAGGTTCAATACATTTAATGAAGGGTCAAGAGGTTCACTTGCCTCCAGAAAAATGATCAATCAACTCAATACCTGATTCTTCCCTCTCAGATGGTCTCCAAATCAACACAATTTAAACAAATATGACATTACAATAAGAATTCAAGACCAACCCCACACTCAAAAAATTGACAAATGCATTTGATAATGTTGTGCTATTAATCATTTACCAACCCCACACTTAAAAAATAAAACCCCATTTCAGTGTTATTTACTATCGATCTAGATTACTCTTTGTTGCGTGGTTTTGCTTGCCTTTGTTTTCCATATCTTCGTCCTTATACAAAGAACTAGTCCTGGGCACGTGCATTGCACGTGTGTCCTATGCTAAGTTGTGTGGAGTTGTTATAACGATATTTATATACTCGTACATGTATGTTTCTCGTGTATATCAAGTATTCAATTTGATAAAAGTTTATTTTGTTTAATATGTCATAACTCATAATTTAAATGTCAAGTGTGATTTCAAAATATTTCTTGTCTTGAGTTTTTCATATTCTTTTTCACCTTAGTAGTCTCCACCTTTTCACATTTGCATATGTATTAAGAAGTTGTTGTCGAATGAGAGTAGTGTTTTGCAAAAGTTAAATAGAAATTTGATCAATCTATGTCTTCCTGAAGATGACTTGTACATGATCATTGTGTGATAACTTGCATAGTAATTGAAGAGAAAATATACAAGCTTAAACCAATGAATGTTGAGCCTATTCAATCAAGATTATTATCATTACAAGGTACATCATACTGAAATATTGCTATCAAATGAATTTCAAAGGTAATATTCGAACAATTTTAATTATGTAATTTTTTTTTAATATATCAAGTATTCAACTTGATAAAAACTTTTTATAATATGTCACAACACATAATTTAAGTGTCTCTTATTGGTTCAAAATATTTCATGTTTTAAAATTTTTGCCTTCTTTCTAAGAAATTGTAGCCTCCATCTTTTTATAATCACATACAAATAAAGAAGTTGTGGAATGTGAATTGTGTTTTGTAAAAATTGCACATAAATTAGATCAACATATATCTTTCTTATGATAGCTAGTGGATCATTATCAATTTTGTGGTGTACACCTACAAAAAAAATAGTTATTATTAGTGATAGAAATAATCATTGCTAAAATATCTAATTGATGTATATAAATCATAATTATTATAGGTACGTGTACACTTTGCCTAATTCTAAATTATTAGTTCTATCATCTGTGAATTTAACAAAAAAATATTAGTTAAATTATGTAAATTAATTCCTAACCAAAATTTACACAAACAAGAATATACAATTTCATGATACTCTAAGAAGTTATAATTAAAAAGAAAGTAATCTTACCTGATTTGATATTTGCATGGCAAATTTCTATGTTGCAAGAGGTGAAATAATTATGATACACACGTTTACGTACCCAAATAAGATGAACTTTCAACTAATCAGAAAACATATATGAATAAGTTGAATTAAAGACAATAATCTAATGTCCATAGAAAAAATAGAGAACATAAATAGAAGTAGAAAAGAGAGATACAAACACAAAATAAATATGATAAAATGTGCCAACACAAAGTAGGATTAATAATCTAATAATTTGGTGAATTGGGATAGTTGTCTTGTGATTTTTCACTATATATACACAATATATAGTATTTAGGATATAAATATATTGTATCGAATTGATCAAAAAAATTTACTGAATATTGGATATACCAAAAAACTTTTCAAATTCTCCATATGTTTATTATTACGAAGAGATGTTTTCCTTTTTGCATTAGGAATCGGAAGATAAAGCATTTACAGAATTGAATACACATAATTCCATGTCTTTTGATTTAGCTAGTTCATTCATTTGCTATATCATTGTTTATACGGAAAATGGTTTGATATACCCCTCAACTTTGCCATTTGGAGCTGATATGCCCCTCATTATGAAAGTGGCTCATATATACCCTTACCGTTATACAAACGGCTCACATATACCCCTACCGTTACAAAATGAGCTCACATATACCCTTTCATTTAACGAAAGTGAAAAAAATAATTTTAAATTTATATTTTTGACTTTTAATTTTTTTTAAAATCATTTAGGTGTATATAGGATTCTTCTAGCAAAGTTCAAGGTATATTTCAATTTTTTTCATACATAAATTATTTTTTGACTTCTCTGATCTTCATTATTTGAGTTTCTTATTCTTATTTTATTTTATTCTTTCATTCCTCAGTGTAAAGAAAAATATTTAAAACTATTTTTTTGTGGCTATATTATAATTTAAAACTATTTTTTTGTCTATATTGTAATTTAATTTTTGTATTTGAAGAAAAAAAAATTGGTCATCTATAATAAGTTTTACAAGAATATTAGTGAAAAATAAATAAATTTGACCATCAAAATAATAAATCTAAATTAGTCATTGAAACAAAAAAAGGTTCAAAAAAAATATGTTTGAGGAGGATTAAAAATACCCATATGGGATTATAGTTTTTAAAATATAGATTAACAAAAAATAAAACTAAAATTAATTTTTTTCATTTCCGTTAGAGGGAAAGGGTATATGTGAGCATTTGCATATAAGTAGGGGTATATATGAACCATTTTCATAACGAGGGGTATATCAACTATAAATGACAAAGTTGAGGGGTATATCAGACCCTTTTCCCTTGTTTATATATATATATTAGAAGATAAACTTATTTTACCAAAAAAATTTTATCACATAAATAGGATTAAATAAATGGCAAAATATTAATGGATATTTTCGTGTGTATATATTCAATAGCCTAATGCATTGAACTAAGTGTATATTTATATTCTTGTACAATGTTATTGTAGGAATAATATTTTATTGAAGGACATTAATGTCATTCAATATTTTATGGACATTTTGGTAATTCAGTTTTTAAAATATTTTGGTTCTACATATATATATATATACTTACTATTTACTAATTTAATAGAAGTTTTATTTCTCATTTTTTATATGTGAAGGAAAAATGACAAATTAATTTATGATTACTATTTAATATTTAGTTAATAAAGTATTTTATAACTTTTTTATTTAATAAATGGGTAAAATGACAATCCAACTTTAAATTTTGGAGCTTTTCACTTTCAATAATAATAATAATAATAAATAATAATAATAAATTATAATTATTAGTTATTTATTTATTTATGATAATATGATGATAAGCTAGGAAAATGAAGAGGTGTAGTTATGAAGTTGATTTAAATGGAAAAAATAATTTTTTAAAATGATTTTAAGAAAATTAATTAATAGGTAAGGGGTATGATATATATATATATATATATATATATATATATATATATCATATGATGTGATGATGATGATTAAATTAAATATACATATAGATTACAGATGATAAGTATTATTAAATTAAATATTTTAATAAGGAATTAATCTAAGGAAGTGCAAAAGTCATTAACATTTTTATTAAAATGATACAATTTAACATTTAAATTAAATAATTAAATATTTTTATAACATTTTAATTTATAGTAGGGGTAAAATCCTCATTCTACTTTTAACTTTTTTTGTTCCCACTTATAGTAATATATATTATATGATATGATGAATTGTGTGCTCGATATAAATCGTGTGTTTTTGGGCTATAGTATGTTACACAAAGGGTACAAATGTTTTGACCCTGATTCCTTCAAATTTTACGTTTCTCGTCATATCATTTTTATGAAAATGTTTTTCCTTTTGTATCACAGGATGTTGTGGTACCTCCATCTATACCCAATGCTTAATCAAAACCTCTCAATGTTACATTACAACTCCAGCCTTTTGTATCTCCTTCTAGCATTCAACCAAGGGTGTCACAATTTTCAATACCGACACACACATCAAATCAGCCCTCACCATCTCCATCCGTAGAATCCTTGACAGATCACACATCCTCATAATCTGTTGATCCTATTTCTGCACACACACCTGCCACTGATCAGCCTTCACAAGATGTACGTAGTTTCTCATGATTTCACCATGTATAGTAGTAGCAAATCCTCAATCTTCTAATACAAATCACTCCACTGATGTTAAAAACACTTTAGCTATTGGTTGGCTCTGTCCAGCAGCTCCGTCGTGAAGTATGGTCATACGAATACAAACAGGTTCATTGAAGCCAAAGAAACTATTCTCGATGTCTACTACGACACCAACATCGACAATAGTTGAACCTTCTTATCATTCACAGGCTTTTAAGAATGATCACTGGTGTTGCACTATGTCAGAAGAGTATAATGCACTCATTCAAAATGGTACTGGGAAACTAGTTCCACCATCCCTGTCTCAAAATATAATTGGTTGTAAATGGTACTTAAGACGAAGTTAATTCGGATGGTTCATAGGAGAGCTATAAATAATGCATGGCATGTTGCTAAAGGATATCATCAATGACCGGGTCTCGATTTTTCTGATACATTTAGTCCAGTGGTTAAGCCGGCTACCATACAAATGTTGCTATTCTTTGCAGTTATCATCAGTGGCACATCACTCAGGTAGATGTATCCAATGCATTTCTTCATGGAAAATTAGATGAAATTGTATACATGTTTCAACCTCCCGGGTTTGTTGATCCTACTCATCCAGATCATATATTTTTTTACTTAAATGATCTCTCTATGGGCTCAAACAAGCTCCACGTATGTGGAATAAATTTTTAGCTGATGTACTTCTTTCTTTAGGCTTTGTGGGATCAAAAACTGATTGCTCTCTGTTCTATATGCCGAACGCCGATGTTAAGTTGTTCTGTTTAGTCTATGTTGATGACATTCTAGTTGTGGGCTCTAATTCTGATCATATTGCAGCTCTTATTTCCAAATTAAAAACTCACTTTGTTGTAAGAGAATTTGGAAAATTGTGTTATTTCTTGGTCATTCAAGCCAACTGGAAACCTAAACGATTGCATTTATCACAAGGTAAGTATCTCACGAACCTCCTTAATCGTGTGCAAATGGGCTCGTGCGGTCATGTCTCCACACCAGCTTCATCCTCATCCAAGCTCTCCAGTATAGGTGGATATCCATGTCATAATCATACTCTATATAGAAGTACTGCTGGAGCTCTACAATACTTGAGGTTTACTAGAGCTGAAATAGGTACGTGGTAAACAAAGTATCACAATTTATGCAGTGTCCTATGGATTCTCATAGGGTTGTCGTCAAATGTATTATTCTCCGTTAATTCAAAGTTACAACATCTTATGTTTTTTTTGCCTCTTGGGTCATCCACCCTACTTCATGGTTACAGTGATTCAGATTGGGAAGGTGATTTTGATGATCGCAAGTCTACCACTAGATTCAATGTTTTTCTTGGCTCCTATTTGATTTCATGGCCTTCTCGAAAGCAAAGAGTCGTATCATGGCCAGCAAAAAGGCAGAATATCGTGCATTAGCTGCTGCTACCTGTAAAATGACGTGGATCGAACATCTCTTTCGAGAGATTGGGTGCTTCACAACCTCTCTTCCCATTCTTTTGTGTGATAATCTTAGTGCTATATACTTAACAATATTAGTGCTAGATACTTAAATGCTAATCTCATTTTTCATTCGCGAACAAAACACATGGAAATATTTTGTCCGTGGTAAGGTTCATGAGAAGACCTTATTAGTCAGTTATGTGAGCTCCCATGATCAAGTAGCCGATGTTCTTACCAATCCTTTGTCCAAGGCCCGATTTCTGTATTTGAAGAGAAAGTTGACAGTTGTTCCACTCCCTACTCAACTTGAGGGGGAGTGTAAAGATAATGCCATGTAGGAGTTTTAGTTGAAGTCTTTTTGTATATAATTATTGATTGTTAAGAATCAACTTAAAAGAAGTCGTGTAATTGTTTTCAGATTAGGAGTCTTTCACTGTGACAACCTTGGAGTCCTATTCTCCAAGAAACTCATGTAAATATTGATGTATCCACATAAAGAATTGACTGGGGATTGAGATACATCTTTTACACTTATGTAATATATAACCATACTGTACTTCACTACATTCTTTTTAAAATCATGCCAAACTAATAATTATATAACTGAAAATTGTAAGATTTAATTTCACATTATTTTCAATGTATAAATTTTTTGTTAAGCTTTTAAAAAAATAAAATACAAAGCTCACAAAATATATCCACCTTCCAAAAAACATAAGTACTCCGTCCATCTATTTCGTATACTAGTCTTGGGAACGTGCGTTGCACCTTTGATCCCTAATTGATATTAGAAAAGTTAATTTATATAAGTAAATATATCATAGTGGAGCGTACATATATTCATCGCTATGTTCAAAGCTAAGTCCTTTTGTATGTAAGTTTGACATAAGAATATAAATCTTCACAAAATATAGCATGAAAATCTTATGTCAGATGTTGGAGGTTTGATATTTTTAAAGCTTCATGAAAAAAATCTTTTATTAGGATTTAATATACTTTAATTACTAAATGTAAGTTTTAATAATAATAAAAAAATTTCTATAAAAAGATACGTATAAAGAAAAATATTACAAAATGTCTAGGTGGTGTAACATTAAATTTATAGAAAAATTAGAAGTTCAAACGGAAAAGAAAGAAAAATAAATAAAGACATGATATCCATAATAAAAGACATCGCATTAAAATATAAACAAAAATATTGTCATATTAATTGAATTGCATTTTGTTATAAGTCGACTTGCTATAGACAAAATGTTTCATATGTATAAAAAACCTAAAATAAAAAAAAATAAACAAAAAAGAAAGCATGACTATGTTAAAAATACATATATACTATATTTTTTGAACTATATATTAAAGGATTTGTATATAAAAAATAAATATGAATTCAAATACAATAAAATTCAATGTAACATTTGCACTAATTTTTACTTTACATTATTTTTTATTTTATTTTTACTTGTGCACTAATTTTTGTACCTCTCTGTAATAGTTAAGTACATGAATTTTATAAACATTTGAGATTACTTACAAAAAGGAAAAAGTACAAATATGTTGTTTTAAAAAGATAAATGATTATCAAACAACAAAACATACATAACTATAAATCTTTATCAAAGACTTACTCTTTTACGGGTCTAGCTGTAAAAATATTCTGCAGCATTTAACATGCTTACCCTCAAAACAATTAATTATGAATATAAATTGGGATTAGCTTGATTATATTTATATCCTAAAGATAGAAGAAATTAATGAAGAATAAAAATATAGTAATCAATTACGAAGTTATATTTAAAAAATTCAAAAAAGATGGAGATATGAAAAATAAAAATTCACTTACAACTTCATATCGGAGAATATTCATCTTGTAACTATGATAATTTACCTATTTCTCAACAAAAAGAAGATAGACTCTTCATTACCCCACTTATCTTACAAATTAAAATTGAAGGTTATCAGACTCATCATCACCCACATTTAAGATCTTCTATTATCTCGAGGTACATGAATATATGATTGCATTAAGATCTTGGTTGATGCATGAATTTAAATATAACTATACTTAATATTTAATTAATTAAATAAATATTAATATTTAATTTATTTAGAGGTAAGATAAGGGAGAAATGGTAATCCAACTTTGAGGTTAGGTGTAACATCTCGCAAATTGAAATAACTAGGAAGAAGTTAAGAATTGGAAATAGTCAATTTTTTGGGAAAGAATAGAAATCTGGAAAATTTGTGATGTTAAGTTGAGTTTTTATTCAACTTCAAACAACCATAACTCCTAGCTCAGGATGATTTAGGTGCGTTTCCAGATATTGTAGGAAATATCTTGGAATAATCTTTCCAACTCCGTCGAGTTTACTCAATTCCGAGTTCGTATGAGTGAGATATGCCAATTTGAAGTTGGGCTGTTCAAATAAGGAAAAGTTTAAAATATGATTTTGGAAGGGTATTTTAATCTTTTCCTTACATAAGTATTTTAATCCATTTTTAGGAGTTTAATTGGGGTCAAATCAGATTTTAGTCAGTTTAGAAAAGTTGAAGTTCAAGTTAGGGTTTTTGGAGAAAGAACGCAAGAGGAGAAGAAAGGAGAAAAGAGACAAGATCATCGTTCGTAAGGATTTCTCTTGTGGATTTCGCCAAAGGGTGATCCCTACGAGGTATGTGAGACTTTCATAATGTTGGGTTTCTTCACCCACGTGCCAAGCATGTTGATTAAGTGTGAATTCGTTCTAAAAAGATTGGAAGTTGAATGTTCTTGATAGTTGTTCTTGAATTGCTTTCGTTCTTGAATATAAGTTTAGATTAAGGAGTTTCTTGATATTAAAGTGTTGTTTCCTTGAGTTGATTGAGTTAGATTTTGTGTATATGCCTTGGGTACCTGATTCTAAAGTGAATTTGGGAAAAGGAATCGGAATTAATCGATTTAAGATCAGAAAACGAGACCAAAAGTTCGTCGGTTTTTGCCTGAAGGGAAGGCTAGCACGATGCACCCCCATAGAGCAAAGAAGGCTGGGGCGGAGTGCCAGCAGTGCGCCATTTTGGAGCCCCAGTAAGTTGGGGCTGGCGCGGCGCGCCAGGGATGCGCCCAAATCGTCGTTTTTCACCCGCTTTTCGTCGTTTAGCCCGTCTAAGTCCTTCTAAAGTGTACTAACACTTCCTAGTTGATTCCAATACTGTAAGGTACATCTAAACATCATGAAATCATCCATAAACATGAGATCATGAACCTTGAATCCATAATTCAATTCAAGGAAAGTTAAGAGTCAAGAATCAAGTCAAGAGAAGTTCATAATGTTTTTAAAAGTCTTTCACAAACGTTTTAACTTTGTTTTAAGACTTAAGTTTTAAGTTAAGCAAAGAGTAAAAAGTTGAGTTCATTTCTCCAAAAGTTATTAGGGAACTAAGTATTCCGAAGAGTTTAAAATATTTTTACATTTGAACAAGAAAGTGAAACACCGATTTCCAAGAGAGCTTTTAAGCTAAGTTTTGAGTAATTATCTCAAACCAAAGAAAGAAGTTTTGTTTTAAAACATATGAGCTAAGTATATTTTGGGAGTAGTGTTGAGCACCGATATGGGGATGAGAGTTCATATTAACTCAAGTCTCCATAAACTATGTAGTCATCATGGGTAGTAAATGATCATACCTTTTAGATGACTCCTTAAGTGGTTTTCAGCATAGACTAGTGGATTCACTTAGTTAGGGCGTTCTATATAACGGTAAAGTATAGGACCGTTCTGGCAGCGTGGGCAAGACGTTGTATTACCACTTAGGCTCATATTGGTGGTTGTCGGTTAGAGAAACTCCCATAGAAACTATATTACTTTATTATACGAGTACAATTGAGTTTGTTATTGCATTTCTTTAACAAACTAAGTTGCTTTCTTCTGTTTTAAAAGATTTTTGTATATTGCATGTGTTTTATTGCTTTATATTGAGTTAAGTTAATCAAGAGTTGAGTAAGGCCAAGGTAAGTGTTCCTTTCAAGCCTATGTTATGTTTAGCATTCCAATTTGCATACTCGTACATTAAATGTAGTGATGCCAGTTGGCCTGCATTGTCTTATGATGCAGACGCAGCTAACCAGGATTAGCATCCAGCGCCTTGTTGATCTAGTTGAGCACTCAGAGTTGGTTGGTGAGCCTCCTTGCTTTCCCGAGGGCTCCTTTTTACGTTGCTCTTTAGTTTTTAGTTGTTAGGATGATCGGGGGTCTTGTCCCGACATCCCTCTTTGTTTTAGAGGCTTCATAGATGGATAGTATAGTTCTTTAATCTTATTCATTTCAGTTGTATACGTTTAAGACTTGAGTTACCATTTTGGCTAAGTTATTATCTCTTTAGTTATTTCAAGAGTTATGTTTCTTATGTTTAAGTCTTCTGCTGAGTAAGTAAGTCAGGCCAAGGGTTCTCTTGGGGCGAACAACGGTTCTCAAATGCCAGTCCCGCCCAGGGTGTAGGCTCAGGGCGTGATAAACTTGGTATCGGAGCACATAGTTCAAGAGTCCTAGTGAGTCTATGAAGTCGCGTCTGTAGGGTCCTAGTTATCGGTGTGAAGCGCGCCACATCTATAACTAGGAGGCTGCAACACTTAGGAAAATTTATCATTTCTTTCATACTCATTTCATGCGTTAGAGTTTGATCTCTAAAAAGTTTCTTCTAATTCGTGCTTGCACGTGTTGTCAAACAATCATGCCTTCACGAAAAGCTGTCAGAGGTCGTCCTGTTTGGTGTAATGTTAAGGAGCAAGGGGTACCTAATGCACCTGAAGTGCAACCCCAAGTTACTAATGTTGAGTTCAGGGAAGCGATAAGGATGCTAAGTCAAGTTGTTACTAATCAGGTTGGGCAACAAAGAAGGGCTCGACAAGAAGTGGCTGACACTTCAAGGATCCGTGAATTCTTGAGGATGAACCCTCCAAGTTTCACTGGTTCAAGCACTACTGAGGATCCAGAGAACTTTATTGAGGAGCTGCAAAAGGTATTTGATTTCATGCACGTTCCTGATACTGAGAGGGTGGAACTAGCTGCATACCAAATGAAGGGTGTCGCTAGGATTTGGTTCGATCAATGGAAGAAGAACTGAAATGAGGATGCACAACATGCGAGTTAGGCTTGTTTTAAGGAGGGCTTCTTGGGGCATTTCTTTCCCCGAGAACTAAAAGAGGCTAAGGTACGAGAGTTCCTCACACTTAAGCAGGATTTTTCGAGCGTTCATAAGTAGGGGTTGAAGTTCACCCAACTGTCCTGTTATGCTCCGGAGATGGTTGCGAATATGAAGAGTAAAATGAACTTGTTTGTTGCTGGGCTGTCTCATCTGTCGAGTAAAGAAGGTAGGGCTGTAATGCTAATAGGTGACATGGATATATCAAGGTTGATGGTCTATGTGCAGCAGGTTGAGGAAGAGAAGCTGAGGGATAAGGAGGAGTATAGAAACAAGAAATCGAAGAAAGGAAATGAGTTCAGGCAACAAAGAGGTAATGTGAACCGTTCTTCCTTTCAGCAAAAGCAAAAGGGACCTGCTCTATCATCTACTAGTGCACTTGCACCCAGAAACAAAGGTGAGTACAATAGTCAGAATTCACAGCACTTCAGGGCTAGACCTGCCCAATCTCAGGGTAGTGTGGCACAAGGAGGTAACTGCGCTCCTGCATGTGCTAAGTGTGGTAGAACCCACCCAGGTAAGTGTCGCGATGGTTCCACAGGTTGCTTCAAGCATGGACAAGAGGGCACTTCATGAAATAGTGCCCCAAGAACCGACAAGGTAATGGGAATCAGGGTAATAGAGCCCATTCTTCATCAGTTGCTCCACCAGACAGGGCTGCACCTAGAGGAGCTATTCTGGTACTGGAGGAGGAGCAAACTGTCTTTATGCGATCACTAGTAGCCAAGAGCAAGAGAACTCTCCAGATATTGTCACTGGTATGATCGAAGTCTTTACCATTGATGGTTATGCTTTGATAGACCCAAGAGCAAGTTTATCTTTTGTAACCCCTTATGTTGCAAATAGTTTTTGATGTTCTTCCTGAGAAACTCTGTGAACCCTTTTGTGTTTCTACACCTATTGGGGAGTCTATTCTACCTGAGCGAGTATATCGTGATTGTGTCATTTCCATCAATCACAAAGTCACCATGGCTGATTTAATTGAGTTAGACATGGTAGACTTCGATGTCATTTTAGGTATGGACTGGCTTCATGCTTGTTATGCCTCCATTGATTGTAGAACTCGAGGTGTTAAGTTCCAAATCCCTAATGAGCCAGTCTTAGAGTAAAAAAGTAGTTCAGCGGTGTCTAAGGGACATTTCATTTCGTACCTTAAGGCAAGAAAGTTAGTTTCCAAGGGGTGTGTCTATCACTTAGTCCGAGTTAATGACTCTAGTGTTGAGATACCTCTTATTCAGTTAGTTTCAGTAGTAAGAGAGTTTCCAGAAGTCTTTCTTGATGATCTCTTCGGAGTCCCTCCTGAGAAAAAAATAGACTTCGGCATAGACATTCTTCCAGATACTCATCCTATATCTATTCCACCATATAGAATGGCACTAGCAGAGTTGAAAGAGCTTAAAGAACATTTGAAATATCTTCTTGATAAGGGCTTTATTCGACCAAGTGTCTCACCTTGGGGCGCTCCAGTCTTATTTGTGAGAAAGAAAGATGGTTCCCTTAGGATGTGTATAAATTACCGTCAATTGAACAAGGTTACCATCAAGAACAAATATCCTCTCCCAAGGAATGATGATCTTTTCGATCAGCTTCAGGGTGCTACTTGTTTCTCTAAGATAGATATAGATCATGCTATCATCATTTGAAAGTGAGGGAATGTGACATTTCAAAGACAATATTCAGGACCCGTTATGGTCATTATGAGTTCCTAGTTATGTCCTTTAGTTTGACCAATGCGCCTGCAGCATTCATGGACCTTATGAATAGAGTATTCAAACCTTATTTAGATATGTTTGTTATCGTCTTCATTGATGACATACTAATCTATTCAAGGAATTAAGAAGATCATACTAGTTATCTTAGAATAGTTCTCAAGACTTTAAAAGATAGAGAGTTGTATGCCAAGTTCTCTAATTGTGAGTTTTGGCTTGAGTCAGTGGCATTCTTAGGTCACATTGTATTTGGAGAGGGAATTAAAGTTGATACTCAGAAAATAGAGGCAGTGCAGAATTGTCCTAGACCCACATTTCCAACTGATATTAGGACTTTCTTGGGTTTGGCCGGCTATTATAGAAAATTCGTAGAGAGGTTCTCATCTATTTCATCCCTTTTGACCAAGTTGACTCAGAAGACAGTTAAGTTTCAATGGTCTGAAGCTTGTGAGAAAAGCTTTCAGGAATTGAAAAAGAGGTTGACTACTGCCTCAGTTTTGACCTTACCAGAAGGTACGCAGGGCTTTGTTGTATATTGTGATGCGTCTAGAGTTTGTTTGGGTTGTGTATTAATGCAGCATGGCAAAGTTATAGCTTATGCCTCCAGACAATTGAAAGTTCATGAGAAGAATTACCCAACCCATGATCTAGAGTTGGCTGCTGTAGTGTTTGCTTTGAAAATATGGCGTCATTATTTGTATGATATTCATGTTGATGTATTCACTGATCACAAGAGTTTTCAATATGTGTTCACTCAGAAAAAGCGTAATCTCATACAAACAAGGTGGTTAGAATTACTCAAGGACTATGACATGAGTATTCTTTATCACCCAGGTAAGGCTAATGTTGTTGCTGATGCTTTAAGCAGGTTGTCTATGGGTAGTACCGCCTATGTTAAGGAAGAAAAGAGAGAGTTAGCGAAAGATGTGCATAGACTTGCATGCTTGGGAGTTCGACTATTGGATTCCACAGAAGGAGGAGTAGTGGTGATGAATGGGGCTGAATTATCATTAGTGTCAGAAGTAAAAGAGAAGCAAGACCAATATCTTATTTTGCTTGAATTGAAGGCAAATGTTCATAAGCAAAAAATATTGCCTTCTGAACAAGGGGGAGATGATGTATTGAGGTATCAAGGTAGGTTGTGTGTACCAAGGGTGGATGAACTCCAAGAGAGGATTATGGAAGAAGCTCATAGCTCCAGATATTCCATTCATCCGAGTTCCACAAAGATTTATCGTAATTTGAGAGAGATTTATTGGTGGAGTGGTATGAAGAAGGGCATTGCAAAATTTGTTGCTAAGTGTCCGAATTGCCAACAAGTTAAAGTAGAGCATCAAAGGCTCGGTGATTTGGCTCAAAATATAGAACTTCTGAAATGGAAGTGGGAGATGATTAATATGGAATTCATCACCGGTTTACCAAGGTCTCGCAGGCAGTAAGATTCGATTTGGGTAATTGTTGATAGAATGACAAAATTAGCCCATTTTTTTGCCAGTAAAGACTACCCATACAACAGAGGACTATGCCAAGTTGTATATGCAAGAAGTGGTTATACTTCATGGAGTTACGGTCTCTATTATTTCAGATAGAGGTGCCCAATTTACTGCACAGTTCTAGAAATCTTTTTAGAAAGGTTTGTGTTCAAAGGTGAACCTGAGTACAGCTTTTCATCCTCAGACGGATGGTCAAGCAGAGCGCACTATTCAGACTATAGAGGATATGTTGAGGGCATGTGTGATTGACTTTAAGGGAAATTGGGATGATCACCTACCTCACATTGAGTTTTCTTACAACAATAATTACCACTCTAGCATCCAGATGGCTCCTTATGAAGCTCTTTATGGGAGAAGATACAGATCTCCTATTATATGGTTTGAAGTTGGTGAAGCTGGGTTGATAGGACCTGATTTAGTTCATCAAGTTATGGAGAAGGTGAAAGTGATTCAAGGGAGGTTGAAAATGGTGCAGAGTCGTCATAAATCCTACACCGATGTTAGGAGAAGGGAGTTAGAGTTTGAAGTAGATGATTGGGTATACTAGAAAGTTTCACCCATGAAAGGTGTTATGAGATTTGGTAAGAAGGGGAAGCTTAGTCCCCGATATATTGGCGTTTGTAGAATATCAAAAATGGTAGGTAATGTAGCTTATGAGTTGGAGCTACCATAAGAGTTAGCCGCGGTTCATTCAATTTTTTACATCTCCATGTTGAAGAATTGCATGGACGATCCTTCATTGATCATACCAACTGAAGATATTGGCATCAAGGATAGCTTATCCAATGAGGAGATTTTGGTTCAGATTCTAGATCGCCAAGTTCGCAAGTTGAGGACTAAGGAAGTAGCATCAGTCAAAGTTCTTTGGAGGAACCAGATTGTTGAGGGAGCTACTTAGGAAGCTGAAGAAGATATGAAGAAGAGGTATCCACACCTCTTTGAAACCGGAGAAATTCCAGATCAAGGTACTAATTTTCTTCTTAGTACTCTTTAATTTGTGAGATTGCATATTGTAATTGCATTGCTTGTTGGGTGTTTGAACTGAATGTTAAATGTTACACCCTTAGCCTAGTAAGAGTAATCTCATTCGAGGATGAATGTTCCTAAGGGGGAGATATTGTAACATCTCGCAAATTGAAATAACTAGGAAGAAGTTAAGAATTGGAAATAGACAAAAAAAATTGAAAGAAAAGAAATCTGGAAAATTTGTTAAGTATGTTAGGTTGAGTTTTTATTGAACTTCAAACTATCATAACTCCTAGATAAGGATGATTTAGATGTTTTTATAGATATCGTAGGAAATATCTTAGAATAATCTTTCCAACGCCGCCGAGTTTACTTAATACCGAGTTTGTATGAGGGATATATGCCCATTTGAAGTTGGGCTGTTCAAATAAGAAAAGTCCAAAACCGGATTTTGGAAGGGTATTTTAGTCTTTTCCTTACCTAAGTATTTTAATCCGTTTTTAGGAGTTTAATTGGGTTCAAATCAGATTTTTGTCAGTTTAGAAAAGTTGAAGTTCAAGTTAGGGTTTTTGGAGAAAGAACGCAAGAAGAGAAGAAAGGAGAAAAGAGCCAAGAGCATCATTCGTAAGGATTTCACTTGTGGATTTCGTCAAGGGGTGATCCCTACGAGGTATGTGAGACTTTCATAATGTTGGGTTTGTTCACCCACGTGCCAAGCATGTTGATTCAGCATGAATTCGTTCTAAAAAGATTGGAAGTTGAATGTTCTTGATAGTTGTTCTTGAATATGAGTTGAGATTAAGGAGTTTCTTGATATTAAAGTGTTGTTTCCTTGAGTTGATTGAGCTAAACTTTGTGTATATGCATTGGGTACCTGATTCTAAAGTGAATTTGAGAAAATGAATCTGAATTAATCAATTTAAGATTAGAAAACGAGACCAAAAGTTCGTCGATTTTTGCCTGAAGGGAAGGATGGCGCGACGCGCCCCCATAGCGCCAGGAAGGATGGGGCAGCGCGTCAGCAGTGCACCATTTTGGAGCCCCAGTAAGTTGGGGCTGGCGCGGTGCGATGCGCCCGAATCGTCGTTTTCCACTCGTTTTTCTTCGTTTAGCCCGTCTAAGTCCTTCTAAAGTGTACTAACAGTTCCTAGTTGATTCCAATACTGTAAGGTACATCTAAACATCATAAAATCATCCATAAACATGAGATTAGGAACCTTGAATCCATAATTCAATTCAAGAAAAGTTAAGAGTCAACTTTAGAAGTCAAGAGAAGTTCATAAAGTTTTTCAAAAGTCTTTTACAAACGTTTTAACTTTGTTATAAGACTTAAGTTTTAAGTTAAGCAAAGAGTAAAGAGTTGAGTTCATTTCTCCAAAATTTATAAGGGAACTAAGTATTCCTAAGAATTTAAAATGTTTTCACATTTGAACAAGAAAGGGAAACACCGATTTCCAAGAGAGCTTTTAAGCTAAGTTTTGAGTAATTATCTCAAACCAAAGAAAGAAGTTTTGTTTTAAAACATATGAGCTAAGTATATTTTGGGAGTAGTATTGAGCACCGATATGTGGATGCGAGTTCATATTAACTCAAGTCTTCATAAACCATGTAACCATCATGAGTAGTAAAGGATCATACTTTTTAGATGACTCTTTAAGTGCTTTTTAGCATAGACTAGTGTATCCACTTAGTTAAGGCGTTCTATATGACGACAAAGTATAGGACAGTTCTGGCAGCGTGGGCAAAACATTGTATCACTACTTAGGCTCATAGTGGTGGTTGTCGGTTAGAGAAACTCCCACAGAAACTATATTACTTTATTATACGAGTACAGTTGAGTTTGTTATTGAATTTCTTTAACAAGCTAAGTTGCTTTCTACTATTTTAAAAGCTTTATGTATATTGCATGTGTTTTATTGTTTTATATTGAGTTAAGTTGTTTAGGAGTTGAGTAAGGCCAAGGTAAGTGTTCCTTTCAAATTCCTTTCAAGCCTATGTTATGTTTAGCATTCCAACTTGCATACTCGTACATTTAATGTACTGATGCCAGTTGGCGTGTATCATCTTTTGATGCAGACGCACGTAACCAAGATCAACATCCAGTGCCTCGTTGATCCAATTGAGCACTCAGAGTCGGTTGGTGAGCCTCCTTGCTTCCGAAGGGCTCCTTTTTACATTGCTTTCTAGTTTTTTCAATTGTTAGGATGATCTGGGGTCTTGTCTCGACATCCCTCTTTGTTCTAGAAGCTTAGGCTTCCTAGACGGATAGTATAGTTCTTTGGTTTATTCATTTCAATTGTATACGTTTAAGACTTGAGTTGCCATTTTGGCTAAGTTATTGTCTCTTAAGTTATTTCATGAGTTATGTTTCTTATGTTTAAGTCTTCCGCTGAGTAAGTAAGTCAGGCCAAGGGTTCACTTGGGGCCAACAATGGTTCTCAAGTGTCAGTCTCGTCCAGGGTGTAGGCTCGGGGCGTGACATTAGGAGCTTCCCACTTATAGTAATAATATGAATATGAATGATGGTCATTAGCAAAAATAAATTATTTTTTAAATAATTGTTACTTTAGAAAATCAATATTAAAACTGACAATTGTTTTCAACTATACTTATTAACATTAAAAAAATAGTTCTTTTTAATACTGTTAAATCCTCAAAAAGTATTTAATAAATAGAAATAATTTGACAAATTATACCTTGTACTTATTTGGAAACAATATCTACTAAAACTTGATTTTGTTGTATAAAAAAAAATATGAAGAGAGAAGACATATTAGGGAGGTTAGTAAACACGTAAACTATTCAACTACTGAATAAGTAGATACAAACATCTTATATTGTATTGATAAATATTAGATTTTGACTCATTTAAGTTTTTTTAGTTCACTAATTGATGTCCTCAATGCCTTTTTATGTCCAATATCTAATGATTTATTGTGTTTTACAACTATAAAGGCTCAAAGACAAGGCAGGGATGAAATCACGCAAAAAGAGGCTAAAACTTGAAAAAGGAGAAAAACCATGACATTCATGCTCGTCAAAAGGCACTCGGCGGATCACTGAATGTGTCAAACCTCGCCAAAAATGACAGAGTTCTTGACTCAAATGTTCAAGACTGGTTGGCGAGGAGAAGAGCTAAACGGCAACCCCCCAACACGATTCGGACTAACAAGTACTCACTAAAAGTGACAATACTTTTAAGCTAAGTTGTAGGTAAAAAAGGTGAGATTGGGTGATAATCAACGACTTGCCGAATGTGAACAGTGAACTACATCGAGCTCACCAACTATGGTTCAAACCCCTAGAGCCTGAAGCCAATAAAAGGCAAGAAGTGGAATAGGTCACTGAGGTCGGAGAGCACGAATAATGTCACTGACTGGCAAATATGATGAAATTCTGGCTAATTTTTGGTAAAGTATAATTAGCTGAAAATAGAGAATACATCTTTATGCTCATACAATTGAATCTAAAACTTTTCTGAGTAGGGCACAATAGAAACTTCTATTTTATAGTGAGAAAAAAAATCTTGTAACCCATAATTTTTGGGATTTCAGAAGTGGGTCTCTTAAATTGAAGTTGCACATCATCAATCTGATGGGCGAGAATGTTTTTGGTATATTTTCATATATTTTTATTATGATTGGATAAAATCCCTATTCTAGGATGTGCATATGGAGTTGAGTTTTGATTAAATTGATGGCATAATATATATTGCTTTGTTTTACTTTGATTTCCATAGATCTAATTTTGTTGTCATGTGTTTAATCTATAAATTAAGGTTGCAAACTTAATTTTAGTTTAAGATCTTTCTATATTACTTGAGAGAGCATATATAAAGTGGTAATTGAATTGATGCTTGCATATTAGTTTGAAATTCTTAATTTGCTTGAGAAAGGAAATTGGAGTTTCATCGTTCTATTTGCTAATCTTGCTCTAGAGAGAAGATTTATGTCAAGGTATTGGGTTGTTTAGTTGATTATACATGACACCGTCTGAGAGGTATTCTTTTGATCAGCATATTATGATTGAGAAATATAATATGTGTTTGAGATTGACCCTGTCTATCCATGGGTAATTAAGGGTTTTAAGCAATCGCATTGACCCACCTTTGGAAATGGATACCCACTTTCATAAACTCCTAGATCCCCACTTGTTAATCCCTGTTTATAGATTAATTGATAATTACTTAGCAATCTGAATTTGATAATTCGAATTCATTTCACCCTTGTTATCATCTAGTTTAAAAGAATTGGGATACAAATTTACTTCGTAATTAAATTATTTCACATACCATTCCCTGTTGGATTCGACCCTATTCTCATATGTTGGGTAATTAGATTGTTAATGATGGCTTACTTGTTTAATGGTTTTACAAGTAATTTGAGTGTTATCAGGTGTCTTATATGACATAATACGTGTATTATGTCATATATGTATTTTGTAGTAAAAAAGTTAGTCGGACCCAGTTTAGAATTAAAATGAAGTGAATTTTTTCATTCAGTAAAAATTGATACGTGACTTTTCACATCTGAATTTTTCTTTTTAACAAGTGAGAGATAAATATAACTAATTTTAATATTATAATAAAGGAGTAAATATGATAATTGTTCCTCCGAGGAAAAGGCATTTTTCCCTTTAGATCTTTTGAGATTTTATCATTTATTTTGTAGACTAATTTACTTCTTAATGGAATTTATTTTTATCTTATGTTCTGTTAGTGAAAAATTACAATATAACAGAATTACAAGATTACAATTGAAAATAAAATGAAGAAATAAATTCTCTTCAAGGCTGAAGCGTGGATATCTCGCTCTCTTTAAGGAGATTCAAGCTCACTGCAACAAATGTTTTTCACCGGTCCAGCAGTAGTCCTTCTTGACTTGTCCCCTCCAGGATACAACAGCCGTAACACAAAGTATAACTCAACAACTCTGGACAAGAGTTGAGTCCAAAGCTCCACAAAAAGAACACCTCCCTTCAACCAATAAGAACTCTCTTTTTGACAAACTTTATGCACTCTATATTTTTCTTGTGTATGTTGTGTGTTACAAATCAAATGAAGACCACCACTATTTATACTACAAGAGGTCTTCCTAGCAATGAATAGGAAGATAATGGGGTACTAAATAGTGAAGATAATGGTCTTAGGAGTTACATAGGTTACAAAGAATAATGGGGAATAAAGAGTAAAATAAAGTGAGTGCATCCAATGCCAGTAACGGGCAGAATGTAGAGTTGCACAATGGCACAATAATGTGCACCAAATGAAAATGTCAGAAACGGCAGAATCAATGTAATTAAGCCTCATAATACATTGTTCCAAGGATGATGCAAAAGAGACTAACGTTCTGGAAATGGAATGTGCATCTTAACTATAACTTTATAATATTAAAATGCTCCAAAAACAACAATCCCCCACTCATTATACTATTAGAAAAGAGAGTCCATTAGCTGAAGGAAGACTACTATGCATAATGAAGGTGTGTTTTTGCATTGAACCTCCACTTACTGATACAGTAATTTTTACTCCAGAGTCGTAGTGGTCTCAAACTTAAACTATGACTGCTTAAGGGAAATAAAAAATCACTGTCCACACATAATAATCAAGATGTTGACATGAACTTTAAAGCCAGCACGTTACGGCCTTGTGCTATCCTGGTTTCATGAGTGCATTTGAGAATAAACCCAATTCTCATAGGAAGCGACCTACTTTCACACTCACATAGGTGATTTCTATCGAGAGTGGTCCTGCAAGGTTAACACTCCACCCATACGGGCTACAGATATTCATGAAGAGTTTTATCAACTCGACCTTCACAAAGTACTACAGGAAATAATGCACTCACATCATAGGGATGGAATTAAAAAAAATAGTGCATTTTTTCACAACAAGTCATCATATGATTAGTTTTTCCCTTTGAACATGGTTATAGGATCTCTAGTCCCCAGGTTGGGTTTCCTCATATATGACTCAAGGATTTATAGGCTTCAATCCCATCCCCCTCGATGTGCTCCAAACCTTTTCTCTTGTTAAGGCCTTAGTAAGAGGATTTGCAAGATTATCACAAGATTTGACATAATCAACTTTAATGGTACCATTTGTCAAATACGATCTTACATTACTGTGTTTCCTCCTTATAGGTCTAGATTTACCGTTGTAATAACGGTTTTGAACTCTACCAATCGCAGCGGTGCTATCATAATGAATTAAAATAGGAGGAATTGGTTTTTCAAAATAAGGTATTTGAAATAACAAATCTCTTAACCAATTTGCTTCCTCGCTAGTTGAAGCTAAAGCAATTAGTTCAGCCTCCATGGTAGAGTTAGCAATTATAGTTTTCTTTTTTGATCTCCAACAAATAGCACCACCACCCAAAGTAAAGACATAACCAGTGGTAGAACAGGAATCACTTGATAAAGTGTTCCAATCTGCATCACAAAAGTCTTCAAGTACAGCAGGATATTTTTTATAGAACAAACCACAATTTTTTGTTCCAATTAAATATCTCATAACTCTTGTTATAGCATGACAATGTTCATTACCTCGTTTGCTTGTAAACCTGCCAAGTACTCCTACTGCATATGCAATATCAGGCCTAGTACAATCAGTCACATATCTCAAACTTTCGATTATGCTAGAATATTCCTTTTGATTTATTACATCATTTTCACTTTCAACAGGAAATAAGTGAACACTTGAATCAAAAGGAGTACCAACATGCTTGCAACCAACAAAGTTATATTTTTTTCAAAAATTTTCTCAACATAATGTGACTAGTCAAGGAAAATTCCCTCACATGTTGTTGTTAGTTTTATTCCAAGAATAAAATTTGCCTCACCAAGATCTTTCCTATCAAAATGGCTTCTAAGAATATTTTTTGCTTCATCAATAACATTCATGTTAGAGCCAAAGATCAATAAATCATCAACATATAGGCAAATAATCACATGTGAATTATTCCAAGACTTATGATATATGCACTTATCACACTCATTTGTTTTAAAACCATTTTCAATCATGCAGGAATCAAACTTTTCATACCATTGCTTTGGTGTCTATCTCAAGCCATATAGGGATTTAGTAAGTTTACACACTTTGCTTTCTTGGCTTGCTTCAACAAAAAACTCGGGTTGATCCATATAAATTTCCTCATTTATGTCTCCATTTATAAAAAGTAATTTTTGCATCCATTTGATGAATTTGCAAATAAAAAATTGCAGCCATAGCAATTAAAAGTCTTATGGATGTAATTCTTGTTACCGGTGAAAAAGTATCAAAAAATTATAGGCCTTCTAGTTGTTTAAAACATTTTTGCAACTAGTCTAACCTTGTATTTATCAATAGATCCATCCAGTTTCAACTTTTTTCTTAAGACCCATTTGCAACCAATAGTTTTACAACTCGATGGTAAATCAACTAACTTCCAAGTTTTATTAGAAATTAGTGATTTCATTTCATGATATACAACCTCTTTCCAAAAAATAGAATCATGTGAAGATAATGCTTCTTTCAAAGTGAGAGGGTCATCTCCAACATTAAACACATAACAATTAGGACCAAAATCTTTTTCTACTCTAGCTCTTTTACTTCTTCTTAACTCAAAACCATTAACTTCTTTATTTTTCAAAGTAGAAGTAGAAGAACTAGGTAGTGACAAAATATTTTGTTCAATCCTTTGACCCCCACTATTTTTAGAATCAAAAGAAAATTTATTTTCATGAAAAATAGTATCACCTGATTCTATCACAATATTATCTTCAAGATTAAAAAATCTATAGGCTTTACTATTTGAAGCAAAAGCACAAGTAGTAACTTTCTTACCCAATTTTGTAATCTTGGGATCCATTAGCCTCACAAAGGCTAAACAACCCCAAACTCTTAGATATCCCAAACTTGACTTGTAACCTTTCCACAATTCAAAAGGTGTCAATTTAGACTTTTTATGAGTCACACGATTCAACACATAACAAGCAGTCAAAATAGTTTCACCCCATAAATTTAAAGGTGCATGTGACTCAATAAGCATGGCATTAGTCAATTCAACCAAAGTTCTATTTTTCCTTTCCGCTACACCATTAGAAGAAGGAGAATAAGGAGGAGTAGTTTCATGAATTATTCCCAATAATCTAACAAAATAATTGAACTCATTTGATTCATATTCACGGCCTCTATCACTTCTAATTCTTTTTATTTTTCTTCCAAACTGATTTTCGACCTCATGGAGATAAGTTTTGAAATTTTCAAAAGCATCACTTTTATTTTTCATCAAGTAAACATGTAAACTTAGAAAATCATCAATAAAAGTGATAAAGTATCTATTACCTCCACGAGTTAAAATTTCACCAAGTTCACAAATATCAGTATGAACTAATTCTAACAAATCAGTTTTTCTTTCAACTTGGAAATGAGGCCTTTTAGTGATTTTGGCTTTACTACAAGCCTCACACTTTTTAAAATTCTTTTTAATCATTGGGATTAATCCTAAACTACTCATGATTCCAACATAACGATCATTTATATGACACAAACGAGCATGCCAAAAATTAGTAGAAGAAAGCATATAAACTGAAGTAGAAGCTTTATTCACTTCTACATTCAATTTGAACATTCCATCACAAACATGCCCCTTTCTCACAAAAATATCCTTTTTCACAATTACATATGGATCAAATTCAATAATCTGTTTAAAGCCTACTTTATTAAGAAGAAAACTAGACATTAATTTTTTTCTCATGGAAGGAGTATAGAGTACTAATACCCTTCCAGAAGTAAAACACAATTCGACATCTCTCGTTCCAAGCACTTGAGTTTTATGAGAATCACAAAACATGATGGTTTTGGGCTCCTCAAAATGAGTATATTTTTTTAAACCAATCTTTGTCATAATAGACATGACTGTTTGCACCAGAATCAACCCACCATCCATCAACACTTTTAACAATGTGTATGTCGGTAATCACCGCCACAAAAGGTTCTTTGGTAACGTTTGCCTAAGGGTTAGGACCACGTTATCGAAATCTGTAAAATCGAGCAATATGCCCACTCTTGCCACAAACAAAGCATGGTCCCTTCTCTTGAACTTGTTGAATTTGTGCTTGCTTATTTTCACCATTATTTTTCTTGGGAGGTCTACTATTATTTTTCTTGAATTTTTTCTTCTTAGGCTTCAAAGAAGTATTTTTGTGAGATTTAGGAGTAGCATTATTTGAAGTAATTAAATTTACCTTTGTTGTGATGTTGCTCTCTTCTGTTTGTAAAGGTTCATCTTGACCCCTTGTCTCTTCTTCCATGCGAATTTTCATTATCAAGGTTTCAAGAGAGGTTTCCTTTTGTTTGTGGCGCATAGTTTTTTGAAATTTCTTCCAAGAAGGTGGAAGTTTATCTACTGTGTCAAAAACAATAAGGTTATCTCTAATTTTAACCTCCTCGAACCTAAGCTCTCCAACAATCATTATAAAGTCTTGAGCTTGGTCTACCACTGATTTATTTTCCACCATTTGGAAACGAAAAAAATCTACTAGCCACATATTTTTTTGCTCCCGCCTCTTCGGTATCATACTTACTCTACAATGCTTTCTAAATTTTCTTTGCACTAGAGTAAGTTCTATCATAATAATCATAAAAATTATCAGATAGACAATTAAGAACATAATACCGACACTTATAGGAGTCACCATCGTACCTTTCCACTTTCTCATGATGAGAAATAAGTTCATCATCATCCATGGAGGTGTCATCAACTTTATTAGGATTCTTCTCAGTTAACACATAAGAAACATTGAGAAGATTTAAATAGAAAAGTACTTTACCCTTCCATCTTTTGAAATGGTTACCATTGAACCGAAATGGCTTGTTAAGGTCTCCCATCTTGACATCCGCGGTTTTTTCAATTGTAGCCATTACTGAATCTCCTTAAAATTGTTAGTGAAAAATTACAATATAACAGAATTACAAGATTACAATTGAAAATAAAATGAAGAAATAAATTCTCTTCAAGGCTGAGGCGCGGATATCTCGCTCTCTTTAAGGAGATTCAAGTCCATTGCAGCAAATGATTTTCACTGGTCCAGCAGTAGTCCTTCTTGACTTGTCCCCTCCAGGATACAACAACCTTAACACAAGTATAACTCAACAACTCTGGACAAGAGTTGAGTCTAAAGCTCCACAAAAAGAATACCCCCCTTCAACCAATAAGAACTCTCTTTTTGACAAACTTTATGCACTCTATATTTTTCTTGTGTATGTTGTGTGTTACAAATCAAATGAAGACCACCACTATTTATACTACAAGAAGTCTTCCTAGCAATGAATAGGAAGATAATGGGGTAGTAAATAGTGAAGATAATGGTCTTAGGAGTTACATAGGTTACAAAGAATAATGGGGAATAAAGAGTGAAATAAGGTGAGTGCATCCAATGCCACTAACGGGCAGAATGAAGAATGCCACTAACGGGCAGAATGTAGAGTTGCACAATGGCACAATAATGTGCACCAAATGAAAATGTCAGAAACGGCAGAATCAATGTAATTAAGCCTCATAATACATTGTTTCAAGGATGATGCAAAAGAGACTAACGTTCTGGAAATGGAATGTGCATCTTAACTATAATTTTATAATATTAAAATGCTCCAAAACCAACATGTTCCTTCTACAAAATAAACTTAACAAAGTCAAACTAGCACTACATGCAAGAGGAAAAAGTTGTAGTTTTTCCTTTGATTGATGATGAAATCTTAGCTTATATATCTATATCTATCTATCTATACTACCTTAAAAACATGAATTCCCTAACATGAATGCTAAATTACTATAATACCCCCAGCTTAAAACACCCAATTTATTATATATTCTATATTTAATATTATATTTATATACACTATATTATATTAAAAGCAGACACCTTTTCACATTGATGGGTAGTGACTTTTCTGAAAGGTTGTGACTTTTTTTTATAGAGTTGTGACTTTTTCGATGAGTTATGACATTTCTGAAAAGTTATGATTTTTCTGAAGGGTTGTGGCTTATCTGAAAAGACATGATAAGCATCTTTTCATACTATCATTTGTTGTCTATAAATAGAGGGGGTTTCTCACACTTTTAAACTACGAATTTTGTAAATTTTCTATTCTTCTACTTATAACAAGGAAGATTGTGAGAGTTGTTCGATTATATTACAATATTTTTTTGTGGGCAAATTATATAGATCAATAAAAATTAATGCAACAAGGAGAATGAAATAACTCAACTTCAAACGAGAAGAATATCGTGATAATTAATATGCATTCATTTTCATAGCCATAAAATATACTTTTGCAACAACTCTTACTTGACAAGAAGTTTAATGATTTTCAGTTGCACAAACTACAACTTGGTGTTCAGAATTTGAAAAGTCTCAAACTATTGGAGAAAAAGTATTTCATCAAAAACTTGTTTGAAGAATCCAAACTACATTTAATAATACTCTTTCGTTTTCAATTTATTTGTTGTACTTTTATTTTTATTCAGTTTAATATAGAATGGTTTTTTTTTCTTGGGGGTGAGGACGCATCTTTAAGACCACAAAGTTAAAAGACATTTTTATATATTCTACATATCTGATCCTTAAATTAAAAGTCTCCTTTATTTTTTAAAATTTCACATCAAATTAAAATTAGACCAATCTATATCTATCTTTTTTTTTTATCTATACTACATTAAAAGAATAAACTAATAACTTAAATGTTAAATTATTATAATACCCCCAACTTAAAACGCCAAATGTAGTATAACTTCTATATTTTATATTGTATTATATTTATTTATGTGTATTATATTATATTATATTAAAGGCAGACAACTTTTCACATTGAAGGGTTGTGACATTTTCGAAGAGTTGTAACTTTTCTAATGAGTTGTGACCTTTTTGAAGGGTTGTGACTTTTCCGAAGAGTTGTGACTTTTCTGTAGGGTTGTGACTTTTCCGAAGAGTTATGACTTTTCCGATGAGTTTTGACCTTTTTGAAGGGTCGTGAGTTTTCTAAAGGGTTGTGATTCTTTTTTATAAGACACCATAAGCAGTTTTTCATACACTACCCTTTAATTTGTTGGCTATAAAATGAGGGGCTTCATCAAATTTTTAAACTACATTTTAAAAAAATATAATAATAATTATTATTATTCTTAAAACACTCAATTTAGTATATCTTCTATATTTCTATGATAAGAAACAATATTCACATACTAATACTACACATTTTTAACTATAAATGGAGGAGTTTTCTCACATTTTTAAACTACGGTTTTTTATGTTTTCTATTCTTATCTTCTTAAAACCTCAAGTTTGATTTACAAACGTTGACAATCTCAAAGTTCAGTAAAATTAGAACACTCCATAATATGAATGTTAAATTTATCTAATACTCAAGCTAAAATATCCACTTTAATATATCTTCTATATTTTATATTAATATTTATTTATATTATATTATATTAAAAGTAAAAACACCTACAAAATAATAATAACAAAGTAATGCACTATGGGGAAGGGAGTAGAAAGTTTATTTAAGAGGTGTAACTAAGAGATTTTAAGAGTGACTAATTTTTTATTTAACAATATTCATATTATTTTTAAAAATAGTGTGGTACATGATTTGATTTTCACATGCAACGCACATGCGTAAAAACTAGTATATAATGTTAGACCCGCCTATGTGGCACATTCACAGATTTGGACCCGTCTCAAGCTTATAGAAAAGTTACAACTTTTAATAAAAGTCACAACTTTTCATTGAAGTCACAAATTTTCCCTAAAGTCACAACTTCTCACAAAAGTCAAAACTCTTCATTTTTCATTCACGCCTTTTAAAACTCAATACTTAATTCCAAGGAACCAAAAGAAGACACAATAGACAAAGAAAATTTTTCAATTACAATGAAACCTTACTACTTTTGCGCCTCTCAGTCCATAATTCGGAATGTTGCTTTAATGGTTGAATTCAGAACATTTGGTTCTTTAGAAAATAAAACTTCTATTTCTACCAGTATTATTTGTAGGTTTTTTCTCGCTATAGGGGAGTCGAATTCAAATATATTAATTAAGTTTCTTATGAAGTGTGTTTCTTTCCTCAAAGTTTTCTTTCTCCTATTTCATGAAGTTTAATCTTTTACTGTAAGTCTTAGTGATTCATGTAAGTATTTTAATTTATTTTTTCTATTTTGGTGACTTTTTTGAACTCTGTTAAAAATCCCAGCAAGGATGATTGAATATTGATCTTCTCATTTGTCTCTTTCTACATGCTTCATATACTTTTTTGAAAAATTGCTTATGGGTTGTGCTATATTTGATAGCACGCAACAACAAATATAAGATAACTAATACGGATCCAATGGTGAAGTTTGTTAAAAGAACAGATTGCTCTCGTGCTTGCCGCACTAAGTATATAATATTTATTGTTTTATCTTAGGTACAAACATTTTGTATGTCATTGCACTCTTCCAAAAAAAAATAGTATAGACAATTAGTCCACTTCTTTTATCGCGGTTGACTAATTTGCTATATTTTTTCCTCTCTTCTTTTTGGGCATAAGAAGAAATCAAGATCTCTTGAAATTAACACATGCCCAAGATACACTATAATCAAAACAATTTTTATCGGCAGCAAATATGCACATTAACAAAGAGTGCTAGAGAATTTGCCCACATTAATTAATTGTCATTACATTCAATGTCGCTATAGACTTTAGGGATATTGATAGAGAGTATTAATTTCCTCTGAAAATACATATTTAGCGGCAATTAAGCTATTAATTGTCATTAAAGATCATTTTTGATGTAGTGATAACTCTTTCTTTTGGTCTCTTTCAATTAAATTTGTAAACTCTAAACTTGGATACAACCTGACAGACTATCTTTTTGAAAAATATGTTAAGCAACATGCCATTTTCTTCTTGATTGTTAGAAAAGTAACAATTCCAAATAAGTTGGGGCCGATGATATGAAACCTAAGCAATAGTAATGACTATTCTGAGACAATGAGGAAAAACCTTTATGATATTAAAAATTTTAGGGTCATTTTTGACACATACATGACACGGCATACTATAATAAAAAAAATTGATGGAGGTTAATAAGAAAGGAGCCGAAGGTCCTCCATTTGAATTTAGTTAATTATGTTCTTGAATTGTATGGATGTGATGTTCCACTTTACTGGGACTGTTATTGTTCGAGGCTTTTTGGTCTTTTCTTTAATGATTGATGTTGTTCTTTATAACTTCCTGGAATTTAGAAAATTTCATTACTTTTGATCAACAATTTCCATGGAGATTTTCTTAGACTTCATTCTTATACTTAAAATCTCTCTATGACTCATAATTTTTGTGCAATAAAAATGAAAATTAAAAAATATAGCACTTTAAGATTTTAAAAAGTTCTCTACGCTTTGGCTTAAGATAAAATGTTCTTGACAATGTAGTTTATTTATTAAAAATACAGATATTACGATAAGATCATATATAAGATCAGTAAAATAGTTCAATCTCGTGCGAAACACATTTAATTTACCTAGTTATATAATTAATTTAAACATATCTTGCAACATTAATATTTTCAATGTAATAACTTACTCATATAGAGAACATAAATAAACTTAAGAAAGTCAAATTAGCATTACATGCCAGAGGAAAAATATTTGTATTAAGTAATTTAGCCTTTGACTAGTGATGAAATTATATAATAAATTTAAACAAATCTTGTAAAATTAATATTTTGAATGTAACAAATTACTCATATAGAAAACATAAATAAGCTTAACAAAGTCAAACTAGCATTATATGCAAAAGAAAAAAAATTATTGAGTAATTTTTCCTTTGACTGGTGATGGAATTATATAGTAAATTTAACGAAATCTTGCAAAATTAATATTGTCAATGTAATAAATTACTCATATAGAGAACACACTATCTGTCAATCAAATATAGGCGGAAGAATTTAAAGTTTATAAATTTTGATACTCTAGTTATTATTATTTTTATATATATTTGGGTTCTAAATTAAGTGTGGCTTTTAAAGATCTTAAAAAAAAGACGTAAACACATATCAATGATAAATAAAATTTTCAAAATTAATACTTTTTTAATCCAATTTATGTTGTATAGTTCAAATTTCAAGAATCAAAATTTTAAATTTTAACATGAAATCATTAAATTTTTTAAACAAAATTTACATACCTAAAAACTACATAAAAATACTATAAGTCATAATAACAACAATTAAAAATATTTAAAAGGTGTATAAAAAATTATGATAAAAAATTGTTTGGCTTTGAAATTCAAATGATACGAATATAAATTGAAGCAGATGGAGTACAAGATATTAAACTATTCCACAAAATTAGCTTGTTCAACACATGATTTATTTGTATAATTTTACGTTTGTATATAGTAAATATGGAGTTAATGTACGTAACTTTTCATGCTAAAAAAAAATACTAATGAAGTGCTATAGCAATCTGAAAATTACATCTTAATCTAATATAAGAAAAAAAATGTAGTTATTCAACTGCAAATAATAAGTGATTACGCTCATGACTCAATATTTCATTTATTTTACAATAAAATCTCTCCATAATAGTTTCATGTTAATATGCTAAGTTGAGATGATTGATTAATTAGTGGACGTTTGACCATGTTTTATTGTGAAATTTGATAAAAATAATTTTAATTTTCAAAGTAAAAAAACTAGTTAAAAATAAGAGTTGTCTTTGACAATGAATACAAATTGGAGTTATTTTTAAATCTGTATGAGTAATTTAGAAATAAAAAGTGAAAATAACTTTTTATTTTTCTTAAATTTTTTGAATTCAACTTAAATTTTCGTGGCTAAATATACTTTTTTGGAGTTCAACTTCAAAAAAAAAAGTGAGCTTTTTATAGCGAAATTCCCTTAAAAAATTAAGAAGGCTATATTTTGCGAAGTACATATGATTGTAGCATGTCAATATCGTTCTAATGAGAATATGAGATTATTAATCAAAAGAAAGGTATATGCCATAAAGAAAGAAACAATAAGCTTTCTTATTTGGCTAATGTCTTGTTGCAAGTTACATAGAAATAGGAATTAAATTCCAATTATATCATTCCTTTCTATTTCACCCTACTAATTTTTTTTCTTCAATCTATGTTTGCACTAGTTTCTGCAATGCAATGAGACCTGGAGGAGGGCGTAGATGCCCACATTCACACCATACACGTGCACAATAATAGGGAGAGACATCACTACAAAGAATTTTACAATCTACATCTGTCTTCCAACAACAGATGGGAATGTCTTTTGCTTCAATCTTTCGTGAAACACCTATCAAATTAAATGTCATAATCTATAATTAATAGAAAAATACATTTCATATTTGAGGACAAGAAGCTTTTCAAAACTAACTTAGAAAATATTATACAGAAGTGTAAAGATCAAATCAAGTAAAAGACTTACATAGCCCTATCATCATAAACATGAGAAAAAAAGTCCACCTTTTGAAAGCCATATCTTACTTTTGTGTATGCTCAATAAGTCACTTAATGATGATGTTTTGTTTCCTTTGTGTCCTATTTATAGTATATTTAGTTTATTATTTAATATATATATATCTATTGTGAATCTTGGTTGGAACATTTATAGTAAATTTAAGTTGACATGATATTATATTTGGTTGGTTGGAACATGTAATTTGCAGATGTAATGGGTTCAGATTTTGATTTGACTTAATATGTATGTCATTTTGATATGTGACACGATTCTATTAACTATTCTATTTAACTTGTCATGTCCGGTCATTAGACATGTAATACCAAACTAGGCCTCTAGGATAAGATAACATCTTCGCCTAAATAAAATGAGATTATCATTTGAAGCCCAAATCAATGGACTAACCAAATAAAATTACTCTTAATTAAATGGGAAAATATAAGAAAAACTATTTATTTAACCAAACATTCCTATCATATTAATTAATTCCCCGTATAATTTAAAATAATTACATATTGTCTCACTAATTAATTATTTCATATCAAACTTTAAGTCAGATACACCTATACATGTATTTTTATTAATATATACACTTTTAAATATAGATACATAGGGAAAAAGACAAGTGAGAGTGGAATAGAGGTAAGCGAGAGAGGGAGAGAGGTGACTGAGATTGGAGGGAAGCGACCAAAGATTCTGTGTATCTTAGATACATCTGAATCACAATAGATACTTGTATACGAGATACCATATAAATTCTAAAATACAAATACATAATGCGAGGTGAGCGAAAGAAGGAGAGGGGCGAGTGAGAGAGGAGAGGCCTCATCCGGAACATAATCTATTTGTCTCATCCGGAAAAATAGGCATAGCATGCCTAGAAAGCCCATATAAATGGGCCTCATACTCAGTCAGAGATAAACTGCCTTGAGTGAAGCTCTCAAACCTCAATCGACTATCCTCCCTCACGCTCCAAGGAATGAAGCAACCATGGAAAGCCTAGAGAATACATCCCACTCTTCCGGGGGAGATCGAACTAGTCTAAACCTCAGAAAAGTCCTCCACCACTCTCTGGCGCTTCCACGAAGCTGAAGTGCGACAAGTCGACATCACGATCATCAAACATATGCACTGCCTCAAGCATCTTATGGCACAAAGTCATGAACTCGTAAGCATCATCACTCTTACAACCCTTAAATTGGGGTGGTTTCATCTTCTAAACCTCTCAAAACATTATTGATTTGCCGCTATCAAAATAACCTCGGGAGCAATCTGATCGCCAACGGCCAATGCAAGAACCACTGGTGGCTAACCCACCTGATCATGATTAGCCGGAGCCTGATGGTGTTGACCTAGGGTCTGTGCTCCTACCCTTGTGTGAGAACCATGTGGTGTACCTTTCGCACCACCCTGAGAGAAGTTCTCTAACACACCTAGCATCCTCAATAAAGTCTGTTGAAACTAAGGAGCTCCAAATTCGTGAGGAGCCTTGTCATAAACAACCTCAACATGTGGCTCAGAAGAAACCTCTCTAGCTGGTGGTTCCGCTCTATGGACACGACCTCTAACCGATGCTACTCCGTGAACAAGGCCTCTATCTTGGGCCCTACCTCTACCCTTAGCTGGGGTCTCAACAACAACCTCAGGGACTACGTCCCCTCTGCCATTGGAAGCATATGCTCTGGTCCTCGACATCTGCAAAAGGAACATGCGACAACTCATCACTAGTATAGGTAACCAATGATGATAAGAAAGAATGAATGAAAGGAAGTTTCTTAACAATCTTCATAGCCTCTCAAAGCTAAGTACATACGTCGCTATACCAATCCTTAAGACTATATTTAGACTTGGCTTATTCACAGAAGAGACCTAGAACCTGTGCTTAAATACCATTTTTTGAGACCCAAAAATGAACGTGATAACACTTGTCTATTTCCACCAACACAAGTCAGCCTCAACCCAACAAAACAAAACAAATCCAGAAAGATAAAGCAAGAACAAGATAAAAGCGGAAAACTTATTCATTTTAGTAACACCCCAAAACCTAATTGTTACGTGTATATGCCACTAATACATAAAGTGTAGAATTAATAAATAAGCACGCGTCTCAACCTTTTATTTCTCAAATAGAACAAAGCATAAAGAAAAGGAAAAAGAGGGCGCGATAATATTTCTCAAATAGAGTAAAGCATAAAGATCAAAGCACTCGGTGACTCGGTGAATGTGCAAGAACTTGCCAAAAATGACAGAGTCCTTGACTTAAATGTTCAAGATAGGTTGGCGAGGAGAAGAGTTAAAAGGCGACTCGCCTAACACGATTGGTGGACTAACAAGTACTCGCTGAAAATGACAATACATTTAAGATAAGTTGTAGGTAAAAAAGGCAAGATTGGGTGATGATCGGCAACTCGTCGAATGTGAACAGTGAACTCCATCAAGCTCACAAACTATGGTTCAAACACCTAGAGCCTGAAGCCAAGAAAAGGCGAGAAGAGAAATAGGTCACCGACTCATCGAATGAATCAGAGAGCACGACTATGTCACCGACTGGAAAATTTGATGATATTCTGGCTAATTTTTGGGAAATTATAAATAGACAAATAGAGAAAAAAATATATTTATGCTCATACAATTGAATCTAAAACTTTCCTGAGTAGAGCACAATAGAAACTTCTATTTTATAGTGTGAAAAATAGTCTTGTAACCCATAATTTTTGGAATTTCATAATTGGGTCTCTTAAATTGAAGTTGTAAATCATCAATATGATGGCCAAGAATGTTTTTGGTATATTTTCATATAATTTTTAATAGATTGGCTAAAATCCGTATTCTAGGGTATGCATTTGATTAAATTTATTGCATAATATGTATTGCTATGTTTTACTTTGATTTCCATGGATCTAATTTGGTTGTCATGTGTTTAATCTATGAAATAAGATTGCAAACTTAATTTTATTTTTAGATCTTTGTATATTGATCGAGAGAGAATATATAAAGTGGATAATTGAATTGATGCTTGTATATTAGTTTGAAAATTTTAATTTTCTTGAGAAAGGAAATTGGGGTTTCATCTCTATTTGCTAATTTTGCTTGAGAGAGAAGATTTATGTCAAGGTATTGGGTTGCTTAGTTGATTATCCATGAAGCAGTCCGAGAGGAATTCTTGTGATGAGCATATTATGATTGAGATATGTAATATGTGTTTGAGATTGACCCAGCCTATTGATACATGCTCAACTACACCTCATCCAATACTAGGTGTAGGCAATCGTAATTTAGTATATAATCCAACGAAAGGTTGGAGTCGAACCCACAGGGAGCGGTACCATATCGAATTGTATTAGGAAGTAAAGATGCTATTCTAATCGGTTATAGAAGTAGACAGTGTCAAAATTAAACAAAATAAGTCAAAGTTTTGACAACGATGTCAGATGGGGGGTTTTAAGATATCAATTAACAACAAAAATAATCACTAAAACAGGGAATTAGACAAGTAGGAAGGAATTCTCGGGATGTGATCGATTATAAGCTAATTTCACTATATGTGTAATTGGAGTTTAATATTAAAGTGTTGAATCACAGCGGGTAGGCTAGACTATAGGTGCAATAGTTTTCTCTCGAACAACTATTACGGTTCAGGCGAGTTCTCTCGAACCTCGACAAGCTTGACACTACAAAACAACCCAAAACCTTAATTTATCTACTCTCTCGAGCTAGATAGGTAGGAATGAGTCAAGATTCACTCTCTCGAGTTGAGACCATAACAACCCACACACTACAATCATCCATCGATAACCTTGGTTTTAGAACCTCTCTCTAGAGCAAGCTCAAAACACTAAGCTAAAATTGTATTTGCAACTACAATTCATAAATTACTACTCAGCTATCGATCAAACCCACATTTAAACAACATTTAAATCATTAAACAACAATACCCATAAGCTAATTAAGAAAATAATCACATGATCACACCCTAAGAAATGGGGTTTTAGCCAAGCATCATAAAAAGATAGAAATTAATACCAAAAACATTCTCCATGATCTGGGTATTGCAATCCACATCTTTAAAATGATCCAAAGTGCTAAAAATCAAAGACCCACTTCGAATCAACTTGAAAACACCTTCAAAGTTGTTATCCAATGGAAAAATACTAAGAAAACTCTCCAAAAATGGAAGAAAACTAAAACTAGACTTCAATAAAACCAGGACCCTTTTGAACTCTTTTAAAATTCAATTTATAGTTTCCCAAATTTCAGTTGCAAGGACCATTAGGCGAGGTAAGTCGAGCATCACCGACCAAGTCGGCGATGCGCCAATCGCTCCATCTCATTGTGGTCTTCCTTGGCTTTTAGTCCTTAAGGTTCTATGACTTTAGACGATCCAAAATGTGTCGCCGATCCAGTCGGCGGTCCACCGAATGTCCAAATCCATCACCAAATTGGCTTCTTCCTAGGGATGGCAGTCTGCAACTTTAGGCGAGCTGAAGTGCCACTAGGCGAGTCACCGAGTGGCTTTGGCGATTCTCAGCTTTTGTTATCTTCGGCCTTTTTCATCTTTTTAGCTCATTTTTGCCCGGTAATGTCCTTGCCTTGCTCATTTTGCCTTCTTTGCTGCAAATCAACATTTTAACATCCGTTCGGAGCATAAGTTAGGCATTTGAGGATAATAAACTATCAAAACAATGCCCTAAATGAGTTGAAATATCAGACTCATCAACACCCCCAACTTAAAATGTTGCCTGTCCTCAAGTACAATTCAAGATCAATTAGTTCAATAAGGATGTCTACAAACAATGTTACTCAAGACTCAACATGAATGTACACAAGAGGATAAAACTACACATGCAATGTTTAATTGTGCACTCTAAGTTTCAAACTGTGACTAATCAACATCGACCAGACTCAAGTTCTCAATGATTGCTTCAAATGCAAGTTCAAGCTCAACAAGAGTATTAGAATGCCCTCACAAAGAAAAAAAAACGATTCCATGCTCACACAAAGTTCATCAACTTTAAGAATTCGGAATCAGAAACAACTTTCACTCTCTCAAAACCAACACATGCATGATCCTTCCCCATAGGCTTGCCCGTATTTTCCAATCAACAAGATAATAAGCTTTCAAGATCACAAAGACTTTCAAGGCTTGTAACGGGGCTGAGGGTGATGGTATGATCATTTAGGCATAGTGACTTCTTCCTTCATGAGGCATGGCCTGCATTTCATTCTTTAACCTTCTCTTACAACACTTTTTGGATTCTCAAAAATCACACCCCATTCTTTTAAGCACAACTTATTGGATACCCCATTTCTTTTGCTCATTTCACACACTTTATTTCAACAACATTTATCTTTTTCAATCATTTTAATCTTTCTTTATTCTTCTTTCTTTTATATGGAGGGGTTCCATCTTTTTCAACAAGATCTTTCAAAAAAACAAAAACGGGAAGAATTTCTCAAACTTCTTGATTTACCTCCTTTTTCACCGCACCCCCAACTTAGGCTTTTAGTTGGCTATTTATAACAACTAATTCCTCATAAAGATTATCAGTGAGAAATAAAAGGGGTCACTTGTGCTCAAGGTTCATCCTAAGAAAAGGATAGGCTTAAATGGTGCCAAGCTAGGTTCACACTCTCACAAGGTGGTCACAAAGAGGTATAATGACAAAATTTGTTCACTCTCCACAAATTTCCTAAGATCATCTCTATCATTCACTCACATTAGCTAATCGGACCAGTGGAGCAAGTTCTAGGTAAAACTAAACATGCATTACAAGTCAATCTCACCACACATGGCATCCAACACAATTATCAAAACAAGACTTAACCATTTTCACAAACGTGCAATGGTCATCACAAGAGTTCCGCTCAACAAATTGCATAGTCACAATAAGATGCTATGAGTTCATATATGACTTATGCAACTCAATTCGCCTCATCGGATTGGCACACACATCTCATTCAAACAAGAGCACTATTCAAGTCATCGATATTGACCAAAATCGACACTCGAAATTGCAAGAGAACGGCCACATTCACACAACAAGAGGTGGCAAAAAAATTTTTTTAAGAAAAATTGGGTCAAAACCATTTGCAATTCAAAACAGTGGACCAACATGGATCAGAAACCAAGATATAGATATATAAACCAAAAATTGGATCCAACATTCACAAAACCCAAAAGTAACAATATTCACAAAACACAAACAACCCAATAGAAGTGGATATGGAAATACCTCATCCCGCCAACAAAATAACAGTTGTCCTCAAATGCAAAGAAATAATCAAAATAGTCTAAAAATAACATAAAGGGAGGCAAAGAGTCATCCTGCCAGGCTAGGCGTGGGGTGAAGTCTGCATATCAGTCACTCCCTCTTTCTGGGCATTAGTGCCCAGCATATCAGCATCCTTGGATCCACCAGAGCCCACCATAGAAACCTCTCTCAATGAGGACTGCACAATTGTGTCTACCATGCCCCCCTTCTAAGTTTGCCAAATCATCGTACATAGGCTCCTCTCTGACACCAAGCTGCTCATCATCTGTCTCAGCCTCGGACTCAGCAGCTGCATCATTAGCCCTAGTATCATCTCCGGTTGTAGTAGCTAGAGGAACCTCAGAACTGGCCGGAACATCAGCACTCGGCACCTCAGGAATCTCCACAGCTCCAAATAGCATCGTCAAATCAGTGGACTTCAGGTGGTTCACATCCTTCTGTTGATGCCCGATTTTGGACCTCAACATATAGATTAATCGACGAGCTTCTTTAATTTCAAATGATTTAAAATAATTAGTTTTATAAAATTTCAAAAAAATAAAAATAATGATAATTTGCAAGTCATTTTAAAATAGTTTTGTCGCCTTTTATAAATTTTTAAATAATAATATGTCTATCATATAATTTTGTATATAACTAGTATATTTTATGAATATTCAAAAATTGACTCAAAAAGATTGTAATTTTACTTAATTTGTTGTTTAATTGGTTTAGTTAGTTAATACTCATATTTTTGAGTTATTAGTATATAATTAAGTTAATTATTTTATTTCGTTAATATTAAGAAGCTCATTAATTAATTTATATTAATTTGTCTCATTTAATATCTAGGCAAATTCTGTTAATTAACTCGAATTGGCTAAGTTTTTAATTTCAATTGGCTATGGTTGAAATCCATGTGGTCATTCCTAATTGCAAATCTAACCCATTCTATTGCAATTTTGACTACCATTTTTTCCCCACCCTAAACCCATTTGGAAAAAACAATTTTAGGCATTTTACTTTGCAACTTCCAGCAACCCAAAACATTTCCAAAAACCCAGCCCACATTATAACATTACATACAGAAACCCGACCCTTTTTCTCCTTCTTCTAGTATGAATCGGTACAAGCGAAGCAACCCAGAACCAGTCCAAAATCGCGAGTCCAACAGCGAAATCGAGCCCAGCTCGCGCGTTCCATTCCTCTCCCACCCTCGTCCTTATCCTCTCGTACAAGAACGTTGGAGAATCATTCAACGTGTCCCTATCTCGTTGCCTCTTTATCCTTCATCTCCAAATCAACGGTCTCCTTATTGAATTCGTTGAGAATTGTACAATTTGGTACAAATTCGAGTTGGCAACCTTATCCTCAAGAAAATTCAAAAATATTGAATTCAAACATCCAAAATCCATCCCGTTTTCTCCCCTTAATTTCGATTCCATCTCACCTATAAATACTCTTGTTCGTTCACTGATTTGGGGGGATTTTTTTAGGCGAAATTGTCAGGTAAAATAAGAGGAGCTAGAAAGGGGGAAAATTGAAGTTAGAAACAATGGGAAAGCTCAAAACAAAGAACTACTATTTTACATCTTAGACGATAGTGTTTTGATAAAATTTCTAGGAGTTTCGTTTGGGTTATTCAAGCCTTCCATTGGAGTATTTCGTTTGTGTGGTTGAAGGAAGCTTCGTCTCTGGCTCATTGTTCTCAGTTCAGTTGCCCGAAAAAAGGTAACACTTCCTCCATTCATGTTTTATTTCGATTCCAATCGTTATGCGTTGAACATGTCTCTGTTTGGTTTCCTTGGCTATAGTCATGCTTTCTTCTTTATTTTCTCTTCAATATTCTTGGTTGAGGTTCTGCTTGGCTTGAATATGAGTTTTCAGCTTGTTTTCTACACTGTTTAGACTCCTAACGGGTAATCATATTATTTGCTTCTTTGTCTTAACTAAATGTGTGAAATTGGATTCGTAAGTGTTAAGCTTAGCTTTCATGTTGTTGTGAATCATATGTTAGTCGTGCTTTGATTTCCATGATTAATACATCATCAAGCATTAATATTTTTTTATCTGGTTTGTTAATGCTAGCATTGCTACCTATATAGCATCTATCTATTCTTGTAACTTGAATTTTATGCATTTCGCGCTCGATTTTAACTCATGACAACATTGTTTATTGCTTATCATAATCCAATTTCCAATGTGATTTGTGTTTTATAAGCGACCTGCCTGTAATTCTGATGTTGTAATGCAGTGATTTGCCTATTTGTCTTGATCTATTGTTGCTTCTCGAGTTGGACTTCATATCTCTGTTTAGTTGCTACGTATTCTCCTCTGTTTTAGTTTGAATTAAAATTCTAGGACCATATTGCTAGATTTGCATTTATCTCTTGTTGATTAGATCAGATCTTGTAAGTTTACAGTGATGTTTACCTTATTGCTTTCCAAATTACCATCTTTTGGTATGATTGTCACATTAGTTTTGTTGTCGATTGATTTCATATTTTTAATAATTTTTAGGTTTATCTATAATTTCCTTTTACACTTACAGATAGCTTTCTTTCCAAATTTGATCAAATTAAGCTCTACGCATTTTGTTTAGTTTGAATACAATTATACCTCATCATTTGATGGATGTGATTCATATCTTAAACTTGCATATTATTTGATGAATATGCATCTGCCTATTGTCTCTTTATTAACAAACTTGCTTAGTGACAATTTTGAATAATCTCATGTTAATTCATTCCTTTCACTTTCTTTACATGTGATGCTTCACGGAGTCTAAATTAGACTCTTTTTCATCATCTCCCTGCATTTTCAAGTATCGAGTCAGCCTTTGGTGTTCGAGGGTGAAAGGGAAGCTAATGCAAACCTCCAAAAGCTGAAAACGGAGTTGTATACCTATTGTATACAACAATATACACTGATATACATGGTGAAATACTGAAATACGGCCCCAAAAACACTGAAATATGGGTTAAAATGCAACAGCTACAAGTCGAAATAAAGGACAGGGTCGGAGATGAAGTATAACTCCCGTATACATTGTATACTTGATGTATACACGACTCACTTTGGTAAGTTGGGTCAAAGCCCAATTCTACTTGATTTTGCCTAGACTTCAGCAGGTCCTAGATGAAAAAAATGGGCCAAAGGTCCCAAATATGAGCTAAATCCATTTATGGCAAACTTTAGGCTTAGGGAAAGTGGACCAAAGGTCTAAAATATAAGTTTGGGCCAAAGCCCAAATATAACCTTTCTTTCTTTTGGTCTTATTTATTTGTTTATTATATTGACTAACCTTTTATTTTGACTTCGGTTTAATTTAATTAATTCCCAAAAGATAGTCATTTCTCCTTTTATGTTTAGATTAAAATATTTATATTTTATTTATTACTTATCCTGATTTATAAGCCGTCTTGTCAATATTTTAATTTTTTTTAAAAAGTTCCCTTAGTTTATTTCCCTAAAAAAAAGAATTGTTATTACTTGGTTAATTTTTCGAGTTAGTCAAATGATTTAGTCAAATCATTGGTCAACCGCAAGTTAGCAGACATTCTGAAGGCCTAACACCTTCACGAAAATGTAAATTGAACCTCGAACCCCTTTGAATTTCGAATGATTTTTTCTTTGTTTTAAAATCTTTTGAATTTAATAAATTTTCTTAATTTCTTTCAAAAAATTAAGTGGCGACTCACTTTGAAAATATCAATTTCTCCTCAAAACCATAAGTTGAGTCGATTTTTCGAAAATAAAGTCATTTGGTATTTTTGTAAAACAAAAATGGCGACTCTGCTGGGGACTTAATTAAGTTCTAGCCGAAATGTTTTGACTATTTGACTACTTGTTATTACTTGTTGAATTGTTTCTTTGCTTTACTTGTTAAATTGCTATAAACTGTCATCGCATTCATGACATTTTCCATTGTATGTATAGTATATTAAGAACGGTTTCTGCGTAATCGTAGCCGAACTTTTTATACTCGACCCTTTTCTGGAATGATCGGCAATTTATTGGTATGTCAGGCATCCAATGACTGTCGTGAGTTCTAGCCTAAGTTATCCGTTTGAGTTTCCGGTCTTTCTAAAGTCACTCTCAGTCAACTAGCATAGAGCGAAACCAAATCTCAAGTGCATTTGAACTAAGATGATTGAATACCCAAGGCGTGTTGGACCCATTAGAAGCTCACCTTGTGTCTGATTGGCTCATTGGTTAATAAAAATACAATCATACTTATGTGTTTAAATTTGAAGGATGTATACGTGATTTGACAAAATATTGTCTCTTGGGTTAGGGAGGTATATTATAGTTTTATTCTAATAAAAAAAGGAGTAAGTTATCATTGCAAACAAAAGCGTGGACATCCAGAGATGACAAAAAAAATCAAGAACGAAGGATCTTTCCATGGAAGCATAGTTTAGGATTGTACACTTGTGTGAGACTGGCTATTTTGTATCCCATTTCCCTAATATGTATCTCTATTCAGTTTAATCATAAAGTTTATACAATTTTTAAATTTTAGGGGGCAATGAAATGTTTCAAATGACATTAGACATCCTTCAAATCACTAGGCCTACCCTTTGCACAAAAGGGTTACATATTTGTTTAGAACGCACAATATTTGTTTATGTGTTATAACTGTTTGTGTGAATATGTTGCTTTATTTGAAGATGTTCTAGCCTACTCGTCTTGGAATTTTTCTAGAACCCTTTAAGCATAGATATCAAGTCACTAGCTAAACTGTGTCCAAATAATCTTTGAGTCTTTAGTTTTCCAACAAAATTTGATCTTCACTTTTCAAATGTTACTCTATCATATCAGAAAAATATTCACCGTCTCAAATCGTAAAGAAATTCAAAGGTCGAACTACGTAAGACCTAAATTCTCCCTCGTGAGATACGTAGGCAACCTTTCAAGGCTCGGTCTCCATTTTTGAGAAATTCTATTTTTTCCTACTATTACAAAGAAATTAGAGTTACATCTCAATCAAAAAATTAGAGGTACGACAATGAAAGATACAATCGACTTGTCTTGACTCAAGTCGACATTTTTGATTCACTAGGCTCAAAATCAAATAGACAAATTCTTGTCTATTTAGTCATTTTTCTATATATGTGGGCTAGTTTATCTTCGAATGAAACAACTCTTATGTGTTTACAGTAATGTGTGTGATATTTTGCATTATTTATCATCGACACAGACTAACGCATTTGTCTTTGAGTTGTTTTTCTTTGTCAGGTACTCAAAACTGACCTGTGTTGAGAAAATGGCTGAACATCCATACTTCACAAGGTCCAAAGACCCCAAAGATTCCTTCCCGGACCAAGGTTTGTCAAAAGGCAAAGAAAAAGTGGTTGAAAATGTTATGAATACTGATTTGATTGAAATTACTATGCATGACTCCATCATTGCTGAACAAAACAAGTTGATTGTACAATTCTTCCAATAAATTGCTGAAATGGATAAGACCCGAGATTTGACGAATATGGCTATTGTTGCCAACACTCCTACTCCAGTTAACGAAAGGCATCCACTCTATTTTCCTATTTCGGATCCAACATCCGAGCATTTTCCAAACAATTCATCCACCTCCACGATTCCAGAACCTCCCATCATTGACTTAACCACCCCTAACCCACATCATGCTAGCTTCTCACGCCAAAATTCACCTATTCCTCAAATTCCAAATACCAACATTTTCCAGAATTTTCCTTAGTCCATCAAACCCTTACCCAAATTGTCCAAAACCCACCTACCACTCAACCCATACCTCTAAAAACCGCATTTCATCTTCCAGTATCGCCAGAATCATACCCTCCATTTACCAAACATTTTGAACTCGATAATTGTGAGAAAAAGGATAAGGGGTGGAAGGTCATAAAAGAAAAGGCTGAGTAAGGCATCAAAGAGGAAGTTATGAATGCAATGAAGGACTTTCAATACACCCCAGACATTATGGGGTTGAATTATGAAGATTTGTGTATTCATCTACATTTGGAGCTTCCAGAGGTTTTAAAGTACCAAAAATTGTCACTTTTAGTGGAGTTGAAAATCCTTTGACTCATTTGAGGGCTTATTGTGACCAACTTGTGGGAGTAGGGAAAGATGAAGCTTTGTTAATGCGACTCTGTAGTCAAGGAGAAGCTTTGGAATGGTTTATTTCTAAAGAAATCAAGTAGTGGCCAAGTTGGAACGCTTTGGCTAAAGACTTTATTAAGAGGTTTGGTTACAATGTAGAATTCATTTCCGATCGATACTCTTTAGAGAGAATCAAACATAATTCTACCGAAAGTTATCGAGAGTATGCCTACCGCTGGAGAAAAGAGGCTACAAGGGTTAGGCCTCCCATGACTGGAAAGAAATTATTGAAGTCTTTGTGCGCATTCAAGAGTCGGAGTACTACAATAGGATGTTGGTCATTTTAGGAAGGAGTTTAGTGAGATAGTCAAAATTGGTGAAGCTATTGAAGACGGTCTGAAGACCGGAAAAATCATTTGAATGACCCCCCAAGATGAATCCTCAGGACCACTGAGGAGGAAGAGAGAAGATGTTTCCTCTATCTCATTTGAATAGAGCTAAAAATCAAAAAGGCATGCCGGTCTCAATGTTCAAAAGCCTTTACCATCAAAACCTACCATATAGCTCCACAAAGTCCTTACCCCATCCAACCAAATTACTAAGCTCCTTTGCTAAATTACCCAAATGCCTCTCCTAGCTATCAAATTCCACAATACCCAAATTTCCAAACACCAGCACCTACTCATCAAAATCATCCAAATTACTATCAAGTACCTCCATTTTCACAAGATAATTACAATATGTCTTGTCAGAAGTTTTTGAAGAAACCTTCTCGAGTCTTTACAACTTTGGTTGAAAGTCGAGCTAAAAATTTTGAGAGATTGAAAGTGGCTGGTTTGATACGAACAATTGATCCAAAAAATGTCAATGTTAATTCCATACTTTACAGACTCGATCTTCATTGTGCTTACCATTTAGGAGGTGATGGACATACCATTGAGGATTGCATCAACCCGAAGCATAAAATTCAGGACTTGATTGATCAAAGAATTGTCACTCTTCAAACTGTGAGTTCCAATGCCAATGGTAATTTACTATTGAATCGTGGAGGATTCACTATCAACATGATTGACCCAAAGTCTCAAGCACCTTCTAGTTAAAACGTCCCAAATTATCATCAAATGCCTCCGCCTCAACAAGGTCATTATGATCCTCCCCATCCGAGATTCGAGCAGAAATATGCTCGGAATTTTACGCCGCTTATTGAAATTCAGACAAAGTTGTTTGAACGATTAACTGTGGCAGGTTTTTTTCATCCATTTGGGTCCAAACGTGTTGATACTAGCTCCAAATTCTACCGAGATGATCGAAGGTGTGTGTATCATTCCAACAGTGTTGGGCATGATATTAAAGACTGTATTAATTTAAAACACATGATCCAGGACTTGATCGACCAGAAAGTGGTCCGGACTACTGCACCCAGCGTAAACAGTAAAGGCGATAGTCCCAACTTGTCCTGACAACCTTGAGAAAATTGTAGCTTTTCCGAGTATAAGTGAGAAACTCAATTTTACGAGCATGACACCCCATCAAGATTTTGCTTCTGTGTCGTCTGAACAAGAAGGGGATTAATCATGTTCCACCAAAGTCTTTGCCTCATTTATGCCAGTCCTTTTTGGTAGAGGAATATGCCAGTGATGACGGTCTTGGATAAGGAATTGAGAATTTTTTTGAAGAAGGTGATGTTGCGCCCAAGAAGATGATCGAGACACCAAGAATACGAGACGCCAAGCCAATGGAGCAAGTTCTTAATTGGACTTCGACTCCGCTCTTTATTCCTCGCTCATTTTGATAGACAAAGATGAATCTTATGCTATTTCTAAAGTCGGGGGTAGTCCGAATGAGGCCCGGAGCCCACCTATTGTGTCATTTTACCTCATGATGTTTTAATTTTCCTCGTAATGTTTTGAAAAAGCTAAAATGACCCGTGGTTATGGCCAAAGTTCGTATTTCTTTATTTTTAATGAAAGCCTCTTCTATTGCGAAAATTTATTTTTCTTGCTTTAATTTTTCTATCTAATAGTCTTTGTGTTTTGTTTCAGTAAAAATAATTTTTAAAACCTGTCAACATCATGTCATGTCACAAGTTGAATGAACAAAATGAGGTAGATGAAGTTGAGTTTGAAGAGTATAACGAGGAGATCATGATATTCAAATACCTTGTCAAAGATCTAAAACAGTTTGAGACTCAGGGTAAGTTGAATCTGGGTCAGACAACAATTGTAAATCTAGAAAAGGATTAGTGTGTCAAAGGAGTTAGAATCAGGGTCTATCTGAGAGATGCTCGAAAAAGATAACTGAATAATTTACTTAGAAAATACATCGATGCATTTGTTTGATCACATACCGTGGTTGAACATAGACATTCATCTCAAGTTGCAAATCGACTCAGATGCTATCAAGAGCTATTATATTTGAAGATTTAGAGTTTCTTTCATTTCTTTCCATGTAATCGTATCGTTTGTTTGTAATCGTCTTATGTTCTGTAGTTAGAAAATTATTTCTTGTAATGAACTACATCTGACCTGAATTCTAAAAAATGAAATACATAGGTGGCCTGTGTCGGCCTCAGTCGTTTCCTTATCAAAATTTTTTACTATTGTTAATCCTCGAGAGGGGGAACTACATTTGACCTGATTCCTGCCTCAACGGGATACGTAGGCACCACAACAGTTCGGCCATATCTCTCGTAAGATTTCTATTTTTTCTTTACAATAGAACCTGAGACATAATTTTTGAGAGGGACTCAAAAATTCTCAAGAAGAGGATCTCTACAACAAGTCAAGACTGAAGATAAACAGTGAATCGCAACTGGGACATAATTTTTGAGAGGGTCTCAAAAAATTCTACATGTCATTGTTATGCCGTAATTTTACTATCTTTAGAAAAATCACTTTTTGAAATGTTCTAAATATAATACAATTTGAGAAAAATAATTAGAGGAGAGTTGCCACTTAATTTTTTAAAGAAATTAAGAAAACTTAATTTAAAAAGATTTTAATAGATTAAGTCTTTAAAAATTTAGAGAAAATGGGTAAGAGGTTCTCATTTATACTTCAAGAATGTATTTAAAGCATTTAAAGTGCCCGTTAACACGCGGTTCTCCTACAACTTGATAAAAATATATTTTTGACTATTTTTTAGGAAAATGATTATAAAAATAATTTACAATATTAAGTTGAAACAATAGTTAGATAAAGAACAATTTTTATTCTGTAAGAAAAGGAGACCTCAATTAATTTGATTAATTAAAGCATGAAAACTATTTTAAATTAATTAGAGAAAAAAAAAGTTTTGACTAAATATATTCAATGACTTATAAGAGTTTAAAAAATGAAATTTTATTTAAACTAACATAAATAATATATTTTATCTTTTGGGGATTTACTTAAGCTAACCTTTAGATTAATTAGCAAATAAGCAAGTAAGAGTTAGACAAATTAATAAATTCAATAGAGAGAGTGAGGGATGGAGATTTGGGCCTTTCTGATCTTGGGTCTTGGCCCCATTTCCCTGTCCTAAACTATTATAAAGGCTGCTAAAAAATTAGATGGGCTTTGGCCCAATTATCTTCCAAAAGTTGCCTGAATTTTCTTGGGGCTTTTGGGCCCATTTTTTATTTTTGTATACAAACTATATATTGTCCGTATATTAGTGTATATAACTCTGTTTTTAACTCCCGAGACCTGTATTTCTTGTCTTCGACCTAAATAACCGCAGTCTGGATCTATATTTCAGCACCTCGACATGTATATCAGTTGTATACGACATGTATACAACCTATTCTTTAACTTTCGAAGGCTTGTTTTAGCTTCCAAAATTCGAACAGCGATGAAGGCCGACTCGATAAGGATCTCAACTCAACGAAATGCAGGGATGGAGTCCAAAATAGACTCATAAGGGGTTCAAACGACAAACAAAGGAGCCAAATTAGTATATTATAAGGACAACATTTGAAGTTAATAACACATACAGATAGTATTAACTCATGTGATTAATAGGCAAAAACCATACACACATTATCAATCATGAATTAATAAAGAAGTCATCATGAGTTAATATTGATAATCCAAAGTAGACAACGGGAACATTTAAATATAATTAGAATCATGAAATGAGGAAAGAATCTAATACCACACAAGTGGGGAAGAGCTAACTGGAAACATGAGAAATGCATAAATGGAATGAGTTGAATAGAAACTTTACTAGTGAGGAAAATTGATATGACACATCATATAAAATCAATGCTTAAATTCTTATGAACACAAATCAAGTAATATTCTAATAATGACGGCTAACTATATTAAACAAAATATAAAGAAAGAAATGAGATGATGATATTCATTCTGTCAAAAGACACATACATATAAATTGAGGCCAAAATTTAATTACAGATGTGTTTTCCTCTTTTTTTTAAAAAAAATATACACCACCCATCTAACAATTTAGAAACTTAACAGATAATAAAAACAAGACCTATGATGCAGAACCATAAAAAACGAAAGTGCACTCAAGAAATAAGCTACAACCAGTGACTAAAATTAATATTAAGCTCAATTCAATATTCAACTAGGAAGACAACAGTGCAAGAAGACAAGGCAAGTAGGAGCAAACAGATTCAGCACCATTCGAGTGAAAAATGTTCGGGATAAGGAGTAATAAAGACACAAAGATAAGCTTAAACAGTCCTAAATCCAAATTCATTCAATTCGTTTAAGGCGAGGAATGAATAACATGACGTCGAACATTGATTATTCACACATATTCATAACAAATTGACACAAATTAAGACTAATAAGGCAATTTAGAAACTGATCGTAACAATGCTATGATAGCTAAAGCAATAAGAGCAATAGCAATCTCAAACCAGCCTTCCAACATCAGTACATACACACTCGAATCATACTCACACATGAAAGATCAATGTCTCGATCATACGAGGTATCCCTACTCTTGCTAAACTATTAGAGCAATACACCCAACTAAACAAACAAAACAAAAACTCAAATTAAGAAGAAGACCGTAAGAAGAGCGGGATTATATACCTTTTTCGGGGCAGCGAACTGAGACGACGAGCTTAACCACGAAGAACTACCACCACTGTGAGCAGTGGCGGAGCCAGAAATTTCGCCAAGGGTGTTCAACTTTTAAAGAGTTGATAAAATTTTTTTTGGCGGAGTGGGTACACAAAACATTTTTTTTACCAATGAGTAGGTGCACAAAAATTTATGTGTTTTTTTGTATTAAAAGAGATTTGAAATTAAAAAAAATACAGCAAGTGGGAATCGAACCCCAGACTTCCATGAAGTGAACGAGTGCACCTACCGCTGGACAATCTGCTTTTGTTGTGTCAAAGAGTGTTCAATTAATACATATCCAGATATTAGACTATATTTTGCCTATATACCCGATATAATTTTCCGACGAGGGGTGTTCATCTGACCACCCTTACTAGGCTGTAGCTCCGCCCCTGACTGTGAGCCAATTTTGATGCGCTCCGAAAAATAAAACAAGCTTCGAATTCAAATAGAAAAGACTCAAGCTCTCTGTTTTCTTTTCCAACTCTATAGGCTGTGTTTTTCTCTCTATTTATGTGTATCTTCCCCCTTCAAAGAGAACTAAGGAGGCTATTTATAGAGGGGATTTGGGGTCGATTTAGGGGGGAAACGGTTGAAATTTGAAATTTGAAATTTGAATTCATATGCACTTTCTCAAGGCAATGATGAAAGGGGGTGGGAGATCCCTGAAAAAGGGGAAAAAGGGGATGGTGAAGTGATGGCTGGTGCAGGCACCGATGTTGACGGGTCAGAGTCGCAGCTTTTTACCGATTTTACCGGACTGATACGTCTGGGTTTCGTCCTGGTCGCATGAAGAAGACGAGTATAGGGGTAGTAGGGTATGGCTATTGAACGCTGGGTATTGCTGTTGTTCTTCGCGTAGAGGAGAAGAAGAAGTGAAGTGGGGTCTGGTCAGTTTGGTATGTGTATGTATTGTTGATATTGGTATTGTAATTGTGTTTGGGGGTCATTCTGGACAGTGTATGGGTTTCTTTTGGTAAAGAAAAACAAGTGGGCTGGGTCAGGCATTGAAGAATTGGAATTGGGCTGAAAAATAGGCCCAACTTTGGATCTTAATTATTTTAAGAAATAAAAGGGTTACGGTGGGGTAAAATGGTTAGATTTGCAAAATACAAAATGGCTAAATGGATTGCAATTATAGCCATATAGAATTCAAAACATAGCCAAACTGAGTTAATATAGCGGATGTGGCTAGAATTTAAACACGATGAATTAAAATTAATTAATTAACAAGCTTCTTAAATCGACGAGATAAAATAATTAACTAATAAACTAAATAACTTAAAATTATAATAATAAATTAAATTAAATTAATTTAATTGAATATTTAATTAAAATAAAATCTTTTTGAGATGATTTTTGAATATTTACAAAATATACTAATTGTATATAATTATATAGAACATACATATTATTTAAAATTTTTTAAAATGACACTTTTTAAAATAACTTGCAAACTATAATATATATTTTTGAAATTTTATAAAACTAATTATTTTAAATCGTTTGAAATTGTAGAAGCTCGATGATTAATCTATAATGTGGAGGTCCAAAATTGGGTGTCAATAGTCATATATCAACATTTCGAGACACGCCAAAACTTCTAACTGGGACAAATTTTTTTTAGCATGGCCTCAAAAATTTATTCAAGCGTCACCAAAAGTTTGTAGTTAGTTTTGAACATTTAGAGCATGATTAGAAGTTTAGAGCTAACTTCAATTGACCTCTGACATCGTTAAAGTTCATAGTCAACTTTAACAATCTCCGGCACCGTTGAAGTTCAGAGTCACCTGCAAAATTTTTCAATTATAGTAGATTTCAGCAGGACCATGCCAAAGATTTTCAAAGCTTTAATGATCTTTGAATTCTCCAGAACAAGCTATTGGACACGCCAAAGTTTCGAACCAAGGGTATTCATTTAAGTAATGCATGACATGACATTTGACAGTGACTTTTTCCAAATTGATTCTCACAAATGTCTTTTTTCTTAAATATTTTTTAATATGTCAAATATTTTGTATAATTTCATCTTATGTCTATTAAGAAGCAAGAGATCAGAGTGATCAACTGAAGATAGCAAGACAAGGAGCAAACGATTGAAGAACTCAACACAAATCAGTTTGTTTTAAAAACTACCAATTTTTCTGTGGATGTAAGTCTATAAGTTTGCCTCAAGATTATCATATTCCTCCATTCAATGAATATGGATAAATCAAAAGGGCGAGGAGCTCCCCAAAATTGACAACTTTTCTGTGGATATAGGAAAATCATTGAAGTTTTTCAGAAGAAAAAAGAAACAGTTTAGAATACGAGCAACAACACCTCGTTCAAATTTTCAGCAAAGCATGAGTCACAATGAGTACAAATGTTCAAATATGAGCAAGTGAAAACATCGCTCTCAAGATGTACAAACATCTACCATGACATCAAATTACATTTCCAACATCAAGAACATTTGAAGAATATTCACAAATTACGTCGATATCAGACGCGATAATGTGAATTATCTAGAGGGACATTTCTATAGTATTATCAAATGAGATAATATGACCACCCAGAGGGACATTTCTACAATATTATCAAATGAGATTGTACCACCACCCAAAATGACATCACCGTTATTTTATCGATGAAATATCATCATCCTGCCAATGGATCAACACCATCCTATCAATGGATCATCAATGAAGAATCATCATCCTATCAATGGAGCATCAACATCATCCTATAATTGGATCAATATAATCCTACCAATGAATCATCAACGAAGAATCATCATCCTATCAACGTCATCGGCTAGAAGGACATCAGCATCATCATGCCGATGGATTATCAATCATTATCCTATCAATAAAGCATCGATGTCATCATCCTATCATGTAGCAACATTATCCCACCAATGAATCATTATCATCCTATCAATGAAACATCGTCTTTCACATCATATCAAGTCATCATCCACTGCGTCAAAACTGATGGAGGCTGACGTTAGAACATTTATAGAAAAGAATATGTGCAGAATACGGTAAAACATACTACTTCTCTATTTAAATGATAGTTTTTGATAACAAGTTTATTTCATTTGTTTGTCGAGAGCATCCAAGAGGATGAATTCTCAAATCAAACTACAGGTGCAGACGATATAAAAAAAGATGCAGAACAATGTGGAACTTTTTCTTAGCATGAGCTAAGGAGAGAATTATTGAGTCATTCACCTCGTTGCAATTGGATAATCATCGAGCCATCCACCTCGTTACAGTTGGATATTTATCGGGACATCTACCTCGTTACAGTTGGACAATCATCGAGCCATCCACCTCATTACAGTTGGATAATCATCGAGTTATCCACCTCGTTACAATTGGAATATTATCGAGCATCCACCTCGTTACAGTTGGACAATCACCGAGTCATCCACCTCGTTACAATGGACAATCATCGAGCCATCCACCTCGTTATAGTTGGACAATCACCGAGCCATCCACCTCGTTATAATTGGAAAATTGAGCCATCCACTTCGTTATAGTGCACAATCATCGAGTTATCCACCTCGTTACAGTTGGACTATTATCAAGTATCCACCTCGTTACAATTGGATCATTATCAAGTCATCTGGCTCATTGCAGAGATCATCGGAGTTTGCTATGCACAAATCAAGCAATGACATCTCCAAATCCTCAACAAATCATGAGTTGTAATGGACATACGGTGTTCGAAAGCGGTATCCATTATCTTTTACTCTCAATACTTCTTTATTTTCTCATCTAGTTGAAAAAGATATTTATGCCTATCCATTAAGATATACTCATTTATTATAGGAATGATCTTTCTTTATTTTTTGACTTAAGCCGCTAGCTAAAGCGGCACTACTATATCTACTAATTATTTACTTTGAGTGTGCAGACATATACAGAACATACCTATATGACTTCTTTCAAAGAAAGAGTAATTTTAGAATACCAAGACAATGACGTATCCACTGAAACATGCAAGAATATAATTGAAAAGTATCGTAAGGGATACTACCACTTTATCAATTACAGTTTCTACTAACAAGTTTATTTGAGTCTTTATCGAGAGCATCCAAGAGGATGAATTCTCAAATGAAACCACATGTGCAGACGACATCAACAAGGATACAGTACAACGTGGAACTTTTTCTTAGCAGCGAATTGGGACATAGTCCAAAGAGGAGTATCAAACTTTGAGGACACGAGTTGAGGAGTGACTTCCACCACAATCAAACCACACCCTTATCAGAAGCATGTGAGAATTTCTTTGGGTCTGTCGGTTTCTGTTTCACATACGGAAAACTTTTCACTCTCACCGGAGGCAACCTTCCAATCTGAGTGACAATGCGCCAAGAGATGTGAAAATTATATCCATGTAAGTTCTTAATTATGGGTGTGAAGTGCACCACATTCATGGCTAAGAGGTTGCAAGCCTCTTTTTCATACTCGACTGATTTGTCACCCTTCCAGAATCGAGGGTGATCTAGCATAATAGATTTCCTTTTCAACCGATCGAGTCAAACTACAAACAGCCTGATCCCTTAGGTTGAAGGATATGTAGGCGGGCTCAATGTTGAAAACTCGGCTGTACTCCAACAGTTTCTCTCAAATCTTAGTCCCAAGCATTCTGATTTCTTCATAATTCGATATCGGGATAGCTTTTGAAATCTTTCAGAATCATGAGTGAAATCAAGCGTATCGAACTACAAGTGGCCTGAATTCTCATATACCCTGAGATATGTAGGAAACCCGACACCGGGGTTCGACCTAATCCCTAAAGTTTGTACCAAAAGCCCTTTTTCTGAAGGATGAATATGTGATCGGTCAAAATTGGATTCGTCAATTTCATTTGCCTCGAATTTCTTTCATCAATCCTAATCAAACGAGGGACAGTTGTTGATGCCCAATTTTGGACCTCCACATATAGATTAATCGACGAGCTTCTTCAATTTCAATTGATTTAAAATAATTAGTTTTATAAAATTTCAAAAAAATAAAAATAATGATAATTTGCAAGTCGTTTTAAAATAATTTTGTCGCCTTTTATAAATTTTTAAATAATAATATGTCTATCATATAATTTTGTATATAATTAGTATATTTTATGAATATTCTAAAATCATCTCAAAAATATTTTAATTTTACTTAATTAGTTGGTTAATTGGTTTAGTTAGTTAATAATTATATTTTTGAGTTATTAGTTTATAATTAAGTTAATTATTTTATTTCGTTAAGATTAAGAAGCTCATTAATTAATTTATATTAATTTGTCTCATTCAATATCTAGCCGAATTCTGTTAATTAACTCGAATTGGTTAAGTTTTTAATTTCAATTGGCTATGGTTGAAATCCATGTGATCATTCCTAATTGCAAATCTAACCCATTATATAGCAATTTTGACTACCATTTTTGCCCCAGCCTAAACCTATTTGGGACAAACCATTTTGGGCCTTTTACTTTGCGACTTCCAGCAACCCAAATCATTTCCAGAAACCCAGCCCACATTACAATATTACATACAGAAACCCGACCCCTTTTCTACTTCTTCCAGCGTGAACCGGTATGAGCGAAGCAACCCAGAATCAATCCAGAATCGCGAGTCCAGCAGCGAAATCGAGCCCAACTCGCGCGTGTCCATCCCCTCCTACCCTCATCCTTATCCTCTCGTACAAGAACGTTGGAGAATCATTCATAGTGTCCCCATCTCGTTGCCTCTTCGTCCTTCATCTCCAAATCGACGGTCTCCTTCTTGAATCCATTGAGAATAGTACAATTTGGTACAAATTCGAGTTGGCAACCTTATCCTCAAGAGAATTCGAATTTTGAACTCAAAAATTTCATCCAAAATCCATCCCGTTTCCCCCCTTAATTTTGATTCCATCTCGCCTATAAATACTCTTGTTCGTTCACTGCTTAGGGGGGATTTTTTAGGCAAAATTCTCAGCTAAAAATAGAGGAGTTAGAAAGGGGAAAAAAATGAAGTTAGAAACAATGGGAAAGATCAAAACAAAGAACTGCTATTTTACATCTTAGATGATAGTGTTCTGATAAAATTTCTAGGAGTTTCCTTTGGGTTATTCAAGCCTTCCGTTGGAGTCTTTTGCCTGTGTGGTTGGAGGAAGCTTTGTCACTGGCTCGTTGTTCTCTACCCAAAAAAAGGTAACACTTGCTCCATTCGCGTTTTATTTCGATTCCAATCGTTATGCGTTGAACATGTCTCTGTTTAGTTTTCCTTGGCTACAATCATGCTTTCTTCTTTATTTTCACTTCAATACTCTTGGTTCAGGTTCTGCTTGGCTTGAATATGAGTTTTTCGGCCTGTTTTCTTCACTGGTTGGACTTCTAACTGGTCATCACATTATTTGCTTCTTTGCCTAAACTTAATGTGTGAAGCTGGATTTGTAAGAGTTAAAGCTTAGCTTTAATGTTGTTGTAGATCGCATATTAGTCATGCCTTAATACGTCTTAAAGCATTAATATTTCTTCATCTGGTTTGTTACTGCTAGCATTGCTACCTATATAACATCTATCTATTCTTGTAACTTGAATTTTATGCAATTCGTGCTCTGTTTTAACTCATGACAACATTGTTTATTGCGTATCATAATCCAATTTCCAATGTGATTTGTGTTTTATAAGCGACCTGCCTGTAATTCTAATGTTGTAATGCAGTGATTTGCCTATTTGTCTTGATCTATTGCTGCTTCTAGATTGGACTTCATATCTCTGTTTAGTTGCTGCGTATTCTCCTCTATTTTAGTGTGAATTTAAATTCTAGGACCATATTGCTAGCTTTGAATTTAGCTCTTGTTGGTTTGTTTATTGTTGTATAGTCAAATGTCATTATGATTGTGATTAGATAAGATCATCTAAGTTTACTGTGATGTTCACCTTATTTCTTTCCAAAGTACCATCATTTGGATGATTGTCACATTAGTTTTGTTGTTGGTTGATTTCATTTTTTTTATAAGTTTTGGGATTTATCTATAATTTCCTTTACACTTACATATAACTTTCTTTCCAAATTTGATCCAATTAAGCTCTATGCATTGTCTTTAGTTTGAATACAATTATACCTCATCATTTGATGCATGTGATTCATATCTTAAACTTGCATATTATTTGATGAATCTGCATCTGCCTATTGTCTCTTTATTAGCAAACTTGCTTAGTGACAATCTTGAATTATCTTATGTTAATTCTTTCCTTTCACTTTCTTTACACGTGATGCTTCGCGGAGTCTAAATTGGACTCTTTTTTATCATCTCCCTACATTTTCAAGTATCAAGTCAGCCTTTGGTGTTCGAGGATGAAAGGGAAGCTAATGCAAACCTCCAAAAGCTCAAAAAGGAGCTATATACCTGCTGTATACAACAGTATACACTGATATACATGGTGAAATACTGAAATACAGCCCCAAAAATGCTAAAATATGGGTTAAAATGCAACATCTACAGGTCGAAATAAAGGATAGGGTCGGAGATGAAGTATAACTCCCGTATACATTGTATACTTGATCTATACACGACTCACTTTGGCAAGTTGGGCCAAAGCCCAATTTTACTTGATTTTGCCTTGACTCCAGCAGGTCCTAGCAGAAAAAAATGGCCCCAAAGGACCCAAAGATGAGCTAAATCCATTTATGGCAAACTTTTGGCTTAGGGCAGGTGGACCAAAGGTCCAAAATTTGAGTTTGGGCCAAAGCCCAAATTTAACCTTTCTTTCCTTTGATCTTATTTATTTGTTTATTATATTGACTAACCTTTTATTTTGACTTTAGTTTAATTTAATTAATTCCCAAAAGATAGTCATTTCTCCTTTTATGTTCAAATTAAAATATTTATATTTTATTTATTACTGATCCTGATTTATAAGTTGTCTAGTCAATATTTAAATTGTTTGTCTTAAAAGTTCCCTTAGTTTATTTCCCTTAATAAAAAGATTTTTTATTACTTAGTTAATTTTTCAAGTTAGTCAAATATTTTAGTCAAATCGTTGGTCAACCGCAAGTTAGCGGACATTCCGAGCGCATAACACCTTCTCGGAATGTAAATTGAACCCCGAACCCCTTTGAATTTCAAATGATTTTTCTCTGTTTTAAAATCTTTTGAATTTAATAAGTTTTCTTAATTTCTTACAAAATATTAAGTGGCGACTCTTTTTGAAAATATCGATTTCTCTTCAAAACCATAAGTTGTCGATTTTTCAAAAACAAAGTCATTTTTTTATTTTAGTAAAACACCTTCTTCAGACCAATCGCATTGGCCTTCAAGGCCGTCACCTCCTCTGTAGCACCTCGGCTTTAATCACAAGCCTTGACCCTATCTGTAACGGCATCTAGTGCCAACCTGTGATCTCTCATCTTAGCCCTAATTGGGGCCAAGAAAACATTTATAGCCCTTTCTATCATCCTAAGCATAGCAGCCTCAACTCGGGAGGCACACATATCGGTCGAATGAGACAGATGGACCATTTTGTAAAATATGGCCTAAGTGATAGGGGGCCTAGAGGCAGCAGCAGCAACAACAGAAGAAGTGGGAGGGGTGCAGTTGTAGTACTATGAGTCTCAGAAGAAACAGAAGGGCCAGATGTACCTGAGGTCCCACTGGCCTGAGGGGCCATGATTTCCTTTGTCGACAACTTATTAACGTCAACCTCCGGGGATGTATCCACCGGTGCTACCCTCCTCCAATCAGCTTCATCCTGTATATACTCGGCCTTAATATGCCGAATGTCAGTAAAAGAGGTAGGTGTCACCTCCATATCCGTCTTCTTATCTATCGAAACACGGGCCCACTGGCACTACTCAGTAATCAACACTGGGAAAGGGAGTGAGGTCTGACTCTGCTTGGCCCTTATGGCCATTTCCTGCTCAATCACCAACTCCAAATTCAACCTCTTCCACAGTATAATGGACCTAAGACAAACAGCCTTCGGGTGTTGAATGATGGATTCATTTTGAGATGTCATGATGATGCTGCTTATGAAACTGAACCAATACCGAGCAGCTATATTCAGTTCCTTTTTGTCTCTCTAGGCACCAGCCTCTATCCACCTCGGTGTCACATCACAGATGAGGAGTGCCAGATAACCTTATAAATCATCCAGGGTCTGGGTCTTGATTAGGTCCGGGTAGTCATGCATAAAGTCTGTAGAGCACCCAATTACAACATTTATGTCTGAGCTATTGCACTTTACCTTCCGACCTCTAACCTTCACATCGTCCACTATCTTGAACATACTAGCCTTCTTCTTCCCCTACCAGTTCTCCATAGGCCGAACATAATTCCCAGACCCAAGTAGGAATGTATTGTCCTCGGGGTTTGGTGAAAACCTAAAACTTATGGAACCTGAGATTGTTCCACACCTCTGGATCTCTGTCCACCACACCTTCGGTAGAAAAACTTTTCACTTATAATATTGTCCTCAATCCCTCGACCTTTAGTCTGTTGAGAGACCGGGGAGGAGGACCCTGAATTGGTGGTGCCCGGACCACTGTCTTTACCAGGGCTGCAGTTGGAGGAGGAGGAGGCACTAGGATCCTAGACGGATCATTCATCGATTTGGAGCATAGCTCCGCTCTCCTGGCCTGTAACAACTGGTCATCTTCTGGCTCGAAAATAGAGGTAGGAGAACCCTCCTCAGACTGACTCTCACTACCGGAGGTAATGAGATGTGTAGAGTGGACCCCCTCACTATTGGAGCTTTCCTCCAAAGGTGTCAACTCAACGGGCCCCTTGCCCTTGCCTTTACCTCCTTTCAGAGAAAGTTTTGTAGCTTTTGCCCGAGAAGCAGTCGCTTCCTCGTTGATAGTAATTCCTCGTGCCTGCTTTCGGGGCAGTATGTTTGGTCTACCCAATCCTGCAAAACAATGTGAAAAATGTTAGATAAAGTTAAGAAAAATATTAGGGAAAAAGTGCAGGAAGACTCGCCAAACCGGTCGGCGAGTCGCCGAACCACATTTGAGAGCTAGGTCGGGCTCGCTAAAACTTCGAGAATAAAAAATGCTCAAAAATCAAAGCTGGTCGGCGATGTCCAGGGCCATTCGGCGGATCGCCGACACCTTTCAACGAACTAAAAGTAGCTCGTCGAAAGTTATAGAACAATTTCAAGAAAATGGGACATAGAAGGGCGATTAGGAAGTACTTTCACCGAGTTAACTTGGCGAGCCCAGGAGTATCGCCGAAAGTTACAGAACACAAATTCAACAGTTAGAAAATTAAAGGGAAATCTAGGTGTCACGACCCGAGCCTACACCCCGAACGTGATACGACGTACAAGACTCCGAAAAGCCTCATACAAGCCTCATAGCATTCATAACATTCGATATAAGGAAAATGGTACGGAATTAAAACTATTCTTTAAATCCACACAATCAAAAATCATTTAAAATAGCAGAAGTTTACTAATCTCACATGGCTATCTAAAAACAATCTTCGAATCAAAAGTAGGGTCACGACCCTTTACAATTGAAAGTCTAAAAGAGTCCATTACAATAAAAGACATGAAACATCAAAAGTACTTGTCCTCGAATCCATGAGGACATACCATAAGTATTGGAAGAACTCAATCCAAACTTCAACTAGAAGAACTCAACTCACTTTTCGGAACCTACTCTTTGTAGAAAATAGAGAAATATGGGTTAGCACAATTAAGTATGAAAGCGATGCATAAATCATGCTTTAAAACATACATTTGGTTTGAAAACCATGCATTAAGCCAATTTGAGAAAACTCATTGAACATAAGTATAAGAGGCATAAGATACAAGTATAATCAACATACAAGCCATTTCATCACTTTAGAGCATAATCAACATGTAAGCCATTTCATCACATTAAAGCCTTCACCTTAAGTAACCCCAAGCTATACTTTGTGTAATGTATGAATAGCGTCTCATACCACCATCCACACTAAGTACCACATTAAGGCCACCAAAAGTGAACTTACCATTCTTTCTTTTCATCTTCAAACAATACTCATACATAAGGATCATAAACATTTCATAAGTCATGACAAGAAAGTAACTCATAATACTATCCAAGTAAAGCATGCATCATCTCATTTAAGCATATATGTCAGCATTCTTCATTAGCTTCCTTAAGAGCACTTTCATTTATTATTCATTAAGACATTAGAGAACTCACTATAGCCCTCTCAAAGCCTACTCGTGCAACGCATGAATGGCATCCCATACTACCACCCACACTTCATAGAACCTCTTGAGTATCTATAGTGCACATCTCACATAATGGGAATAAGAGTTTAACCGACATAGACCATGTGAGCTAGACATGGAATCCGATGTACTATCCCACAACGTAAGGGTTGGTCTACTTGCCTAAGGTAGGACCGGTAACATTTTAGCTTAAGTGGATCCAATCGCTAATATCCTTTGTGGGCACATAGTTATATGATAAGGAAGATATTCATTGGAACTGTAACCTAACATTAGGAGAGTTTCCATCTGACCATATCCACTCGGTGCTTAGCCTCTACTCCCATAGAGCATTTCATTCACATTACATTATTGTACTTGGGAGGAATGCTATTGGCCTATCAACCCAAGTTACATCATTACACATGAAAGGAATGCCATAAGCCTATCAATTCATGGAACTTTATTAGGATAGCTCTTGAATCCTCATAAAAGGAATGCCATAAGCCTATCGATTCATGGTTCATCATTACATATTATACATATGGAAGGAATGCCATAAGCCTATCGATTCATGGTACATTGACTCATTAGGAAAGGAATGCCATAGGACTATCGATTAAAGAGTCGTCATTACATTAGTTCATTGGCTCATTATGATAGGAATGCCATTGGACTATCGATCAAGACTTAGCCTTAGAACACATTTATTAGTCATTTATGAAAGGAATGTCATTGGCCTATCGATTCATATTCATTAAGTCAAGACACATTCATTACACAAGAAGAGGATGTCTAAGCCTACCACTTCAAGGTACTTCAATCAATACACATTAATCAATACAAGAAAAATATGCCTTAAGCCTACCAATTCAACATACACATTCAAGGTCACATTCATCAATACAAGAAAACGATGCCTTAAGCCTACCAATTCAAGATGTAACCTCGCATTATAGAAACCCTTCATATTCTATCATCATCATTCATGAGTGTTAATTGAGAATATGATTTCAATCATAACACAATTACATTCTAAACATGATCATAATACTTTCATTGAGATCAGACACATATACTTCACATCATGATCATACATAGATCCTTCATGAAATTGCCTTCCAAGGCTATGAATCAATATCAACCCAAACATCTAGAATACTACATTATATAAGGGAATTAACATGATTCAATAGCTAATTCAATATAAACATAGACAATTCAGCATACTTTCATGATCAATCAATTCCTAATCACAATTCACAACTTAGGATTTTTGGGAAAATATGGGTTCATAGGATAAATTTACCATAATTCATCATTAATTCAACAATCCATTCATAATTTATTATATATAAACCTTTGTAATCATTTTGAAATTGAACCCATGCATAGATTGAAAATCCTAGGTTTTTGGGGATTTTGGAAACTTGAAATCATCTTTGAAGGGGCTCCTTGAATGAAACTTAATCAAGGATGAAGACTAACATACTTTCTAGGAAGAAATCCACAAAAATTGAGTGAGAATGGTGAGATCTTGAGCTTCAAAGCTTGACTCCTTCTTCTCCAATGGTGCTTTCTATAGAGAGAGAGTATTTGAAGAGGGTGGGTTTCTAATTCTAGAGTTTGGAAATAATGAGTTCTAAACAGGAGTTTAATACCTTTAAAATTCTTAAAATACTTTAATAGATCAATAATAACAGTCCCCAACCCTTAACTAATTAATTAGCAATTTACCATAATGACCCTCAACTTGGCCGAAAGTTGGCAGAAAGCAATCATGACCTACGCCCCATGACCTACGGACCGTAGGTGGGCTCACGCCCATCTTGCAGGTCCGTGGTTTGGGGCTGGGACTTGCCATTTGGGACCTTGACCCACGGAGTCCATCCACGGGGCGTGGATGGACCTACGGGGTGTATGTCCTATCTGTGAGTCACTATAATTTTGAGAGCTTTTTGGTTTCTTGGGGTCTTAGGGGTTAGGTTTTAGGGTTCTCCTCAAGGACCCCTTGGTTGGTCGTTGGGGAGTCGTACCTTGACGTTTAACCCCTAAACCCCTTAACCTAAGCTCGGGACATCAATTAACAACTCAAAACCCCATAACAAACTCAAAACCAAACTCGTTAGGCTATAGTTTCACCTACTAGATTTTTGGGTCGTTATATTATCTCCCCCTTAGGAACATTCATCCTCGAATGACACTTTAAAAACTTATGGGAAATAAAGACTCAAGACTAGCAGTCTATCATGCATGCAACATCATAAACAATGCATAAAACTAGGATGAAACATTAACTCCGTCTCAAACATACTCAATACAACACAAGAAAGTAGGAACTACATCTACAAACGCATTATGCATGAAAACTTCAACATTTCTCATTTCATTAGAGGAATTACCTTCTCTAATTCAAATCATGCTCATCATAACATCATTAAGCACATTATGAAATTATTCTTAAAAGCATACTTAAGCATGTTCAATAATTCATCTCATGAAGCATATAGACAACTCATATTAGATGCACATCAACATGAGGAACATAATTTATAAAAACTCATTTTCTCATTTAAACATGAATTCATCCAGAACTTGCATAACATAAGGAGACCATGGAAATACATAATCACACATGACTCCAAAAAATGAAACAGGCTACAAGGAACTCTTGGTCTCAATCTTGAGTAGGAATAGAAGAAAGTGGTAAGGATATCGGAACTCTCAACAACCTTACTATTCAACATACCATCTCCCCCTTAGTAGTAAACCCACACTAAGGCTAACATGTAAATAACATAGGGACCTTAACAAGACATTCACAACTATGCCCTCTTTAGCTTGAAGTACATAGGAACGATTTTTCTTTGGAGCATCAAGATCTGGGCCAATAAGAAAAGCTTGTTTGGCCTCTCTTCCTTTGGTCGTAAGAGTAGGGCAATTTCTCACTTGGTGATCACTTTTTCCACAACCATAACATCCACTAGTATCTGCTAGGCACTTCCCAAAATGCTTCTTCCCACAAGTGGTGCAAATAGGTTTAGGAAATGGAGACCCATTACCTTTCTCTTGGTTAACCCTAGGAGTGCTTGAAGAATACTGGCTAGGAGTCCTCTTTTTGAACCTTGGTTGACCTTACTCATCAGATCTAAGTCTTTTCAACTCCCTATTCTTCCTCTCAAGTTTGGACTCCTCAATAGATTGAGCATAACCATGAGTCTAGAAATGTTCATATCATCATGGAGCATTGTCGTACGACACTCTTCCTCAACTAGGTCGGACACACCCGTCACATATCGACTCATCTCATCCCTTGGGTAAGACACCAAAGACGAAGCATACTTAGAAAATTGGGTAAATTTCAAAGAGTACTCTTGAACATTCATGTTACCTTGCCTAAGATTGATAAACTCCTCCATTTTAACCTCCTTCTTCTCACAGGGGAAAAACCTACCAAGGAATACTTCCTTGAACACTTCCAAATTTATAGGCCCCACTCCTACCGGCCTATTATTTTTCTATTGAGAGAACCAAATTTGGGCAACGTTTTTCAATTGATAAGCGGCTCGTTCCGCTTTTTCTATAAAAGTCACACCTATAACATTAACTACCTTATACACCTCATCCAAAAACTCGAGGGGATCCTCTCTCACCTTGGAACCAAGAAATACTGGAGGATTCATCCTCACAAAGTCTCTCAACCTAGAAGCCATAGTGCTCACAATAGGGTTCACATGAGTCTCAAAACCCATAGTAGCTTGGGCCGTCATAGCTTGGGCTTGAGTAGTTACGGCTTGAGCCATCATCAAAAGAGCCGACCTAACTTCCTCATTGGTCATGGTCGGGGGACCCACTGGAACTTGATTGCCTAGAGGAACTTGGTCACCTTGAGGACCTTGGGGAGGAACTCCCTCATTCACAATCTCCTCTTCCATCCTTCTTGCGTTCGCCCTTGTATTCATATCCTATAAACAGAAGAGAAGGGGTAGGAAAAGGTCTCTTATAGAGCTAAACTCTAAGGCATGACTTTAAGAGTAATGAAAGAAGTGAAGTTTCCTAACGTCTTATAGCCTCTTATTCATAAATGTGTCGCGATTCACACCCATGAACAAGATTCTACTCGACGTGGCTTGTGAGACATCAATCCTAAAAACCATCCCAAAATCTTGTGCTCTGAAACCATGATTGTTACGACCCGAGCCCACACCCAGACGCGATATAAGGGTAATGGTACAGAATTAAAACATTTCTTTAAATCCATACAATTGAAAATCATTTAAAACAGTGGAAGTCTACTAGTCTCACATAGCCATCTAAAAACAATCTTCAAATCAAAAGTAGGGTCACGACCCTTTACAATAGAAAGTCTAAAAGAGTCTATTACAATAAAAGACATGAAACATCTAAAGTACTTGTCCTTGAATCCACGAGGACATACCACAAGTCTTGGAAGAACTCAATCCAAGCTTCAACTAGAAGAACTCAACTTACTTGCCGGAACCTACACTTTGTAGAAAATAGAGAAATATGGGTTAGAACAATTAATGTACTAAGTATGATAGCCATGCAAAAATCATGCTTTAAAACGGACATTTGGTTTGAAAACCATGCATTGAGCCAATTTGAGAAAACTTATGAACATAAGTATAAGAGGCATAAGATACAAGTATAATCAACATACAAGCCATTTCATCACTTTAGAGCATAATCAACATGTAAGCCATTTCAGCACATTAAAACCTTCGCCTTAAGTAACCCCAAGCTATACTTTGTGCAATGTATGAATAGCGTCCCACACCACCATCCACACTAAGTACCACATTAAGGCCACCGAAAGTGAACTTACCATTCTTTCTTTTCATTTTCAAACAATACTCATACATAAGGATCATAAACATTTCATAAGTCATGAAAAACAAGTAACTCATAATACAATCTAAGTAAAGCATGCATTATCTCATTTAAGCATATAAGTCAACATTCTTCATTAGCTTCCTTAAGAGCACTTTCATTCATTAGTAATTAAGACATTAGAGAACTCACTATAGCCCTCTAAAAGTCTACTCGTGCAATGCATGAATGACATCCCATACTGCCATCCACACTTCATAGAACTTGTTGAGTATATATAGTCCACATCCATGATGGGAATAAATATTTAACCGACATAGACCATGTGAGCTAGACATGGAATCCGATGTACTATACCACATAATAAGGGTTGGTCTACTTGCCTAAGGTAGGACCGGTAACATTTTAGCTTAAGTAGATCCACTAGCTAATATCCTATGTGGGCATATAGTTATGGGATAAGGAAGATGTTCATTGGAACTCTAACCTAAAATTGAGAGAGTTTCCATCTTACCATATCCACTTGGTGCTTAGCCTCTATTCCTATAGAGCATTTCATTCACATTACATTATTGTACTTGAGAGGAATGCCATTGGCCTATCGACCCAAGTTACATCATCACACATGATAGGAATGCCATTAGCCTATCGATTCATGGTACATTATTAGGATAGCTCTTGAATCCTCATGAAAGGAATGCCATAAGCCTATTGATTCATGGTTCATCATTACGTTATTATACACATAAAAAGAATGCCATAGGCCTATCGATTCATGGTACATTGACTCATTAGGAAAGGAATGCCATATGTGTATTGATTCAAGAATCGTCATTACATTAGTTCATTGGCTCATTATAAAAGGAATGACATTGGCCTATTGATTCAAGACTTTGCCTTAGAACACATTCATTAGTCATTTATGAAAGGAATGCCATTAGCCTATCGATTCATATTCATTGAGTCAAGACACATTCATTACAAAAGAAGAGGATGTCTAAGCCTACCACTTCAAGGTACTTCAATCAAGACCATATTCATCAATACAAGAAAAGGATGCCTTAAGCCTACCAATTCAAGATACACATTCAAGGTCACATTCATCAATACAAGAAAAGGATGCCTTAAGCCTACCAATTTAAAATGTAACCTCACATTATAGAAACCCTTCATATTCTATCATCATCATTCATGAGTGTTAATTGAGAATATGCTTTCAATCATAACACAATTACATTATAATATGATCATAATACTTTCATTGAGATCAGACACTTATACTTCACATCATGATCATACATAGATCCTTCATGAAATTGCCTTCAAAGGCTATGAATCAATATCAACCCAAACATCTAGAATACTACATTAGATAAGGGAATTAACAAGATTCAATAATTAATTCAATATATACATGAACAATTCAACATACTTTCATGATCAATCAATTCCCAATCACATTTCACAACTTAGGATTTTTTGGAAAACATGGGTTCATAGGAGAAATTCACCATAATTCATCATTAATTCAATAATCCATTCATAATTCATCATATATAAACCTTTGAAATCATTTTGGAATTGAACACATGCATAGATTGAAAACCCTAGGTTTTTGGAAACTTGAAATCATCTTTGAAGGGGCTCCTTGAATGAAACTTAACCAAGGATGAAGACTACCATACCTTGTAGGAAGAAATCCATGATAATTGAGTGAGGATGGTGAGATCTTGAGCTTTAAAGCTTGACTCCTTCTTCTCCAATGGTGGTTTCTAGAGAGAGAGACTTACAAGAGGGTGGGTTTCTAATTTGAGAGTTTGGAAATAATGAGTTCTTAAAAGAAGTTTAATAACTTTAAAAGCCTTAAAATACTTTAATAACTCAATAATAACTGCTCCTAACCCCTAACTAATTAATTAGTAATTTACCATAATGACCCTCAACTTGATCGAATGTTGACAGAAAGCAGTCATGACCTACACCCCATGACCTACAGATTGTATGTGGGCTCACTCCTGCCATGTAGGTCCGTGGTTTGGGGCTGGGACTTTCCATTTGGGACCCTGACCCAGGGAGTCCATCCACGGGGCGTGGATGGACCTACGGGGCGTAGGTCCCATCTGTGAGTCACTATAATTTTGACATCTTTTTGGTTTCTTGGGGTCTTGGGGGTTAGGCTTTAAGGTCCTCCTCAAGGACCCCTTGGTTGGTCCTTGGGGAGTCTTACCTTGACGTTTATCCCCTAAACCCCTCAACCTATGCTCGGGACATCAATTAACAACTCAAAACCCCATAACAAACTCAAAACTAAACTCGTTAGGCTCTTCACCTACTAGATTTTTGGTCATTACACTAGGCAACATTTGGCAAACCGCCAAACCTCTTGGCGAGCTCAAAATTAAACACCAAAAACATGTAATTAACACAAGACCCATATGACCCATTCCCTCGATGTACTGACTTCCCCGATTTGGCTAAAATAGGCCAATTGACGTCTTTTGCCCTGAAGAATGATGTCAACCGCTCTATGATCGGGCAAAATTTGACAATTAGCACAATTCGGGGTTACTCAGATTTAACCCCGCTAGACCCATAATATTTTCAATACAACCCAATAATTTAATTAGTTAAAGACACGAGAATTAACCATTTACGACCAATTAATTACGAATTCACTTAAGAACGGGCAAACCAACTATCACACGATTAACAAAACACATATACACACCAATATCAACCATAAAGCAACAATTGCATTTGATTTCAACCAACTATTTAGCTCGAGGTTCAGAAAACCAACCTTTTATGCCGAAAGTTTAAAAGCTAGGATGCAATGAATTCCCCAAAATCAGCCCCGAGCAAAGATCCCAAGTAAAACGAGAATGAAAGTATGAGAATGCGAAAAATTTAATATCGGTTGTGAGAGTATGGAAGTTGAAAAGTAAGAAAATGAAGAGAATTTTGAATTTAAAATGGTTGGCGTCTTAAAAACTTTTAAGTTCACGCGCCAGTCGGTGAAGTAAGTCGCGTCCGCCAACCTACTGGGCGATGTGTCGAGTGGTACTTCAGCTCGCCAAATTTTACAGAACTTCCAAGCAATTTGGGGGTTCGAACAACGGTCCAAGTCGGGCTCGTCGACTTGTTCAACAAGTCACCTACTGAGCTTTTGGCCCATTGAGTTTTACAGAATCCCCCATAAATCTGGTTGGTTCAAACGGCGGTCCAATTCGGGCACGTCGGCCTGTTTGATGTGTCACCGATTGGACTTTTAGCTCGCCTATTACTCCTTTTTCAACACTTTCAACTTTCCAACCTGTAAAATCAACACCCGTTATTCGAAAGCAAAATTTAAAAACATCAAAACTTGGGTTGCCACCCAAGAAGTGTCTTAATTAACATCATGGCACGACAGAGATACCAATTCAAACTTCATTTTTGGGATTGGCCATTGTATCACTAGGCAACCCTCCTTTTGTCCTTGGATTCAAATGAGTCGAGATTTGACCCATTTGTGTCTCCAGCTATTTAATGGAGACTGAGTGAGAAGTCACCGTCTGGTTGAGAGTTGAGACATCATCCTTCATCTCTTTCAACACTTTGTCTGACCCTTCCACTTTGTTAAGAATGCGTGAGAGCATATCTTCAGTGATGAAATTCTCCGAGTCAACCTTTTGATCTTTGGGTTTTTGATGCTCATGAGGAAGTACATATCTCTCTTTGTCCCCATCTTTATCCTTCCAACTTGCATTGTAATCGCGCCATTCCCTTTCATAGTCTCTCCAACCGTCATCATGATCTCTGTTCCAACATTGGTTCCCACCCGGCCTTGGATAGCTCAGACAGAAACCTCCACATTGATTTGCAAGGACGCTCACTTCCTCATTGTACAAAACATCAAAATGCATATCCTCGGGGTCACCCCCTAACACCAATAGCATTCACCGCTCTAGTACTACTACACATGACATTGTTCAATAAGACATCCAATTGGGCAATCATTTTAACAATGTTCTGATCCCTCTCTTGATCCTTTTCAATTTGTTCTTTCGTCATCCTAAATATCAAGGGCGATACTTGATCCTCTCTTGTATACCAAGCTCAGTTGATCTTGGTCATGTTATCAAGAAACATAGAAGCAATCTCAAATGGCTGCTACATAATACCACCTTGGACAAGTTGATCAACAACTCCCTTGTTCACCGAATCTAGACTTCGGTAGAAATACTGTAACACCTCGTATCCTAGACAAACCAGATTACAGGAATAAAAAGTTGCAGGTGCCACCGAAGGGCACCACCCACGGACCGTAGGTGGGGTCCGTGGATGGCCGCCTGCAGCCCTCCCCAGAATCAGCCTAGAAAATATTCAAAGGCATGACCCACGGACCATAGGTCAGGCCATGGACTGTGGTTCTGGTTCGTGGATCGAGGCCCTAGGATTCTAGTCGCTGAAGTCAAAAGACAGCCAACCAGAACAGACGATCGGTCCATCAACGGTCTGTAGGTCTGGTCTGTCAATTAGCGCGACAGCTTTTAAGTCAGGGGTCGTTTGGTCTTTTCCTTATGCATTCCTGAACTACGTCATTTAACCCCTAAACTACATAGTTTTGGTCAGTTTTAGCCTAGTAAATTAATTAGAAATTACCCTAATCTATCTTACACTAAAAATCAAGCGAAACTTATAGCAAATTAGAGAGAGTAGTCGAGCAACCCTCCAAGAAAACACAACAATGTTTTCATCAGTTCTAACACCGAAATTGAAAGATTTCTTCGTGAATTTCGTCACCAAGTATGTGGAATTTCACTAGAGGGTTCCTTTCACCCATTAGGTCCCTAGAATTTGGTCAGATTCTTAATTCCCTTCATATTATCTAAATCTAGGGTTTTTAGAATTTCAGCAGATTATTATGAATTAGTTATTGTAACGTCCCCAATCAGATTATCATGTAGTAGTATCATTTTTGTCCAAGATTCATACATAAACTGAGAACCCTACTTATGTAGTTTTTTTAGTTCATGAATTTCATAAACTAGGACATATAAACAGATATACATGCCTCAGTTTTTAAATGTTTCATTATCAGATATATGTGTTTCATTTCAAATTTTGCATGTCACATTATTGAGCTATCCAGTTTACTTCAGTATGTTATAAATTTCACATATTCAGTTGGGTGTAGGCTTTATATCGAGTTGGACTAGGGTCAATCGCCCTCGAGTCCCAGATCTACGTCCCCCCGTAGGTTAGTAGTCCCCTATGTAGGCATCAATTTAGTGTATCTGGCAGGGTATATTGGGTCCTCTCTATGGGGCCTATACATTGGACTCCACATTTAGCTCATGTGGTTTTATGTCAGTTAATAGTAGCTCCCACAGTCAGATTCTAGTGCATTGACCAGGTTATTAGTTACAGTTCATTATTCAGTTGCAGCATGTTATAAACTTGGTCATTGCATTCAGTTAGTTCATGTTCAATATTTTCAGTATAGTATCATGCTTATCTCATGTCATTGCTCAATTATATGCTTTGTTCAGTTATGTATTTTATTCAGCTTTATTCTATCTTGCAGGCTCAGTATCTTTCAAGTATTAATACATACTCTGCGCTACATCTTCTTGTGATGTAGGTTCAGGTCCTTAGCTTTCAGATCACGCATAGATTGGTTCACAATCTCCATTTCAGCAGCATCTGTGTTGAGTCCTCATTCTTCGAGGAAGATTGACATGACTATCTTTTTTAAAGTTAGTCTTTAGTTTCATTTTTGCTAGATCTAGCTGGGGCATGTCCCATCATTTCTAGTCAGTTAAATGATTTATTTCCGACATAGTTATATTCATTTTTAGCTTTGGAGTTTGATATTTCAGTTGTCATTAAAATCATAGTTATTTTATTTAGATATTAATGGGTATTCCCCATCCATTCAGTTTACATGATGTTTTAAGCTTCCACACATTACTTTCTTAATTTAGTTATCTTTAAGTATGTTTATGATATGCCAATAGGGTTAGCTTAGGGTCACTCGTGATCCTAGGTCCCGTGTCTGCGTCCTGGGGTAGCTTCAGGGCATGACAAAGTTAGTATCATAGAATTAGGTTCAAGAGTCCTAGGATGTCTGAAAAGCCGCACTAAGTAGAGTCCTTTTCATGGGTGTGAAGTTCACCATATCTAATGAGAGGGAGGCTACGAAGTGTTTTAGAAAAACTTCAGTTTCTTATTACTCTTATTGTGCGCAAGGTATGATCTATTCCTCATTTCTAACTCAATGTTATGTGTTTAGATCATGACTCATCGTAGAGCTTACGTAAGGAATATGAATGCCTGCAATGCTAACACAACTCCTCTAGTCCCAGATCAGGAAGTTTCGAATGTAGAGTTTCGAAACGCCATTTAACATTTGGCTCAGAGTGTGACCAACCAGAACAACCATCAGGGTCCAGTTCCTGCAAATGCTAGTGGTGGATCAGTGGCATCTAGGGTTTGTGATTTTGTTAGGATGAATCCGCCTAAGTTTTTAGGGTTGCAGATTGGTGAGGATCCCCAAAACTTCATAGATGAGGTCAAAAAGATCTTTGGAGTGATGCAAGTGAATGGAAATGATAGGGTGAGTTAGCATCCTATCAGTTTAAAGATGTAACTCACATCTGGTTTACTCAATAGAAAGAAAACAGGGGTACAAATACAACTCATATCACTTTGGAATGCTTTAGTGAGACTTTTCTGGACAGGTTCTTCCCAAGAGAGTTGAAGGAGGCAAGAGCTCAGGAATTCATGAATTTGAGGCAAGTTAACATGACAGTCCAAGCATATGGACTCAAGTTCACCCAACTCTACAGGTATGCTCCTCATATGGTTGCCGATTCCAGGGCTCAATGAACAAGCTTCTATATGGGGTATCCGACTTAGTAAAACAGAGTGTAGGAATGCTATGTTGCTAGAAAATATGAACAGCTCTAGGCTCATGACTCATGCTCAGCAGGTTGAGGGAGATAAGCTTAGGGAACATGCTAAGGATAATAAAAAGGCTATAATAGGAAACTATGAGTATTCTCAACAGAAATCGGCGGGTGGAAATCTCTTGCAGTTTTAGCAAAAGTCTTCAGCTCTAGCACCTTTATCAGCTAGTGTTCCATCTTCTAGGTTTCGACAAGATAAAAAGGCAGGGTATCAGGCTCGAAGTCTCAGGGGAGTGTTTCAGGCACCATAAGCTACCCAACTTGTCCAAAGTGTGGTAAGAACCATTCGGGCGAATGTCTTGCAGGAAAAGAAAAATGGTTTTGGTGTGGTCAGTCTGGTCATAGGTTGAGAGATTGTCCTTCTTCTAAACAGGGTCAAAAAGGCAATAATAATAGGGCTTCGTCTAAAACTTCAGCAGCACCAGCAGGTCGTCCGACTCAGCAGGGTAACTCATCTTGTAAGGTGGCGGACAACGCTCAAATAGGTTGTATGCTCTTCAGGCTCGCCAGAATCAAAAAGATTCTCCTGATGTAGTTACTGGTATGTTACGAGTCTTTAACTTAGATGATTATGCTTTGTTAGATCCAAGGGATATTCTTTCCTTTGTAACTCCCTATATAGCAGTAAACTTCGGTGTCAGTTCAGAAAATTTCTCAGGACCTTTCTCAGTCTCTACTACAGTCGGTGACCCAGTACTAGCTAAACGGTTATACATAAATTACCCAGTCTCTCAGAAAGTCACTTCAGCAGATCTTGTAGAGTTAGAAATGGTAAACTTTAATGTTATTCTAGGCATGGATTGGTTACATTCATGTTATGCCTCAGTCGATTGTAGAACTAGGATCGTTCATTTTCAGTTTCCAAATGAACCGGTCTTAAAATAGAAGGGTAGTAGCTTAGCGCCTATGGGTTGATTCATTTCTTACCTTAAGGCTAGAAAGATGATTTCTAAGGGTTATCTCTACCATCTAGTTCAGGTTAAGTATTCAAGCTCCGAAACCCCAACTCTTGAGTTAGTTCCTGTAGTTAATGAGTTTCCAGAAGATCTTCTCGGAGTTCCTCCCCAAAGGGAAATCGACTTTGAAATTGATCTCCTTCCAGATACCCAACCTATTTCTATACCTCCTTACAGAATAGCTCCAGCTAAGCTTAAGGAATTTAAAGAGGAGTTGAAAGACCTTCTAATAAGGGCTTCATCAGACCTAGTATTTCCCCATAGGGTGCACCAGTGTTGTTCATGAAGAAAAAATATGGTTCGCTCAGAATAAGTACCCTATTCCCAAGATTGATGACTTGTTTGACCAATTTTAGGGTGCTAGTCAATTTTCAAAGATAGTCCTCAAATCCGGTTATCATCATCTTAGAGTCGGACATAGTGACGTTTCGAAAACATCCTTCAAAACTCGATATGGTCATTATGAATATTTAGTTATGTCATTTGGACTAACTAATGCTCTTGTAGCTTTCATGGATTTTATGAACATGGTGTTCAAGCAACATTTGGACGTGTTCATTATCATCTTTATTGACGATATCCTCATTTACTCTAGGAATGAGGAAGAACATGTGACTCATTTGAGGGTTGTCCTGCAAACTCTCAAAGATCGCCATTTATTCGCTAAGTTTAGCAAATGTGAGTTTTTCTTGCAATTAGTTGCTTTCCTTGGGCATATTATGTCTAGTGAAGGGATCCTAGTGGATTCTCAGAAAATAGAAGCAGTGAAACAATGGCCCAGACCTACCTCTCCCACAGATATCAGAAGTTTCTTGGGTTTGGTTGGTTACTACAGAAGGTTCGTGGAAGGATTTTCATCCATAGCCTATCCATTGACTAAGTTGACTCAAGAAAAGGTTAAGTTTCAGTGTTCAGATGATTGTGAGAAAAGCTTCACAGAACTGAAAACTAGGTTGACTAAAACTCCTATTTTGACTCTACCAAAGGGTTCAGACGGTTATGTGATCTATTATGATGCATCCAGAGTCGGCCTAGGTCGTGTGTTGATGAACTAAGGTAAGGTCATAGCTTATGATTCTAGAGAGCTTAACGTGCATGAGAATAATTATCCGACTCATGACCTCGATCTTGCAGCAATGGTGTTTGCACTTAAGATTTGGAGACATTACTTGTATGGTGTTCACGTAGATGTGTTCACAGACCATAAGAGCCTCCAGTATGTGTTCACCCAGAAGAGTTGAATCTTCGCCAGAGGAGATGGCTTGAGTTCCTCAAAGATTATGATATGAATGTGCTTTACTATCCTGGTAAGGCCAATGTAGTAATAGATGCTCTTAGTATACTATATATGGGTAGTGTAGCACATGTTGAGGAAGAAAGAAAGGAACTAGCAAAAGATGTTCATAGGCTTGCTCGCTTGAGAGTTCGCCTTATGAGCATATTAGATGGTGGTGTAACAGTTCAGAATGGTTCAGAATCTTCATTGGTAACAAAGGTTAAGGAAAAGCAAGACAGTGATCCAATATTGCTTTAACTGAAGGGTGCAGTTCATTACCAGAGATTTGAGGTTTTCTCCCAAGGGGAAGATGGTGTGCTTCGCTATTAGGGTCGTTTCTATGTTCTTAAGGTGGGTGAGTTGAGACAACTGATTCTTGTAGAATCCCGTAACTCCAGGTATTCTATTCATCCAGGCGCCACTAAGATGTAGCATGGTCTGTGGGAAGTATTTTGGTGGAATGACATGAAGAGAGATATAACAGATTTTGTGGCTAAGTGTCCTAATTGTCAACAAGTGAAGGTAGAACATCAGAAATTAAGGGGTATGACTCAAGAGATCAAAATTCCTACATGGAAGTGGTAACTGATCAACATGGACTTCATTACAGGTTTACCTCGTACTTGCAAATAGCATGACTCCATTTGGGTGATAGTTGACAGAGTTACTAAGTCTGCGCACTTTTTGGCTGTTAAGACTAGAGACTCGGCGAAGGACTACGCCAAGCTTTACATTAATAAGATAGTCGGGTTGCATGGGGTTCCTTTGCCAATCATCTCAGATAGAGGTCCTCAGTTTAACTCTCATTTTTGGAGGTCATTTCAGAAAGGTCTTGGTACTCAGGTTAATCATAGTACAACATTTCATCCACAGACGGATGGTCAGGCAGAGCGTACCATTCAGGCCTTAGATGACATAGCTTCCTCTTATAGAGTTTGCCTACAATAATAGATACCATTCCAGTATTCAGATGGCCCCTTGTGAGACATTGTATAGGCGTAGATGTAGATCTCCAGTTGGTTGGTTTGAAGTAGGTGAAGCAGCCTTGGTAGGGCCAGATTCGATTCATGATGCCATGGAAAAAGTTTAGCTCATTAGAGATAGACTTAAGACAACCCAGAGTCACCAGAAATCCTATGCAGATGTAAGGAGAAGGGAGTTGGAGTTCCAAATTGATGATTGGGTTTTCCTGAAAGTGTCACCTATGAAAGGGGTGATGAGATTTGGCAAGAAAGGAAAGCTTAGTCCTAGATATGTAAACCCTTACAAGATCTTGAAAAGAGTTGGTAAAGTGGCATATGAGTTAAAGTTGCTAGTAGAACTAGCAGCAGTCCATCCGATCTTTCACATTTCGTTTGTTGAAGAAGTGTGCGGGTGACTTGCATCTATAGTACCTTTAGAAAGTGTAACTGTGAAGGATAGTATCACTTATGAGAATGTGCCAGTTGAGATTCTTGATCATCAGGTTCGAAGGTTGAGAAACAAAGAAGTCGCTTTAGTGAAGGTTTATAGAGGATTCAGCCCGTAGAGGGAGCTGCTTGGGAAGCAGAAGCAGCCATGAAGGCCAAGTATCCTCTTCTCTTTCCTTCCAATTCCATTCCAGCCTGAGGTAATAGTTCCTCTCCAGTTTTTCAGTCATTCATGCGTAGCTTCAGTCTTAGTATCATGTTCCTTCAATTGTTCTTGCATTTTCTGCATATTTGCATGTTCTTGGAACTTAGTTCAGTCAGATTTCAGTCTCCCCTCCATATTTAGCTAGTTTAGTCTTTATTCGAAGACGAATGTTCCTAAGGGGGAGATAATGTAATACCCTGTATCCTAGACAGACTAGATTGCAGGAATCAGAAGTTGCAGGTGCCACCGAAGGGCACCACCCACAGACTGTAGGTGGGTCCGTGGATTGCCACCTGCAGCCCCCCTCCCAAAATCATCCCAAAATATATTCAAAGGCATGACCCACAGCCGGACCAACAGACTATAGGTCAGACCACGGACCGTGGATCGAGGCCCCAGAATTCTAGTCTCTTAAGTTGAACGATGGACGACCAGAACGGACCGTCGGTCCATCCATGGTCCATCGGTCTGGTTCGTCAGTTGGCCCCACAACTTTTAAGTTAGGGGTCGTTTGGTCTTTTCCTTATGCGTTGGATTCCTAAACTACGTCGTTTAACCCCCTAAACTACGTAGTTTTGGTCACTTCTAGCCTTGTAGATTATTTAGAACTTACCCTAATCTATTTTTCACCAAAAATCAAGTGAAACTTAGAGCAGATTAGAGAGAGAAGTCGAGCTACCCTCCAAGAAAACACAGCAAGGTTTTCATTAGTTCCAACCACAAAATTGAAAGATTTCTCTGTGAATTTCCTCACCAAGTATGTGGGATTTCACTAGTGGGTTCCTTTCACCCATTAGGTCTCTAGAATTCAGTCAGATTCTTGATTTCCTTCATATTATCTAGACCTAAGGTTTCTAGAATTTCAGCAAATTATTATGAATTATTTATTCTAATGTCCCCAATCAGATTATCATGTAGTAGTATCGTTTTTGCCCAAGATTCATGCATAAACTTAGAACCTTAGTTATGTAGTTCTTTTAGTTGATGAATTTCATAAACTAGGACAGATAAACAAATATACATGCCTCAGTTTTCTAATGTTTCATATTAGATATACATGCTGCATTTTAGATTTTGCATGTCAGATTATTGAGCTATCTAGTTTACTTCATTATGTTATAAATTTCACATATTCAGTTAGAATTAGGCTTTATGCCGAGTTGGACTAGGGTCATTCACCCTCAAGTCCTAGAACTACATGCCCTCGTAGGTTATAAGTCCCCTTTGTGGGCATCAGTTTAGTGATCACGCCACTCATGCCCCTATTCCTCTGGTAGGGTATAATGGGTCCTCGCGATGGGGCGTATACATCGGACTCCACATTTACCTGATGTGGTTTTATGTCGGTTATTAGTAGCTCCCACAGTCAGATTCTAGTGCATTGACCAGGTTATCAGTTATAGTTCAGTATTCAGTTGCAACATATTATAAACTTGGTCATTGCATTCAGTTAGTTCATGTTCAGTATTTTTAGTATAGTATCATGCTTATCTCATGTCATTGCTCAGTGATATGCTTTGTTCAGTTATGTATTTTATTCAGCTTTATTTTATCATGCATGCTCAGCACCTTTTAAGTATTGACGCATACTCTGCGCTACATCTTCTCGTGATGTAGATTCAAGTCCTCAGCTTTCAGATCACACATAGATCGATTGTCGATCTCTATTTTAGCAGCATATGTGGTGATTCTTCATTCTTCGAGGACGATTGACATGACTATATTTTCTACTTTTAGTCTTTAGTTGCAATTTTGCTAGATCTAGCTGGGGAATGTCCCAGCATTTCTAGTCAGTTAGAGGCTTTATTTCAGACATAGTTACATTCAGTTTTAGCTTTGGAGTTTGATGTTTCAGTTGTCATTAAACTCATAGTTCTTTTATTCTGATATTAATGGGTATTCCCCATCCTTTCAGTTTACATGATGTTTTAAGCTTCCGCACAATACTTTCTTAATTCAGTTATCTTTAAGTATGCTTATGATATGCCAGAAGGGTTAGCTTGGGGTCACTCATGATCTTAGGTCCCGTGTACGCATCTTGGGGGTAGCTTCGGGGCGTGAAATATACTGTAGCAAGCGTTGTTTGGGAGTCCATGAGTCGGGCATTAAATTAGCAATTTCTGAAACCGGAGCCAAGTCTCTGGATTGGCTCACCATCCAAGCGTTTAAAATCTTAGATATTATCTCTCGAAGACATTATCCTCGAAGGAGGAAAGAATCTTGTGTAGAATTCTTTCGTCAATTCATCCCATGTCGTAATTGAGTCCATTGGGAGATCGACTAACCATTTGGTAGCCTCTACCATCAGTGAAAATGAGAACAACCTGAGTCTAACCGACTCTTGGGATATACTGTTGAACGAGAACACAAATGTCCACAAAGTTTCTAATGTGGTCGTAGGGGTCTTCATGCGCTAAACAACCAAATAGCCCCTTCATTTGCAAGAGTTGCAACATTGTGCTCGTTACATGAAACATTGCATTCCCCACGACCGGTGGTAGCCTGATTGCTCCAACACCACCCAAGTGTATTTCATTCACGTTGGCCTCGTTCATGTCATTCAGATTGCTAATATCCTCATTATGGCCGAGCTGGCTGACATTGCTATCGTTTACGCTCATTTCGTCACCTATGCAAAGGCAATAAACAACAACAAATAGTAAGTGGGCTCAACAATAACACAATAAAATCACAACTAACTTCAATAAAAGAATTCAATAACACCACTCCCCGGCAGCGGCGTCATTTTTTGATAAACGCTCAACTACACCTTATCCAATACTAGGTGTAGGCGATCAAAATCGAGTATATAACCCAACAAAAGGTTAAGTTCGAACCCACATGGAGCGGTACCATATCGAATTCCTTTAGGAAGTAAAGATATGATTCTAATTGGTTATAGAAGTAGAAATTTTTTAAATCAAACAAAATAAGTCTAAGGTTTGACAACGAATATATGATGGGGGGTATCAAGATATCAATTACCAACTACAATAATCACTAAAATAGGGGATTAGACAAGTAGGAAGGAATTCTCGAGATGTGATTGATTATAAGCTAATTTCACTATATGGGTAATTGGAGCTTAATAATAAAGTGTTGAATCACTGCGGGTAGGCTAGACTATAGGTGCAATAGTTTTCTCTCGAACAACTATTACGTACGATTTAGGCGAGTTCTCTCGAACCTTGACAAGATTGACACTACAAAACAACCCAAAACCTTAATTTATCTACTCTCTCGAGCTAGATAGGTAGGAATGAGTCAAGATTCACTCTATCGAGCTGAACCTATAACAACCCACACACTACAATCATCAATCAATAACCTTGGTTTTGAGAACCTCTCTCTCGAGCAAGCCCAAAACACTAAGCTAACATTATATTTGCAACTATAATTCATAAATTACTACTCAACTATCGATCAAACCCACATTAAAGTAGCATTTAAATCATTAAACAACAATACCCATAAGCTAATTAAACAAATAATCATATGGTCACACCCTAAGAATTGGGATTTTAGCCAAGCATCATAAAAATATAGAAATTAATACCAAAAACATTCTCCATGATCTGGGTATTGCAATCCAAGTCTTTAAAATGATCCAAAGTGCTAAAAATCAAAGGCCCACTTTGAATCTACTTGAAAAACCCTTCAAAGTTGTTCTCCAATGGAAAAATACTAAGAAAGCTCTCCAAAAATGGAAGAAAACTAAAAATAGACTTCAATAATAAAAACCAGGACCTTTTTGAACTCTTTTCACAAAGTCACAACTTTGAACAACTTTTCACAAGTCACAACTTTTCACAAAAGTCACAACTTTTCATTTTTCATTCACACCTTTTAAAACCCAACACTTATGTAACACCTCGAATTTAGAAAGAGCTAAACTAGAAATAGCTAACTTGAGAATTGGGCAAGTTAGTCTTAAATTGTGAGATTTGGGTCAAATTAAAATGACCATAACTTTCAGTATAGTATGAGTTAGGTGGCCCATGAGATATCAAATTAAAGATCTTTGAGTCCTCTATCCAATGCCACCAAGTTTGCTAAATTCCAAGTTTGGATGAGGGAGATATGCCCATTTGAATTCAACCTATCCAGTTAAGAAATTTATCCGAATTAAGGAGGGGTATTTTGGTCTTTTCCTTACCCCACTAGCCTAAATTGTTTTTAGTAATATTTTAGGGGTCTAGACTGAATTAGATTAGTTTTCAAAATTCCTAAACTCGCTTAGGGTTATAGAGAGAATTTCAAAAGGAGAAAAAGAAAAAGTTCAAGCGTTTGTTCAAGATTCTTGTGATCGTTGACGGATTTTTTCCAAGGATTCAATCCTAACGAGGTATGTAAGCTTTCATAGTGATGGGTTCATTCACCCTCACACCAATCATGAGTTTTAATTTCTTGAGTTAATTTCATCCATGAAAATCCATGTACTGAGGTTCTTGATCAGTTTCTTGAAGTTTCATTCTTAAATCTTTAATAATGGGATTTGATGACTTCTTGAGGTGAATATTATGAGTTTGAGGGTTGTTTTTGAGTAGAATTTTGTGTACTTATGTTGGGTATACAAATGTAAGAGAGTTTGGAAGAAAACAATTGATATTAGGTAAATTAGGGCAAAAAATCGAAGAGGAAAATCACTCGGGTTTTCAGGGCAGGGCCTAGGGCGACGCACCACCGATGCGCCAAGGGACTGGCGCACCGTACCAACAGTGCACCAGAAATAGTACTCTGTAGTTTAGGGGTTGGCGCTCCACGCCACTCGGTGCGCTAGGGTCGCCTTCCCCTGTCCTTTTCCATCGTTCGTCCCGTTCGAGTTCTTTTAAAAAGTATCTTCACTTTGTCCTGATTACAACTATTCTAAACTACATCTAATCATCAGGAGATCCTTTATATCATGAATTATAACTCTTGAATTCGCATTTCAAATTCATGAAAATATTAAGAGTCAAGTTTGAGAGTCTTTCGAGTCTTTCGAGTCTTTTGGAGAAGTCTTTAACAAACTTTTAAAACTTGTCTTAAGACTTGAGTACTTGAGTATAAGTTTGAGGAGAGTTGAGTTTCATTTTTTCAAAATGAATATATGAGAACTAAGTATTCTCAAGAGTAATTGTTTTACATTTAAAATGAGAAGGAAACTTTAATTTCCAAATGAGTTCATGAGGAGTTTTTGAGCTCTATCTCTTTTAAGAGAACCTTTTGAGTAATAATCTCAAAGTTTAAAGATGAGGAAATGTTTTTAAACATATGAGCATGAGTTATATTATTGGGAGTAGTATTGAGCACCGATATGGGGACGAGTTCTGACAACTCAAAGTCCTCATAAACCATGTATGCCAACATGGGTAAAAAGGATAATAATTTTTAGATTATTCCTTATTGATTTTAAAGCATAGCTTAGTGGATCCACTTAGTTGAGGATGTCTTATACTCCGGCAAGGTATATGACAGTTCTGGCAGCGTGGGCGAGACGTTGTATCATCACATAGCTCATAGTGATGGTTGTCGGTTAGAGAATATCCCAAATAAGAGTAAAAAGTTATTATTGTATTTTTAAATACATTGAGTTGATGGTTAGTCCCAGTAATGCAACCTGGGTTGTAAAGAAGATTATTGACAGCCGGCAAAGTCTTATGACACAACAGTTCTTCCAAGGTTCTATTCACCAGACTTTGGCAAGAATAGTGAAGGGTTACAAGTTCAAAATACATAAAGTTTATGTAGCTATGCAGCCCCAGTTGCCTAAAGTTTCATGGAAGAACATCACTCTCCATAAATCCATACATCCAAGATTCAAATTCATCATATGGCTTGCAGTACGACAGAGATTGGCAACAGTGGAGAGACTCCAGAAGTTTCACGTACCTATAAAGACATCACTATGCACTTGCACATTCAAGGAAGAAACAAGGCATCTTAGCAGACCATGTTGAGCTCTTTGAATCACTTCCCTTAGGAGATAGCCTTATGATTGTTTTCTTTCTTTGTAAGAAGTTAACTAGTTAGATTAGTTTACTGATAGGTCTATGAGGTGGTAGACGGTCAGCATCTATCCGGTATTGTAATTTGACACTTTTTGGTTAATAAAGCAAGTTGTTAATAAAAAAATACATTGAGTTGTTATTTACTGTTTTAAAATATTTATTTATAATGCATTCTTATTGTTGCTTTTATATTGAATTGAGTTGAGTATTTCTGAGTTTGAGTATCTTTGAGTATCCTTGAGTATAATTGAGTTGAGTTGAGTTGAGTTGAGATGAGGTGAGTATGTTCTTCCTTTTTATCAGCTCAAGCTTATTTTCGTGCTTTAGAATTTCCTTTGCATGCTCGTACATTCCATGTATTGATGCCATTTGGCCTGCATTATTTCATGATGCAGATACAGGTAACCAGGGTCATCAACAAGCGCTCTGTTGATACCACTTGCAGTTAGATTTGGTGAGCCTTCTTGCTTCTAGAGGGTTCCACATCTTCATTTTCAGTTTTGTTAGGATGTCGTGGGTCTTGTCCCAACTTCCATCATAATTTTTAGTGGCTTCATAGACAATAGAGTTTTGATAAGTTTGTTTCATTTCCAGTTGTTAATGTTTTAGTCTTGAGTTGCCTCTTTTGGCCAGTTGAATGTTTTTAAATATTCTGACATATGTTTTGAGACGTTTGAGTTAAATATTTACTTTTGAGTTCATTTAATTTTGAGTAATTCTTTCACTGAGTATTAAGTCAGGCCAAGGGTTCGCTTGAGAACCAACAATGGTTTTCGAGTGCCAGTCGCATCCAGGGTGTAGGCTTGGGGCGTGACAACTTAATTCTAAGGCACCAAAAGAAGAAAGAATAGAGATTTTTTTAATTTCAATTTCATTGAAACATTACTACGTTTGCGCCTCCCAGTCCACAACTCAGAACGCTACTTAAATGGTTGAATTCAGAACATTTGGTTCTTTAGAAAATAAAACTTCTAGGTCTACCATTATTATTTGTAGGCTTTTTCCCGCTATAGTGGAATCGAATTCAAATATATCAATTAAGCTTCTTATGAAGTGTGTTTCATTCCTCAAAGTTTTTTTCCTTCTATTTCATGAATATTAATCCTTTACTTTACGTCTTATTGATTCATGTATCTATTGCAATTTATTTTTTCTATTTTGGTGACTTTTTTGAACTCTGCTAAAAATTCCAGCAAGGATGATTGAAAATTCGCCTTCTCTTTTGTGCCTTTCTACATGCTTCCTCATATACTTTTTGGGAAAATTGCTTATGAGTTGTGCTATATTTGATAGCACACAACAATGAATATGTGATAACTAATACGAAACCAATGACGAAGTTTGTTAAAATAACCAAACAGGTTTCTCTCTTTCTTTCCACACTTATATAATATTTATTGTTTTATCTTAGGTACAAATATTTTGTATAACATTGCACTCTTCCTAAGAAAATAGTATAGAGACAATTAGTCCACTTCTTTTATCATAAGTTGATTTATTTACCATATTTCTTCCTCTCTTCTTATTGAGCATAATAAGAAACCAAAATTTCTTGAAATTAACAGATGTCCAAAATACACTATAACAAAAATATTTTTTATCGATAGTAAATATGCACACGAAAAGTGCTAGAGCCTTTGCTCACATTATCTAATTGTCATTAGATTTAATGTCACTATAGACTTTTAGGACATTTATACAAAGTACGAATTACCTCTAAAAATACATATTTAGCGGCAATTAAGATATTAATTATCTTTAAAAATAAATTTTGATGTAGTGATAACTCTTTCTTTTAGCTTCTTTCAATTAAATTGTGAACTGTAAACTTTGATACAACCCGACAAACTATCTTTTTGAAAAATATGTTAAACAACATGCCTTTTTCTTCTTGATCGTTAGGAAAGTAACAATTCCAAATAAGTTGGAGTCGATGATATGAAACCTAAGCAATATTAATGAATATTCTGAGACAATGAGGAAAGGCCTTTAGGATATTAAAAATTTTAGGGTCATTTTTTACCTATACATGGTACGACATACTATAATAAAAAAGAGATCAATGGAGGTTCATAAAAAAGGAGCCGAAGGTCCTCCATTTGAATTTAGTGAATTATGTTCTTGTATGGACGTGATGTTCCACATTACTAAGGAGTGTTGTTGTTCGAAGCTTTTTGGTCTTTTTTTAACGTCTGATGTTGTTCTTTATAATTTCCTAGAATTTAGAAAATTTCATTACTTCAGACCAACAATTTCCATGGAGATTTTATTAGACTTCTTACTTATAGTTGAAATCTCTCTATGCTTAATTATTTTTGTGCAACAAAAATGAAAATTAAAAAATATACCACTTTATGATTTCAAAAATCTCTCTACACTTTGCCTTAAGATAGAATGTTTTTGAAAATACAGTGTATGTATCGAAAATACAGATATTATGGAATGATCATATGTAAGCTCAATAAAATAGTTCAATCATGTGCGAAACACAGTTAATTTACCTAGTTATATAATGAATTTAAACATATCTTGCAAAATTAATATTTTCAATGTAATAACTTACTCATATAGAGAACATAAATAAACTTAACAAAGTAAAATTAGCATTGCATAAAAGAGAAAAAACATTAGTATTAAGTAATTTAGCCTTTTACTGGTGATGGAATTATATAATAAATTTAAACAAATCTTGCAAAATTAATATTTTCAATGTAATAAATTAATCATATAGAAAACATAAATAAACTTAACAAAGTCAAACTAGCATTATATGAAAAGGAAAATAAATTATTTTGTAATTTTTCCTTTGAGTGGTGATGGAATTATATAATAGATTGAAAGATATCTTACAAAATTAATATTGTCAATGTAATAAATTACTCATATAGAGAACACAATATCTGTCAATCAAACAGAGGCGGAAGAATTTAAAGTATAAATTTTGAGAATCTAGTTATTATTTTGAAAAAATTACAGAAATCCCACATTTTAGATTACTTATTACCATTATCCCCTATAAGTTTTACAAATTTCCAAAATCCCTTATTTTCGCACATCAGATTAGTGTATCTCACGCATCAGATTAATGTATCAGTGCTTATATTATTGTATCTCGCGCATCATATTAGTGTATCATGTATAAAATGTAATGTATTTTACTTAACGATTAATGTATCTCGCGCATCAGATTAATGTATCAACGCTTATATTATTGTATCTATTTGAGGGATTTCTGTTATTATAAGCTTTTAAGGGATATATTGTAATTTTACCTTAAAAGTATGTGATTTCTGTAGGTTGTCCTTATTATTTTTATATATTATTGTGTTCTAAATTACGTATGGCTTTTATGGGTCTTAAATAAAAGACATAAAAAAATCTCAATGATAAAAAATTTTCAAAATTAATACTTAATTCTCTGAATCCCAATTTATGTTGTATAGTTAAAATTTCAGGAGTGAAATCATTAAATTTTAACATGAAATCATTAAATTTTTGAAATAAAATTTACATACTTAAAAACTACGTAAAAATACTATAAGTCATAATAACAATAATTAAAAATATTTAAAAGGTGTATTTAAAATTATGATAGAAAATTGTTTGGCTTTGAAATTCAAATGTTACGAATATAAATTTAAGCAGATGGAGTACAAGATATTAAATTATTCCTATAGTAAACAAAGCATCCCACAAAATTAGCTTGTTCAACACATATTTATTTGTATAATTTTACAGTGGGAAAAGGATCTAAAAAATAGTTCAATATTGGCCGAAATTGCTGTTACGATATCAAACTTTATGGAGGACCTTTTACCCCCCTAAACTATTTAATAGTGTATTTTTTACCTCCTGAACTATTTAATAGTGTATTTTAAAGGTATATATGTGCCCACGTGGACACATTACTATTTTCTAATTATTCTATATTTTTTATGTCCACGTGGATATATATATATATATATATATATATATATATATATATATATACCTTTAAAATACACTATTAAATAGTGCAGGGGGTAAAAGGTCCTTCCCAAAGTTTGATATCGTAACAACAATTTCGGTCAAAGTTCGGATATATTTCAGGCACTTTTCCCTTCTACAGTTGTATATAGTAAATTTGGAGTTAATGTACGTAACTTCTCATGCTAAAAAATACTAATGAAGAGTTATCGCAATATGAAAATTACATCTTAATCTAATATAAGAAAAGAAATTGTATTCAACTGCAAATAATAAGAGATTACGCTTATGACTAAATATTTAATTTATTTTACAACAAAACCTCTCCATAACAGTTTCATGTTAATATGCTAAGTTGAGATGGTTTATTAATTAGTAGAAGTTTGATCATGTTTTATTGTGAAATTTGATAAAAATAATTTTTATTTTCAAAGTAAAAAAATATTTAAAAACTAGAGTTTTGTTTGACAATGAATACAAATTGGAGTTGTTTTTAAATCTGTATGAGTAATTTAGAAAAAAAAAATTTGAAAAATAACTTTTTATTTTTCTTAAATTCTTGAGTTCAAATTAAATTTTCGTGGATAAATGTATTTTTTGCAGTTCAACTCCAATTTTTTTTTTTACTTTTTATGGCAAAATTCCCCTAAAACATAAGAAGGTTATGATTTGCTAAGTACATATGATTGTAGCATGTCAATATCATTCTAATGAGAATATGAAATTATTTATCAAAAGAAAGGAATATGACATAAAGTAAGAAACAATAAGCTTTCTTATTTGGCTAATGTCTTGTTGCAAGTTGCGTAGAAATAGGAATTAAATTTCAATTATATTATTCCTTTCTATTTCACCCTAGGTAATTTTAATTCTTCAATTTATGTTTTCACTAGTTTTTTCAATGCGGCCTGGAGGAGGGCGTTGATGCCCACACTCACACCATACGCGTTTACAAAAAAAAAAAAGGAGAGATATTGCCACAAAGAATTTTATAGTTAGCATCTTTTTTTTTTTACCCTCCCTAGGAGCTCCCACCCCTTTTTGCTCCCTTGGTGACTCGAACTCGCAACCTTCGGGTTGGAAGTGAGGGGTGCTTACCATCCGAGCAACTCCCTCTCATCATTTTACAGTCAGCATCTGTCTTGCAACAACATATGAGAACGTCTTTTGCTTCAATATTTGGTGAAATACCTATCAAATTAAATGTCATAATCTATAATTAAGAGTTTACATTTCATATTTGAGGACAAGAAGCTTTCCAAAACTAACTTGGAAAATATTATAGAGAAGTGTATGGTATTCAGTTACTAAAAGAAAAAATCAAGTAAAAGACTTGCATAGTCCTATCATCATAAACATGAGGAAAAAAATCCACACTTTGAAAGCCATATCTTTCTTTTTGTGTATGCTCAATAAGTCACTTGATGGTGATATTTTGTTTCTTTTGTGTCCTATACATAGCATATTTAGTTTACTATTATATGTATATATATATATATATATATATATATATATATATATATATATATATATATATATATATATATATATTGTAACACTTCAAAAATTTCTAAGCTAAGGTCCGAACTATTCTTTATTTACATGTAAGGTCATATTGGGGATTTTTAAATTGCTCATATGTTTAAATGTCAACACTTTAGTGAGGAATGAATTGTGATATCAATTAAGGTGACTAAATCCCCCTAGCACAAAGTTGAGTTGAAAGCTTCCATACCAATTAAGTTTGATGTAAAATTCTATTTGGGTCAACTTTAAACAATATCTCTTAGAATATAAAGGGTTACGTAGCTCATAACCTATCAAATTAAAGGTATTTGAATCTTCATTTTATCTCCACAAATTTTGCGTCAATCCGAGTTCCAAGTAAAATATAATGGCCATTTTAGTAACCTGATACATTGCAGTGATGAATTAGTGACAGGAAAATATTAAAAAGGGGTCGTTGTTGTCTTTTTACCTCTAAGAAAATCCTAAACAAATTTGTTGACTAAATAGAGACCCAAAACAATCAAATTTTCAATTCTTAATCCAGCATTCTCTTCTCTCTCAAACCCTAAGGAAAAACCAAAGTAAAAGACTTCCATGCAAGATTTTTTCAATCTTTTTAAAAATTCTTCTTCAAAGTAAGTCCTTATCCAAGAATTTCATTTTTTCCAACTCAAATTTCTTCATAAAATTATGAATCATTAATGAGAATAATAATTCTTGGCCATATAGATTTTAAGAAACTAATACAAGAATCCCAAGAAAGGTTTCCTTGATTGTATTTCTCGAAGCTAGGGTTTCAAGGCTTCTAATCAAGTTCATCTTCAAGATTCTTAAAGAAACTTGTTCTTACAGGCTATCATAATATTTGACTAGTTCGTCCTCATGCCCTACATCTACTTTCAAATCAGTAAAAGAGTAATCTAGGGTTCTATCTCTAGATTTGAGTATTCTTGAGATGAGTTGATTTTGAGTTCTTGAGTTTTTGATTCTTTTTGAAATTCTATTCCTAATTATTGAATTGTTATATGTTATGCATTGAGATTCTTGAGTTGATTTGTTCATGTCTATATTTCAGCTTGAACCCTATAATTTGAGTATTCTTGAGATGAGTAGTATCGTTGAGTTTTGAGTTCTTGAGTTCTAAGTATTGAATTTTTCTATATTGTTATTTAGATTCTTGAGTTGATTCATTTATGTCTATATTTCAGCATGAACCCTATTTTGATTTATAAATTTTAAGAATATTTTAAAACCAACATTTGTGTTTTAAACTGAGTTTGAGGAAGGAGGGAGGAGTTTGAGAAAGAATATAAAGGAACTAAATATTTCCCAAATGTTTCATTCTTACATGAAAAAAGAGAATATTATTTTGAGAAAAGAGAAACTTTGATTTCTAAACGAGTTTATGAGTTGAGAGATATTTCAAAGCAGTTACCTCTTTTAAGAGGTTATTTTGAGTAATTACATAAAAATAGAGGAAGAGTATGTTTTATACATTTGAGCATAAGTAAATTATTGGGAATAGTATTGATCACCGATACGGGAATGAGTTCAGACAACTCAAAAGTCTCATAAACAATATATGACAGCATCGGTAAAGGATCATACTTTTTAGATGAATATTTAGTACCTTCGGGCAGAGCTTAGTGGATCCACTTAGTTGAGGTGTTCTATATCCCGTCATGGTATATGATAGTTTTGGTAATATGGTGGAGACAATGTATCATCACGTAGCTCATAGTGATAGTTGTCGGTTAGAGAATCTTCCAAATAGAGTTAAAAGTGTATTTTTGTTATATCACTTAATATGTTCAGTTTAGTGATGAGTAGGTATTTTGTAAAGTTTTAATGATTTTACTTCTTTATTTCTTTACATTCAATTGAGTATATATTTATATCTATTGTAGTCCTTAAATCCAATTATTTACTATTCAACTATCTTACATACTCGTACATTCAATGTACTGATGTCATTAGAGATGCATCATTTAATGATGCAGATACAGGTTGTTAGGATTCTTAACAAGAGTCTATTGAGATCACTTCATCTGCTCGTCAGCTTTTGATTAAGACTGTCTTGCTTCCGGAGGACTCCAATTTTATGAGTTGTTAGTATTAGTAGCGTTTTGAGTAGTTGTGGGTCTTGTCCCAACACTCGTCTATATATAGTAGAGGCTTCATAGATAGATAGTTTTGGAGAGTCTTTCAGTTTCAGAGAATTTTGAGATTTAATACACTGTTGATTTACTATTTCTTTCAGTTTGATGTTTATATATGCTTGAGTTAGTCTGCCGCTTGTAGTCATCCAAGATGAGGGTTAGTTTGGGGACCAACAATGGTTTTCAAGTACCGACCACGTCCAGGGTGTAGGCTCAGGTCGTGACAAACATGGTATGAGAGCCCAGAGTTCAAAAGTTCTTGGGTGTCTATGAAGTTGTGTCAGTAGAATCTTATTTATGGTTGTAAGGGCCCCACTTTTATAAATGAGGGACTAGAGATAATTAAGAAAAGTTTTCCTTCTTTCATACTATAAATGGTGCACTAGAACTGTGTCATAAGGAACTTATCCAAACTCATGTGTTTCTCAGATCCATTCAACTACCCCTTCTACACAAGTAGTTGAAAAGCAAAGGTCAGATCATTATCGATGAGTTAATCTCAACAATGGTTTTAAGAAAGTCAAATGACTGTAGAGGAGCTTGAGAAAATCATGTGAGTGAGCTTTAGTGGATTCAAAAGAATTCACTCTTATTCAAGTTAATTGTGCGTTCGAGCTAAAAATGAGAGGTACCCAGAGACTCTCTTCTCTAATCCTTATTCAGGTGAGACCCTTACGAGGGAAGTATTTTTTAGAATGATTGGATAGTATCTTCACCCGAAAGATAGTATGAGTTGCGATGTTATGAGATAGTAGTAGTAGAATTGCCAAAGTTAGAAGTATGCATTTAGGAGTGTGGTAACCTTAGAAATGGAGATAGTTATTGAGTAGAGTATGTAAGTTGAAGCCATGTACCTAGTAAGTCACAAATGATGTTCCCTTATGTGTGGGCTAAAGAGTGGTAATTTTGTGTGTTTTTCATGATAGAAGGTTAAGAAATTGTTACTAGTCAGGATGAGTTGGAGAATACTTTAACTAGAGAGGATTTATTGTCGATGTAACATTGTATTAATGAAGGCCAAGTATAAAATAGCAGAGTATTCATGAGGTGATAGATCTAAGCTAGGCTTATGAATTTTTTTGGAGGAGTCATGAGGTTAGAGGGTTATAGAACTAACCTGGTAATGATGTATAGTGAATGGGTAAATAGAACTTAAGTTGTGAAAGACTAGGAAATGTGACGGTAAGTTGTAAGTAGACTGAGAGATAAAGATTGACTACTTGTCATGAGGTCTTAGTGGGCGAGTGTTTCTTAATTTTATCTAGTAGTCATAAGTTAGTATAGTATGTGAGCAATTATATTGATATCCATGTTTAGTACTAGACACTAAGCTTAAATTCGAGATGAGTGTCATGATAAAAAAGATGGTAACATGAGGGTGATGATGTTAGTTTTAAAGTCTGATCTAGTAGATTTGGCATAGAGTAGGTGAGGAATTAAGATGTTAGTTTCAATAAAATGTGAGTGGTACAAGTGTGGGATTCTGACTTTTAAATGAGAGCAATAAAGTGCGACTAAGTCATTAGAGAAACAAGATCATTAAGAGATGCACCCAAGATCGTATGTAGTCAGATAAGGTTCTAATTAAGTTTATGATTTTTCATGTGTGCCTAGATAGTATATTTGATTTGTCAATATGGAATAGGATGATGTAAGCATTAGTTTTCCCTTAAGAGATAGATTAAGCGACTTTACAAGTCAATGTGGATAATAGTTATAGAAAGTCTTTTATAGAAGCCAAAAGAAGTTATGAGAAGCATCTGAGAAAGAAGACTTAGAAGGAATCTTAGTGCATTTTCCGAGTTAGTAAAGCAAATATAGACTAATTAGAGTTGATGGAATAGATCCATAGCTTTAAAATATCACCTTCAGACCTTAGGGGGAGATGATGAAATGAGAAACCAAGTCAAGTGTTGAGAATAAAATAGTGACGTATTCGGAAATAGTTAATGTGATATATCGTTCTATTCGTACTATAACGTATTCCTCAAAGTTTAGTCGTTACAACATCCAATTGATGTCAAAATTATGTTCATGAACTATGATCATACACTACAGACTGATTTACATGTTTTATTTGTTCACATAATGAGGGGCAAATACTTTAGCCCATTGATATCAATCTTACTTCATAAAGTTATGGATATCAGCCTCATGATATAAAACTATTCATATAAGCCCTTATATCTCATAGTATTCTCAGTCTTGTGAATTCATGATTTAATCTCAATGGATAGCAACATAATGTAATGTCATGCATATTCTTTTATCAGATATCTTGAATGAATTGTACTTATGATCTTTCGCCCTAAGCTGTTTCAGTGATCCTTTTCAGTTTTGATAGTGAGGTTCTCGATAGTAGTTGAGTAATGATAGATGGAGAGGGTTGGTGTTTCTTATTGAGATAGTGGTGGTCTTCTTATTCCATCTAATGTTATAATGTGGAGGAGGAATATGATGATGTTTTACTATGAGTAATAGTTAAATTAGAGAAATTAGTCCGTTCTTGGTAGTAATGTGTGAAATTTTATTTGGTAGAGATGATGAGATAGTGAGAAATTCTTAGGAGGATTGGTTTGTATGAGTCCATGGAGTGATTATAGTACTAGGCTTGAGTGTTATGTTGTTAACATGTGGACAAATGCATGATGTATTAGGTGTTTTTTGATATGGGCTCAAGGTTGGTTGAAGGCAGCTATAAGGAGAAGTATTCCTAGGATGAGATTACCTATAGAGGTATAAAACCTGAATCTTGTGGTTTAGATAAGTATAAACATCTCATATTTAGCATCTTGTTATTTAGAGATTAGGCTTGAACACCGTAAGAGCAGACAATTTAACTTAGACCTTGGTAAGAGTAGCCATAAATCCTTGTAGGAGTTATGAGCTGCAGTTAATTAATGAGGTGCGGTTTTCATATAGAAGGGCATGGCTAGAGGTGTTGATAGGCTTGAAAGCTAGTAGTTGTATTTCTTAAGGCATAATAGTCTTATTCTTACTTCATGCCCTGATTCCTTTGATTCATCCAAGATAACTTTAGGTAGAGTGTTACTATGTTCAAAACAATATCGTTCTTGACTTATATGCTATAGATAGTTTCAAACTCTGATTATGAATCAGTTCTTCATATATTAGTAGACAAGTTAAGAAGTCGAGAGAGATAGTGATAGTAAATTATTCCCCTTCCATGCTCAGTTTAACCGCCATTCAAGGACGAATGATCCCAATGGGGAGATATTGTAACACCCCAAATATTTCTACGCTAAGCCCCAAACTATTCTTTATTTACATGTAATGTTGTAACGGGTGATTCTTAAATTTCTCATATGTTTAAAGATCAACTCTTCGTGTGGAATGGATTTGGATATGAATTAAGGCCACTAAAATCCCCTAGCACAAAGTTGAGTTTATATCTTCCATACCAATTAAGTTTGATGTAAAATTCTACTTGGGTCAACTTTATACGACCATATCTCTTAGAATATAAGGATTTATGATATGTCCAAACTTATACCTCAATTAAGAAGTATAAATTGTTGATGTCAATTTATAGAACTCAACTAAAGTTCAGGTCGATCCCACAGGGAATTTGCTAACAAAAATAACCTTACTAAGACTCTTACTAAATTATGGTTACTATTCACAGAGAAAGTAATTACTGAAAGTAAATATGATGTTTTTTATTTTTTTAGTAACCAATGTTGTTTTTTAAGATCCAAGTTATAAGAAGTAACAAATCGCTTTAACTTTAAGATTGTAGTAGTTGATTAATGAGACCAGGATTGTGTTCCCCGTGACTTTTAGTTTAGTATTGAATCATATACAAGCAATGCGCAGTTGTTAGCATTACATGTTCCTAGCAAGTTAGATGCATCTAAACGCTTCTTAGCCCTGTTGTATGACTTTCACTCTTGTCCTATCGGTCTTAGAGTGTTTAAATTTTTACCCTCGCATAATTGATAATGAAATTCTCTTCTCTCGAACTCGAATTTTCACAACAAGTTTATAGAATGTGAAACTACTTTTTCCTAACTACCACTTTTCTCTCGAACAAGTGGTAAATATGGGCAGATTCTAATGTGTGTACTCATTAAAAAGAATTTATGATGAAAGTAAGAATCACATGCGCAACTAACAATAAGACATTACTCGTATTTTGAATTTGTTACTAAATTTTAGCCATGGTTCCCACAACCGTAGTTGTGGTGTTTAGCCGCTCATAATTTCAAGAAAACAAATGGTAATCGTTATTGAAAACATAAAGAAAAGAACTTACAAGACTTGCAAACCAAAAAAAGAATTCTTGATTATCAACACCTAATCACAATCACGAAGTTTGTATCTGAAAATAATCAAAAAACCCTAAATTTTGAATATGGAAATTGTCGCTGAAACAAGACGATAAGAAGTAGTGTTCAAAAATAAACCCTAAATAATTAAAATAGTCTGTAAAAACAATTCCTATTTGAAGTAGGATTGACTTGTCGCGACCCTTCATGACTAATTTGACGGCTCATCGAGTGCCTGAACGGCCCGTGAAATCTCTCATCATCCCACACTTAGACATTGTGGATCTTTTTTCACTGACGACCTTCACGAGCTACTAGGTGGCTCTTCTAGAGCTCTGTGAACTTATGCTTGTACTTGGGCCTCCACTGGAATTTTTGCTTCTTGTTCACGAGCAACCATATGCCTCGCCAAATCAACCACAACCCATCTAGGGTCCCGTGCCCTTCAGCCAACACTTAGCTCCCAAAGACCCTACATTGTTTCTTTCTCACGACCCTCAGATGGCTCGTCAAGTAGACCACGGCCCGTCTGGGGCTCTGTGGTCTTTACTTGGCACATTATCATTTTTGGCTTCCTTCACTGCCTCAGCTTCACGAGCCCTCAGACTGTTTGTCATCAGGACCACGACCCATCTGAGGCTCCATGGTGTTGCTTCATATAATTTTATTCCCATCTTTCTATCTTTTGCGTCCAAGTGTTTTACATGTTCAATCATCAAAACACACATCATACCCATATAAACACACTCAAGTTCTCGCACAAATCCTTAGTTTTTAGCATCAAATGTTCCATGATTTCACGGCACAGCAAGTTACGTGAACCATACCCTATCAAATTAATAGTATTTGAATTTTCTTTCCAACGCCACCAACTTTATGTCAATCTGAGTTCCAAATAAAAAGTTATGACCATTTTAGTAACATGATACACTGCGGTGATGAATTAGTCGACGGGAAAATATTAAACGGGGTCGTTTTTTGTCTTTTTACCTCTAAGAAAACCCTAAACAAATTTTTTGACTAATTAAAGCCCCAAACCAATCAGATTTTCATCTCTTAATCCAACATTCTGTTCTCTCTCAAACCCTAAGGTAAAACCCAAAGGAAATATCAAAGTAGAAGACTTCCATTTAAGATTCTTTCAATCTTTTTCAAGATTCTTCTTCAAGGTAAGTCCTTCTCCAAGAGTTTCATTCTTTCCAACTCAAATTTCTTCATAGAATTATGAATCATTAATGAGAATCCTAATTCTTGGTCATATACATTTCAAGAAACTAATTCAAGAATTCCAAGAAAGGTTTCTTGATTGTTCTCCTTCAAGCTAGAGTTTCAAGGCTTCTAATCAAGTTCTTCTTCAAGATTCTTCAAGAACCTTATTTTTTCAGGTATGTAAGGCTATTATAGTGTTGGACTAGTTCGTCCTCACGCCCTACTTCTAATTTTAAATTAGTAAAATAGTAATCTAGGGTTCTATCAGTAGATTTGAGTATTCTTAAGATGAATTGATTTTAAGTTCTTGAGTTCCTGATTCTTTTTGAAATTTTATTCCTAATTATTGATTTTTTGTATGTTATACACTGAGATTCTTGAGTTTATTTGTTCATGTCTATATTTCAGCATGAACCCTATAAATTGAGTATTCTTAAGATGACTAGTATCGTAGAGTTCTGAGTTCTTGAGTTCTAACTATTGAGTGTTTCTATATTGTTATTGAGATTTTTGAGTTGATTCGCTTATGTCAATATTTCAGCATGAACCCTATTTTGAGTTATAAATCTTGAGAATCTTTTAAATCCAACATTTATGTTTTAAACTGAGTTTATCAGGAAGTAAACATGAGTTTAAGAAAGATTTAAAGGAACTAAGTTTTTCCCAAATATTATATTCTTACATGAAAAAATCGATTAATATTTTGAGAAAAGAGAAACTTTGATTGCTAAACGAGTTTATGAGTTCAGAGATATTTCAAAACAGTTACCTTTTTAAAAGGTTATTTTGAGTAATTACCTCAAAACAGAGAAAGCATGTGCTTTTTAAATTTGAGCATAAGTATATTATTGGGAGTAGTATTGAACACTGATATGTTGATGAGTTCAGACAACTCAAAATCCTCATAAACCATGTATGCCAACATGGGTAAAGGATCATACTTTTTAGATGAATCCTTAATGCCTTTGGACAGAGCTTAATGGATCCACTTGGTTGAAGTGTTCTATATCCTGGCAAGGTATAAGACAGTTTTGGCAGTCTGGACGAGACATTGTATCATCATGTAGCTCATAGTAATGGTTGGCGGTTAAAGAATCTCACAAATAAATTTAAAAGTATATTTTTATTAGACCACTTAATATGTTGATTTCAGAGATGAGTAAGTATTTAGGATATGTGGAAGTACGTTATGATGATCCAACGTGTGGTTTCTGAACCCATTGAGATGACCCAAGAATTTTGCTATTTCGATTTTGCTAGTCCTTGGGAATGGCATAGCGACATTTGTAAAGTTTTAATGACTTCACTCCTTTATTTCTTTACATTCAGCTGAGTGTGTGTGTGTATATATATATATATATATATATAATTGCAGTCATTTTATCTAGTAATTTGTTAATCAACTATATTACATACTCGTACATCCAATGTACTAATGTCATTCGACCTGCATCTTTTAATGATGCAGACATAAGTACTTAGGATCTTTAACAAGAGTTTATTGATATCACTTCACCTGCTCGTCAACTTTTCAGAAAAACCTCCTTGCTTCCGGAGGACTCCAGTTTTATGAGTTGTTAGTATTAGTAGCATTTGAGTAGTCGTGGGACTTGTCCCGACACTCATCTATATATAGTAATGGCTTCATAGGTAGATAGTTTTGGAGAGTCTATAGATAGTAATGACTTCATAGGTAGATAGTTTGGGAGAGTCTTTTAGTTTCAGAGAGTTTTGAGATTTAGTACATTGATGATTTACTATTTCTTTAAGTTTTATCTTTATGTATGCTCGAGTTAGTCTTCCACTTGTAGACACTGAGGGTTCATGACTTGGGGACCAACAATTGTTCTTGAGTGCTGTCCACATCCAGGGTGTAAAGTCACCTTAAATTTAAGTTGACATGATATCATATTTTATTTGTTCGAACATGATATTTGCATGTGTAATGGGTTCATATTTTGATTTTACTTAATATGTATGTCATTTTGATATGTGGCACGATCGTATTAACTATTCTATTTAACTTGTCATATCCTAGGCCTCTAGGATAAGATCACATCTTGGCCTAAATAAAATGGGATTCTAATTTGAAGCCCAAATGAAAGGACTATCCAAACAAAATTACTCTTAATTAAATGGGAAAATATAAGAAAAACTATTTAATTACCCAAACATTCATATCATATTAACTAATTCTCATTATAATATAAAATAATTACATATTGTCTCACTAATTAATTATTTCATATCAAATTTCAAGTCAGATACACCTATATACATGTATTTTTATTAACAAATACACGTTGAAATATAGATACATAGGGTGAAAGGCAAGCGAGAGAGGGAGCAAGGTGAACAAGATTAGAGGGAAGCGACCAAAGAGTCAGTGTATCCTAGATACATGTGAATCACAATAGATACTTGTATATGACATATGAGATAAATTCTGAAATACAAATACCTAAGGAGAGGTGAGCGAGAGAGGGAGAGAGGGAGAGAGGGAGAGAGGGAGAGGGGCGTGTGAGAGAGGAGCGGCGTGAATGAGAGAGTTTGTGTATCCCAGATAAATGCAAATCCACTTGGATACAGCCTATCTAGAACAAATTACACCTATTTTTTTATCAAATATGTATCCGAGATACATGTATCTAGACGTTCTAGATATATGTATTTGGGGATCGAAATCAAGCACATATGCTAATTTCAAAAACTTACGAAAAGACACATATTTAGGTCCTAAACTAGAAAAATATATATTACTTTTCTGAAATCTAAATCACAATTATAATTAATACCCTATAGTACAATACTTCAAGGTACTTTTTATTTATTTACCGAATATAATTTTATATTACATAATATAGCAGAAAACTGTAAACTTTTGTCTCTTCCACAATATAGTTTTAACAAGTGAGAGATAAATATATTTAATTTTAATATGCGAATAAAGGAGCAAATATGAAAAAATCTCCTTCTAGGAAAAGACCTTTTGCCCTTTAGAGCTTTTATGGTTTGATCATTTATTTAATCACTTATTTTATAGATTTATTGTAGTGGTGTCAAATGGGTTGGTGTGGTTGAAATTGGAGATATTCAAATGTGTTGAAATAGAAATTAGGTTGGGTCTTCACCTACCCAAGTTTACTTTGGGCTCAAATGGGCTCAAAGTTGGGTTGAGTCATGACCCGCCCAACTTGACCCGCTTAATCTCAATAATTTTAATATATTGTTATTTAACTTTTATAACCACAATTTGAATTTCAACTCAATATTTTTTTTTAAAGTTACAAATGGATAGATAAATCCTAAAACATATAAAATAGATAGTGATTCATACCTTCAATATAAGAACATACATTACATCAACACAAATAAAGAGTCTTAAAACAGGTTTAAATTGGAGATTAAATTTGGCTCAATTGAGGATTCTAATAAAATGGGTCAAGACTTGAAATAACTTGAGATTGAATTCAAATTATCTCGACCCTAACCGTTAGAATTCTTGGTAAAATAGACGGGTTACCTATATTTAGGCTCATTTTTGACACCCCTACTTTATTTACTTATTAACTGAATTCATTGTTGTAATGACCTATTTTCGTCATTATGGAAAAGTCAATGGGGAAAGAATTTGGGCTAGAAAACTTTTGAGTAGTGACTTGGAAATTTCTAGCCTAAGCCAGACTTGGACGAAATCTGAGTCAAGTGAGGTGTAGGGGAAATCTGGTAATGAATGTGGGGTTTAATTATGAATTTGATCACATGAGTGGATAACCAAGACCTTAAGGAGCCTGTAAGGCATTACGGAATCGAATTTGGGCGAGTAGAACTCCCAAAACTGACTTTGGCGTGAAAGGGTAGTTTCAGAACGTCCCGGGTTGAAGGTCTGTCGTGAAATGGAAGCTTGGAACTCAAACTCCAAGCTTATGTCTCCATGCAAGCCACCAGGGGAGGATTCATCTCGGCAGGGGGGGGGGGAGTTGTGGCGGGATGGGGTCCGCCATGGCGGGCTAGTTGCGAACTTAAGTAAGGAAAATCCCCAAAATCATTATTTTTCGAAAAACTTCATTCTTGAGAGCTAGGAGACAACCCAGGGTGATTCTTGACAGTTTTCCACGACTTTTAATGCTAAAGGTAAAGAAATAACTCCCTTAATCTGTACTTCGATTCCTAGGACTTAGAATCTTGGGTAATTATCTTTGGAAGAGGGTTTTGACTTGAAGTTAATGGTAGGAAAAGCCCTATTTGAATATTAGGATCTTGGGTTTGGCCTTGAATAGATGATCTGTTTGACCAATTGCAGGGTGCATCGGTTTCTTCTAAGATTGACCTAAGGTTTGGTGGGAAAATTAGGCTTGAGGATGTACCAAAAATGGCAATCAGGACCCGTTTTGGGCACTGCGAGTTTTTTGTGATGTTGTTTGGGTTGACCTTCATGAGTTTGATGAATGGTGTGTTCAAACCATTCCGGGATTCTTTTGTTATAGTCTTTATTGATGAAATTTTGGTTTATTCTAAGATAAAGGAAGATCATGTCGACCATCTTCGTATTGTTTTGGGTGTCCTTGGAAAACATAAATTATATGCTAAATTCTCCAAGAGTGAGTTCTGGTTGGATTCAGTTGCCTTTTTGGGGTATGTTATTTCAAGGTAAGGGGTAATTGTAGATCCCCAAAAGATCGAATCAGTCAAGAACTGTGTTTGGCCTAGTTGTGTGACAAAAGTTAGGAGTTTCGTAGGACTCGCTAGCTACTATCGAAGATTTGTGAAAAAATTTGCTTCTATCGCCACACATTTAACAAGGCTAACCCAAAATGAAGTGCCTTTCCATTGGACTGACAAATGTGAAGAGAGCTTTCAAAAGCTCAAGACTCTTCTGACCACAACACATATTCTGGCACTGCCAATAGAAGGTAAACATTTCATTGTTTATTATGATTCTTCACATTCGGGTTTAGGTGTTTTATTGATGTAGGACAAGAATGGCATAGCTTATGCATCGTGGCAGCTAAGGTGCATGAGAGAAACTATTCGACGCATGATTTGGAGTTGCGAGCGGTAGTGTTTGCCCTTAAGATCTAGCGGCATTACCTTTATGGTGTAGAGTGTGAGGTGTTTACTGAGCATCATAGTCTACAACAAGTATTCACTCAGAAGGACCTGAATCTAAGACAGTGAAGGTGGATGGAGTTAATCAAGGATTATAATGTTACCATCAAGTATCATCCGGGTAAGGCTAACATGGTGACAAACGCATTAAGCCAAAAGGCAGTGAGTATGGGTAGTCTAGCTTGCTGGGGTGTGTCCAAGCAACCTTTGGCCAAGGAGATTCAAGCCTTAGAGTCTAAGTTCATGCAGTTGGGCATCTCAGACAAGGGTGGGGTGTTATCCAGCATTGAGGTTAGGCCCATATTCATTGAGGAGATCACAGCCAAACAGTTTGATGATGAAAATTTGAATGAGCTCAGAAAGAAGACAGTGTCTGGCAAGGCACAAGATGCGACTCTTGACGCTGGTGGTGTGCTCAGTTTTAAGGGAAGAATTTGTGTTCCCCGAATGGATGACTTGATCCAGAAGATGTTAAAAGAATCCCATGGTTCGCGGTATTCCATTCATCCGAGTCTGACCAAGATGTACTGACACTTGAAGCGATTTTATTGGTGGCATGACATGAAGAAAGACATAGCTGAGTTTGTGGTTAAGTGCCAAAACTGTCAGTAGGTAAAGTATGAGCATCAAAGGCCTGCAGGTTTGCTTCAGCGAATGTCAATCCCTGAATGGAAGTAGGAGAGGATAGCTATGGATTTTATGGTTGGTCTCCCCAAGACCTTGGAAAGGTTTGATTCCATTTGGGTAGTGGTTGATAGATTGACTAAGTCAACCCACCTCATTCCAGTCAGAATCGACTATAATGCTCAGTAGTTGGCTAAGGTTTATGTGAAGGATATAGTGAGGTTGCATGGGGTGCCCCTTTCTATCATCTCAGGCCGTGGTACGCAGTTCACATCCAAGTTTTAGGGAAAATTGCATGATGAGTTAGGCATTCAACTCAATTTTAGCACAGCTTTCCATCCACAGACGGATGTGCAGTCAGAGAGAATGATTCAAGCGTTAGAGGACATGTTGAGGGCATATGCGATTGACTTTGGAGGGCATTGGGATAAGTTCCTACCTTTGTGTGAGTTCTCCTATAATAAAAGTTACCACTCCAGCATTGACATGGCACCCTTCGAGGCACTTTATGGGAAGGGATGTAGATCACACATAGGGTGGTTTGAGGCTGGATATGGGAAACCCTTAGAGGTTGAATTAGGTGAAAGATGCTCAGGATAAGGTGAGAGGTATCCAAGCTAAGCTTCTAGTAGCCCAAAGTCGACAGAAAAAGTATGCAGACCACAAGGTAAGGGATATGACATTTTAGGCTGGTGAATAAGTTCTTCTAAAAGTGTCACCCATGAAAGGGGTGATGAGATTCAGCAAGAAAGGCAAGCTTAGTCCTCGCTATATCGGGCCATTGGAGATACTTGACTGTGTAGGGCCAGTGGCTTATAGGTTGGCTTTACCGCCTAGCCTATTTGGGGTCTATCTAGTGTTACATGTGTCCATGTTGAAGAAGTATCATGGTGACAGAGATTACATTATAAAGTGGGACTCGGTTCTATTAGACAAAGACCTTCAGTATGAGGAGGAGCCGGTTGCGATTCTTGATCACGATGTTCGAAAGTTGAGGACCAAGGATACAGAGTCTGTGAAATTTCAATGGAAGCATCCTCCAGTGGAGGAAGCTACTTGGGAAACTGAGAAGGACATGTGAGACAAGTATCCCCAATTATTCAACGATTTAGGTACTACTCTATTCTTACCTTAGCCAGTTTTTCCTAGTTTATCACTCAGGGATGAGTAATGGGTAAATTAGTATCTATTGTAATGATCTATTTTTGTCATTATGGAAAAGACAATGAGGAAAGAATTTGGGCTAGAAAACTTTTGAGTTGTGACTTGGAAATTTCTAGCATAGGCCAGACTTGGACGAAATCCAAGTCAGGTGAGGTCTAGGGAAATATGGTAATGAATGGGAGGTTTAATTATGAATTCGATCACATGAATGGATAACCAAGATATTAAGGAGCCTGTACAGCTTTACAGAATCGAATTCAGGCAAGTAGAACTCTCGAAACTAACCTTGGCTTGAAAGGGTAGTTTTAGAACATCGTGGGTTGAAGGTGTGTTGTGAAATGAGAGCTTGGAACTCAAACTCTGAGCTTCTGTCTTCGTGCAAGCCACCAAAGCGGGATTAATCCTGCCAGGGTAGGGCCACTATGGTGGGATGGGGTCCGCCGTGGCGGGCCAGTCGCGAACTTAAGTCGGCAAAAATCCCAAAATCATTATTTTCTGCAAAACTTCATTCTTGAGATATAGGAGATGACTCATGGCGATTCTTGACAGTTTTCCATGACTTCTAGTGCTAAAGGTAGGGGAATTACTCCCTTAATCCATATTTCGATTCCTAGGACTTAGAATCTTGGATAATTATCATTGGGAGAGGGTTTTTGGCCTGAAGTTGATGGTGGGAAAAGCCCTAGTTGAATACTAGGATCTTGGGTTTGCCCTTGGATTGATATTTTGATTATAATCCGGGTAAATTAGGCCATGTTAATTGATCCTTGCGTTAATTACTTGGGTTTAGACCAAGAACAAGCGGAAAAAATCCGAAAAGGGAAGGCTCAAGTACCTTAGGGGGATTCAAGCTTGGTTTCGAGGAAAGTGATGGTTCGATTTCCTGTTTGTGTGATATATGCCGGATAATTGCTTCATTGTATATATTAGTGTATGTGAATCGTGAAATGTGAATCGAATCTAATGAAATGATTATGTGCGAGTAACTACATGCCATGAACTGTTACTTGACCATGTGACTATATGTATTATTCATTATAGTGTGGTTGTGATTGTGGTTGTGTTGATTGGATCGAGTGTCACGTTCTGACACGTACATTGGATTGGGTGTCACATTTCGACACATATTGGATTGGTGTCACGTTCTAACACATACATTGGATCGAGTGTCACGTTTCGACACACTAACAGTTTGGGTATGAGTTCCATGAGAGAACCAGTTGTTATTATTATGTTCATGTCTACATGTCATTGATATTGGGAAATTGTATGTTGCTCCTGAAAAGCTAATTGAACTATGTATTCTAAAAAGCTAATTGCTACTAGACCAGACAAATGGCCCCTCTTTAGTTCCTTAAATTCCTCTTAAACCGCCAACTCTGTCTCTTTGGCGATGCTCACAATGGATTGGAGGGAAGCCCTCTCTCTTGATGCTCTGAACATATATGATATGATGGAGATATTCAACCTTTGAGAAAACTGCATACTCTCTCTCTCTCATCCGAAACAATAGTCATAGCATGCCTAGAAAGCTCATAGAAATGAGCCTAATACTCGGTTAGAGACAAACTCCTTTAAGTGAAGCTCTCAAACCTCAATCAACTTTCCTCCCTCACGCTCCAAGGAATTAAACGGTCCTAGAAAGCAATAGAGAACACATCCCACTTATCAGGGGGCGATCCAACTGGTCTAAAACTCACAAAAATCCTCCACCACTCTATGGCGCCTCCACAAAGCTAAAGTACGACAAATCTACAGCACGATCATCCACCATGCGCACTGACTCAAGCATCTTATGGCACAAAGTCACGAACTCATGAGCATCCTCACTGGTGCCACCCTGAAATTTGGGTGGTTTCATATTCTAAAACCTCTCAAAACATTATTTATCAGGCATTGTCAAAATAAACCTGGGAGCAATCTGTGCACCAACAACCAGTGTAGGAGCCAGTGGTGGCTAACCCACATGATCATGATTAACCGGAGCCTAATGGTGCTGACCTGGGGTCTGCGCCCCTACCCTTGTCTAAGAATTGGGTGGTTTACCTCTTGAACCACCCTGAGAGAAGTTTTCTAAAATACCTAGCATTATTAAGAAAATCTCTTGAAACAAAGGTGCTCCAAATTTGTGAGGAACCTGGTCATCAACAACCTCAACATGTGGCTCAAAAGTAAACTCTCTAGCTTTGCCTCTGACTGGTGCCGCTCCAGGGCACGACCTCTAATCGATACTACTCCGCGAGCACGACTTCTAGCTCGGGCCCTATCTCAACCCCCTAGCAAGGGTCTCAACAACAACCTTGGGGACTACCTCCCCTCTACCACTTAAAACATAAGCTCTGGTCCTTGGCATCTACCAAAGAAACATGCGACAACTCACCACTAGCGAAGGTAACCACAGATAAAGAGAAAGAATGAACGAAAGGAAGTTTCTTAACAGTATTCATAGGCTCTCAAATATAAGTGCATACATCTCCGTATCGATCCTCAAGAATTTACTTAGATTAGGCTTGTTCACATAAGAGATCTATCAACCTGGGCTCAAATACAATTTTTCACAACCTAAAAATGGATGTGATAGCACTTGTCTATTACCACAAAGACAAGTAAGCCTCAACCCAACGAAACAAAAGAAATCCAAAAAATAAAGATAAAGCAAGAACAAGATAAAAATGGAAAACTTATTCATTTTAGTAACACCCCAAAACCTCATTTGTCACGTGTATAAGTCACTAATACATAAAGTGCGGAATTAAGAAATAAGCACATGTCTTAGCCTTTTATTTCTCAAATAGAACAAAGCATAAAGAAAACGAAAATGGGGGTGTGGCGGGATGACAAGCAACTATCTCTCAATAATCCTTTGACAAGCCTCAGAAAGTAATAGAAAAAGGACTATCATACAGTAGCTGGCTCGGAACCTACACAAGTGTATAAGGAAAGAGTGAGTACCAACAACACGGTACCCAGAAAGTACCATAATAAATGAAGAACCTAGCTAGAAATTGAATATTCCTTTAATGCCAATCAAACATCCTCAAACTACATCCTGCATAGAAATTAGCCCAACCTAACAGTTCTATAATAAACAAATCACAAAATTCAATGGTCACAATTCAACACGCATCAAGTAAGTCAATCTTAATGTCAAGTAGATCAATCACACAAAACAAGTGCATCAATCGCAATTACCAAGTCAGTCACACATAAGCATAAAAATGCATTAAATCACATTACTCAATCTCTCACTCGAACCATTTCCCATCGACATAATATCACTAACCGGAACAATTTCCCATCGTCTTTATAGCAAATCACTAGCCGAAACCATTTCACATTGTCTTTATACCAAATCACTAGCAAGAACCATTTCCCACCGTCAAATTCAAAATTTGCAAAAATCTCAAATTTTTACACAAGGTTTGGAACAAACTTCCAAAGCTCAATCAAGAATAACTCATGCCAAAAGTCAGGTGAGGAAAATGTTAAATTTCACGAAAATACCAAAAATGACCAATTGGATCATTACATTATCCACCACTAAAAATCATGTTCGTCCTCGAACAAAAAGTTAAAGAAAGTACCTGAAGTCTTGAAGAGATGAGGATATTTGGCACGCAAATTAGACTTTGTCTCCCAAGTCGCCTCACCAACTAAACGGTGCTTCCACTACACCTCACTGAAGTAATCTCATTGATCCTAAGCTTTTAAACCTACCTATAAACAATGGATATAGGCTCTTCCTCAGAAGATAAGTCTGGACCAAACTAAACCGTATCAAGAGAAGACACATGGGACTCATCCGACACGTACTTATGAAGCATAGAGACATGAAACAGAGGATGAACAACTAACAAGCTAGGTGACAAGGCCAACTTATACACCACCGCTCCCACTCGACTCAAAATCTGAAATAGTTCAATGAATCTAGGGCTAAGCTTGTCTTTTTTTCCAAACCTCATCACGCCCTTCATGGGAGAAAATCGAAGCCAAATATAATCACCCTCCAAAAACATAAGGGCTCAGACCCTCCAGTCTGAGTAGCTCTTCTTTCGACTTTGGGCTGTCAATAGTCTATCCTGAATTATACGGACCTGCTCCATAGCATCTCTATGCAAGTTTGTATCAAGAGAGTCCATCTCAGCTGAGTCAAACCAACCAATCAGAGAACTACATTGTCTGCCATACAAGTTCTCAAAAAAGGCTATCTAAATACTAAAATAAATATTGTTGTTATAGGAAAACTCTGCAAAGGAAACGTTGATCCCATCTAGAACCAAAATCTCTCACACGGGCACAGAGCATATCCTCCAACACCTGAATCATCTACTTGAACTGGTCATTTGTCTATCGGTCTGGGATGAAATGGGCATACTTGGTCAACCAATCAACAACAACTCAAATAGAGCTATAACCACCCATTGTGGTAGGCAAACCCACAAAAAATCTATAGTGGTTTGTTCCCACTTCCAAGTAGGAATAGGTATCCTCTGAGATAAACCTCCAAGCCGCTGGTGCTCGCACTTGACCTATTGGCAAGTTAAGCACCTAGAAACAAAGTCTGTAATATCCTTCTTCATGCCACACCATTAATAATGTTGGCTCAAATCATGATACATCTTAAATTCTCCTAGATGAATAGATTATAAAAAACAATAGGCCTCCTCAAGAATCAATCTAGCCAACTCGCTCGTCTTGGGCACAAAAATCCTGCCTCCAATCCTCAAAACACCATCGGATCAAGGACAACCTCATAGGCTTCCCCTCTCAACATTTTTTTCTCGAATGAGAGACAATTTCACATTATCAAGCCAATGCTCTCCAATCATCTCAACTAAGGAGGAATGGGCTTCAATGAAAGCAATCAAACCACCCGTCTCCTAAGAAATATGCAATCAAACAAGATTGTTGGCTAACCTCTGAACATCTCTAGCCAATGATCTCTCCTCAACACTAATAGATGCAAGACTTCCCATACTAAAAGTCCTCTTACTAAAATCATCAACCATTACATTGGCTATCCAAGATGATAAAAGATAGTGATATCGTAGTCCTTCAGTAGCTCAAGCCATTTGTGCTGCCTCAAGTTTAGATCCCTCTAACTGAAGATATATTGAAGACTCAGATGGTCAGTAAAGACCTCACAATGAACCCCATAAAGATAATGCTGTCATAACTTAAGAATAAATACACAGATGTCAATTCAACATCATAGGTATGGTAGTTGTTCTCATTGGTCTTCAGCTGTCTATAATATACTAAAGGCTCATGTGATTAGTATAGATCTTTAAACTAACAACGTACCGGTAGTGCCTTCAGATCTTAAGTGCAAACTTACCGCCGCCAACTCCAAGTCACAAGTGGGGTAGTTGCCTCATGTAGCCTAAGATGCCTCAATGCATAAGCAATAACCTAGCCCCACTGCATCAATATACAACCCAAATCGATGTCAGATGCATCACAATAAACTGAGAAGCCCTCGCTCTCAACTGGGTTAGAGGTGCTGCAATGGTGGAGAATCCCTCCACAAATCGCATTTAGTAGCCTACCAAATCGACCAAGTTCTAAACATCAACCACTTAAGTGGGCCTAGCCTAACAACGAATAGCCTCAATCTTCATTGGATCTACCATGATGCTATGCTTGGAGACCACGTTCCCCAAGAATGCTACAGACTCAAGCCAAAACTCAAACTTTGAGAACTTGGCATAAAGACGTTGATCTCTGAAAGTCTTGAGCACAATCCTCAGATCCTGCTCATGATCACTCCTTCTCCATGAGTATACAAGAATGTCATCTATAAACACGATGAAGAATAAATCAAGATACAGTCTGAACACCCACGATCAAGTTTATGATGGCGGCAGGGGCATTAGTCAACCCAAAAGACATTACCAGGAACTCATAGTGGCCATATTTAATCCTAAATGCAATCTTAGGGATGTCCACTACCTTAATCATTAGTTGATGATAACCAGTCCTCAAATCATTTTTTGAATACACTGTGGCACCCTAAAGCTGGTCAAATAGATCATCAATCATAGGCATGGGGTAGCGGTTCTTCACTGTCACCTTATTCAACTACCTATAATTAATACACATGCACATCATGCCATCCTTCTTCTTTACAAATAGAACAAAAGTGCCCCAAAGAGACACACTAGGCCTGATGAATCCCTTACCCAATAGATCCTAAAGTCGAACAATAAGCTCGTTGAGCTCTATGGGAGCCATCCAATATGGTGGAAGAGAAATAGGTCGAGTAATCAGCTCAAGCTCGATAAGAAAGTCAATATCATGTTCTGGGGGTAGGTCAGTAGGTTAGTAGGAAACACATCTATAAAACCATGGACGACTGGAATGGACTCATTTGAAGGGACCTCCCGACTCACATCATGCACATAGGCCAAATAAGACAAACACCCGCTAGCCACTAGCCTCTGAGCCTGAACAAAAGAGATAACTCCAACTGGTGTGCCACTAATGGAGCCCATCCACACACCGGTGGATTAACAAGCATGGCTAAGATAACGGTCTTAGAGAAACAATCTAAAACTGTGCAATAGAGGGATAGTCGGTCCATGCCAAGAATCACATCAAAATCAAGCATATCTAACAATATAAGGTCAGCTCGGGTGTCACGCCCCAGGATAGTAAGTAAGAAAGATTAAAACACCTCATCCACTACTAAAGACTCGCCCACAAGGGTCAACACACGCAATGGCACTGCCATAACCTTACAACTCATACCCATACGAGAATCATAATACACAGACACATAGAAATAGGTAGAGCCTAGATCAAATAAAGTTGAGGCGGGCTTATTGTATAAAATAATTGTACATGTGATCACATCGTTTGATGCCTCAGCCTCCGTCCTCGCTGGAGTTGTATAGAAATGGCCATGTCTGCCTCTGCCCAGTCCATCAGACATACCACCTGACCTGCCTCCCCGGGGACCACCCCGAATACCCTATTGTCCACCGCAATGGTTCTGACCCTGACATCGACCTCTAGGTTGAGGTGCTGTAGGTGGAGCTGGTGGAGCTGGTGGATCTGGTAGAGCTGGTTATGGGACTGGAGCAATTCGCCTACGCAAAGGGCAATCTCTAGCCTAGTGAACTAACACCTACAGTCAAAACAACTTGAAGATGATGTGCTCCTTGAAGAACGACCACCATGGCCTGAAGCACTAGCCTAGTACCCATGATTCTGACTATATCCAACCTCACTACGGCTATACCGATTACCCTCCAAACTCTGCAATGAGGCCTGAACAGGCCAACTAGGCTGACCCTGCTGAAACCACGATCGAACCCTATCATGTGAATCTCTGGGCCTGGAATGGGGCCCATTATAGCTACCCCCATATCTAGTTCTCTTGTCACTGCCCTTTTGTTCCTCACAACAGAGCTTCTCAATAGTGCAGGCATGATAAAATACATCCTGAAAGGAGAGACCCGCTAAGATCATAGACTGAGCCTCAATCCGCATCTACACTCAACCCATGAACAAGGCACTGAACCCTCTCCTCCTCAGTATGTAGAATCATGGTAGCATGGCGAGAGAGCTCATAAAATATCACATCGTACTCAGACGTTGTCATAGAACCCTGCTCCAATCAGGAAAACAAATCATTGAGGTGATCTCTGACGCTGCGAGGATGGACATGTCCAAGAAGGCCTAAAAAAACTCAATCCATGTGATCAGAGGAGACCCAACTAGCCTAGTCTTAATTAATGTACGACACCACTGTCTAGATGGCCCATCAAGTTGATACGTAGTGAAGTTGGCTCCTCTAGACCCCACAAAACCCAAGGTATGCAATCGTTCACGGAAAGTAGTTAGAAACTTGTGGGCATCCTCACCCACAGCCTCAGAAAACCTCGGAGGTGAAAGCATCAAGAACACTCTGAGCATCTTTTACTCCTCTAATGGCATAGCACTAGCCGCAATCATAGGCTAGGCAACCCAGGCGGTACCTAGACCCTGGGTTCCTCTACTAATAGGCTAATCCTTCTAATCTGGTGCTGGTACAGGTGCCGATACTGGTGCAAGTATAGGTGTCAGTACTAGCGTAGGTGTAGGTGTAGGTGTCGGTATTGGCGCAGGTGCAGGTGCTAGTATTGCAGATGGGGCTTGTTGCATGCCCCCAAGAGCTGTCAAAAGTTGCGCAATAGCTAGCTGAAGATCTACTGACACAACCAGTCCGGGTGGTGGCGGAGTTGGTCCAGGCCCCACCGACTGCTCTAGAGAATAGGCTGCTGGAGGATCCGCTATTGACTCAGGACCTACTCTCTATCTGGGGTTGGATATTGCACCCCTACTAGGGAAGGGAGGTCAACCCATAATCCTAGCCACCACGTATGAGCCATCCTGCGAAAAAGTGAAACAAGTGAGATTACAAGAAACCAATAACACACACATTGCACAAAAGTGATACAAAAAGAAGGGGATTCCTAAAAACACCTTGTTGCCTCCCAAAGATAGGACACAGACGTCTCCGCACCAATTCATTGGACTCTAGTAGATATTAGCTCTGTTTAAGTAAGACCGGTGAACCTGGAGCTCTGATACTAATTTGTCACGACCCGACTTCCCGAGTCATAATGGGACCTACTAAAGTCCACCAGTAGGTAAGCCGACTCATACCCTGAACAAGAAGTAGTGAGTATAAGGGCATAACTAAACAGAAAATAATTTTAATTAGTAAGCAAAGACAAAATGGGAAGTGAACCGAAAACTATATTCAAAGGAATCCTCCCAAAACCTGAAAGTCATTAGTACAGAGCTGCCTAACAAGATAAATACAAGTCCCAAAATTGGACCACAACAAGTTGTCCCAAAGGCAAAAGAAAAGCTAACATAAGTATATAAGCAGACAGGTTGGTCCTGGACGTCAAGCGCTCACTCCCATTCTGATATCTACAAGCTGCAAAAGATGGCACGAACAATCACCACTAGTAGTTAGTACTAGGTCCTGCATCACGAAATGATGCAGATTGTAGCATAAGTACCAAAAATAATGTACTCAGTAGGCATCATAGGCCGACCGAGCAAGAAAGGTTAAAACAATCTGAAAAGATAGAATTTATACAAAAATAGAGGTCAAATAGGATATGAAAAGACGCGCAAGAGCGTACCAAAAGTAATTCTAAGTATAGCTAAACTAAACTTAACAGGACCCCAAAAGCTCAGAAGGTAAACTCATGCACAAGTTTAAATAAACCCGAATTGGCCCCCATTAGCCCAAGTACATAGAATAGCTAAGTCTACAAAAAAAGAGTAATCTAGATCCGAATCCAAGAACATCAATCGGGCTCCCAGCCCAAGTAACCAAGAGCAAGTCAACTCCCAGCCCAGCTAGCAAGAGTGACAATCAACCTAGCCAGTCAACTTCCAGCCCAGCTAGCAAGAGTGATAAGAAACCTAGGTTGTCTAGCCAAACAATCCACTTCTAGGGGCGTTAACCGCCCAACTAGCAAGAGTACCTCGGAGGTATGTCAACTCCGTCGGGGATATTAAATATCTAGGCTACCCAGCCATCTCACTCCTAGTGGCGGCGGCCACTCACCTAGCAAGACTGCCCGGAGGCATATCGACTCTGAAGAGGATCTCAAGTAGGCTCAAAGCCACCATGGATCGACGTCCACCCTCAATGATATCATAAAAGGCTCCAAGACAGTAGCACTGCAATCCCGAGAAAGCAGAGAATCTCCAATAATGCATCAGAGCCATAGAAATAGGGAGAGGAGATAGAAAGGACCAACAAGCTACATAAACGCCTAAACTAAGGCTCATTCAATCAAACCCAAGTCTTCTATTCCAATTTAGAAGGACCTAGTCCATCTGAAACGACGTTAGAGACATACCATAGACACAAGGTGCATAGTTCTAAGGCAACACTAGTCTATCCTAGACTAAGGCCAAAACATGCTCCAAAAACAAGTAATCAACCAAGTAAATCACATAGCATGCTACAACACACATACAATCCTCTTTCAGTATGGTACTACCCTCGAAACAGTGGTAATCAACCCTAAATCATGGTTTCTAAGAATAAAAGAAGAAATAACTAGGTACCTACCCCCTATTCATACTATTCATCACAAATTTACACATTTCTGCTCAGTTTAAATAGAAAGAAAGTCGTAGCCTACCTGTATGCTGATTACGCGTTCTCCAAATCACAAGGTCAGAGCTTTTCCCTTCTGAACGATGTCACATGATCAAAAATAGGATCTCAACGTCAATACGGTCGTTTAGACACCAAAATCACCCAAAATAGAGACGAACCAATTTTAGAGTCAAATAAGAATCGTGGGACCCGTATCGGAATTTCTGAAATTGACTCTGTCAAAAGGTCATAAGCTATATCTTGAACTTGTGTCCCAAAATAGGACATAATTTGTGCCCAAAACAACGGAAACAACAAAACACCACAAAAACAAAAATAAAAGGAAAAGGGGCAGCAACTATTACACCAAAATTACCTCGAACAGAGTGTCACCGACACAATCCAATCACTCCATCATGTAGCCCTGACAATTAAGAGTATGTGGGACTTCGAATCACCAAAATGCAAGCTCGAATGAGGGAGAAATCACCTTGAAAATTGAGGGTGAAAGTTGAAGTTTCTAGGTATAAATACTTGAAACTGATCGCTAAAAGTCTGCACCAGATATCAGCACTTCAATTGATTTGCTCAAACTCCAAATTCTCCGATGGGATGTCCGGGATTTGTTTGAAACCTCGTGCGGGCAAACAAAATATGCTACCCTATCGAATTCAGCATTTCTGACTCAACGGAACAATCAAAACTTCCATTCGAGGTTGTTTTGATAAAAATTGGGTCCCACACCCAATTTCTGTTTTAAGCTAAAAATCACAAGAAGACTCAAAATGAGACTGTAAGCCTAAGGAACCACAAGAAAGGTTATTCTAGACCAAGCTCGACATTCCGAATCTAACCGCACTAACGGAATTCTCATCCGAGCATGTTTACCAAGAATGTTGACCAAAGTCAACCCTTAGCTTAAGCTTCAAAGTTAAAACGCCTAACGGCACAAACTCACACCAGAAGTCTCGAGGCCCGAACCAACTATGCCCCTAGCCTAAAATGGCCCTTTTGAGGCTGATGAAATCGTTAGAATTGCATTCTGAGGCCGTCTTCCTAAACTTCTGATAAAAATGACCGTTCAAGGTTCAAAAGCTCTCAAAACACTAAAACTCGCATAAAAACTAGACGAATGACCAGGTGACTGAACTGTAAGTCCTTCCAAGTCATGTATGACTTGGAGTCGTTACAAGAAAGATCTAAACGACGAACATGAGGCATAAACATAAAAATGACCTGGAGGTCATTATACTGAAATTTTTGGAGATTCGAATTAAGAATGAAAATTGATTTTTGGAGAATTTTTCATTTTGAAAAAAAAAAAGGAAAGTAGAGAGATGCGGGAAGGATGAGAGAGAAAGTGGGGTTGAGAGGGAGTGCAATTTGACTTCATTTTAGGAGGTTAAGTATAAACATGAGATTTACTGTTAAAAAAAACATATAGTGGTTCATTGTAATTCTTAAAACTATAATTGTGTTCCATAAATAAGTAGCACATGTATGCTTTGTTGTGTAATTTTTTCATATAAAAATTGTGCCAAAATTTTAGAGATACATATATCAATGTATATCTCTTATAATATTGTAGATATATCCCATCTGATTCTTTCTTTTTCCTTTTAGGCAATTAAATTATCCCTATTTGAATCTTCAAAACTTTAGACCAAGTCTTTAATTTGCTTCTAAATCCAATAAACGATAAAGGATAAAGCTAGGAAAAGCATAATACAGGGCCTACTTTGTCTTTCACTTTGAACTTCTTTCAAGAGAGTACCATCCTTATTTTTATAACTTGCCAGCCTTAATTCTCCTTTCTAAAATGGATTTAAGTTTAATATGTAACTTAAAGTGTATATGAGTTTAAGTTCTATGTATTAGAGATGTAAAAAAGAAATTTACTTCTTATAATAAGTTACTATAAAATATGATAAGCATTAATTGACAATTCAGTACAAAGTTAAGTAACTTGCTATTTCATTCACCAAATTTTAAATATTTATATAGTTGATATATATCTTAAATACTAAAGAAATTGCTTCTTGCCAACATCAAATGAATTAGAGTTCATCTTAATTTTTTATACTATCAATATAATTTAACTGATTATAGCATGTTATTCTAAATTATAATTACAAGTATTTTTGCACCAAACTTAGTTCTTTCAAGATTTGGATTGCCATGCTAGAAAATAGAGAATCTCTCTTCTTGATTTTAGAACAAAGTTTGAATGGACAAAAGGCCAAAAAAGTTGTCACAAAAACAAAGAATCTTATGAAAAGGACTAACACATAGAGGCAATCCCTACCTTTTCCCTTTGCATTTTCAACACTTTTTAATGGTGGATTTGCTTTTGTTTCAGAACACATGCCATTTCATAAGCAAAACAACCAATAATTAGAGAATAAAACTACCTTTATTTCACAAGCCAAAGCTTCTACTATACTCCCTGAAAAATTATCCTTTTTTTCTTCTAAATTTAAAAATAATTTAACTTAAACTATCTATTTTACACTTAATGACACCTTATTGTAGTCACACACAAATTTAATGTTATAACATATTTAAGATTCTAAATTTCAAAAAAAATTAGACATTAAATGTAATTACTATGACAGATTAAATTATAAATTTCAAAGTATTATGTTTTGTGTAAGCTTATTTGTAATTAAATAAGTTCACTAAAATTATATTAATTCATGTTTACTAGGACATAAATCAATGCATAAAAAAAGCTTATAGTTTGTTCTTCTTTTTAATTTCCTCCACACTATGCAAAAGTTATGTCTGTCCATCTTTCCCACCAAAACATTAGCTACATATTAACAGCAAAAGTAATTTTGATCGAAACCTATACATAAATCTACAATATATGAAATGACATATATAAAAAGAAATAACACATAAATTTCAAATTCTGAATTTATTCGTAATCATATACTAACACCATATAATATTTTTGTCCCTTGGTTTTTTTTTTTGGGGTGCGGTGGGGGGGGAGACATTTATTTGGGATTCTCTACCCAATATAATGACTGATCTCTTCTTCTTCTTTTTTAAGAATTTCCTTGTGCTAGACAAATTCATTATTAATATCTTTCCATTCCACCTCCAAAGATTCTAAACAACTTTTGCAGTAAAAATAACTAACAAATTAAATTAAGCTGGGGTTTAATCTGAAATTTCATTTCTCACAATATATATTGACAATCCCATTTTCAATAAATTACATATACAAGATAGGAAATTTAATTAAATTAATTTATTTATTCATGGCTTGCCAAATTCTCCTTTTGAAACTTGACCATGTGGTTGATGAGAATTTCCCGCTCTTCTGTTATAGAGAAACATAAAAATAAGTTTAATTAGACTACAGTGAATGAAGTAATTAATTTTATTCTAGAGAAAACATATAGAAAAACGACTATAATTAATTAATTAATATATATAAATATATATATATATATATATATATATATATATATATATATATATATATATATATATATATATGTGTGTGGTTAAATATATAATTACGTATTTTTACACATGCTTTATCTATGAGAAAAGAATTTTGGAAAACGACGTACATGTTAGAAATATATAATTAAGTTAATTAAAATATATACTATTTGATTTGAAAATTTTAAATGAAATGAACACACAATTAAAAGAGAGTTTGCGTACAAGTCTCACTACCACCAGTACAATATCATTTTTTTTTTAAAAATCATTGTGTGCTTAATCCATTAAGAAAAAATCAGGCTCTCATATAAAAGTACATCTTGAAAATAAAATGTAGTAGATAAAAATATAATATTATTTGATTTTTTAAATTATTTAAATTTTTAAATGAGATAGTTATCACCATTAAAATAATGCACATAGAAAGTGGACCTTTTCTTTTCTTTTAATATTAGAATATTTAATATATAAAAAATAAATTCAAGGAATACATGTAACTAGGAGAAGGAAAAGAAGAAGAAAGAATCAAAGCTAGGCCAAAGGAATAAGAGAGAAAAGTTATACCTTGAAATATAAAATTGTTTAATTAAATTGGCTCACGTCCATTTTAATTTGTTGAGACAATCATTATGTGTTAAAGAGTATTTTGTTGACATAATTACCTTCATGAATATAGTCATTTAAGAAAATGATAAGAATAATTTAGTTAAATATAATTTATAATTGATAGAATTAAATATTTTTCTCAATGAATAAGCCAAAACATTAAATTATGGAATAGAGAATAATCGGAAGGAACCTAACAAAACATGATCACTACTAGAATAAGCTGATTTTCCACAGACGCCCACGTGAGAATGACAGCAGTAGCATGATGAAAGTTCAATAATAATAATTTTCGATGGGAATATTTTTCACCTATTTCATTGGATACACTGTTTCTAGAAGTGAAAAATTACAACAAAAAAAAAAACAAATTAAATTAAATTAAATTAAAGGCATATATAATTAAAACATTGTTATACCTGTTATGGATAGGGTCAGGGCCATTAGGAACTCTTCTTTTAATACTCATGAAGTTGAGTTTCATCTTTGAATGAATAATATTTGGCCTTTGCTTCTTCAACATCTTTGTTCCTCTATTCTCCAAGACACTAACCAACAATAACCAAACAACTCCTAACAATACAATTGAGCCCCATAACCTCTTGTACATCCTAATTCTATCACTACTACTATACATATGTATATATTTAAAATTTCTATTAGGGTAAGAAGAAGAAGAAAAAGAAAACACAAAAGTATAGAGTTTTTACTAGGGATTTATTTTTATTTTATTTTACGAGAAGACATAGAAAATGAGAAATTTGAAGGAATTAGGCAAAAGGAGAGAAGCAAAAGTAGAGAGTATTAGATTTACCACATGGGCTATGGGTGATTGGTTTTTCTTTATAGGTTGGAGTGAAGTGATTCTCCTACTTTAATTTCTTGAAGCTAGAGAGAGATGAGGTGGTGACATGGAGGGAACACGTTCACAAATCAAAGATTTGAAGTTCATGAATTTTTTATATTTCCCAGACAAACCCGAGCTCACAATTAAAATTATTGAATTCTGATATACCCCTATCATATGTTGTACATCAAATATTTATGTTGTCTTATGTCTATACTAGTACTAACTGATAACATAGAGGTAACGCCGTAAAGGGTAAATTCTGAATTCAATCACTTTAATTTGGCTCGTACTATTTCTACATGTTACAAGAAAAATATTAGTAATGAGTATGAATAATTGACCTCAATTTTAGTAAATGAAATGAATTGTGATAGAATTTTAAATTCGGACTAATCCAACTATGTATTGGTACATAGGATAATCTTTCTTTTCTTTTCTTTGCTTTAATTGGTTTTGTGTATTTTCATGCACTATACGACATGACCACCAGCAGCATGCTGCGCTACAACTTTTTACGTACGTAAAATGACAAGTACTTGATTATGCCACAAACTATATATTACAAGCATCAAAATTCATTGTAAATAACTATAGTTCTTTCTTATAGGAGGGGGAAGGTGGTATTTATTAAGTTTCTTTCTTTGTGGGGTGGGGATAAAAGCAGTGAAAAATCCAAAGTTTCGTTAAAGAGATTCTAAATATAACTAGACATATGAGAAGTTAAAAAATTTCAATCTCTAGTATATATAGATAAAACACACTTTCTCTATTTTAATCAATTTGACTTGATTAGGAGTATGATTGTATGTGTGTTGAATTAACTATGTTTAGTGTGAATCCGGACATAAAATTTTCAATTATTTTGAATAAAATTTACTTATTTAAAAACTACCGAAAAAGAATAAATATAACCCTCAACTATTGTAAATGATATTTAAATACCATTTGTTATATTTTTTAGGACATTGATATCCTTACCGTTTAACTTTTTGAATGTATATACCCTTTGAATTAACGAACGGACATGTGCCTCAATCTTAAAAGTCTATTCAAAATTTATTTAATTTTAATCCAAAATTAAAAGACCTACCCCCAAATTATGACCCAAAATAAACCCCATTTTCTTTTCTTCACTTTTCCATTAATCAACAGCAACCAAACACCCCACAAACCAGACACACGTCGGAACTTCACCACACCGCCGCGACTCTATCTTCTCCGGCGAATCTCCTCCAATAAAATCACCTCCAACTGCTACTAAACTCAGCCTCCCTCACTTCGGCGAAATCACGGAGGCAGCACCATTCGACCACCGCAAAACATGACCAACATGCATTCGTTTCTCTTTCACCGTTGCTCTAGCAGCTCCGGCTAACATAACCAGCAAGCTCTGTAATCACAAAATTTATAACCTCTTTTTTTTCATAGTGGAATTGATGTTGTGCAATTTAATACAACAAAACATAGATTTCTGGCACATATGATTTCTTAATCAAAAATTCAAAACCTTTCATTAATATGTCGCGAGTTCAAAAGAAATCAATTAATCGAATTATCCTTGCTCCCATATTTTCTCCTCTCCTTGAAATCAAACATACTGCTATGACTCACTTTTGTGCTACTTTCTTTAGGACTACAAATTAGACAAGAGAGGGGCAAATTGTCAAAACCTGACCTCAATTCAACAATTATCTAACAGAAATTCAATAAAATAGTAGAAGTTTTTGGGACAATTTTCTATTAATCAACTGAACTGAAGGAATTACAACTTAAAACAATGGAAATGAATCTAAAGTTGCAAGTTTCCATAGATGAGTCCTTAATCTGCAGAAGAAGAATGAGTGGGATTAGGAAGGAAGAAGAAGAAAGGAGAGATCTGAGAGAAGAGAGAAAAAGTGTGAAAGATACTAATTATCCGTTAAGCCCATCTTTCCTCTGCAGAGTTTGTTAAATCAACGTGACTTGTGCCGGTTTGGCACTGATGACATGGCTGCATCTCCACCCTCTAATCTCATTAATCTACATCTAATTTAGGTCGTTGCTTCTACCCGGTAGTTATAACTACTTATTGGAAGCCAAGGTCATGACAATTCCCTCCCCTACAAAGCATTATTGTCATCAAAGATTAAAACCAAAATCAGGAAACTTGGCCTTGATGAAATGATAATCTTCCCATGTAGCATCTTCAGGGAGTAGATTCGATCATTGTATGAGCAATTTCACATTGGCTCGATTGTTCAGCTTCACTATTAGCCGCTGAAGAACAGCCACTGGTTAAACCAAAAACTGACCATTGATGAGTCCACAAATTGGACTCATTTAGGGCTATGTTTTGATAGAATTAGTGCCCTCAAACGCATATTTCATCTCAATATCTGATGAAAACCCTTAAGTTTTAGGTATTTGGAGTTTAAAGGAAAGCATGGACACTACTTAGCAAAAAGGAACAAAACCAGCTGAAAGAACGAAGAAATGAAGATCTGAGTTCGGCGATTCGCCAAAAGGTCTTATCCTCGCCTTTTGTTCCAGTGTGCTGAACCCTGAAGGAAAGGATCAAATCGGCTGTGAAAAGGAGCAGTCGGTGTATTACCAAGCAGTTCCGTGAAGTTTTACTATGTCACCCAATGATCCAAAACACGACGATGTTGAAGGCTAACGCAAGACGGCAATGAACTAGACCAAAGGGCCGATCGCCGAGTTAATCGACGATCCCGACTGACTTTGCCGAGTGATCCTTCGCAGCACATTTTCTGAAAACTATAAATACTAGTTGAAGTTTTGTGGCTTAGTATCAGAGTAGAAATTATTATTAAGTTTTAGTTGTATTAAGTTTGGAATACAATTTTGAGAGACAATATTTTCTCTAAGCTTGGAGAGGGTTTTGAAGAACTTGAAGATTCAAAGGGGTTCAACTCCAAGATTTTGGACTTTGGTCATGTGGATTCTTCACTTTTGACTTGTTTTAAGACTTAATCTTGCATACCCATTGATGGAAACTGAGATTGGTATACATTTTTACCTCTTTTACACGTAGCTAAAACCCCAATTCTTGGGGTGTGATTTTGTGAATATGGGTTAGATTAATTGTTGGGTCTTGCTTGCTGAGAGTTTATTTGTTGTTTAGATGTGATTTCGTTTAGTAGTTGTGTTGGAACTTAATAAAATTGTTGTTGCAAATATGATTTCACCTTTGTGTTTTCGGCTTGCTCGAGAGAGAGAGGTCGTAAAACTAAGACTACTAAATTGATTGCCGGTGGGAGTGGGTCGACATGAGGTTCAACTCGAGAGAGTGAACCCTAGTCCTTCTCCCACACACTCAGCTCGAGAGAGTGAGTGGGCTAAGGCGGAGGTTGTTCTTTATGCGGCAAGTGGGTGTCTGAGAGGAACCCATTTGATTCGGGGTAAGTTGCTCGAGAGAAAATTCACCCCTACTATAGTCTAGCCTAGTCACAAATATTCAATGAATTTACTATCAAAAGCATGTACCCAATAGTCTAGTCTAACCCGTCTTCCTATCACATCCCAAGAATCTCATCTCCGCATTCGTATCTCTTTTTATTTTTGTTGATTTTGCTCTTTACTTGCTTACAAACCCCCCATTGATAATTGACACTCATGTCAAACCCTTTAATTTGACGTGTCTTCATTCGATAAAGTCTTTAGCTACGATTAGTTTTAGCACTTTCGCGCTTAACCACTAATTTTTAGGAACCACTCCCTTGGGACTCGACCCCAACCCTTGGTTGGGTTACTATACTATTGTACGATCATAGACACTTGCATTGGAAGTTATGTCTTGATTACATAAATATCAAAATGGCGTCGCTGCCAGGGAGTGGTGTTACGTGAAATTTTTTGGTTAAGATGAATTTTGCTATAGATATTCGTAGTTTACTAACTTTATTTTTTGTTTTGTTTTTCTTTGAAGTTATTGATATAGGCAGATGCCTTGAGCATGGCTGAGAGAAATGGTAGCAACTCGGCTAAGACGAGTCAAGAATTCAAGAGGGACTTCAAGTTAACCGCACTGGTAACTCAGCTGAACGAGTTGGCCACCAAAATATCAGAGGTGGAAAACCAGTGCAAGAGCCAAGGGAGGTACATGCCCCCTCATGAGCATAAACAGTCTAGAGACACGGAGAACACTCGAGTCGAGGACACACTCCAAATCATTCTCCCAAAGATCACTGAACAAGATCGAATGTTGAAAGAGATGAAGGAGAATATTGAAGTGTTGAATCAAATGATTGGCTCCCATTCTAGATCGATCCAGCTGATCAAGACACTCATGAGTTATACAGTGCCTCCTCTTCACTTAAATGAACTATTGGGGTTACCTACTAACACTAGGACCAACCCGACCAATAGAGAGTGAGTAAGGACCTGCGTCGTGCTACGACGTTAACTAAGGCGCTTCTTGGGAGGCAACCCAAGGTTTTAAATGCTTTAGTTTGCTTTTATAAATAATGGCGTGTCAGTGTGATGCTTATCGTGACCAACGACACTAACCTACGGTATGAGTGTCTATGATCATCGATAGTATAGTAACCCAACTAAAGGTTGGGGTCATGTCCCAAGGGAGTGGTTTTGAGAATTAACAGAAAAGTAAAATTAAGCTCTAACTAGTTGTAGCTAAAGATATTAACGAGAAAAAACATAGTAAATTAAAGGGGTTGACACAAAAGTGTCAAATAACGATTTGGGGGTTTTGTCACAATTAGTAAAAATAGCAAAAATTAACAAGAAAATCAAGTAAGGGGAATTGTTCTTGGGGTGTGAATACAAGTTGAGATAAGTAGTTGGGTACATGCTTTTGAAAGGAAATTTGTAAGATAATAGTGACTAGGCTAAGCTTTAAATGGAAATAAGTTCCCTCTCGGGCAACTTACCCCGTTTCAAATGCATTCATGTCGGACACCCGTTTGCCGCATGAAGACCAGCCTACGCCTTACCCCACTCACTCTCTCGAGCTGAGTGTTAGGATATGGGACTAGGGCTCACCCTCTCGGGCTGAACCTCATGTCGACCCACTCCTTAGGCCATCAGTTTAGTGGTCTTGGTTTCGCGACCTCCCTCTCGGGTAACCCAAAAACACATGGGTGGCTCTGTATTTGCAACTACAAACCCTTTAGATTAAACCACAACCACTAGGTGAAATCACCATTAAACTACATCTAACCTATCAACAAGCAAGACCCAACAATAATATCAACACATAGTTGCTAAACCACACCCCAATAATGGGGGTTTTTAGCCACACATCAAGAAATAACAAAATACACCTAAAATGATAGTAAAATCAAATGGGTATAAGAAATTAAACCTTGATTTAAGCAAAGGAAGAAGAATGGAGAAGACCCACTTCCAACTTGGGGAAGATGAAATCCTTCTTTGTTCAAGTCTCCCAAAAACCCTCTCCAAACTTGAGAGAAAAATATTCAAAAAAGTACTATTCTATTTTGGAAATTAAAATGAATGTGCAACTCTCTAAAATTAATGACAATTTTAGTATTTATAGACTTCAGAAAATAGCGCTGGCAGATCTTTCGGCGAAGTTAGTCGATATCGCCGAATGACTTTGGTGACTCGCCCTTCGTCTGTCTCATCGTCATTTCATGCTTGCCTTCAGCATCTTCACGTTCTGGACCATTGGGCGGTATAGTATTACTTTGTGGAACTATTCGGCGAAGCGTCAACTGCCCCTTTCATCACCTTTTTGATCCTTCTCCTTCAGGGCTTCGCGTACTGGAACAAAGGGCGGAGTAAATCCCTTCGGCGAATCGGTAAGTGTGCTTGACGATGCTCGGGCTTCAGCTTTTTCATTCTTTTCAGCCTTTCTGTTCCTATTTGTGCCTAACCGTCCATGCTTTCACTAAAACTTCAAATACCTTAAACTTAAGAGTTTTAATAGATATTTAGACAAAATAAGCATTCGAGGACACTATTCGTATCAAAATAAAGCCCTAAATGAATCCAATTTGTGGACTCATCAACAACCCCAACTTAAACTTTTTCTTGTCCTTAAACAAACTCAAGTTCAGCTGTTCAAAAAGGGTGTCTCAAACAGTGCTACACAAGACTCAATCATGAACATACACAACAAGATTCAAATTACTTATGCAAAGATCAACTGTGTACTAAAAGATTCAAGTTGTGACACACCATTACTAGATATTCTCGTGCTCATAATACTTGCTACTTGTGCAAGTTCAAGCTCGACATAAAGTATCTAAATGCCCTTACATGAAGAATGATTCCATATTCACACACAGAGGTTAATCAATTCAAGATCAGGAATCAGATGCAACGGTCAAACTCAAAAAGAGGAACACAATGCCTTTTTTCATCCATAGGTTTGCCCTTATTTTCCAATCGACTTTTGATTCGGCTTACTCAAGATCAAAAAGGTCTTTCTAAGGCTTGTAATGGGGCTGAGTGTAAAGGTATGGTCATTTAGGCTCAGTGACTTTTTCATCCTCATGAGATGTGGTATTCTCAAGGCATTCCCTTCTCCTCCTTTATCAATTCTTTTTCTAATGCTTCTAAGTCACCTGTTTATTCACCTTCATGGATTGCTTGGAAACCCGATTTCCTTCGTACCTTATTCCACTATTATTTTTTTGAATTGAATTGAATTGAAGGGGTTTCCACTTATGCAATCCCATGGTTTAGGGGGGACTTTTTCTTGCACTTCTTCACTTCTCCTTTTCCTTTTCACCATACCCCCAACTTAGGCTTTTGGCCTAAGTTGGCTATTCACTAAATCACAAATTAAGAGGATTGTAGGTAGTGGGTCAAGTAAGGTCTAGGGTTCATCAAGGTTCTTCCAAAGAAAGGTAAGGCTCAAAGCGTGTTTAAAAGAGCTTCACACACTCGCGGGTAGGCCACAAAAGAGGTATATGTCAAATTTGGATCACACTCTTTAAAGTTGCCTAAGATCATTTCAAGAGGACACCTTTCTAAATCAATCAGACTAACAGGGCAAATTCTAGGTTTATTCATGCATGGTTCGAAGCAAGCTAATAACACAAGGCATCGACACTTAAGTCAAACAAGACTACACACTTTTGCTAGTGTGCAACGGTCATTACAAGAGAATCAATTCGATAAATGGCTAATCACAACGAGATGCAAAGAGTTCACATATTGTCTATCCAACTTCATTTGGCCTCACTGTAGCCGTACATTCATGTTCGTTCAATTGAGAGCACTATTCAAGTCATCGGTATTAATCAAAATCGAGACTCATTTTTTTGTGAAAGAACAGCCACATTCAACTCACGAAGGGTGGCAAAAATGTGCGAAAAACTAAAAAAAATTTGGAAGGGTCAAAGTAATTTTGCAATTAAAAATAAGCAAAAACGGAGCCGCAAGCTCAAACATCCACAGAAAACAGTATTAACACAATTTAAAATAGAACAACCCAAATATATACACAAAGCACAACTATCAGCACAAAGGGTGTGGGCCTCACCCTACCACAAAAAAAATATTTGTCCTCAAATATATAACAATAATCCAGAGATCAAATTAAAGAAAGACAGAGATAAGGCTAGAGAATAATCCTGGTTAGGTAGTTGTTTCGAGTTGAAGTCCTTCAACAGATGTCACATAAAGCAGAAGGTATGTTGTGAACGTTTGGTGCATTGCCGAGTGATTCATCAAGCTCTGTACAACTTTTCTTAGCATTCCAATGCACCTATCTTCAACCCACGCTCTCGAGTGATTAATCAGCTACCTTTTTATGCATTGACCTGCAGCTTATCCAGTTCGTTCCCATTTAGTGATAGTGCTTTGACTTCTGAGTGATTCGGTGCTTCGCCAAACAAATTTTCACTTCGTCAAGTTTTATAGAACTTCTCAACAGCTGTGGATGTTCAAACAGCGGTGACCATCAGGGTCGCCGATCAGGTGGGCGACTCGCCAAAACCTTCCTGAGCTCACCGAGTTTTACAGACTCCAGGCTCAGAGGGTGCCTTGAGTCAAACGGCGAAATAACATTGATTACCGGCATCTTCGACGACTCGCCAACTTGGTCTGCTGCTCGCCATTTTGCACTTCTTTGGCACCTACCACACTTTAATCTGTAAAACTAAGACAGTATTATTTTACTAGTACGCAAATATAAGATAATAAGGGGTTTTGGGTTGCCTCCCAAATAGCGCCTTAGTTAACGTCGTGGCACGACGCAAGTTAAAACTTTTAGCTTCATAGTTGGAGCCACCCACATCATGATTAGGTAACCCTTGGTTTTCATGTGCGTGGACATGAGGTAATGCCTGCTCCATAAGCTTTTCTAGTTGTTCAATAGCTTTGGAGTGAGACCAAATTATGCGTTTTATGCCTTCAGTGTTCTCTTTCAGTTCATCCAGTGTTCTATCTTTCTCACTCAACTTGAGTAGAATGGTTGAGAGAATTTCCTCAATGCGTTCCACCTCCTTGTCCCTATAACTCTTTCTTTCACCAAGAGGGGAACATTTATCCTTTTTCTTACACTGAGATTCGATCTTCATCACCCTCTTGGCCAATCCATCCACCTGCGTCCTCATCATGGCCAGCATAACATCTTTCTCAATCTCTCGCTCAGCTTCAGCCATGTGGTCTAGCAACTGAGCCACCATCATGTAGGGAATATTTGCAATCCCTCATGGAATTAGTTGATCAAGTAACTACTTGTTTTCGGGGTAGAGGCTTCTGTAGAAGCAGTCCAGAAGAACCATGTCAAGGATGCTATGATTTAGGCCTTGAGCTATTATCCCTTTGAATCTTGCCCACGATTTATGTATTTGTTCTCCCTCCAACTACTTGAAGGTCAGTATGCAATCTTGGATCCTCATTACCTCTAGTGGAGGAAAATCCATTGATTTGTGGGTGCTTATTCAACCTAGTTACACCTTACTTAAAAGCACAACTTAACAGAGCTAGATCAAGAGTAAGGTTAGTAAAACTACGGCTAAAACAGAACAAAAATTTTACTTAGCTACAATTTCTCAAGTAACACCACTCCCCGGCAGCGGCATCATTTTAATGCTTATCGTGACCAATGACACTAACCTACGGTATGAGTGTCTATGATTGTTGATAGTATAGTAACCCAACTAAAGGTTGGGGTCGTGTCCCAATGGAGTGGGTTTGAGAATTAACAGAAAAGTAAAATTAAGCTCTAACTAGTCGTAGCTAAAGATATTAACGAGTAAAAACATAGTACATTAAAGGGGATGACACAAAAGTGTCAAATAACGATTTGGGGGTTTTGTCACAATTAGTAAAAATAGCAAAAATTAACAAGAAAATCAAGTATGGGGAAATGTTCTTAGGGTGTGACCGCAATACAAGTTGAGATAAGTAGTTGGGTACATGCTTTTGAAAGGAAATTTGTAAGATAATAGTGACTAGGCTAAGCTTAAAATTGAAATAAGTTCCCTCTCGGGCAACTTACCCCGTTTCGAATGCATTTCTCTCGAACACCCATTAGCTGCATGAAGACCAGCCTACGCCTTACCCCACTCACTCTATCGAGCTAAGTGTTAGGATATGGGACTAGGTCTCACCCTCTCGGGCTGAACCTCATGTCAACCCACTCCTTAGGCCATCAGTCTAGTGGTCTTGGTTTCGCGACCTCCCTCTTGGGCACACCGAAAACACATGGATGGCTTTGTATTTGCAACTACAAACCCTTTAGATCAAACCACAACCACTAGGTGAAATCACCATTAAACTACATCTAACCTATCAACAGGCAAGACCCAACAATAATATCAACACATATTTGCTTAATCACACTCCAAGAATGGGGGTTTTTAGCCACACATCAAGAAATAACAAAATACACCTAAAATGATAGTAAAATCAAATGGGTATAAGAAATTAAACCTTGATTTAAGCAAAGGAAGAAGAATGGAGATGACCCACTTCCAACTTGGGGAAGATGAAATATTTCTTTCTTCAAGTCTCTGAAAAACCCTCTCCAAACTTTGAGAGATAAATATCCAAAAAAGTACTATTCTATTCTGGAAATTAAAATGAATGTTCAACTCTCTAAAATTAATGACAAGTTCCGTATTTATAGACTTCAAAAAATAGCGTTGGCAGATCTTTCGGCGAAGTTAGTCGATATCGCCGAATGGAATCGGTGACTCGCCCTTCGTCTGTCTCATCGTCGTTTTGTACTTGCCCTCAACATCTTCACATTCTAGACCATTACGCGGTATAGTAATGCTTCGCGTACTGGAACAAAGGAGGAGTAAATCCCTTCGGCGAATCGCCAAGTGTGCTTAACGATGCTAGGGCTTCAGCTTCTTCTTTCTTTTCAGTCTTTTTGTTCCTTTTTGCGCCTAAGTTTCCATGCTTTCACTAAAACTTTAAATACCTGAAACTTAAGAGTTTTCATCAGATATTTAAAAAAAAATAAGCATTCGAGGACACTATTCTTATCAAAATAAAGCCCTATATGAGTCGAATTTGTGGACTCATCATAGTGGTGCAAGTTTAAATGCTAAAAGTGCTTGAAAAATGCATATTGGCGAGTAAAATGGTCAGTCGATGAATCACCGAAGAGGTCGGCGTGCCCGATGAAGATCGTCGTTTGGACCTCACTTTGATTGAAAGTCCTATAAAACTCAACGAGCCAACTGACCACTTGGCCTGTCGCTGAGTGGTTCGGCGAGTGCAACTAATGTCGCCGAATGGACGCGAATTGGATGGTTTGCCAAAAGTCTCAATATTTGTACTTCTTCACTTTCCCTCGATTTTAAACTTCACAGACAAACACCTAGTTAGTATTTTCAATATTCTTGCTTTCCCTTAGTATTTTAGTTGTTGATTGGTGCTCAGAACTAGGATTTCTTTGCCACCTAGCTTTTAAATCGTGTTTCAATTGGCATTTAAGGTTGGTTTTTGAATCTCGAGTTTACATTCAAAAATTTTGTACTCATTTGCAATTATCGTATCATATTTTTGTGTACTAGGCCTCTCTGATAGAATTAGAATGCGTAAATGTCTATTTCAATTTGCAAATCTTGCCGTTATTGTTTTGATCGTCAAATGCCCATAATTTTTGTGCTTTTCAATGACTGAATTTGCATCGAGTTGTGCTTGCGTGTCATTTAGATTGATTAGGTGAAGTTTGAGTAACACATGTTTGTGCTAAATGACGAAAATTGCTCAATGATAGAGCGGGTGACAACACTTTTAAGAGCAAATATCATTAAATGGCTAAATTTTGCAAAATCGGAAAAAATATGAGTATCTGGGGTTGATGGGTAGTACGGGTCTTGTTTGAATTTCATTAGTGCATGCTTTGATTTTGTTATCGGGGGTTGCGGGGTTGAATTTGATAAGATGGATTGAAAATGGGCACATTGAGCCGTTTGGCGAGTTGGGTCGAGCTCGCCGAACCACTCGGCGGTTCACCTATTGACCCCATCTCGCTTTTAAATTCATGCTTTATGTGTTGTTTGAGTTTGTAAGTTTCGGCGAGAAGCCTTTGGTCGCCGAAAGTACTCTTGATCGCCTTTTGTATGCTCCCCTGAACCTCTATTGCACTGTAACTTTCGGCGGACAAACCCATGATTGCCGACAGTAGTCGGTGATTCACCGAAAGGTCTTCCCATCTCCGACTTGCTATAATTTTTAAGCCAATCCCTTCGGCGAGCCCGACTTAGCTCACCAAAGAGGTTCAGTGACTCGCCGAATGGTTCGGTAAGCTTGTCTGCAATAGATTTTCTGTGTTTATGTTTTAATTTTCTCCTAAGTTGTCCAGATATCTTGCAGATATGGTACGCACAAATCTAACCACGCAACCTCAGAAGAAAGCACAGGGTATAACCATAAATGAGGGGGGTCAAATCCTCCAAAGAGGAGAGGAGAAGAACTCCCATCGGGAGATAAAGGCAAAAGAAAGAAGCATATATCTAGAAAAGGAGTAGCTATTGAAACCCAGGCTAATTTTTCAAAATCGGAAGATGAGTAGCCTTTGATAAACCGAAGGGATGAACTCCGGGCCAGATCTTAATCCACATCTACCAATATTCCCTCAACTGCCATTCCTCCGGCAACAAACTTCGTGCCAGCGTAGACACCTCCAGTGGCCCCTGCACTCCCTATCGTTCCTCCTCTTAGACTACTAAACATACTGAAAGATGAGGGGGTACGGACCATCCTAGAGGAGAAGCTATTATCTACGGAGGGCCTGGAAGGCAAGCATCCCGATGTGATTGACACCCTCCGATACCATGAGTTTAAGCAGTTCAAAATGCCCTGAGGCCCTTACATTCCTTCTTGGGTCAGGGAATTTTACACATCTTATGGGGAGTTGGTGCCCAAGAGCAAAAAGAAGGCAAGCGAGTTTAGACCGGTAGAGTCAGTCATGGTTAGAGGCAAGGAAGTTGAGTGCCACAGCGAGTATATTAACATTGTATTGGGTAGACCGTTGCACTCTGCACTTTCCTACGAAGGGTTGCCTACTGTTCAATCCCTAGATGACCTGAAGGGTTGGCTGGCCCCTCTGATTTATGACACCACCCCGAGGTGGATGAATGTAAGGGCACCAGTTGAGAAGAGGGACTTGAACATCGCTGCCAGGTTCTGATTTGGTTTCATCAGCAGCACCATCATGCCATCCTAAAATGAATCCATTTTACACCATTCTAAGGCAGCTTTCCTTGGTTCTATCATGTCCAGGAGGCACATCGATCTGGGGCTGCTTATTTCACAAGAGATAGCCATGAGGGCCAAGTAGAAGCTGACTTCTGTGCCATTCCCAGTCTTGATCACGAAGTTGTGCCAGCGTGCTGGAGTACCTCGATACACTATGAGAGATATTGAGGTTACCCCATCTTCCTCCACTGACATCCGGCATATTGAGGCCGAGTTCTCATGAGAAGAGGTTGATAGGAGGAGAGCAGCTCCGACAGATATTTCTTCGAAAGTTGATGTTGACTCGTTACCAGCAGAGGCACCATCGCCTACTTCAACCTCTGAGCCTTCAAGTACATCCGCTCCTTCCTCTTCTTCACAGGTGCCAGGTATTTCTTCCTCCTCCAAGCCTACCAGGATTACTCAGGCCATGATCCTAAAGATGGGACAGCTGGCCTATTCAGCGGATGTGAGAGCGACTCGATTGGAGAGATCCATTGCAGGGATGATCGATAGTGCTATCATGGCTGTACTAACCCCCCCCTAGGGCCTCTGTTGATGATCTGGCCACTAGAGTCACTGCTTGTGAGAGCAGACAAGGGAAGACATCCGAGGTTTCGGCTTTGAAAGCTGAAGTGGCAGATTTGAGGAAGGACGTAGACTATTTGAAGTCCACTGACATCAGCTCATTGATACAGGGTGCAGAAGACGAGGATGCTCCTGAGACCTCGGGGATTCCTCCGGCTACCACCAGAGATGTACAGAGGGATGGCACAGCATATGAGGAGTCGGATGCAGAGATCGACGAGGAGCTCATAGCAGTACATGAGGAGGAGATGATGGAGAGCCGATAGCAGAGCATATTTAGAGATTTGTCAGATCTTGTGGAGACGATTGTGCAGTCGGTGATCCAGACATCGCTGAATGAGATGTGCACAGCAGCCCCTAGTGGATCTGGCACTGCTATTCCCTCTGAGGTGACTCCGGGCACTGACGCCCAAGTTCATACTGCTACACCGAATACTGAGACCCCGGCAGATGGAGAGACTGCATAGACATGACTTTTCTTTATCCCCCTCTCTGTCTTACTTACTTTTACTTTTGGATACTTTTATTCGCATTTGAGGACAAATGATTTTTGTTTGTGGTGGGGTGAGGCCCACCTTTGTGCATATTTATTTTGATTATATATTTTGGATTATGAGCTATTATTGTGTTATTGCACTGCTTTGCGTGGATGTTTGAGCTTGTGGCTCTTTTTATTTTAAATTGCAAAATGATTTTGACCCGTCTGAAAATATTTGCCACCTCTCATTTGTTGAATGTGGCTGTTCTTTTGCAAAATTTAAGTCTCGGTTCTGATCAATACTGATGACTTGAATAGTGCTCTCAATCGAATGAACATGAATGCGCGGCTACGATGAAGTTGCATAAATAATATGTGAACTCTTTGCATCTCGTTATGATTAGCCTAGTATCGAATTGAGTCTCTTGTGATGATCATTGCACACTAGCGAAAGTGTGGAGTCTTGTTTGACTTGTAGTGTCAATGCCTAGTGTGATGAGCTTACATGTGAACTATGCATGATGGATCCTAGAATTTGCCCTGTTGGTCCAGTTAACTAAGTGATGTTATCTCTTGATATGATCTTAGGCAACTTCTAAGAGTGTAAGCCAATTTGATATATACCTCTTTTGTGGCCTACCTTGTGAGTGTGTGAACCGCTTTTGAACAACCCTTGACTTACCTTTGTTTGGAAGAAACTTGATAAAAACTAGACCTCTCTTAATCCACTACCTATAATCCTCTTGATTTGTGGTTGATTGAATAGCCAACTTAGGCCAAAATCCTAAGTTGGGGGTGTGGTGAAAATAAAAGGGAAAGTCAAGAAAGTGCAAGAAAGCCCCTCTTACCCATGGTTTTGAGAAAAATGGAACCCCTCCATATAAAAAAAAAGGAAAAGAAAAAGCATGAAAAAGTTATGGAATAAAGTATAAAAGAAATAGGGTTTCCAAACAATCCATGGAGAGTGAATAACGAGATGACTTATGAGCACTAGCAAAAATGATGAAGGAAAAGGAAAGGAAGTGTTGTGAGCACCACATTTCAAGAGGATGAAAGTCACTGATCCTAAATGACGATACCTTTGCACTTAGCCCCATTACAAGTCTTGAAAAGACCCTTGTGATCTTGAGTAAGCTGAATCAATTGTTGATTGGAAAATACGGGCAAACCTATGGGTGAAAGCATGCATTGTGTTCTTCCTTATGAGAGCGAGCGTTGCATTTGATTTCGGAACTTTAAATGATTAAACCAGTGTGTGAATATGGAATCATTCCTTGTGTGACGGCATTTGAACACTTTGGTTGAGCTTGAACTTGCATTTGAAGCAAGTATTGTGAGCATGAGATTCTTTGATATTGGTGAGTCACAACTTGAATCTTTGAGTGCACATTTGATCTTTGCATAAGTAAATTGAGTCTTGTTGTGTGCCTTCATGATTGGGTCTTGCTTGCTGAGAGTTTATTTGTTGTTTAGATGTGATTTTGTTTAGTAGTTGTGTTGGAACTTAATGAAATTATAGTTGCAAATACGATTTCACCTTTGTGCTTTTGGCTTGCGAGAGAGAGAGGTCGCAAAACTAAGACTACTAAATTAATGGCCGGTGGGAGTGGGTTGACATGAGGTTCAGCTCGAGAGAGTGAACCCTAGTCTTTCTCCCATACACTCAGCTCGAGAGAGTGAGTGGGCTAAGGCGGAAGTTGTTCTTCATGCGGCAAGTGGGTGTCCGAGAGGAACCCATTTGATTCGGGGTAAGTTGCTCGAGAGAAAATTCCCCCCCACTATAGTCTAGCCTAATCACAAATATTCAACGGATTTACTATCAAAAGCATGTACCCAATAGTCTAGTCTAACCCGTATTCATATCCCATCCCAAGAATCTCGTCTCCGCATTCGTACCTCTTTTTATTTTTGTTGATTTTGCTCTTTACTTGCTTACAAACCCCCCATTGATAATTGACACTCGTGTCAAACCCTTTAATTTGTCATATCTTCATTTTATAAAGTTTTTAGCTACAATTAGTTTTAGCACTTTCGCGCTTAACCACTAATTTTCAGGAACCACTCCCTTGGGACTCGACCCCAACCCTTGGTTGGGTTACTATACTATTGTACGATTGTAGACACTTGCATTGGAAGTTGTGTATTGATTGCACAAGCATCAACCATCCTGCCCAGTAACTGGTAGAATGGATTGCACCACCTCTCTAGCCCCTATCTTCTTTTTGATAAGCGATACATGGAACACTGGATACACTTTTGTATGGGCCATAGTATTTGGAGCTAAGCTTCAAATTTCTTCTTAGAGCAATGAAGGACTGTATGTAAGGTTAAAGCTTGAGGTATACCATCTCACCAGGTTGAAATTCCCTTTCTGACCTATGTAGATTAGCATGATACTTCATTTTTTCTTAAGCTTTCAACAAATTGTCCTTAAGAATTTGTTGCATATGTTGCCTCTTCATGATCAAATCTTCAGCAGCAGGCACCACAGTATCCATCATTGGTCCCATAGATAGTTGAGGAAGTGAGTACCCATACTGAGCTTCAAAAGGGGTGCATTGCAAGCTTGTGTGGTAGTTGGTGTTGTACCACCACTCAACTAGGTGCAACCACTACTTCCACTAATAAGGTCTATGACTAGTCAGGCACCTCAAGTAATTTTCTATACACCGATTAACCCTCTCCGTTTGCCCATCTGTTTGAGGATAATATAAATAACTATTTAAGAGTTGAGTGCCACTCAATTTGAAAAGAGCTTGCCAGAAATTACTCAAAAATGTCCTATCCCTTTCTTCCAATTATCACAAACTTTTTCTCATGATCGAACTTGGTTGGATTATTCTTCTTAATCCAATCATTTCCTAACACTAGATCACATCCTCCTAAGTTAATGATTCTCAGGTCCTCCTTGAAGGATTTTCCTTTCATTTTCCAACTAAAACTAGGGGAACTAGTATGACACATCACATAATTTCCATCAGCAACAGTGACCTTCATAGGAGGGCTATACTTAGCCACATAACCAGTGTCACCAACTGCTTGTTCATCTATGAAGCTGTGAGTGCTACCAGAATCAATCAACACCGCTAGTGTCCTATTCCTGACAGATCATTTAACCAATATAGCATTTAATCCTAGGCTACTACCAGATAATGCACTCAAACATATGGCTTTCATAACCTCCTGTTATATCTCTCCTTCAATGATAAGATCTGGTGGTTCAGGTACCTCTATTTCATCAGGCAGTATGCCCTCTTCTTCACCCCTAATGCAATTCAACTGCTTAGCCTTACAGTTGTGTCCTGGGTAGTACTTCTCTCTGCACCTGAAACATAACTTGTTGCTCTTACTATATTCATACACTTCTGGGGTTAACCTAAACGTGTTTGGTCAAGGGCTGTTCACAGTTCACTGGCAACGGTAGGAATTGGATTTCTTCCCATAGTATTCTTTGTGGAGCTAGACACTCCCACCTGATAGGAAGTTTTAGCCATCATTATGTTCTTCTTTTGAGCAACTTCTATTGCTTTCTCATGTAGCTTAGCCTGCTCTATAGTTGCTCTTAATGTTACCGGTTTAAACATTTTAACCCTAAACTTAATTTTCTTCCTTCAAAGCCCCAATAAAACTTGACAGGAAATGAGTCTCATTCAAGGCTGGATTCCTTATTATCATCTGGGCTTTTAAGTCTTCAGACTTTCCAAGGAATTCATCTAGAGTTCTTGTTTGAGATAGCTTATTAAATTCCTTGATTGTATCTTCAACGACTGTTTTCCCAAATCTCACACAGAGTTCCTCCTTAAATTCAACCCAAGTAACTACTCCTCTATCCAAAACAAGTGAATTATATCATGTCTCAGCAAGTCCATTCAAATAGAGTGCAGCTCCCTCTACCTTTTGATTATCAGCAGTTCTATATAAGTTAAAGTACTTTTCACACTTACGCAACCATACCTTAGGTTCGTTCCCTTCGAAGCTTGGTAGTTCCCATTTAGGAGGTGGAATTGGAAATCTAGCCCTAGCTTTCTGTATGGGATTTGGTAGCAACTCATCTCTAACTAGAAAAGCAACTCCAGGAGCTCTAACTGGTGCTCTTTCTAGAGTTGTCAAACGATCCAAAATAAGCTCCAAGGTTCCCCTAATTCCAATTTGAGTTTCGTTGAGTTCTCTGCAAATCGTACTGAGATTTCCCAAAATTTCATCATGACGCAGCAACTTATCATCTAGCAGCTTCATTCTGGTCCCTTCAGCCATTTTCACCTTCACAAATTGAGCGTAACCTTGCTCTGATGCCAATTGTCAAAACCTAACCTCAATTCAACAATTATCGAACAAAAATTTAATAAAATAGTAGAAGTTTTTGGGACAATTTTCTATTAATCAACTGAACTGAAGGAATTACAACTTAAAACAATGGAAAATGAATCTAAAGTTGGAAGTTTCCATAGATGAGTTCTTAATCTGCAGAAGAAGAAAGAGTGGGATTAGGAAGAGGAAAAAAAAGAAAGGAGAGATTTGAGAGAAATAAAAAGTGAGAAAGATACCAATTATTCGTTAAGCCCCTCTTTCCTCTGCAGAGTTGGTTAAATCAACGTGACTTGTGCTGGTTTGCACTGATGATGTGGCTGCATCTCCACCCTCTAATCTCATTAATCAACATCTAATCTGGGTCGTTGCTTCTACCCGGTAGTTATAACTATTTATTGGAAGCCAAGATCATGACACAAATATACTTGTGGAGTTTTGGGTTATAGTTTGGGTGTGAGGCGTTTTGTTTGTGGAGCTTCATCGGAGAAAGTGAGTCAAGGCGGTGCGATGAAGTTCCGACGTGATTCTGGTTCGTGGAGTGTTTAGTTGTTGTTGTTTGGTGGACAGTGAAGAAAGGAAAAATAGGGTTTATTTGGGTTTGTGACATTTGGGGTTTTTTTTTGGGTATTCAGGTTGATTTTCCGGTGAATTTTTAATTGTGGATAAAAATTGAATAAATTTTGAATAGGCCGTTAAGATCATGACACGTGTCCCTTCATTATTTCAAAGGACATATACATTCAAATACATAGACGATAAGGTTATCAGCGTCCTAAAAATATAACAAAGAGTATTTAGAGACCATTTATGATAGTTTAGGGATATATTTATCCTTTTTCCGTAAAAACTATATAATAAGTACTATAAATTACAATAATCTATGACAATTCAAAATATTTAAAAAAATTATGATCAAATAAAATATCTTTTAATCATCCAAGTAGTCTAATATAAACACATTGGAATAAAAAAAAAATTTAAACCATATGATCAAATAAAATATCTTTTCACTATCCAAACAATCTAACAAATAATTGAAATGGAGGGGATCCGGTTTAACCCTCTTGTGACCAGAGCCACTGTATGACATCAGTGTTGATTAGATGGTAAAGCCAGTAAGGCCAACTCTTTAGGGCATCAAAAATTTTAAAGGCCCCAAAATTTATATATATTCCAACTCTCTTTTAATTTAAGCAAATTTTTTAGTTCATAGAAAAGAAATTTTTTTTATATTCAGTAAATTTTTAGTTTTAATATTCTATGTGGCACGCTTGAAAGTACAATAATTAAAAATATTTTGGCATATTAGAGAAAAAATATATTAGAATAAATTTATAAGAAAAAAATTATCTTAGCAACTCATATTAGTAGAGGCATTTTAGACAGTCAGTTCAGATTTCAGTTACATGTACCCAGATTATTGTTTTATGTTGATGTGTTACACTATTTTAGTTTACTTCCGCATTCAATATTTTCTCGTCTCATTATGTTGAACTTAGTGTTATGTCATTCCATGAGGTTAGTTTGGGGTTGTGGCTCTAATCATTGTGTCACGTCTAGGGAGAAGGATCGGAGCATGACATTTTTCGTCTACTCTAAGCTGTAAGAATCTCTCATTGGATCAACTCACTTTATCTAAGAAATCTCTCAAAATAATTGTGCCTCAAGGCCTAACCTCAAAAATCATACCAATTGATTCTAGAAAATCCCCATTTACATGGAAATTTTCCTGCAAGTTATAATCAAAAATCCGCAACAAATACAATTTCCTGCGATTTTTCTTGCCAATGGAAATCAATAGGAAATAACCTCGTGGGTAATTTTTACCTGCGGAATTATCAATCCGCAGGTATTTCTACGGGTCGTAGATCAGTCTCATATAAAGGGGAATATAAATCTTTGAAACCAAGTCTCATCACCTCTTTTACGATTCGCTAGTACGGTCCGTCAAGTGATCTACGAGTCGTAGATAGGTCTTGTAGGTAGGTCCATGACGTGGTGAAATTTTAAGGCCAAAAGTTTAGTCATACAGTTAAGGTCTATGGACCATAGGAAGAACTATGGACCGTAGAAGGGCCCTGACAAAAGTTAAGTGATTTCATGGTCTGAATACTTGGTCTACAGTTGACCAGTACAGTTCATAGGTTGGAATCGTAGGTTGAGTCTGGTAGTTATTTTAAGGGGATTTTGAGTCTTTTCTCTGATTGTCTTAAAACAAAACTAAGTCATTTTGGCCTTCATCCTAAGACCTATATAAGTCTTTTAAGTCCTAAATTACCCACTCAATCCTCATTCTCCTAAATCCCAAAAACCTAACTAAATTCATCCTCTCAAAATTCTTTCAAAGACCAAGAAAGAAGAAAAAACTAGGGTTAATTTAAGTTCATCAATCCTCCATTATTTTTGGGCTTTAAGTAGCAAGGTATATGGGTATTCACCCATGGAGTCCATTCCTCCATGGGGTCCCCAAAGTTTTCAATTTCTCAATCTCAATTTCAATTGTGTAAGTTAGGGTTCCAATTCAATCTTTATGGGTTTCATTCAATTGTAATTGATTATTGTTAATTAAATCTTCTAATGTATGATCAATGTTAGTACATGAAATTTAGTTGAAATTATGTTGACCCATGCCTGATTTATGATTTTCAACTATGAACCTATGATGAACTTATGAACCAGTGAACTATGAGTTTTGAAGAATTACACATGTTTTGTAAAAATGATATTTATGATGATAGGGTGCTTTTAGATGAAAGTACTAATGTTGTTGTGAAAGGTTTTTTCACATATGAATATAATCATGACTTGTGAAAGGTAATTCTCACATTTGGGTTCACATTGGTGAAAGGGTTTCTTATCCATGTTGAATTATGTTTAAGGAGTTATTCTATATTTTGGTCTTTAAGATGTGGATTGGTATTGATCATTGTCTTTCCTATGTTATATTTATGTTTGACTTTTATTTATTCAGTTGGGATTTAGACTCAGCACCGAAAGGATTTTGAGGTGGAGGCTTAAGTAGGGTAGTCTCTAGTAGCAACCTCTAGTCCCTAACTACGTGCTCCTATAGGATTGTCGTAAATGACCTAGCTAGTGGATCCACTTTAGCAAAATATGATATGTATGTATTCTACCTTGGCAAGTAGATTCTCCTTCTTTCAGTACGAGGGATATACCGAATTCCATGACATAGCTCTCATGGTCTCATTGTCAGTTAAAACTAATATCCCACAAAATGACTAGGTTTTTTCAGAGCTTTTCCTCTGTGTCTTATTTTATTATCTTGACCATATTCCATGATTTACATGGTATTGCTTCTTTCAGTCTTTTAATGTTCAAAGAATGATCATGCCTACATGTTTTAAGTCATTCATGCTATCATGCCTATTTTATGCATATTTCCTTATACTTAGTACATTTCATGTACTAATGCATACTTGTGCCAACATTGTTTCACTAATGTAGGGTTCGGCGCTCCTACCTCTCATACTTGTGGCTCGATGGCTCCCTTGGCTTTGATGACTGGTGAGTCCTCATGTTCTGAGGACCGAGATACTTTTATAGCTTTAAGTTATTTCAGTTTTCATACTTTGTATGTGATGTACGGGTTACGTCCCAATCACTTTCCTTATGATGTATTAGATGACTTATTGAGACTTACGTTAGACTTTAATTTTTCAATTTCTTAAGAAATATGAAATGCTATATTTTAATTTATTTATTTCTACTATCTTGTATGATATATGCTAAGTGGCTTGTGTAGGGCCTTTTGGGGTTCTATACGCCATGTTACACAGAGGGTATACTTTGGTTCCTAACAAACTTGGTATTAGATCACAAGATTTAGAAAGGTCCTAGGATGTCTCATAAGCCACATCGAGTAGAGTCTTGTTCATGAGTGTGAAGCGCACCACAATTATGAATAAGAGGTTATGAGATGTTTAGGAAACTTGACTTCTTTCACCATTCTAAAGTTGTGCAATAGAGTATAACTATATATGTCTCTCTCCTAATCCCTATCCTATGTTTTTAAGGATATGGCACCTTGAAGAGCATACGTTAGAAGGAATGCAGGTGGAAATGTGGAACAGGAAGCTCCTGAAGAAGCTCCACAAGTTTTGGCTGACCCTTTGGCCGAACAACTGACTAATGCAGAGTTTCGAGCTGCTTTTCAAGTGTTGGCTCAAGCCATGATGGCTCAAGCCAATAGGGAGTCTATGGTCCCTGTGAACCCAAATATGGGTACGATGGTAACTAGAGTGTGAGAATTCACTAGGATGAATCCCTCGGAGTTTCATAGTTCCAATGTTGAGGAAAATCCTCAAGAGTTCATTGATGAAGTGTATAAGGTTTTGATATGGGATTGACGCTCGTGTAAAAGGTGGAGTTGACCGCTTATCAACTTAAGGATATTTCTAAAGTTTGGTTCAACCAATGGAAGGAAGAGAGAGTGGTTGATGTGGGTCCTCTTGATAGGGAGAAGATTAAGGTTGTTTTTCTTGATAGGTTCTTTATCCTTGAGATAAGGGAGGAAAAGGTACTTTCATTCATTAACCTTCATCAAGGAAATATGAGTGTGAATGAGCATGTCTTTAAGTTCACACAATTATCTAGATAAGCTTGGCAAAGATAAGTAAGTTTGTTTCGGGAGTGTTCGAAATTGTGGTTAAGGAATGTCGTATTGCTATGCTCATTCAGGAAATTGACATTTCTCGTCTAATGATTCATGCTCAACAAATTGAAGAGGAGAAACTTAAGAAAATAACTAGGGAGGCAAAGAGGGCAAAGACTAGTGATGGTGACTTTTCACATTCAATGTCTGATGGACATGGTTGTTCTAAGTTCCAACAAAGGTTGTCCGGTCAAGGTTCCTCCAATACTCTGGATCCTAAGTTCAACAAAGAAAGGGTTTCTAACCCTAAGCCTAAAGGAGGAAATGATGGTGGAAATGAATCTTCGGTTCCAGCATGCCAAAAGTGTGGCAAGAGTCATCGTGGAAAATGCTCGATGGGCATATTTAGTTGTTTTGGTTGTGGCAAGAGTGGTCAGTGCTTGAGAGAATGTCAACTTAGACTTGTCAAGGGAAAGGATGGTAGCCAAGCTCCACCTAGTGGTTCGGGTTCAAGTGCTCCTAAGCAAAATTAATTTTATGCACTTCAAACTCGTCATGAGCAAAAGGGTTCTCCCAATGTTGTTACCAGTATATTGAAAGTTTTTCATCTGATGTTTATGCTCTGCTAGATCCCGGTGCTACCTTGTCTATTGTGACGCCCTATGCGGCTATAAGGTTTGATGTTTCTCTGGATGTGTTGTTAGACACTTTTTCTTTCTCTACTCCTATTGGTGAATCTATTGTAGCTAAGAGAGTCGATAGAAGTTGACCCGTCTCATTATCCTATAAAGTCACTCATGTTGATCTTGTAGAGCTTGATATATTAGATTTTGATGTTATTCTTAATATGGATTGTCTCCATTCTTTTTATGCTTTTGTTGATTATAGAACCCAAGTGGTCAAGTTTTAGTTTCCAAATGAGCCCGTCCTAGAGTGGAAAGGAGGAAATTTTAGCCGAAGGGTCGGTTTGTTTATTGTCTTAAAGCCAGAAAAATGATTTCTAAGGGTTGCATGTATCACCTCATTTGTGTTACGGGTAAAGATTCTCAAAATGCTACTCTAGAGTCTATCCCCGTTGTGAATGAATTTCTGAAAGTGTTTCTCGATGATTTGCCCGATGTTCCTCTCAAAAGGGAAATATACTTTGGTATTGACCTTCTTCCAGATACGCAACCTATCTCTATTCCTCCATACCATATGGCTTCGGCACAACTTAAGGAATTAAAGGAGAAATTGAAAGATTTATTGGATAAGGATTTCATCCGATCGAGTATCTCTCCATGGGATGCTCCAGGTTTGTTTGTTCATAAAAATGATGGTTCACTTTGCATGTGTATTGACTACCAACAATTGAACAAGGTCACCATTAAGAATAAGTATCTTATTCCAAGGATAGATGATTTGTTTTATTATCCAAGGAGTGAGTTACTTCTCTAAGATTGACCTCCGATTGGGTTACCACCAATTGAGGGTGAAGGAAGATGGCATTCCAAAGATGGTTTTTCGAACACGATATGGTCATTATGAGATATTGATAATGTCATTTGGTTTGACTAATGCTTCGTCCACATTTATGGACTTGATGAATAGAATATTTAGGCAATATCTAGACATATTTGTGATTGTGTTTATTGATGACATCTTGATTTGCTCAAGGAGTAAGGATGAGCATGTCGATCATTTGAGGATTGTGTTGTAAGTCCTCAAGGACCAAAACCTCTTTGCAAAGTTTAGTAAGTGTGAGTTTTTGTTGAGATTCATGGGCTTTATTGGTCATATTGTTTTCGATAAGGATATTGTGATGGATCCTAAAGATAGATAGACCTCTATCCCCTTCGGATATTAGAAGCTTTTTGGATCTGGTTGGTTATTATAGAAGGTTTGTGGAAGGACATTCTTTAATTGCCTCTCCATTGATGGCATTGACCCAAAAGAAAGTTAAGTTCTTATGGTCGGAAGCGTATGAGAAGAGTTTCCAAGAATTGAAATATAGACTTACCTCCGCTCCGGTGTTGACTTTAATTACCAGAAGGATCCAATGAGTTTGTTGTTTATTATGATTCTTCAAGAATAGGATTAGGGTGTGTTCTTATGCAAAATGAGAAGGTCATTACTTATGCTTCAAGGCAACTTAAAATTCATGAAAAGAACTATCCTACCCATGATTTGGAACTAATGGCGGCCGTGTTTGCCTTAAAGATCTAGAGACAGTACTTATATGGTGTCTTTGTTGATGTCTTTACCGACCACAAGAGTTTACAATATTTGTTCAAGCAAAAGGGTCTAAATATTCGGCAAAGGAGGTGACTTGAGTTGCTAAAAGAATACGACAAGAGTGTCATCTACCACCCCGGCAAGACGAATGTGGTGGCGGATACTCTTAGTCGGCTATAAATGGGTAGTGTTGCTCATGTTGAGGATGATAAGAAGGAGTTGGTTCGTTATGTTCATAGATTGACCCGATTGGGTGTTATGTTGGTTGATTCTAATGAAGGTGTTGTTATGGTTCATAATGGTTTTGAATCGTCTTTTGTGTCGGGTGTGAAAATCAAGCAAGGTCTTGATCTGATTTTGGTCGAGTCCTTCTCGCATTCAGAGGACTTCAGTTATGATTTAGCATATTTTATTCACTTCAGTTGTGTTAGCTTTCAGGTAGATAGGGGTGTTTTCCCGGTAGATTTATCTATCTCAATTATTTTAGAGCCTTAATTCGACACAATTATGAGTCATAGACATTGATAGTCTCAGTTCTATTTCAAACTTTTTCTCGAATGTTTTAATGCTCTTCATTTATAAAAGATCAGTTCATTATTCAGTAGCTTAGCACATTACTATAAATCTCAGCTCCTGCATTAGTCAATGTTTAATATTATAGCATGACAGGCCAAGGGTTCGTTTGGACCAGAAATGGTTTCGAGTGTCAGTTATGTCCAGGATGTAGACTCGGAACGTGACAATTATAGTTGTGGATAAATTAGCTAGGCTACCCTACTCTGGCTATCAAAAATACACTTTTCCAAAAAAATAATAATAAGGCTTGTAGGATCATCTTAGACAAGGAAGAGTTGAGCTCAACATCATCCCTAATGAAGTAGAGAGAAGCATCCCTTTTTGGTTTCACGTAGATCCGAACAAAAAATGTAGTAAGTTCTAATATATGAAACTTATGAACCCCAAAAATTGAAAGAAAGAGCAAGATGTACCAAGAAAGAAATTGAATTCAGACGAAAACATTCTCTTTCTTCGATTCCTTGGGATGAGAAACCCCAACCACCTGAAACCTAACAATGGAGGAGTGAGAAGAACTTTGAAACAGAAGGGATATAAACCTATTTACTATGAAGTAGATAAGCATATGTCACCGTGGATTCGATGAGGCTCCAACTTAAAGATCACCCAACGAGAAGGACTGCTAGACGGCGATTTCGGTTACAAACCTTCGGCAACATGTTCAGGCATTGGCGAGAACTAAGGTGAAGATTATCGGACCTCGATATATGATGACACATAAAAAAGAGTTCTAATTTTTTCTTGGTTGGGTCTAATTTTTTGGACCTGGCCTTTATCTGCTTGTCTTTCTTTTTTTAATCTTCAGTCTTGGGCCATTGGCCCTAGGGCTTCTTATTGGAAATATCATGCGTATAATTATACTTAACAATTTGGCTTATTGGATATCATATTTTAAAGGGAAAAGGGTTCGAAATATATCCAAACTTTGACCGAAATTGTTGTAACTATCCCAAAATTTGGGCAGGACCTATTACCTCCCTACATTATTTAATAGTGTATTTTAAAGATATATAGGCGCCCACATGGACATCATAAATATTGCATCATTATAAATGTACTTTGTCTAGCTGGGCACTTACATATCTTTGAAATACACTATTAAATAGTGCAGGGGTAATAGACCATGCCCAAAGTTTGGGATTGTTACAGCAATTTCGGTCAAAGCTTGGATATATTTCAGACTTTTTTCCCTTTATATGCTAATCCGCGAGCCCAACCAATAACCTACTAGTTGGTTTGATATGATTAGTAATTAACTGACGGTGTATTGACTCCATCATTTCATGCTCCCTTATTTCACTTTCTCTAACCAATATATTAATCTCCCATCAAACAAAACAATTTTTCTAGCCCTACTTATGCTAATAATTCTGTAAATGTAAATCGCAGTGAGACACATATGAAAGTCTAAATTTTGAGGGTGCATGCACATTAACATTTAATTAACATATATACTTACGATAAAAATGTAACTATGATAACTCTTAGCGCGTTAATGATTTACCCAATACAAAAATTGAGCGATCTGTCCCGCATCATAAACTATTAACTATAAAATTTTAATCAGTTCACTAATCATTAATTCGATAATTCAATATCAATAAGACAATTTTGTGATTGGTTTATCGATTACGGTTCAATTTTAAACATTGGACTTCTTTAGTTATTTTGATTTACTAATGATTATAAAAAGGGTCCCTGGACCGCAATTTAATTAAAAAAATTAGAAGAGATTGTTGAATTTCTTTAACATAAGACAAGCATCTAGATATAATATTCTTGCATTTGTTTTTATACCCTCATTATTAGGATTCCTTATTCGTCTACTACTATGAAAAGTAGGTGTTTCAATCTTCTATATAACTTATTTTTATTGTGTTTAGCAAGTTTTGGTGTTAATAATACTACTTTCTATTGTGCTTGAGGTTGACTCACTTGAAACCACTCTTTGTTGTAGGCAGTAAATTAAATTCCATCATATACATGCTCACTCTTTTAAAATTGAAAATATATTTAAATATACTTAAACGTGAGTAAAGTAGCATTGTACTTTATCAAATAAATCGTTAAATCTCTATATAACTGTTTTTCTATATAATAATATTTTATAATATAACATTCAAGTTTTTTTTTCGAAATCTTTTTTTGATTGTTGTTATCAGGGGCGGACCCACGTGGTATCCAGGGGTTCACCTGAACCCCCTCGGCAAAAAATTACACGGTATATATAAGGTAAATTTTCTATATTTTTATAGATATATATATTTTCAACCCCCTCAATAATAAAGAGAAACTGATGGTGCAGTGGCAAGTATCCCAAAAATTATGTTGTACTTCACGGTTCAAATCCCAGTGAAAGCGTTTCATTTTTATCTTATTCAGTTTTAGTTTTTTTTAGTTTTTTTTTTTTTAATTTTCAGTTCTGTTTTTCAAGTTTTTTTTAGTTTTTTTTTTTTACTTTAAAAAAATGTGCTAAAAGTTTGGTTTTAAACCCAAAAGAATTCAAGGTTTCCATTTCTAAAGGCTTATTTACACGTTTATACTTTTATTTTTCAAACCTCCTGAACAAAAATTCTGAGTCCGCCACTGGTTGTTATATATGATCTATAGAACAACATGTTGTTATAACAGTTATGACATATCGTTGTACCAGATAAATAACGTCGTTATAAAGTAATTTGATTTGTATAATAAATATAGATTGAGTTGTATTAAATAGGAATACATGGATCATTGGAACATAGGATTCCATGGATTATGGAATGTTATTGCACACATTCTTATTATATTATTCCATTTGTAATAACAAATACTTAAGTCCTAATGCTATGGTTTATCCAGCACGTATAACCCCAACAAAAACACTTACAAAAAAATTGTGTCGGAGAATCAAATTCTTTTAATGGCTTCAATTTCAAGTTTAAAGGCATAGCTCCATTTGGAATTAGGTTAATTTACCTACATCATATATTTATGTCAAATTATATTAAGTAACTGTCATGATCAAGTGATTAAATTAATCAAAAATAAGTGATAGACATTTTGTGTAAATACATATTATATATGCATTTATTAATTTGATGTAAAATCAATGTAGGAAAGTCATTCTATGTTCTAGAGCGAATCTAATGTGTAAAAGATGGTTTAATCCAAATTACTTGTATATTATTTTGGCTCACATTTTGTATTTATATATTTAAAATTAATTATAAAATATAAATAATATATTTTGAACTTGATAAAATTTTAGTGACTGTGATAGAATATCATATATCATACTTTAACACAAAAATTCAAATTTTGAATTTGCTTTTATTATATATGCTAGTAAATTATCATATACTAAGAAATCTTAATTCTCTTTTGGTGATTCGTACATGACAACTTTTAGCACTATCCAACAACTAATTAAATAAAATTCGAGGGTTTTAAAAGTAAGAATAAGCGAACATGTGATATAAAGGTGGTCTTTAGACCCAAGATTCTATGCCTTTTGAACCAATTATTATCTATTCAATAGTGAGGAATAAAATTATGGAACTTTTATGTCTAATCACCCTCTTTAACAAGAATTTTGACCTAATTTATGAAAATAATTATTAAAAAATATAAATAATTGATTTTGGATAACATAATCAAATAAGTAACGATAGAATCTCATAAATAAATGTACAAAATTTAAATTTTGAATACACCTCAGCTCTTTCTCTCGTAGTCACTTGCAATGCGCCCTTTTCTATTTTGTTTTTTTTTTTATTTTAACTAATCTTGAACATAAATGAGCAGCACGAATGAACTTATATATAGTACCTGTTTTGTTTTAGTATCTTATCTCTACTTCTTGAGTATAACACTCTGCCTATTAATATACTTTTGGTATAATATATAAAATATAAATATATCCTTTAATTAGGTTGTAAGCGTCTAAAGTTTCAATCCTGAAATACAGTAAACAGGAAAAGAAAAATAGCAAGCAAACAATAATATTTGTATTTGAATAAATGTGAAGGTTACAATCTTTATAAAATCTCTTAAAAAGATATGTAATCCCCTGATTCTTCTCTCCACAGATGTTCTTGATTTGGTGGAATACTTGCGGCTCAATAATTGGAGCGAAGACTTCTTTGTATGCGGAAGACTTGCAGATCACCACTGAAGAGCAATTATGTATTTTTGTATGGATGTATGTGTATATCTGTATTTTGGTCTTATGAAGACCTCTTTATATAGGCTTGATATAGGGCTTTAGGGGTATTTTGGTCCAAGCAATTTTGACCCCTAGGGCCTGAAGAACATGAGTTGGGCTCATCTTGTCAACTTAATGGACCAGCCCAGATGTTATTTGGACTTGATTTAAGTCATATAATTTTGACTTAAATATTAATCCGACTTTATTAACCAATAATTTGACTTGGTCAACGTATCGTGAATTTAAGATTTAATCCAAATTTAGTATGGATTTATCAATAAAACTTCACTGTCTACAAATGCCCCCTGCTTCGAGGCTTGTTGGGGTGCTCGATTTATCGAACTTGTAAAGACAAGCCTTGAAGTATTTGTGAAGCAAATGTTTTTTTTTCTTCGTAGTTGATCTTTCAAGAAACATTTGAAGCTTCATGAGAAATGACTATGCCGATATGTTGATGTCAACATTTACCAGAGCCTTCATGACAACATTCTCTAATTTGTAAGAGATCATTTGACTTTCAGTTGTTTATCAACTCATTTTCGACTTGAAGTGTTTTGAGCTCGTGAAGACTTATCGCATGACATTTCTTCATAGTTTGGTAATTTCATTTGGGTCATCAACTACAAAACGACCTCCAATTCGATGAGCAAAGATTGCGTCTACAAGCTTGACTTCGTGATACAGAGCTTGTGATTTCGACCCAAATTTTAGGCGTTGCATTCTTTGGGGTTGAATGCCCTGCCGGTGGGTTTTTTTTTTCAACTTTGCTCAATCACTTGAATAAAACGCAAGGAATTCAAATTCTCATTACGCGAGTCTATTCTCCTTCGGGGCATTTTTTTTTTTTACTCCCCATGTAGTTTCCGAGAAAACCTTACCATAATTTGGTTTCTATGAGATTTCCATAACTCGACTTCTTTGGAAAATTTTCATAATTTGATTCTTATGAAAACTTGCCATAATTTGGTTTCTATGGAATTTCCATAATTTGATTCCCATGGAAAATTTCCATAATTTAATTCCTATGAAAACTTACCATAATTTCCATAATTTGTAGGAACTAAACTTTCCATCATTATAATTTTCCATAATTTGTAGGAATCAAATTGATGTCTCCATATTTTGAAATCTATACATACCCACATTCACCCGGTGATTGTATATCGCATTGCCGCATCATCACGTTCAATTGAGACCTTCTCTCTCAACTTTGATTTTCGTCACCCTTTTTCAGCTCAGCGCGACTTTGGTAGGAAATTCATATCTCATTGTAGGAATACTGAAATCGTGATCCGTTTGATTTTTCAGAAATTAGACTTATAGAGCTACAATATATCCGAAAATCACGATCAGAAAACTCTCGGATTTACTCAGGTGATTTTTTGAACTCAACCTAAAATTCTGATAAACTGAACGCATCAGCTTTGTGCGACTTCGCGGAAAAATTCATATCTGGACGTAGGAATAACGAAATCACAAGCGGTTTGCGGTGTTGGAAAGTAAATTCACAGGGCTACATCCTATACGAAAACTACGATTAGATTGCATCTGTGTTGATTCAGTTTTTTATTTGAAATCAGCCTTTCACCAACCGCAAAAATTTGAGGCTACCACCTTTATTTTGGACATGTTCATACGAAACTGAACTTTTTCTTTTGTTTAATTTTTTTCGCAGATATTTGATAGAGAAATACGACTCCGATCCCGCAACATGACGCACTTCCGCGACCGAGATCACCGCATCCTCTTCTTGAAATAGTGGGCGACGACCAACAAAATCCAAATGCCAAAGTTCTACTTTTGGAAGTTCAACCTCCTGCTATCGGTGTCTTCTCCCTTGTTAGTGGAGCATATGATGAATCTCTTCTCCTTAAAGAATGGTCAAAAATGGATACCAAAGATGTTATGAGAAACTTCTTGAGCAAGGCTACCAGAATGAAAGTTCCTTTACTGAAATCCGTGATTCATCATGACGCAGCATCTTCTAAATCTTCTCGTTCTGATGGAAGTTTCAACAATTGGCGTGTTCCTTCTTCTAACTTTGGCAATGTTTGCTACACACCTGGCTACTGGGAATGGGTAGAGGGCGTGCTGCCCCGCCACAAGGAGATTTTGGAGCTCATCAAGGTCTATGACGCTGTATATACTTCTTTGTTCACGTACAACTATGGCGACAATGTACTCCATGCTTTTTGTGAACTTTGGCGCCCATCTACCAATACACTTTCTACTTTCATTGGAGAGATGTCCATATCCCTTTGGGACTTACAATCCATTGGAGGTCTCCCCGTACAAGGACACTTTTATGACGAAGTCGTTCCCTCGGCGAAAGAATTGACACAGACGGATACTCAAAAAGAATTGCTTCTTCCCCAAAGTTGTCGATATTTGTTTTCGGCCTTCTACAGATTAGCGAAAGATGATCTCCAGGAGGTGGCCGTCCATGATTGGGTGAAGATTTGGTTTAGAGGACCTAATAGATATGCCGAGCCTCCGCAAAAGGTGTCAAAGGTACGAGCCACAAAGCCAAGATTAAATCACAATCCTTCTGGACATATTGATTTGAACTTCCTACTGCGGACTGACGAGGAGAATGCCCCCTTTGTCGAGTTAGATGTGGAAGAATCACTTAGAGATGAGACTAACTTGGCAGCCTATTTTGCTTGTTGGCTTTGCAAATTTGTTCTTCTGAATAAGAAAGTCAACCATGTGCGCGCTAGTATTTTTAAGGTTGCGAGCTTGATGGCTCATGGAAAGAAATTCTCCTTAGCAGTCCCAGTTCTTGCAAGCATATATCGTTGCCTGAAAGAAATCTCTACTTCTTCAAACTTGAGTGTGGCAAATATAATTTTCCCCATACACTATGTATATGGTTGGCTTGGGGAATACTTTGGAACTCATCATCGTGCCAATCGTTCACATCGATCAATACCTCTTTGCAAAATTTCTGGCGAGAAAGATGGCCAAGTGTTTTAATTTTACTGACGCCCAAAAGTTATTTCAACAGGATGATGCCCGTCGCCTCCATCATTTAGCAATGCTGCAAGGGAGGGATTTGCACCTTAGTGATAATGGCAAGCTTTCAAATTCGTGGAACGAATATATCATAAGCCTTCGTTCAGGCTATGTAACCCTTAGGCATGATTCAAATTTCATCGTGGAGTCCTACAGCCCTATCAGATTTAGTCGACAATTCGTTTTTTGTCAAGATGTTCCCGGAGATCTTGTGAAGCGTCCTTACAATGGTACACTATTAACATTGGTGCAACTTTGGAATTCCTCTTTTCGACTTAATACTTTTTCTAAAGTCATGATTCCAACGTGCCCATTAGAGGGTGCTCCTTTAATGACCCGCGAGTATGTAGACTGGTGGCCATCCCAAAGGATGAATACTTCCCAAGGAAACCTCCGCATCATTTTGAAGAAGACGAAGCAAGACTCTACATCCACTTCATCTAAAGGGGCTTCTGATCAATCAAAGGAAAAGTCACATCCTTCTTCCAAATCTCAAGTGAAGTCAAATGATACTCTGCAAGTCGCTAAGACCTCATCCAAGTCTAAAACCTCGAAAGATGGGGATGTGCCTACGAAATCAAAATTGAGGCGTCTCACATTAGCCTCAAAGGCGACTTCACCTGCTCCCGAAGTTGGCCATAGTTCTTCTGGAACAAATGAACTTCATGTATCATCAGACAATGGTAATGACCAAACGTCAAACCTTGAGACGCCTTGTGATGAAATTTCTCATATGTATGCTTCACCGGATGGTGTTAAATGACCCAATGCATCTCCTAGTCCAACGGATCGTCACTGGAATCGTCCAAAAAGAAAGGCACAAGAACTAGATGATATTTGTTATGGTATTGATATTTTAGATACAATTGTCATTGATGATAACGACTTTGTTGATGAGGATTCGAATTCGGCATCGTTGTTTGAATTGGCAAAACAAGTAAGGCCCCCCTCATCTTTTTTTCAAAGTTTTGAATTTGATCATCTTTTTGTTCTTACTTTTTTTTTTTTTTAGTTGAACCTTCAAGAACTAAATGGTGGCGACCTTAACAATGGCGCGGTTGCAGATTTCACAGTAGATCTTAATGGTCTTGATATGGCTGCAAAAGATTTTCATTCTTCCATTAATGACGTGATGCCTTCATTGGAAGTAGTTCCACCAAGAAAGTCATCTTCTAATGACGTGATTCCATCATTGGAAGTAGCTCCACCAAGAAAGTCACCAAGTAGGCCATTGCGACCTGGTGCTCCTACTATTTTTGAGCCTCAAGAAACCATTTACTGCGCCAAATCAACCTTTGTTTCTGAGATGTGGGGCGCATTGTGTGGATGGATTACACAATTTTCCTTAGGTTCTTCAGATGGCTTTACAGAATTGGAGTCAAGTATCGCTTCAACTCTTGAGGAGATTAGAAAGGTAAACATTATTGATGTTTCTTCTTTGGAGGATCATGTCGAGAATTTCTTCAAGTCGTACGCAGAGTATGATACTTTAAGATCATCAAAGATGACTAAAGAATCACATGAAAAGGCTCTCTCTGATGCACAACGTCGTCTCGATGGTGCAAAGATGTCACATGAAAAGTTGTATGGATCCATGGAGAAACTTCAAGCAACTCTAGCAGATGTGGAGAAAGACTTAAAAGCCTTGACTTACAAGAAAAAGAAAGTGACCGCGCTCATTAACAAATATCAAGAGAAGCTGTCCAAAAGTCAAGAGAATGTCACCAATACGGAGGGCGAAATTTATACCATTGAGGCAAATAATGTGATGTCTAATGATGAAGTTGAGAGACTAGCCAAGCTAGAATGGGCAGTTGAGAAAAGTCGCCAAGAAATCATAAGCTTCAAACTTTTTCCATAGTTAGATTTTTTTATTTATTTGCTTAGGATTTTCTAATTCGCTCATTATGGTGTAGTGGTTCTTTTTTTGAAGCAATAAAATAGTGACTTATATTTCAATAAGAATTTTCTCCTCTTGAATTTTGATTGTTTCTTTCCACGAGCCCCTTTTCCTTATTAAAAAAAAAGACTCCATAAGCTAGCGTTTATATGAGGATAGCAACAAAACGTTAACTTTTCAGCTTTCTTCAGCTTTGTGCACATGAGGTAGAAAATTCATAACGTGGGGTAGGAGCACCGGAATAATGAGCTTCCTTTTTTTGGAAAGATAACTTCGAGATCCTCAATCTATATAAAAATTGCGTCCATAGGATTTACGGATTAATATAGATTTGTCTCCAAAGTCAGCTCGAAATCCGCGTGCTTGAATTTCTAGCTTTCTTCAGCTTTGCGCACATGAGGAAGAAAATTCATAACGTGGAGTAGAAGCGCTGGAATAATGAGCTTCTTTTTTTGTTGGAAAGACAACTTCGAGAGCTTCAATCCATATAAAAATCACGTCTATAGGATTTACGGATTAATACAGATTTGTCTTCAAAGTCAGCTCAAAATCTGGGTGCTTGAATCTTCATTTGAAAGAATTAGCATGATATTCACATGGTTTTTTTTTTTAAAAAAATAATAATTTAATTCTTATGACTGAACCTAGAGTAATAATACTCTAAGCTGCCTACGTACCTCAGTGAAGAGGATCAAGTCATTATGTAGTTCAGAGACTGAATTTTTTTTAAAAATTTTTTTTTTTTGTGTCCTAACTTTTGCCTAGGCTACCTCTTTCGAGATTTTCAACCTAGCGAACTTTTTTTTTTTTTTGGAGCCGTACACAGTTTATACTCTGCAGGTCAGGAGTATGACGCCGCTTCAAGGATAGTACTTCTTCAAGAATTTTCCATTGATGGGACCAATCCGCAAGTCGTCTGCATCCACCATTTTGTAAGCTCCGCTTGAATAGACTTCTTGAATGACATATGGTCCATCCCAGTTTGATGTGAACTTGCTTTTCGATTTATGAGATATGATAATTGGTCTTCTTACCGCAAGGACTTGATCACCGACTTGGAAAGACCTTAGGCGAACCTTTTTATTGAAAGCATGAGAAAGACGAGCTTGATAGCACTCAAGACTTTGTTGAGCTTCCAACCTTTTCTCATCGAGAGAGTCTTAACTCTTCAAGGCGCAGACAAGCATTTTCTTCTTCAGTAAGTCCTTCTTGGATGGCAAGCTTCAATGATGGTATTTATCGTTCAAGTGGAAGGACTGCTTCAGTTCCAAAAACAAGAGAATAGGGAGTTACTTGAGTCGGCGTGCGATGAGTCGTCCTGTATGCCCAAAGAGATTCTTCCATTCTATCATGCCAATCCCTTTTAGATTTGGAGACGACCTCCTTTAACAAGTTGCACAAGGTCTTGTTAAATGCTTCAGCTAGTCCATTTGCAGCAGCATAATATATACATTGATGAATTACGTTGCTTGAAGCCAAAAAGGTCGCAGATCTTATCCATCAATTTATTGGTGAATGGCTTCCCATTATCTGTTAGTATATAACTAGGAATGCCAAAACGATAGATGATGTTCACCCTGATGAAGTTTGCAACATTTTCCTTCTTTACTTCTTTGAGGGCTACAGCCTCAGCCCATTTTGAGAAGTAATCTAGCGCAGCCAAGATGTACAAGTGACCACCAGAAGATTTAGGTAGTGGTCCAACCACGTCTAGCCCCCAAGCATCAAATGGCCAAGATGCAACAGTCGAATGTAATACACCAGGAGGTTGGTGTATAAAGTTTGCATGAAATTGGCATGCTTGACATCTTCGAACATAATCCAAGCAATCTTTCACCATTGTTGGCCAATAATACCTCATTCTTTTTATATGAAAGTGTAACTTGGGCCCAGATTGATGTGATCCACAAACTCCAGAATGTGCTTCTTGCATAGCTTGAATCGCTTCTTCTTCCCCCAAACAACGCAAGAGGACTCCCTCGAATGATCTTCGATATAGAGTATCTTTGTAGTAAAGAAACCTAGGAGCACGACGATGAATTTCGGTCCTTTTCTTTGGATCTTCTGGAAGTATATTGTAACACAAGTAATCAATCAGAGCATGTCTCCAATCGACTATCTCAGCCTGTGAGACAGCTACAAGATGTTCAAATTTGCTTTCTTCATCCACATCCGATGGTACTATCCATTTTTGGCAGATAGTGATTTGCGCTTGATCAGGTAGAGTTAAAGTTGAAGCCAAAGCGGCTAAAGCATCAGCTTTCTTATTCTCCTTTCTTGGAACATGTTGAAGAGTTACATCTCCGAGCCATATAATCAATTTTTGTGCATAGTCATGATAGAGATGCAATTCTGGCTTTTTGACTTCATAGCTACCCAACAATTGATTGATCACTAATTCAGAGTCTCCAAGAACTTGATTGCAATTGCTTCATATCAACCGCCATTTCAAGCCCAAGTATTAAGGCTTGATATTTTGCAACATTATTGGAGCAACATTGTGTTAAGGTGAAGGAATACGGCAAGATCTCCTCTCGAGAAGTGACAAATATTACCCCAGCGCCAGCTCCTTTGCGATGTGAGGCCTCATCAAAATACATCTTCCAAGGCGGTTGAACTTCAACAACCATTGCATCTTCATCAGGTAATTCATCAGTGAGTTCCCAATCATCAGGTATCGGGTGGTCTGCTAAGAAGTCTGCCAATGCTTGCCCTTTTACAGCCTTTTGAGGAACATACACAATTTCAAATTGCTGAAACTGGAGATACCATCTTGCTAGTCGATCATTGAGGACAGGTTTCAACATCACAAATTTGATGGGGTTTGCTTTAGAAATAAGACGGATGACGTGAGCTTGAAAGTAGTGTTTCATCTTCTGAATTGAAAAGACTAAGGCCAAACATAGCTTTTCGATTGGCGAGTACTTCAACTCATTTGGTGTCATCATCCTACTCAAGTAGTAAAGGGAAATTTCTTTCCCTTTGCCATTCTCTTGGGCTAAGAGTGCTCCCACTGATCTTTCTTGAGTTGATATGTAAAGTATCAATGGCTTTCCAAGAACAGGAGTTGCTAAAACTGGTGGTTTTGTCAAGTAAGACTTGATGCTCTCAAAGGCATTACTACAAGCTTGGTCCCATTCGAAAAGAGTGCCCTTTTTCATAAGGCGGCTGAATGGTTGGCACTTTCCTGCTAGATTCGAGATGAATCTCCTAAGATATGATAGCTTCCCTTGCAGACTCTTCAATTCATGAATGTTTCTTGGCTCTACCATCTTCAGAATTGCATCTACTTTTATTGATCAATTTCTATTCCTCGATGTCGTACAATAAAGCTAAGGAATTTTCCAGAGGTAACTCCAAATGCACATTTCAAAGGATTCATTCTAAGTTGATACATTCGTAGTAGATCAAACACCATCCTCAAGTCTTGCAAGTGATCACACTTTTTTCTTGATTTCACTACTAAATCATCAACGTAACATTCAACATTTTTGTGAAGAATGTTATCAAAGATGTTTTGCATAGCTCTTTGGTATGTTGCTCCTGCGTTCTTCAAACCGAAAGACATTACTTTGTAGCAATAAATCCCCTTAGGAGTGCGGAATGCGGTCAACTCTTCATCCTTTGGCGACATGCGGATCTGATTGTAGCCGGATGAACCATCCATAAAAGACATCGCCTCATACCCAGTAGTGGCATCAATCATAAGCTCAGGGATAGGAAGTGGAAATTCATCTTTGGGACATGCATTATTGAGATCCCTAAAGTCAACGCAAACTTGAATTTGCCCATTCTTCTTCATCACGGAGGCAATACTTGAAACCCATGTGGGGTACTTAACTTCACGGATAAAGCCAGCCTCAATAAGCTTGTTAACTTCAGTTTCGATCACGGGAACCAATTCAGGCCTAAAACGCCGTTGAGCTTGCTTGATGGGACATGCACTGCTTTTCACAGCAAGATGATGGACTGCTACCTTCGGGTCTAATCCAGGCATTTCTTTGTAACTCCAGGCAAATACATCTTTATACTCTTTGAGTAAGTCAACGTAGGCCTTTTCTTCATCACTCGCCAGTGAAGCATTCACATATGTGGGTTTTGGAAGTTCATCAGTTCCAAGGTTGATTTCTTTCAATGCATCAACTGTCACCTTTACTCCTTCTTCAAGTTCGGGTGGCGCATCTTTAGCATCTTCATCTTCTTGAGGTTCTCCATCGTTGAAAGATATATGGTAACACCATGAATCATTCTCCAACTCTCCATCAATTTTAATTGGAGAAAATATATGCCTTTCATGTTGTGTAGTGACATGATATGAAGAGCCAACACTTTCTTCATCTTCATCACGTTGCTTGGTGTAGACCACAACATGCGACTTTGCCTTTAGTACTTCTCCACATGAGACCACAATGTTCGTCTACCGCTTCATTCTAGAAGGGATTAGACTTTGAAAGTCTTTAGGAGCATTTTGAGATTTTGGTAAAGCAGATGCTTGAATACTCTTGCTATTTCTCCAAACCTTGTTTTTCTTCCTCAATGGCCCTAACCTCTCAAATACAGAAATCCTCTTCGTTGAGCTTCCAAGTCGGTCAAAGACAAAAGGCCTTTTGTTAGAATTAGTAGACTCATCTTCCACAGTTATGTAGTTGTTGCTTACCTTTTTTATGGAGATGTGGATAGGTGGAGGTTGTTTGTAGCCCAACCCTTCACGTTGTTGCCTCATAGCAGGTTCTGATGGAAGCTTCCCTAATTTTGACGGTTTGTTTGGATCGAATCCAGCTTTTGCTAGCAGCCTATAAGCATTAGGATCAAAACCTTCTTCTGTACGCTTCATTGGGAGTGCTTCATATAGGGGTGACTCAGGGGCCACAAATTTTCCGTGAAGTAATGACTTAGGAGCCACAGACTTCCCAAGTAATTTTGTGGATGACTTCACCGTATCAATTCCGCTTACAGGAAGGCCAGCGTATTTTCCCACAACTCGAGAGAGTGTCCTTTGTTCTCCTTTGCCTTTGGGACATAACGAAGAATGGGTGTGACCTTTTTACTTAAAAAGGCACCAATCACGTTAGGTATCTTGTTTGGATTGCCAAGCTTTGAATCTTCCTTGTTTGTGACTTTTGCCTTACCGACCTCTACCTTAGCCATATTGTTAGGGAGTCCAAAATCTCCAGATGCAATGGCATCAACTTTTATGGAGTATTTCTTCAAGTAAAACTTTGCATCAGCAAAGTGAGCTTCAGCTTCAGTGAATGGATTATCATCCGCAATGACCCTTTTTGCAACTCCATCCTCATAATACTTCAAACATTGGTGGTAGGTAGATGGGATTACTTTGTTCTTATGTACCCATGGCCTACCAAGAAAAATGTTATATGAAGTCTTTGCATCAATTACATGTAACCACACGCTTGATTGCAACTCTCCGATGGTAAGGTCTATTTTGACGGTCCCTATGGACCTTTGTCCTCCTTGATTGAATCATTGGATCATCAAGCGACTAGCAGTAAGATCTGTTGTTGATATCCCAAGTTCTTTCATTGTGCGAATTGGAAGGATGTTGATTCCAGATCCTCCATCGATTAGGATTCTATTCACCCTTTTCTCACGTGAAAAACCAACCATGAATAAAGGGCGATTATGAAATGTGTCACCAAACAGAAGATCATCGTCAAAGAATGTTATTTTGGCCATACATGCATTTTTGACTCCAGGAGATGACTGTGGAGCATCTTTTGGTGATGGACATGATGGATTTTCAACTTCAGGAGACAACTTTGGAGCATCTTTTGGTGATGGACATGATGGAGTTTCATCTTTCACTTCCTTTTCATCGACATTACAACATAGAGCTTTTGTGCCATCGCATGTGAACTTGGTGTAACACCAATTTGGCAAATATTCTCCTAATGTAACGGGTCTCCGTAGCTCCTGGTAGTGGTGCACCTTTATTTCCTTCTTCTTTGAATGCACGATCAAAGTTTTGGTTTTGGGTCTCCTTGCCATCTTTTCCCTGACATATTGCTTTGTTGACTCCTTATACGAACTCACTTTTCTGCATCTACGGTGAGTCACAAGAGTCCAACCCCAATCATCAAAATCATCTACTAGATCTTCATCTTGTCTTGTCGATCCCTCTCCTACAGAGGCCACATCACTTAGTATAGGAAGAGATAACAAATTATTTACTTCAATGGGCTCGAAGTCTCCAAACTTAATCATTGTTGTATGATTGGTGTTTGGAATGTTTTGCTCCATATTTCCTTCAACAAAATTGCAGGTCATGACCGGATTGGGTAAGTCAGAAGCGACACTGACTTGGTTTGAACTCAATTTCTCATTTTCAAGTTCAATATTCCCTTCGTGAGCTAAGTTCATGATTTTATCCTTGAAGACGAAGCATTTCTCGATAGGGTGTCCAACCAACCGGTGATATTTGCAGTATTTTGGATCATCACTCCTCTCTGCTTCATCTGGTCGTTTCATCTCTGATAACTCAAAAAGTTTCATCTCAAGGAGTTCATCAAAGATTGCGGAAACATTTGAGTCAAGAAATGGGTAGTCCTTCCGCTGCATTTCCTTCAAGGTGAGCTTTTGATTTGTCCTTCCTTAAAAGAATTTGCTTTTGCGCTCTGCGTATTGCCCACCCTTGTGGTGAATTTCACATGAGAGGCATTGACATTTATGGATTCTTTATTTTCAGTCTTTGGCAAATATTTTCCCACTTTCTTGAATTCTTACCTTTCTTTGACTTTGCGAAGTTCGTGGACAGGTTGTGCTTCAGTTCCGATCGACGACATGCTCAACTCCATATCATGAGCGTGAGTGGCCAACTCTTCAAAAGTTTTAGGCTTTATGCCTTGCAAAATATAGCGGAGACCCCAATGCATACCTTGAATGCACATCTCTATGCCCGAAGCTTCACTAAGTTTATCTTTACAGTTTAGACTTGCATGCCTCCATCGATTGATGAAGTCAAAGACTGGTTCTTCATTTCGCTGACATGTGTTTGTAAGTTCCACCATGCTTACAGTACGTCTTGTGCTATAGAAGCGGTTGAGAAATTCTTGCTCCATTTGTTCCCAACTATCAATGGAACCAGACTCAAGATCCGTGTACCAATCAAAAGCATTGCCTTTAAGGGAGCGGACAAATTGTTTGATGAGGTAATCGTCGTATGTTCCAGCATTGTTGCAGGTTTCAATGAAGTGCGCCACATGTTGCTTTGGGCTTCCCTTACCATCGAACTGTTGAAACTTTAGAGGTTGATAACCGGCAGGCACTTTCAAACTATCAATCCTTGCAGTGTATGGCCTTGCATATGTCAAGGAGGATTTTGTAGCAACCTCGTACTTGTCTTTGATGGTACCCATGATGAACTCCTTGATTTGGTTGATCGGGATTGTTCCTTCCGAAGAAACTTGGATCTCTTTAGCATATTCAACTTGCTTTGTGGGGCGATCGACTGTCTCTTGGACTTGCGGACATTTTCCAGGTGCGTGACTTGATTCTTCATCCATCATGCCCTCCATCCTATCAGTTAGCTTAACAATTCGAGCATCTTGATCTTGAACATACTCGGTCAAGCCTTCAATAGCTCTTGTCAAGCTCACAAGTTATTCTTCTACGGATGAAGCGTTAGTCACCATTGCATGCATTACCATAGTAGGTGGCGGAGAGTAGCATTGATTTTCCTTAACATGAGATGCAAACATGTTATGTGGGGTAGATCCCGTGCTTAAGACATCATTGTCAGCCGAAGCGAAGGACTTCTCGTATGTAAATGGGCTCAATTGGGCAAGAACCCTCTCGACCATTTCGGCGATGTTTTTCTTTGCAGCTTTTGCAGGAGACTTCACATGTTTTGGAGACAAACCAAAGACAGTAGCAGATTCGGACGGCACTCGTGAGGCTTGCTGTCCCAACAATTTGGCTTGGTTCCTTGTGATAGGTCCCATGCTTCCCGCAGTAACATCGAGGATGTTTTCGACATTGATGCAGAACTTGGATCCATCAGTTTTTGCAGATGCAGATGCGAATACAAATGCAGATGCAGATTTTGATGCCGATGCAGATTTCGATGCAAATGGAGATTTTGATTCAGATGCGGATACGGATGTAGATCCATATTTGGATACAGATGCGAATACGGATGTAGATCCAGATTTGGATTTCGAGTTGATCTTCTTGCAAGTCATATCGGTGTTTTTGAACTTTGGTTGTCTTGAAGAGAAGAGATGAGAGGTAAAGATTGTCCCACTGGGCGTGCCAATTTGTAAGCGTCTAAAGTTTCAATCCTGAAATACAGTAAACAGGAAAAGAAAAATCGCAAGCAAACAATAATATTTGTATTTGAATAAATGTGAAGGTTACAATCTTTATAAAATCTCTTAAAAAGATATGTAATCCCCTGATTCTTCTCTCCACAGATGTTCTTGATTTGGCGGAATACTTGCGGCTCAATACTTGGAGCGAAGACTTCTTTGTATGCGGAAGACTTGCAGATCACCACTGAAGAGCAATTATGTATTTTTGTGTGGATGTATGTGTATATCTGTATTTTGGTCTTATGAAGACCTCTTTATATAGGCTTGATATAGGGCTTTAGGGGTATTTTGGTCCAAGCAATTTTGACCCCTAGGGCCTGAAGAACATGAGTTGGGCTCATCTTGTCAACTTAATGGACCGGCCCAGATGTTATTTGGACTTGATTTAAGTCATATAATTTTGACTTAAATATTAATCCGACTTTATTAACCAATAATTTGACTTGGTCAATGTATCGTGAATTTAAGATTTAATCCAAATTTAGTATGGATTTATCAATAAAACTTCACTGTCTACATAGGTATTAGATCACATATGTGTTCTGCAATTTCGTGTATGTACACGTAGACACTTAAACTTGTAGAAAGTTGAACAAGTAAACACATGAGTCTTACATGGCATATTAGACGTAGGACGCCACATAGGATGCTTCGTAAAATGTGAATTGTCACATAGGACGTCAAGTAGGACATGCGTGTCTATTTGTTCAACTCTATAAAAATTTAAGTGTCTACTTATATATACCCAAAATTGGAGGGCGTAGATGTCAGATGAGACTGCGTTTACGGCCCCATGTATATGTACTATACAAAGGTTGATATTTAAAGTTGCATGAGTAGAGAGAAGCTAACTTATTTAAGCTGAAATTGGAAAAGTCACAAGCACAAATAGGCCTGGTCAAAGGTTGAACATCAGTAGGATTCAATAGGGTGTGTATGGAAAATATTTTCCATTTTTTTCATATTTCGTTGGCTTAAATGCTTTGGAAAATGTTTTTCGTATCAACTCATTTTTGTCAAATTTAAGGAAAATGACTTCCCTTAAAATATATATAGGGTGTGTATGGAAAATATTTTCCATTTTTTTCATGTTTCGTTGGCTTAAATGCTTTCAAAATGTGATATATAGGGTGTGTATGGAAAATATTTTCCTTCTTTTTCATGTTTTGTTGGCTTAAATGCTTTGGAAAATATTTTTCATATCAACTCATTTTTGTCAAATTTAAGGAAAATGACTTCCCTTAAAATATTGATGAAAATATTTTCCAAAACTCTACTTCATCTTTCAATATTTTTTACCCTACCCCGTATGTCGTACGCAATCCTTGTCATCCCAAAAATAAATAAATTTTAAAATTTTCTTATTTTTTATATTTTAAATATATTTTTACCCCTACTCCCAAACCAATCCCCAGCCACCCCCACCAAGCCCACATGTCACCCCCCCACCCAGGCTAATCAGTCAAAAAAAATTAAAAAATATTTCAAGTTTTAAAAAATTTCATTTTTTACGCCACCCCCTTCCCCCGCCACCCCCACCCAGGCCACTCCATTAAAAAAAAAATTTTAAAAAGGTTGTTTTTGAAAAATATTTCAAATCTAAAAAAAATAAAAAATTTATGCCACCCCCTCCCCTCCCCGACACCCCACCCAGGTCACCCCGTCTAAAAAAAATTGTTTTTGAAAAATATTTCAAATTTAAAAATATTCATTTTTTATGCCACCCGTACCCCCACCCCATCCTTCCAGTCGCCACCCCGTCAAAATGATTTTGTTTTTGAAAAATATTTTTCTGGGTCAGATCTCAAGGTCGGATTTTCAAACGATCATCGGGGTCTTGTCCTAGTTCGGATGTTAGGGTTAGGTCCTAGATCAATTATCGGGGTTGATTTTTGGATCAGAAATTATTTTCCTAAAGAGTATTTTCTAGTCTCACGCTGGAAAATATTTTTCATACACCAACCAAACACTAAAAAATATTTTCTACTTACCAAACATGAGAAAATAAGTTAGAAATCTACTTGTTTTCCAAGAAAAAAAATTTCTTCCTACCAAACACACCCATAGTCTTAATCTAGCAATGTGGTTCAGAACAGCCATTGTTGATCGATGAAATTTTTGTTTTAATTACGAGAAGTGATTTCAAGGTATCAACCCTTCCACTACGGTTGATATATGATAACAACTTCCAAACCCTATAAGGAATACTTTAAACAATAGACCTATTTTTACATCCATCAAATTACACTACTTGCTTGACCTATCTATATAAACCATATAGCTGAAGCTAATGTAAGTCATAGCTGTTGATATTGACATATTTGAGTATTTTTGTAATAGATAGTGATATCACAAAATGATTAAGCTATAACAATTACCAAACAATGGATGTGGTTATTAGTAATATTAAAGTTCGCTTAGAAACTATTTTCAAAAAACAATTGCCAAACGCATTCAAGAGTTCGTTTGGCCATTCTATTTATTGATTTCATACTCATGTTCTTACCTAACACGTCGAGCAAGAGTGAAGGACCTGAAATTTAAACACTATTACAAACCCCGTAACTTTGGCTTAGACCATGTATGTGTTTAAGAAATTACTAACCGTGCAAACAATAGGTTTCAAATCAAGTAAATTAGACGGGATGTGGTAGAATTTTGAATCCAAATCCATATAGAGTTCAAATCCTAAATTCACCTCTGACCAAAGGCACATAGGTAGGGGGAGAGGGGTTCCACTTCCAGATAGTGTACATATTTTCTTATAAACTGATTTTACTACAAGCTCACTAAACCTAATTGTGACTATATTCCAAAAAATCACAAGGGCGAGTAAGGTGTGTGAAAGAATAAAACTAGATGACAAGATATTACACATCTAATTCTACTATAAGCTAAATTGTCTTGGGTCAAAAAAGTACATTAATGTTCAGGGAGGAAAATTTGTACTATCTGGAAGTTAGTTTTCTCGAGGTAACTTTGACTGTGGTTTCATACTTGCTCTCCGAGCTACATCCCATGCCTTTTGGGGGATCGAGACACCAGCCTGAGATGCAAAAAATGACTCGTACCCAGGTGAATCAAAGGCAAAACCAGTATGTTTTGATTTCTGTCCGGGCAGTTGTCTAATTGCGTAACTCCTTGCTTCTTCAGGTGTAAGATCATTTCCAATCTCTAGTAAGCCCATCCTACTGTCAATTTCATGCCTATGAATTTCCTGAACGATCTGATAATCATAAGGGAAAAACCATCTTTGAACCCTGGAAAAAGCAACTAGTAATGTTAGGCAAAAGCAAGACTATCAATTTTCAATTGTTTTATAAAACAAAAAATTAACATACTAAAAGCAAGAGCATATAAGGGATTTGGAAGGGGGGGGGGAGGGGGGGGGGAATGTAAGTATGACAGTCATTTTTGGTCGTACCAAGCTTCCAGTGGAATCAACATTTTCTGTGCCAATTCCTAATTCAAAGAATAAAGCAGATCCTACTGATTGGAGTTATAATGACTGTGAATGAGATGACATAGCAAAATTGCATCCATGCGAACAATGTAATTCATGCCCCCTTCATAGGATTAAACCACCACGCTTAGCAGGATAGATTGACAGACTAATTCTTGGGGCATAGCAAGGTATTCTAGAAGTATGCTACATCTTAAGAATTTCTGTTTGGTTCATTTCATAGGATGAAACACTAGGTCTGCTTACTAGTGATGGCTTGAATTTTATATTGTATGTTTTATGTATAATTCCTATGTTTGAATGGGTAGTTCGATGATCTGTTTGTGGAAGTAGCTGAAGTAATGGATTATTGTGATATAGGTACAATTCAAGGGTCAAATGGAGCTATTTAGGGCTAAGACATGGAGCAAGAAACAATTGAGTGGAATTGAAATTACAAGAACTAGATGCAATAGATAATGTGAATTTAGGCAAGAGATGTTAGAAGTTAGAGTTGGGAGAAACAATTTGTGCAAAGTAACACATAACCTTACTTCGCAGAGTTGTTCATGATCTATATGAACTTTCAACATGCTTTATGGACCAATACTTTAATTCTTGAAATTTAGTTCCAGTGGTCCGATCGATTAGTAATTCGGCCTTGCCTATGCAAAATTTATGGTCATTCTATCAAAGTTGCGCTGCACGGGATACAACCAGGGAACTGAAGCATGAACTCCAGAGTAGCCTGGAATCATCAAGTTAGTGCAATACACTGGGCTTGGCACTTTGACACAGTCCTTCCATATTTTCTCATACTTAGGCATAGATTATATTTTTATTTTTTAAAAACAATTGGTAATTCGTATTCCTCAGCATGAAGGGCTATGCTGGCCACCTCCAAATAGAAAATCAACAATGAGCCTAGGAAACTCAAAGTCTCAAACTAATTACAAGGATCCTAGGAAATCTACCAATTGAATTACATCATCTATATTTCCTTCTTTACACCAATAATGGAAGTTTCTATCAGATTTTTTGGAGGTTCTAAGGATTCTATAACATATAGGAGAAGATCAACAGAATTACAAAGATTTTTTTCTTTTCCTTCTTTTTTAATTGTGATGTTTTCTTCAGATAATCTTGTGATTTTGTTGTGGTCATGCTTGGTGAACTCTTAATTATAGAGTTATGGTGAACTTGTCATGAATGATATGCATCCTATTGTTAGTGAGGTTACTGATATCGTTTGGCAGCTCTGCCCTAGTATGAAAGGTATAACATAGACAAATCCCACAAACCTGCAGACCTACTAACATGCTGGATCTATTCTGGAAGTTCGATTGTGCAGAAAAAGTAATGGAAGATGGTTTCAGCTTGCATCTGGAGGAATATATGGAAGGAGAGGAACATAAGCAGAGGTGGATCCAGGATTTGAACCCTATGGGTTCAGCCTTTAAGGTTCTTCACATTTACCCGTTATGATTTTAAAGTTATGGGTTCGTATCTACAATTTGTTTATAAATTTATTGAATTTTTACTCATAAATTTATGCTTTGCTTCAAATTACCGAGTTCAGATGGATCTGCCCCTAAACACAAGGTTGTTTTGAAGGATCTAGCAAATCTCATCCAGAAAATTAAGTTGAAATTGTCTACTTTTGTTTCCTTTTTTATGTAAACAATTATTAGATGATGTGGTTTCACTGTTAAGACACCATAGAGGTCTAAGACGAACAAGGACATTTTTTGCTTTTTGAAATATAAACATGGCTAACAGCACACCCTTTGTGCTCTCACTTACTATAAGATTGTTACCTTTCTCAAAAAAAAAAGCATTACTCTAGTAGTTAATTGGTAAGTCTTTGAGGGAGTGATATCTTATTCACATTATATTACTTAATCAACTGCTCAAGGAACCTAGCATCTACACTGGTTCTCGCTTAGGGAGTGCTTCAGTACAAGCATTAAGATGCTAGTGTGGGGGTCTCATCCACCATGGCTTTGTGTTGAAGAGGGCGGCACAAGATAATAACTATTGCACTTAACTATAACTTTTTTCAATTCATTTTTTCATGCATTGCTAGTATCTTTAGTATCATATCTTTTTTCTCTTTTATTTGTGCCTTTTTCTCATCAAGCTCATGCTTTATTTGCAGTTGGTGCTCAAAACCTCAATAGACCTCAGCACCTTTGTTTTAACTTTTCAACTTTGGAAACACTGGATCCAAGGAGCTAGCAATAAAAAGTTAATCCAGCAGCATGAATCCAACCGAAAAACGAAATTTGTGGTAATCAATGAAAGGCAGAGTATGGCCTGAGCCAGTTGCAAATGGTTCAACTGCATGTTGGTTCATGCTTAATTAAACTGGCAGGATTGTTACACAAATGGGGTTGGGTGTTCTCGTGCACAAACAAATTTTATTATCAGTAGACTAAAATTTTCTTCAAACGAAATTCAGATTGATTTGACAATATAGTAACACAGTTCAGCTAAATCCACAATACTGAAATACCAAAAATAACTTTATTTCGACACATAAAATACCTATCATAATATTAGTTAAGAGGACTTGAAAATTAACTTTAAAAAAAAAACTTACCCCTGATAAATGAAGTCACCAAAAAGAGCAGCAACAGGTACAAGGAGCAGAGAGAGATAGAAATAAAATGTGCTCATCAAGGCATAGATGACCAAATAGATATTCTTCTGCAGTGAGGACAAATATCAGAAATATTAGCATATGAACACTCACAAAAATACATTACATAAGTGACTAAACTCACCTGTTCTTTTGGCAAGGAAATACCCGAATAAATAAAGACAAAAATGAACCACAATAATATGCTCCCTCCAACAGTGATGTGATGCCATCTTGTAATTGTGTCGCACATCATAAGCAGACGCAAATTGACAGTTACAACAACACAAGTGAAAGCCATTGTACTGACATCCCACAGGCCAAATATCTTGCCTGATGAATTCATGCCCTTTGTACTCGAATCAATTACAAAATAATACAAGACCAATGATTGATATACTGCAAAGAAAGCCCAGATGACCACAACTCTCCATCTGAAGAAAGTATTTCTTATTCCTTCCTTGTATAGCTCAGGATATTTCTTGGAGAGGGAAGCACTGACATCCTAAATACACAATAGAGATGTAGCAACAGACAAAAAAAGAATAACATAACAATTAGAGAATAAGCTGACTTAATTGCCATCGTTCATTGTTTAGCAGCAACAAAATATAACTATTACATACCTTCTCAAAAAGCCCAAGAACAATAACAGGAAGAGCTGTGAACATCACATTATAGAGAGACTGGAACCAATCATCATAGAACCTTTGACCGGAGAATCCAGTCCGGAAGGTAAACCAAAATTGAGTCAGGGTAAATGTAAGATTCTTGTAATAAAAATATGTGACAACCTGCATGAAAAAACATCTAGATCAGTATTTACCCCAAAAGATATCATACATTTTTTGTGCACAAAGAGTAAAGGCAAACCTTGCATATTCTCAGATATGACCAGCGTCCATGGACAAGCAGTAAATCAGCGAGAAACCGGAACTGAGCTATTGCGAAATCACTAGCCATCACTGCTTGCATTCCCTCCTGTCCACTTATTCCAACACCAACATGAGCAGCTTGAATCATACTTACATCATTAGCTCCATCACCAATGCTGAGAGTTATTCTGTTTGCCCCCTTCTTAACCAAGCTTGTCACCTGCAAAGAAGTGGAAGAAGTCGCTAACACCTGATCACCAAAGGATTTGCAATCAAGAAACTCATCCTAACTTCAAAAGAAATTACAATGTTTTATCAGTAACTTGAAGAAATACACTGTTGAAACTAGAAATTACCAAAGTGATACCTGAAAAACCCTAACTTTATATAATGAGATGGGAACCCCAAAGAGAAATTTCAGAACATTAAATATCTGAGGATAATGAGGTTTGGTATGTTTTTTCCAGAACATTAGATCCTAAGATTGACGAACTCTTCTCTTCTTTTTTTTTAATATGTTATCCCGAGAATAATGAGCTTTACTAAGAAGTGATATAGCAACTCTCTTTCTTACACGAGACAGAAAGTGTAACTACCGAAACTCTTTCAACTTTCGCATCTTTGGATAAGCATTACGGTTAAGTCAGTTTACAAGATGAGAGACGGAAAATTGAAATAAGAACTGCCAAGTGATTCTTGAATGCTTCTACTTATGTAGATGGAGTCCAGTACACTACTTTATATACTGATAATTCCCAAGACAATATCAGGAGTACCCATCTTATGTGATATGTAACTAGATAGTCAAACTCTTTCCCGCTATACCCAGACGATTCTCGAGGACAAAAGGTATAACATTACATTTTAACAGACAAATGAAAGCTAGGTCTCTACTCCTTCATGAGGAAGAAAGGCCTTGATATCATCTAGATCGACGTATTGAAATGGAACTAAGATGAAGCCTAAAATAAGTAGACTCAAAAAAACTTTGGTTCTCTATCTAGAGTTGCATGACGGAATAACAGAGATAAAGATGGACGACTCTACCCCCATATGTTCATAAACCAAGCATGAACAGCTCAATTTGACGATACTACAGGTCAGTTTGACAATTCCAAGACTGATAATGCTGCAATAGGAATAAATAAAGTGACATATTCAACAGAACCCAACTTTCTTGGGACTGAGGCGATGTTGTTGTTGTTGTCTATTTAACAGACAGAAAGACAGTCATAGAATGACCAAAGGCAAGTTACTACTGTTGTAACCATTCAAAGAAAGACCACCAACATGACCTCACCTGTGCTTTCTGCAAAGGAGAAACACGACAGCAAACCACTGCACTGCAATTCAAGCTTAAATTCAACAGCATTACACGAAGACTCGGGTCTAGTGCATACATCAAACACTTCCCATCAATTACTAGTGCTAATTTTGGTCCAGAAACAGAATGAAGATGCTCTTGCGCTTCCTCATAACATCTTTTAAGCTCGTTCTGCACTGTTTCTTTCATAAAACGAGCAAGCTCCACTAGATCACCCTGCGGATGAACACAAAACAAATTGTTAAACAGTGTATATTTTGAAACTGACAAACATGAACATTGAAAAGTAGTGCTCACTCTATCTTCCACTTCTCTGATTGCATCAGTTTCAGAACTAATGATAAATTGTTTCATGCTGTTATTGATTAACTTGCATGCTGCAATAGATACAAATGAAACTAGGATAAGATGGTGCAAGTAGAATCAAGATTTAAAAAATGATAAAACTGTCTATCATTAATGCGAAATTGCCAACCATAAGCTATATTTATTGCTGTTTCCAATTTGTCACCAGTAAGCACCCAAATCTTAATTCCAGCCCTTGAAAGAGTTTCTATGCACTCAGGTACACCTTCTTGAAGCTTATCTTCTATGGCAGTGGATCCAATCAAGACAAGTTCCTTTTCTATCAGTTCTGCCACCTGTAAAATGCTAAATGCTTAGACTCTTTTGACCACCAACAAAACATTGACATCAACAATAACAGGAGTTAAGACTTCCAAGTTAAGCACATAATTGTGAGGGTAACCACAACTATGGTTATATAATTATCACCCAATAAATTACTTCCATCCATTTATATTTTGTGATTTAAGAATGGAGACAATATGAATAGGAGCTTCAAATTTAAAATAAACCATTTAGTAGTCATATTTTATGCAGGTGATAGATACATTATCCCAGTCTCTAGGATGTTCACATTTTTTTCTTCTTCTTTGTTTGGATAAAGAGTCTAGAAAGATTACAGTTGGCAAAACAACTTCAGGTGTGTTTCTCAAGTCAGGAACCAGGGTCGAGAAAAAGAATAACAAGACGCTTTTAATAATCAGGACTACACAGTGCAATACATGAGCAGTGTATTTGGCATCACAAACTGACAAAAGAAAACCAGCTCTCTTTAATTAAAAAAATTGTTCGATGATATGAGCATATTATGGCTAGAACAAGCAAATCTGATGGAAATTAGGACTTAAATGCATAAGAACATAATTGCACTTCGCCACTCAAACTAAAATGACATCACTACAAAACAGATGGATAAACAATCAAGACAAAAGTCAATCCCAAAAAGAAAGCAGAATCAGAACAATTAAAAAGGTGCAAATCCGGAAAGAAGATACAAACTTAAAGGGAAATACATCACACTATGCTAACCTCATCCAATTTCTTCTCACGGTCCCGGAGAGAAGATTTTGCTTGAATGAATTTCTCATTCCATTTTTCATACTCATCAGGGGTTACATCTCTATAAGCCAAGCAAAGTGTCCGAAGTCCAGCAGCCCCAAATTGCTCCAAGTGTTCCCTAGTTCTTTTCCTCAAATCATTGTCTCCATCACGCAACCTCTCATAAATTACATTATCTGCACCCTGAGAAAAGTAGACTCTATGATAATTTTCTTACTAGACTAATCTCCTAGAATGTATCTTTACATATAAAGTTCCTACCTTACAGTAGAGAACCAATCTGCCTTCAGGATAGCGACATACAACAGACTGGCGCTTTCTCGTACTAAACACGAAACAAATAGATAATGGTCAACCTCGTTACCATCATGCAGGTAATCAAAATTGATATACAAGCTAGGATGTACTGACACCTGTTGAATTCAAGAACATTTAGAATCTCATAAGGAATATCTTGAATCTTCCCCATCTTTTCAACATGTGACTCACGCACATAAATCATAGTTGGTGTACGTCTGCAGAAAATTTTATAGTCATGGTTAAAAGTGACCCAGCTAAAAATAGAAAAGATAGCAGTAACAGTTCCACAAAGCAGTATGACAAAACTCTTTGCAGAATCTGACACCTCGAAGATGTTTAGTAGAAGAACTCTAGTCCTAACACAAAGTCCTTTGGATAGATATCTTCCACTAGCCATCGCACAGCTAACTTTTCTTTTGTTTCTTAAAGTTGGTCTATTACTCACCAAAAAAAATCTAAGTTCATCAATAGCTGAGAAAAATAACACACGTGACTCAGAAGTAGCCCAACATAAAGAAACAAAAACTATCTATTTTATTAGCCTATCCATCACTTGGAACTCTCTCCGCCCCTTCCCCGAGAACTCACCTCTGAAGCTGGCACCAGGAGCGGCACCTTACTGCAAATGTTTTGTGATGATTCTCTCATAACATGCTTGAATTAAATAAGTAAATAACAGCAGGAATCGGATACTACAGTGGCTTTCTGATGACAAGTACTCTCCAATCAGATAATGACTTACATATATCGGCTCTATTCTCTTCACACATGCCGGAATAAAATAACAAGAGGAACCAGATTACTGCAACAGCGTCCTTACGACGAGTGTGCTCTCATCAGATAAGGACTATTTTCACTACTTTGATATGTAAAAAAACTGCATTACTGAATCTTCCAACCTAATGGTGTATGTTAGTAACCTTCTACATTTATTTCATAGACGAAGTTTCAACAAAAGAGAGCCTTAAGGCAGACAACACAAATGTAACAGAAATTCTAAAGACACGCACTTGTAAAAGAAGAAGCCAAAGTTCTTTGCTGCTACAACCAAAGCAGACTCATCTGGGGATGCTGCTTGATATCGTATTTTTTCTGGGGTCTCTTCACCTTCAGGAAGAACAGTATGGCATATAGCAAGGCATTTGAAAAATTCCTGAACAAACAACCTTGGCCTCATTAAACTAGCAATGTAGTTGCTAGATAAATAAGTTTAGTGTACCCATGTGAAAGCTTTCTGCACAAGGACAACTCAATATGAAGCTGAAAATTTACACACAAGAAGATACCCTGCAAGTTTAAACTCCCAAGTCCCTTCATAAAATCTTACCTTTCCTTTTTCCATCATCTTAAAATAAATTTTGCTTTCCTAAGAAAGAAAGTTCTATGATATATTATATGATAGAAGAAGTTACATCCGACTCACTTCAACCCTCATAATGTAATGTTATCTATTTTGATACTATACAATCAAAAACACAACTAGAAGCCCATATTTTCCCCAAACAAAACCAGATCACATATATCAAGTCAAACATGGACATTGAATTTGGAAAGAAATGGAAGTACAAACCACAAAGTGCTATACTATTAATTGAAGCCTTAGATTACAATTGTGGAACCACTTCATCTAAAAGTAGCAAGGAGGAACTTTTAATTGCATGATCTGCCTCTCCAAAAAGGTTTATGTTATTGAAGGATACTTTATTGTTTGTCTAAGTCTACACAGAGATAATTAACATAAAAAAAATGACAGAGAAGAAAGCAAGACGATAAAGAAATACGAATTTTCACTACTGATCTAGTGTTGCTTAAAGATTTGGGTGAATTTGATACCACAAACTTCATAAGTAAGAAGCGGAAAAACTTAAGATTCAATTAAGAAAACAAAATATTATAAAGACAGAATTTTATTTTATTTGTTTATCTTTTAAAAAGCTAATCCATGATATTTGATTGTTCAAATGTAACAATTATTACTATAAAAGGAACTCATGTTCCCCTTTTCTTCCACACATGATAATCAAATATTTACCCTGCATGAATCAGGATTAGGTTCATTCCTCCAGGCACCTCGCATCAGCCTAGCGTCATTAAAATTGAAACCTTTCTCTCGTGCTTCTGTTGATGATTTCTTAACCTGTAACAATTCTCTAGATCAATACAAGACAGAGCCATGAATCTGCCATATCTTGCCCAAGAATATATTTACCTCAACTTTCAGCCCATTTCGCTGAGCAGTTCCCATCTCAATTTCACTAACACCTGTACCATATATCTCTCCACCGATTGAACACTTGAAAAACTCCATCAAGTTCCTCGTAAGAGTTCCAGTTTTGTCAGAGAATATGTATTCCACCTGTCCATAAAGTAGTTGTCAATGGGTCAAAAACTCATTTGTTAAGAACACACTGCGTTTGCTGAGGGGAAAAACTGAAGAAAATACTGTTGTTTACTTCTTGTGCAAAACTACTGTTAATGTTAGTGCACATAGAGGTTGTCTAAACAAATTAATTTCAACAACCACTTCATAACAGCATTAAACATTTACCTGCCCAAGCTCCTCATTCAAATTAGATGTTCTAGCCTGAGCAGCGGTATTACTCTCAGCATGGTACATGTGCAAGTCGTTATTGATGAATTTATTGGATTGTACAAATTTAATCATCTGAAAGTGAAGAACAGAAAAGAGAACCAAAGCGGATGGAATATTAGATAAAAATTCAGCAAAGCAACAAAATAAAATACAATGAAAACTGACATAATCTACCTCAACGGAGACATAGAGAGAGATTGGAATAATCGGTGAATACAAAGTGATTAAGGTGAACATGGTCAAAACTGCAACCTGAGCAGACAGCAAAAGAGAAATTAGAGACAGAAATATAACTACTGCACAGCCAAATGAAAGATAATCAAGTCAGAAAATATATGATTACCACAAATCTATTGTCCGGGTCGGACTGTGGATCTGCATTTTTGCCAGTTTCAAAGCGCAAATAATAATACTTCTTATCTATAAAGATACCGCTGCAAAATTTCAAGCAAGTCCAAAATTTTCAGCATGGAGGAGAATATAACAGAAGTTCCAACATGGCAGAATGGGTATAGCAATTGATCAAACCTGCCTATGGCTCCCAAGAGACACATGCACAAGAGAGTGCTAAAAAGAGCGATAATAAGTTTGTCAAGTTTCTTCTCCAAAGTGCTTCTCTTGGAAGGAATTTTCATCGAATTCATCATAACCTGTAGTTAAACTCATTTGGCAGAAGCAACTGAGAATAAGAACCAAAGTGAACAGCCAAGCAACAAAGGCCACAAAGCAAAAAGATGCAGAAACCACAACATAAAATATCATTTAAAAAAAGGTTGCTACTGTAACTTTATACCACAAATGCAGCAAAATAGTTCGAGAGAACATCATTACTGAATAGATGATGACATTAACCTACTTCTTTGAAACTTCTTGACAAGAATGATATATAAAGGTATGATGATGCACCCTCAAAAAGAGAACAACAGAACAAAGAAAAGGGTAGAGAAAAGGCTAAATTATAACTTCAATTATGATGTAATACCTTTGTTTCATGCCCAGTGAAAATGACAGCCCCAACAATGTACTGAGTGTTTCTCAGACTGCAACCCTGGAAGAAATACAGCGATATCAAGAAGAAAACATGAAATTAAAATTCACCAAATGTACTATGAGTTAGAGAAGAAATATCACAATTAGCAGACAAAAGGTCAAAGATAAGTCATAAAAAGGAATTGACACAACTAGATCATGGTCATCGTGGATATTTGCTTGAAGATGCATTTACCTTGAACTATAACTAAGACACAACTTATGCAGTACTTTTTTCTTATAAGTGTATAACATACAATACTTAAAACCAGAGCCATAAAATAAAACAAATTGGAAAACAACATAACAAAAAGAGTTCATACCCGTAAAAGAAGTTGGTTTGGACTAAGTGGTAAGGTTTGCTTTTGAATTATCAGATTGCCAGTGAATGTGTACAATGAGTTATTAGGTTGCTCACATTGTAACTCACCTGGTAAAAGAAAAATGCAGGAGATCACATCAAACACGTCGTTCTATAAGGGTAAAGTATTCTTAAAGTTGGAAACAAATTGATCAGGCTTTCACTATAGAACAGACAAAATTGATATTTGTCATCATAATTCTGATATACCATAAGCAATAACATTTCTGCTGGGAAGCATCTGCAGGAGATCATGATACACATGGTTGCACATCTTAAAGGTTTTTAAAAAACATCGTTCTTTGACGTATATAGACTAGTTCTTGAAAAAATGCATTGCATGTTGTATCCTGTGTTAGTTATTACTCCCTCCATCCCAATTTTAGTGTCTTACTTTCCTTTTTAGTTTGTCCCAAAAAGAGTCTATATTTAGCAAGTTTTCCGATTCTAAGATCCTACATGGCAAGTTTAAGATCACAAGTTTTAAAGGACTACACACATCTTTAATTTAAGACCACAAGATTCAAAAGTCTCCCTTTATTTCATAAATTCCATGTCCAAACTAACTAAGACACTTAAATTGAGACGGAGGGAGTATTAAATTTGCATGCAAAATATTTTTCCAAGGATCTGATATACATCGGATACCATCAAAACACACAATTAAAATGTGTTTTTACATCAATATTGAACAAATACTACATAACACAAGTTTAATACCTTCCCTGTTATTTTTTCCAGTATTTAGGACCTTGAAATTAACTAACTATAGCATCCTACTTCTGAGTAATTTATATTATTATGAACGTCCACAAATTTGTCAGGAAAATATTGGAATTGTCTGCCAAATGATGATGATGATGATAATTTTTGTTGCATAATATATGTTGATATGATTCTATTTGAGCTAAAATAAATTATTTTTTACCAATTTCAAAAACAACAGATTTCTAATGTATTTCGTAGATGTCTGTTTTCTTTTCCTTTTTTCATTTCAACCCGATAAACCGTTTTGGGAGAGACTCTAATTAAAAAATCAATTAAACATCTTTTGACTCCACAAAGATACTTAAAGATAACTAACAACACAACAAAAGTAGGCAGTCATTAGAACTATAATTAAATTGAAGGGCAAGAAAATACTCCGTGCATCTCAAATTGAAGATTGTTTCCCGGATTGGAAGCTAATATGCTTAATATTTTAATTTTATTTAACTATAATTAACTTGATATTTCGATATAATTAAGATATTTGAAAGTAACATAAATTTTCTAAAATTTGATACTAAACACGAATGACATATATATGAACAATAGAAAATTTAACTTTTGTAAATGGAAAAAAGAATATTAATCTTTAAGATGATTAAACATTTAATAGTTAAATATGAGTTTCAACACGGTTGTCATGAATGTAAAGTAGAGATGAATTAGCAGTTTAATCTTCCTTGTCGCAGTGCTATAAATGAACAGTTTTATTCCTATTTTTATAACTCGCATATTTTTATAAAATATATATAGTTAAAATTCATCATTTTGCGATACAATATTTTTTTAATAATGACAAGAGATACTGCACATTTGCTGAACCAGAAATATCAAATCCAAATAATTTATTCAAATATAACAAAAAGGTTAACACTTTTTTTATCCAGCCTCAAATGTATATCTATTACCTTGTTAGTTTAGATTACTAGGCAACAAAGTTAATAAAAGATGAGAAAGAGCTCATTGTTAGACAACTTTATATATCTCAGAAAGTCTTCAACCTAATTGATGCTTACACTGCACACACACACAAAAAGAAAACCATATGAATAGTTGAATAAACATATAGAAAGAACGATGAAAGAATATACGCAAGCATATACTAAAAGCGGTGACTGGAGCATCCGGTGCATTAATTTTCTCTCCTTTTCCTTTTAATATTAATTTATATAGACCTACATTGGCTCTTTTCAGTTGATGTTAATTCAACATAATATTCTTCATGTGCTCACAAATTTGGTTTATTTCAACTTAAGATGCAGTAAGCTAGTAAGCTAGAATACTGATTAAAGAACGATCAAATCCCATTTGATATTTTCTTAATAAATCACTAGGGGTCACATCTGGAGTTTTTTGTGATAAGAACGTGCCATCAAAACTAAAAGGTAAGTTCTACGGAGTGACAATGGTTAGAGCAACTATGTTGCATGGGGCAGAGTGTTGGCCAACCACGAACACTCATGTCCAAAAGATGAAAGTAGCAGAAATGAGGATGTTGAGATGGATGAGATAACATTAGAAATGAAGAGATTCGGAATAAGAGTGGCCTCCGTGGTGGAGAAGATGCGGGAAGGGAGGTTGACATGGTTCATACATGTGCAGAGGAGATGCGTAAATGCCTCAGTGAGGAGGTGTGAGGGGCTGGTCATGGTGGACCTAAGGATAAGGAGAGGTAGGCCTAAGAAGTCTCGGGACAGGTGATTAGGTAGGATATGTATAACTTCAGCTTACCAACGGCATGACCCTTGATAGGAGGATGTGGGGTTCAAGTATCAAAATAAAGGGTTAGCACGTCATGGAGCGTATATCTTTACTGTATTAGGAGTATTAATATTATTTATATGTTTGCTTATTCTTTGATCTCTAGTATTACCTGACTGTTTCTTTCACTTTCTTTATTATACTATTTTGTTGTTGTTACAGGTTGTTATTACTGCTTTGTTCATATCTCCTTGAGCCGAGGGTTTATCAAAAACAACCTTACCAACCCTCACAAGGTAGGGGTAAGGTCTACGTACACTCTATCCTCACAAAAACTACCATTTCTAAAAGACAATTTTCAGGAATTTGATCATGTATCTTATGCAAATTGAGTATGAATATTTACATATTTTGGAAGTAATCATAGCTCAAAAGTGCGTATTGACTATTTTTTCATTCATTTCTTATCATTCACCAGTTTTACATTATTTGACATGAATATATAGACGTTTTTAGTTTCATTCTTCCTTCATGTTTATTTTATTAGAATTCAGTACAATTAGAGGAAAAAAAAACAAATTAATCCTTTCTATATCAATATTAATTAATTAGTTCAGAACACCAACCATAAAAGCCACATTGAATAACTAAGTATAATTATATTATAAAATAAACAAAGAGTTGCGTCTTTTTTCTCACAATGAGTTAGGTCCTTTCAATAAAATGACTAAACATTTGAAAAGTTCTTTCCTAACGACCAAGTAGTCTCTTAGAAAATTAGTTACTTAATGAAAGAACAAAACTACATAGACAAGACAAAAGATAAATCAATACTTTGTAGTTTTTATTGAATTATTATTATTATTAAATGTAGTTGTACATTATTAAAAAGGTATAGTGGTCTTTCAGCTTTTTAGTTCATGTTTTCCACTCCACTTTTATAATAGTATAGATATATAGCTTTTTAGTTCATGTTTTCCACTCCCCGATTCTATAATCGGATCTATTCTTTTCCTGAAAAAAAAAAAAGATATATAGAGATTTTTTATTTAATTATTATTCTTAAATATATATTATTAAAAGGGTATTTTGGTCTTTCAACTTTTAGTTTAGGGCTTCCCACTTTTATAAAAGTATATAGAAAGAGAGATAAGAGAGATATATATAGCAGATAGATATTTGAATTTACATGTTCATCTCATGGATGGTCTGTGCACAATGGCATGACTTGTGCACTTCATGCTGAGATCTGAAGATATATTAACCAGATATGAACTTAGAGGTGAAGTAGTTGTAACTAAACAGCGACTATCCGTGTTACAAAGTACATTTTAAGAAAGAAACCAGCTATAAAATTGCCTCGCTTAACTTTTCATGGCCTAAAAACAAATCTAGCACGTCGAAGGATATCAAGCAGCCTGCATTGGAAAATCTGGAAAGAAGGAATGCAGCATGTCTATTTCGAAGGCTATATGCTACATGTGGATCTTCCACTAGACTAGAAGTAATTTCATTGCGCTAGTACGACAAAATGCCAAAGTTACAGGCATTATCATGCAAAAACATTTGATTGGTCAACAGCAGCAGAGAAACCAAACCTCTGAATGTAGATATTTTCTCAGGAGACACATAATCCCAGGTCTTCTCCAGTGCTTTTCTGATCTTTAAATTAGTTTCACCATCCAAATTTGCCGTCTGAGTAAATCCATGTGCCAGTTAGGAAAGAACAGGATGAAAAAGATGAGAACCAATACATTTATTTATGATATTATCCAAACACCTCTTCTCCAAATAATTTAGATCAACCTATCTTTTCGGACAAGTAAATAAGAAACTAGATGTGGATCAAGTACAACCTCAATGTAGCAGACCCCATCTGGGTTTGTGCTGGCAAGAAAAATAAGATCTGCCGGAAAGAACTCATCCTGCTTAACCTGCAAGAAAAAGGAGAGCTTGTACAAACTTACATTTTTTCGAATAATGAAAAGAACTGCCTCTCATTGGTCTTCATAACTTGTATAAAATAACCAAAGTGCTAAAACTACATTTGAGGAACAGGATTGAATTCCTTCCCAAATCAAATATTTAGGGAGGAGTTAGTAAAGAGCATTTTCCATTTGCGAGGTGCGCATCCCGAATGTCAATCACATATCTGTAATGGCCTATTCCCATGCTGAAAGGACAATGACTAAACTGAACAAGCAGACTGTATTTTTATTTTATTTTTTTTTATGACAAGGGAAACCCGCAGCCGCTACCCTTTGGGTGCGCACAAGGTAAAACCCCCGCTCCTATGCAATAGCTCGCAAACCACATAGGAGAGGTAACCCGCACTAGGCAAGCCTGGTGCGACGAGCTCGACCCAGAAGGCAAACCCCTTGCTTTCGCTGGCAAGCGGTTTCGAACTTGAGACCTCCAACATGGAAGTCCCAAGCTCAAACCACTGGGCCACCCCGAAGGGTAGCAGACTGTATTTTTCATATAACACTTCAGATTCAACCATATTGAAAAGCTGTAACATTCTAAATAACTGGAGGTCCACGCTCCTCTCTTCTTCTTTTTTATTCATTAGGTCCAATAACAACAACAAACCCAGTGAAATCCCAAACTGGAGTCTGGGGAGGACAGAGTGTACCTTACCTCTACCTCGTGGAGGTAAAAAGGTTGTTTCAGGAGACCCTCGGCTCAAGTATTGCATAGCAGAGCAGTAAGAAAAAGAAAAGACAAGAGTAAAGAAGACATGGAAAATAAAAGAGAAAGTATTACATAGCGTTCAGAGCAAAGGAACACTAGCAATAGCAAAATAGTGCGACAACTAAAGCACAAGAAATAACATGTAGTAACATATAATGAAGGACAAAAAACTACACCGGATACTGTTGATAGTGATGTGCAATGAATGAATAGTATAATCAATAATCTAGCACTAGTGTTTTAAAAGGCAGGGGCATGAGGTGAGATGTTTTACGCAACAAGGGGTTAAACCACAACACGAGGCATAAGTCTTATGGATCTTCAGGGCGTGTCTCATATATCTTTAATTTTACAATTTAATTACTAAGTAAATAAACAAAAGTAAATTTAAGTTACCAGTTTTTTTAAGAAAAAAGGTAAGTTTCTCAATAATTTTGCAAATAAATTCAAATACATAACCAATAATATAGAAAAAAATATTATAATTATTATTTGAGATAGGCAACAACACTAAAAATGATAATAGTTGAGATAATCATTAAAATGAAATTATCATCCACTCCATCATTGATCTCCACATCTACTAGTCTTTCCCCATCCTCAACTAATATTTGAATTGATTTTTATTAATGTATTAAAAAGGAGAAGAATAAAATGTGTAAGAGCAATGACAAAAACTGGATAAAGTTGACTCACGAATATAGTGTTATCGAATTCCTATCCTATCAATTTCAGGCATAATCATCTAAGAAAACTATTTATAGCAGTGTCATTTTATATGAGAGTTCTTTTCCCTATTTATATACTTGAGAAAAAATCACTACAACATAAAAAATGATAGCATAGAGTATAAATATCATTACACCAAAATTAAAAAAGAAACATAGCAAATATATTTTTTAAAATAACAAACATCAAATTTAACGCTCAAGGTGTACGCTTTTGCTTCCGGAGCTCACGCCTCAAATTCTAAGGCGTACGCCCTATGGATCTACGTCTTTCATTTATGCCCCGAAACATTTTTAGTACACCCCACCCCGAGACTCTCCCCAAAAACACCTTTGAAAACACAGTCTAGCACTTTTGCATAATTGAAAGTGAACATTAATTGTATCGTGTTTTCTACAAATGCACTTTAGTTCCACCAAGGTGAGAAATGTAAGGTTAAATGACTTTTGTTTCTTTTATTTGTCATTGCCTTCATTTCAATTTGTTTGTCTGATTTTGATTTCACATTCACATGGAGTTAAAGAAAGTAAAGAAGAAATTTTTGACTTTAATTAAAGATATGCAGAGTGTACCGATATGTCTTTAATGTTGTGGTCTTAAACATATCATATAAAAAGTTGGAATTAAAAGGTCGTCAAAAAGGGAAAGAGACATTCTTTTTGAAATGGACTTAAAAGAAGAGTAAGACGAACAAATGAAACAAAAGGAGTAGTAAGTCTCCATAGAACATCTGGAAAAGCATGGCTCCCACCAAGATTAAATGTTTCAGTTGGTTAGTGGTGAAGAGAGCATGCCTTACACATGAGGTTCTACAAAAGAAGGGGAGAGTAGTAGTGACAAGATGTTTTTTGTGCAATGAAACTACAGAGACAAACAACAATGTTTTTTTGCATTGCAAGTTCACTACACAACTGTGGAACCTGTTCCGCAGTCTTACAAAGACGGAATGGACAATGCCTAAACATACTGCAGATTTGATGAGCTCCTGGATGAGAAGAGGGGGTAGCAAGAGTCAGAAAAAATGGTGGAGGATAATACCGCCATGCATATGGTGGACACTATGGAAGGAAAGGAATGGAAGATGTTTTGAAGACAAGATCAAGTCCATTAATGATGTGAAATGGAACTGTTTAGTGTCTTTTTTTCTTGGTGTAAAGGAAATTGTATAGAGGAAGTAGATGAGATGATAGCTTTCTTAGGTTAACCTTACTACCTTGTAATTTTTGGAGGTGGCCAGTATTCCTTAACACTGAAGAACACAACAGTACTAATTCTCAAAAAAAAAAAAAAAAAAAAACTCTATAGATCATCTTCCCATCTCAATTGTTGATGACTCAAAACCTACATTTGAAAGGACATATAATCACACTAATTGGTGTCATGACCAGACATTCAGCTCCTAAAACACCACGGCAAAGTTTGACTTCTAGGTAAATTCAAAAGAAGCAAACCAGAATATGTATCTTTATTTGTCTGCTAATTATCCACAATATGCAGTTTCAACTATGAGCTGAACTTCTTACGCTATGATGCAATCTATGGTTCTAGTTACATAGGTTACAAAGATTGCCTAGCAGAACTATGTTAGTAGAGGAGGTCAGTGGCATACTTCATATGAATTTCCCAAAATATACAAAAAGCCCTCTAGAAATTCAACGTGTCTGTTAGAATAGAAATAAGTATTTCCTACTTATAATAGGAATAGGAATAGGAATAGGAATAAGAATAGGAATCCTAGTTGGAAAAGGATTCCAATGTAGTGTCTATAAATAGGGTCTCAATGTAACTATTTAGATACACAATTCAATAATATTTTTCTTATATATTTCTCACATGGTATCGGAGCATTGGTGAGAACAAACAAGTCACCGTATGTCTATGTCAAATTCCGGTGACTGTTGGGTCTGATTTTGTTATTCTTTTTTCTTTCTGTGGGTGTTGTGCGAAAACCAACACCACCACGAGGCTTGGAAATCCCCCGCGACCAAACCCCAGCCAAAACCACCGAAAAACATCACCCCACGCGCTCTCACACGCCGATCGGAGGTGGTAGTTTTCGGCGAGATCTGGCTCACGCGCCGGCGCGTGAGGGCTTTTCTGATCATATTTTTTGAAAATTGTTTTGACAATTGGGGTCGTCCAGCCATTCCGACCAGGCCCATACTGTTTTTGACCAGATCCGATCACCGGAATTAGGGTTCCGGCAATTTCCAGGCTGTTTCCGACGACTTTTCTTCGAGATTTGAATTTTCCGACAATCAGATCTCAATAATCAAGTTTTTTTTTCATTGTTTCCAAGACAAATTTAGCATAATGTCTTTTGGGTATGATGTTTTTGGTTCTAAAAATATGGGGATTGGAAGTTCTAGCCCTATAATCACTTCAGAACTTTTATTGGGAAGTTCAAACTATTTATCTTGGGCTTCCTCGGTTGAGCTGTGGTGCAAGGGTCAAGGTGTCCAAGATCACTTAACGAACAAGACTTATGTGGTAGATGTAAAGGCAAAAACTAGTGAGGAAGATGCAAAAGCCAAAGCACAATGGGAGAAAGTAGATGCTCAATTATGTAGTCTCCTATGGCGTTCTATTGATTCCAAGTTGATGCCCTTGTTTCGCCCATTCCAGACGTGTCATACAGTTTGGGAAAAGGCTCGTGCTTTATACACTAATGATATATCTCGATTCTATGATGTGATATCTCAATTGACCAACTTAAAGAAACAAGAATCCGATATGTCTACTTACTTGGGACAGGTACAGGCAGTCATGGAGGAATTTGACACATTGATGCCAGTTACTACGAATGTGGAAAAACAACAAGAACACAGACAAACATTGTTTCTAGTTCTTACTCTTGATGGACTTCCTCCTGATCATGATTCTATACGTGATCAGATTTTAGCTAGCCCTACAGTTCCTACAATCGATGAATTATTCTCTCGTCTCTTTCGTCTTGCGGCACCTCCCAATCACAAGGTAGTTTCATCACCCACTATTGACTCCTCTATTCTCGCATCTCAAACCTTTGAAAAGCGTACATATCAATCTATGGAGAATCGGCGAGGGGGAGGGCGTTTTGGGAAACCTCGATCCAAGTGTAGTCATTGTCATAAGCCTGGACACACTCGTGATATATGTTATATTTTGCATGGTCCACCACCTAGTTATGATCCTATTGTTCTGAAGGAATATAATGAGTTCCTTCGAAATCGCGCAAGTAAACAAACATCTCCACCAGTAGCATATGGTGCTCAATCTAATCAACCATCCAATAATGCTCATATTGCTGAGACAGAATATGATGAGTTCCTTCAGTATCGTGCAAATAAGCAAACGTCTCCACAAGTAGTTTCGGTTGCACAACCTGATGTCTCTGTTGCGGGTAATTTTTTTGCTTGTGTGTCGCAATCTAGTACTCTCGGAACATGGGTCATGGACTCTGGGGCATCTGATCATATCTCTGGTAATAAATCATTTTTATCCGATATTGTTTATTCACAATCTCTGGTAATAAATAGAATGCGCTCTTCTTCTATTCAGAATCAGGTTCCACATTCCATACTGTTTCCTCAGTTACATCTCTATCCTATCCCTCCTCGTGTCTTTGGGAGCACATGCTTTGTTCATAACTTAGCCCCAGGAAAAGATAAATTAGCTCCTCGTGCCCTCAATTGTGTCTTTCTTGGTTACTCTCGAGTCCAAAAAAGGTATCGTTGTTATTCACATGATCTTCATCGATACCTTATGTCCGCTGATGTTACATTTTTTGAGTCTCAGCCTTACTATACATCTTCTGATCATCCTGATGTATCTATGGTCTTTCCCATACCTCAGGTTTTACCTGTGCCAACCTTTGAGGAATCTACGGTTACTTCTACATCTCCAGTTGTAGTGCCACCACTACTAACTTATCATCGCCGTCCACATCCAACCCTAGTCCCAGATAATTCATGTCATGCGCCGGACCCTGCTCCTACTGCGGACTTGCCTCCTCCTAGCCAATCGCTTGCACTTCAAAAAGGTATACGATCCACTCGAAATACTAACCCACATTAAACCTTCTTAAGTTATCATAGTCTATCATCACCCCATTATGCATTTGCGTCGTCTGTCCTCTATTTCCATTCCTAAGACTACAAGTGAAGCACTTTCACATTCTAGATGGAGGCAGGCTGTGGTTGATGAGATGTCTGCTTTACATAAGAGTGGTACTTGGGAGCTTGTCTCCCTTCCTGCAGGTAAATCTACTGTTGGTTGTCGTTGGGTTTATGCAGTCAAAATTGGTCCAGACGGTCAGGTTGATCGACTTAAGGCTCGCCTTGTTGCCAAAGGGTATACTCAGATATTTGGGCTAGATTATAGTGACACTTTCACTCCTGTGGCTAAAATTGCATATGTTCGTCTTTTTCTATCTATGGCTGCCGTTCGTCATTGGCCTCTTCATCAGTTGGACATTAAGAATGCTTTTCTGCATGGTGATCTTGAGGAAGAAGTCTATATGGAGCAACCACCTGGTTTTGTTGCTCAGGGGGAGTCTAGTAGCCTTGTATGTCGATTGCGCAGGTCACTCTATGGTCTAAAACAGTCTCCTCGAGCTTGGTTTGGGAAGTTCAGCACAGTAATTCAAGAGTTTGGCATGACTCGTAGTGGAGCTGATCACTCTGTGTTTTATCGGCATTCTGCACCAAGTCGATGTATCTATTTGGTTGTTTACGTTGATGATATTGTCATCACCGGTAATGATCAAGATGGTATCACCGATTTGAAGCAGCATCTCTTTAAGCACTTCCAGACTAAAGACCTTGGCAGATTGAAGTATTTTCTAGGTATTGAGGTTGCTCAGTCTAGATCAGGTATTGTTATTTCTCAACGCAAGTATGCCTTAGACATTCTTGAAGAGACAGGAATGATGGGATGTAGACTTATTGACACTCCTATGGATCCGAATGTTAAACTCCTTCCAGGACAGGGGGAGCCACTTAGTAATCCTAAAAGGTATAGACGGCTTGTTGGAAAGTTGAATTATCTCACAGTGACTAGACCTGACATCTCTTTTCCTGTGAGTGTTGTAAGTCAGTTTATGACTTCCCCTTGTGATAGTCAATGGGAAGCAGTTGTTCGTATTCTGCGATATATAAAGTCAGCTCCCGGTAAAGGACTACTCTTTGAGGATCAAGGCCATGAGCATATCATTGGATATACAGACGCTGATTGGGCAGGATCACCCTCTGACAGACGTTCGACATCCGGATATTGTGTTTTAGTAGGAGGTAATTTGGTGTCATGGAAGAGTAAGAAACAGAATGTGGTTGCTCGATCTAGTGCAGAATCAGAATATCGAGCAATGGCGACAGCAACTTGTGAGCTAGTTTGGATCAAACAGTTGCTGGGAGAACTAAAATTTGGCAAAGTTGATCAGATGGAACTTGTGTGTGATAATCAAGCGGCTCTTCATATCGCATCAAATCCAGTGTTTCATGAAAGGACTAAGCACATTGAGATTGACTGTCACTTTGTCAGAGAAAAGATACTCTCGGGAGATATTGTTACGAAATTTGTGAAGTCAAATGATCAGCTTGCAGATATCTTCACCAAGTCCCTCACATGTCCTCGTATTAATTACATCTGTAACAAGCTAGGTGCATATGATTTGTATGCACCAATTTGAGGGGGAGTGTTAGAATAGAAATAAGTATTTCCTACTTAGAATAGGAATAGGAATAGGAATAAGAATAGGAATCCTAGTTGGAAAAGGATTCCAATGTAGTGTCTATAAATAGGGTCTCAATGTAACTATTTAGATACACAATTCAATAATATTTTTCTTATATATTTCTCACACATGCTGGTAACACACTTGTAGATATACTCACATCCTTGCTCATATAACAAAGCAATTGGCATAACAAGCTAAATAAAGATCCTAGAAAAGTTACAAAGCAGATATAAATGGATGCTGATGATGAGCATCAAAACAACATGAAAGTTGATACTTACTCTCACGATATCTCCAGCCTGCAGCTTCTTCCAAGGTGCATTTACCCAAATCTGGTCTTGCAACATGTCTATGGAGGAATTATTAATAGACTTGTCATTCTGAAAACGTTTCTGTTATAAAGAAGGAACAAGAAAAGAAAGCATAAGCATATAGTTTCAAATAAAGAGGTAAAAGGATAAAGGTGTCAATAGCATATTACTCTATTTAACAAATATCATATATATACAGTCAGTTTAAGAACCAACGGAAAAAGAAGGCAATGAAGGAAATAGTACTCACCCAGTCCTCCCAAGCCTCCTTAATAAGAGAAACGAGAAGCACCATGCTCAAAGGAAGCACATTTGTTATTGGACTTACAGGACTGTATTCAAACAAGACTTCTTTTTCAGGTGCAAATCATGAGAACATATAGCACATGTCATCAAAATATAAATTAATTTCCATTACCAATTTCAAAAAAAAAAAAACATATATACATATATATATATGTATGTACATATATATAAAATAAAAATTAATTTCTTGAAATAATTTGCAAACGCCTTACAAACCAAAAACAAAAAAAGTGAAATTTTATTATTTAATGTGAAGGCAAACAACCACCAATAGCAACTCTAATCTTGTCTAGATGATTAAAACAATAAAATACTCTACACTATACTTTTCACTCTTTTTTTAATGACCGTGGTCTCCGGGCCAGCTTTCGCCCATCTCGATTAATTCCACGGGATACTTGATATACTTTTCACTCATTTTCAGCACAAATAATGCATAGTAAGGGGAAGAGGGGGAGTTAATAAGGGTTAAATACCTGATTGGTGTGCATGACAAAATTGAGATCATAAGGAAGTACAGATTAGCCACCCGCCTGAACTGTCAGAGTAAGGACACAGAAACAAGATGAGGGCTATAGAACAACATGCTTTGAACAATATGGCTGCATGGCATCATTCTTCAAGCTGAATGAACTTGCTATATATAAAATGATTTTGTTGAAATAACAAACTTTAATAGCCAAAAACACTAATAGACACAATTCATTTTGTTTTTCAGTAAGGTAGAATATATTTACTAATAGACACAGTTCCTACGGTTTTTGTCTTTTCTTCTTCCTCTAAAGCCAAGCTAAATAACTGATAAAAAAGAAGGTCCAGCTGAACAGGCCTCAATCACTATCCCGTCATCATCCATTACAAACCAAGTCAATTTCAAACTCTCTCCCCACAGTCGAGTCGAGATGCTACTGACAATGCAAAGGAGATAATCTAGGCCTTTGCCTGAACTTACACACATAAAATACCAACTAGTTTATGTAAATTTGTTTTGACATTTCTCCCTTTGCCACCGGCAAAGCAAAAAAAACACCTTTTTAGTGCCCTAGAATTCCATAGCAATAGGTTTCAAAAGGCAGATTCTTGTCTAACCAAAATCTTATAGTATTATGATTTAAGTGAGAACATTTTCCCAAACCTGATCTACACAAAATTGGCTAACATTATATTATGCTTGTAGAGGACTTCAAATATTCAGTAACCTTTTTCAAAAAGAAAAAGATAAAAAAACTAACACTCATGACCCCTTCCCACCAAACAGAAACAGTACAATTTACAAACTTAGTCTGCATCCATTTCACAAGTTACAAGGATTAACATGAAGGAGGGAAACCACTAGATGGGACATTAAGCTGCTATTTAAAGAGAGAAATTTGGGAGGGGAGTCTAGAAACTATATGATGAACTTCTTGTTAGGAACCCAAAAACTCTCCAACTTTAGGCTGTAAATTTCCAAGCACACAGGAAGAAGATAACAATACCCTCCACTGATATATATATCTCCACCAACTAATAGAACAAATTTACAAATAGACAAACAAGATCTATGAATGATAATCCACCCAACAACCAAGGTATTTCGAGGTACCTTACCCTCCAGTTTAACTGCAGAACCAATAATATCCTCCAGAATAAACTGTCTGTCTTCCTTAATAACTATCTTGACTTCTATGTAACTGCTAAAACTACATATACATAGTAATAACTAAATAAAGCAGTAATAAAATACATATACATAGTAATAACTAAATAAAGCAGTAATAGTAATATTTAGGCCTTATTTTCACCCTTCTTCCTGCGTTTATAGACCTTAGTTACAGCAGGTCTAACAATACCCGCCCCAACGAGTTTCACCTTGTCTTCAAGGTGAAAATGAGGAAATTGAGCATCAATAACTTCATAGGGTTCCCAAGTGTTCTCAAAGTCAGGCAAGTCCTTCCACTTAATCAGAACCTCGTGGAAGCCATTCAGAAGTGTCCGACAATCTATCACACTTTCAGGTTGTACTAGCATTTCAAGATCTTCAGACAACAAAAGGAGGGAGTTGTTGAACTGGAATTGAATCCTTCACAGCACGCTTTAGCCAAGAAACATGGAATACGGGATGCACCCATGAATGAGAGGGTAAATCAAGGCGATAAGCGACTTCACCAATTTTGCTCAAGACAGAATATGGCCCATAGTAACGAGGACTTAATTCTCATTAACCTTTTTAGCAAGTGAACGAAGCTTGAAAGGTTGCAATCAAAGATAAACCAAATCACCAGGTTGGAACAAAACTTCACAGCGCTTAGCATCAGCATACATTTTCATTTGAGCTTGAGCATGGGTCAAATTAGCTTTGAGTTCATCTAGAATAATGTTGCAAGCAGCAAGCTGCTGGTTGACCTCTTCAACAGCAGAAATTTCTTCAGTGAACCGCAACAAGGAGGGAGGATCTTGTCCATATAAAGCTTTAAAAGGAGTCATCTTGGTGGAACCATGGTAAGTGGTATTGAACCAAAATTCAGCCCAAGAAATCCATCTTGGCCATTGTTTTGGATGTGTTCCTGCAAACCAGCGCAAATAAGTCTCCAAGGAGCGGTTAACAACCTCAGTTTGACCATCTGTTTGAGGGTGATATCCTAAGCTCAATTTGAGACTAGTACCGGACATCTTGTATAATTCTTGCCAAAATTGGCTGACAAAAACCCGATCTCGGTCAGAAACAATAGATTTGGGGAACCCATGCAAGCGTACAATCTCACAAACAAACAATTCAGCTACACTCTTTGTTGTATATGGGTGAGATAAGAGAAGAAAATGACTATATTTAGTGAAACGGTCCACCACAACAAGTATAGTATCATGTCCCATTGCTTTTGGCAACCCGCTGATGAAATCCATAGCAATATCATCCTAAACCTGAGTAGGAATAGATAATGGTTGCAGCAAGCCAGCGGGACTAAGGGCTTCATACTTATTCTGCTAGCAAACTTCACAACTAGCCACAAAGTTTTGTACATCCCTTTTGATCCCATTCCAGTACAAGACTTGTGAAATGCTCTTGTATGTACGAAAAAACCCCGAGTGACCACCCGTAGGTGAGGAGTGAAATTCCCTAAGGAGCATAGGAATGTGTAATGACGACCGAGGAATCACAAACCGACTTTTGAAATATAGGCAGCCATTTTTAAGAGCATAATTCGGTCGTGAAGTTAGATCCTGGAGCAAATCGTGCGTCAACTGACGGAGTTGATCGTCTTGTTGAACTTCAGTGGAAAGATCATCTAAGGTACTACTGCTTAAAACAGAAAAAGCCATGAAATGAAATTGGCGGGACAAGGCATCAGCTGCCTTATTTTCACAACCAGGACGATATTGAATCTCAAAATCAAATCCCATCAACTTGGTGATCCATTTTTGTTGCTCTTCTGCCATAACATGCTGGTCCATGAGAAACTGGAGACCTCGTTGATCTGTTCGTAAAATGAAATGTTGACCCATCAAATAATGACGCTACTTTTGGACAACAAAAACTATAGCCATTAACTCCCTCTCATATACTGATTTAGATTGAGCCCGAATTGAAAGTCCTTGGCTAAGAAAAGCGATAGGATGTCCCTCTTGCATTAGGACAGCTCCAATCCCTAACCCTGAGGCATCTGTCTCAACCACAAACACCTTGTTAAAATATGGTAGTGGCGTAGTGCCAAGACTGGCAAAGTGACCATAGCATCCTTAAGTGAATCAAAAGCTAATTGAACTTCTTTATTCCAGCGAAAAGCATCTTTCTTGAGCAATTGTATGAGTGGCCTCGCTATTTTCCCATAGTCACGAACAAACTTTCTATAGTAACCGGTGAGTCCCAAAAATCCCCGCAAGCCTTTAACATCTTTTAGACTTGGCCAATTAACCATACTTGCTATTTTGACAGGATCCGCCACGACTCCACTTGCTGAAATAATATGACCCAAATACTCAAATTGTTGTTGTCCAAAATGACATTTCTTTCGATTGACAACCAAGCTATGAAATTTTAGAATTTGTAGCACCTCCCGCAAATGATCCATGTGAGAAGGAAAATTTGTACTATAAACTAATATATCATCGAAAAAGACCAATACAAACTTACGTAAGTAAGGCCAAAATATTTCATTCATCAAGGCTTGAAAAGTAGATGGTGCATTAGACAACCCAAATGGCATGACCAAAAATTCATAGTGGCCTTCATGTGTACGGAAAGCTGTTTTTGCTATATCCTCCTTGCAAACACGGATTTGATGGAACCCTGATCGTAGATCCAATTTCGAAAATATAGTGGCACCCCCAAGCTCATCTAGTAACTCATCGATTGTTGGAATTGGAAATTTATCAGGAACCGTTATCTTATTAAGGGCCCGATAATCCACACAAAATCGCCAACTACCATCTTTTTTGCGAACTAGCAACACTGGACTAGAGAAAGGACTAGTACTTGGTTGAATGATACCAGCTACTAACATTTCCCGTACTATTCGCTCAATCTCATTTTTTTGGTAATGTGGATAACGATATGGACGAATATTGGGTGGATCAGATTCCTTTTTAAGTCGTATAGCATGGTCGTGACTCCTATTGGGTGGCAGCCCTTTGAGTTCCTCAAATAAAGCTCCAAATTCTTCCAGTAGTTGCTGCAAATCCAGATTCTCTTGTTCTTCCCTTGCAGTTAATATATTCAGATCAACATAATATCCTACTCCATCTCCCTGCAAGGCCTTAATCAAAGTTTTTAGTGAAGCTACTGATTTTGACAGCGAGGGGTCTCCTCGAACAACTTGTGTTTGCCCTTCTACTTCAAATTTCAATGTCAAGGTTCTAAAATTAGCTTGAATATCACCCAAGGTTTCCAGCCACTCTAATCCTAACACCACATCAGCACTGCCCAAATTAAAAAGTAGATAATCCTGTGTTATCCGCAATTTATCAATCCACAATTCCACTTCTTTGCATCTTCCCCTACTCTTTACTTGTTGGCCATTCCCCACTTCCACCACAAACGGCTTAGTTTCAGTTTGCTTTAACCTTAATGCTTCAGCTACTGCGCCAGATATAAAATTTGTTGATGCACCGCTATCAATCAACACAATAACTTTCTTCCCCCTATATTGTTCCCCATACCTTCAGGGACTTCTTTGTGGTAAATCCTGCTATAGAGTACAAAGACAACTCCATTAACTTTTGTGACTCTGGTTGTCCTTGATCATTTAATTAGTCCATCTCTGTGTTGATTATCTCCTCCAAAGACTCGTCAATGCCTCCATCTTCGTCGTCCTCTGTTGCTACAATAAGCATATTTAATTGTTTTGAATTATACTGGTGATTAGGGCCATATTTTTCATCGCAACGAAAAACAAAGTCCTTTCCTTAATTTATCCTGATACTCTGCATCAGATAGCCTCTTGTATGCTCCTCCTCGCCTTGCAGAAATTTCAGGTCTTGGTTGCACATTTTCTCTTCGCTTTTGTTCTTGAAAATGTCGTGGTATTGTTGTAACTGATGTACGGGCAGAATGAAAACGTGTTATTACTCCACGTACTTGGGGACCGGTAACACTTCCTGTACGGCTATTGTCAATCACTGGAAAATGCACTGAGCCCCTAGAAAGCGACATACACATATGTTTTGGTAAGTGGGCTTGGCTGAGAGCCCAATTCTTCCCTTCAATATGTTGGCGCTTTGGTCCATAATCTGGGTTAGAGTTTCTAGCTTGCTAAGATGCAATTCTGCTTTGATCTCCTCTCTCAAGCCATTTATAAAAATTAAAAATTCCCATCATCATCGGCATCTTTCAAAGGTGCTGAAAGTAATTCGAAATCTTCTCTGTATTGGGCCACACTTCCAGTTTGTTGCAACCCTATCAAAGCCTCATATAAGTTTCCTGACTGTGATGGAGTAAACGTTGGAGTATGGCTACTCGAAACACATCCCATGTGACAATCGGAGTTCTTGACTCCCACCATTGGAACCAATTTAGGGCTCTACCTTCAAGGCAAACAACAGTTGCCTCCAATTTATCCTTGTCGTCAATGCCATTAAAATGAAAATAACGTTCCGCTCTATTAAGCCACCCATATGGATTATCACCAGAAAATAAGGACAGTTCCAGCCTTCTAGGACGCATGAATCACGAAATTGTGGTCGAACTTCTTCGCGATATCCATCACCTTTGTGATTGTTGTTGTTCTCTGCCATCACATTTGTATCCATAATTAGATCTGTCTGAACTGTTGATTTTCCTTTCATATGTTGAAGAATTTCAACGTCACATTCATCTTTGTTGTGCATCCAGTCTCGTAACTGCCCCAGGTAATCACATACTGAAACAATCTCCTCTTGCACTTCGGTCATTGTCTTCTCTAACCCTTCAATCCTCCCTTCTATTCTAGTTGAAACCATAAAGGCTCTGATACTAAATTTGTTAGGAACCCAAGAAATCTCCAACCTTATGTTGTACACTAAGGCTGGGCACCGGAACGGGTTGTACCGGTACCGTTCCGGTACCATTTCGGTCCGTTCCGGTCCGATAGTATTCGGGACGGGATGGGATACATTGAACCGGTACACGAAACGGAACGGTATCATGATTTGGTACCGATATACCGGTACCAGTTCATTCCGGTTCCAGTCCGGTCCCGGTAAATCATTTTTAATTAAAATAAAAAGTAATATTTTTGTCATTATTTACTTTTATTAGCATTTCTTTTTTGTTTATTTAATTTTTTTAAATTACAAACTTAAGTTATTTAACTTACAAGTTATAAGTATAACTTAATAACTTATAAACTTCAAAAGATTCAAATCTTTAAAACTTATAACATAACTACATAAGCTCAAAAACTTTTAAAAAAAAACTTTATTAAACTTAACTTACAAACTTATATACGTAAAAATTAAAAAAAAATATCTTTAAAATAAACTTAAGTAAAATTATTATAAATTTTAAAACTTAAATATTATAAACTAATATAACTTAGAAAAATAAAAAAAACATTCGTATTTTCGTAATTCAAAATAACTCAAAAAAATAATTATATTTTGAAATAGCTATATGTGCCGTCCCGTTTATCCCATCCCGTTCCGTTTCGGTCCATTCCGGTCCGTCCCGGTTCTATCCCGGTATATAGTGGGACGGGACGGAACTGAGCTTCCATCCCGGTTGTTCCGGTCCGGTTCATCCCGGTACCGGTCAACAACCCGGTCAAACCGTCCCGTTCCGGTCCGGTGCCCAGCCTTACTGTACACTTCCAAGAACACAGGAAGATAACAATACCTTACACTGATATATATATTTCCACCAACTAACAGTGTTACCAAAGGCGCGCTTAAGCCCTAAAGCGAGGCTTAAAACGTGTTGAGCGCTTTGCCTCGCTTTATGTGCGCTTCAATGTCGTCATCAAAGTTCTAAGACAAACTTTTCCTTGTCAATGAGTCTCTTATGAAGAAGTGACACTAAACAATTGATATTTAACTTTATCATATTTTTTTTTCAATTTCTTTGGTCATATATTTGTCATTCATGGTTATAATTATTAGTCTTGGACTAAACAAACACATTTTATGTTTTTCTCCCTTTGTGCCTTTTTTCATTAAAGCTCACGCTTTATTTGCGCTTTGTGCTTAAAGCCCCCACGGACCTTAGAGCTTTTTTGCGCTTTTCGCTTTTAATAACAGTGCCAACTAATAGAACAAATTTACAAATAGACAAACAAGATCTATGAATGATAATTCACCCAACAACCAAGGTATTTCGAGGTACCTTACCCTCCAGTTTAACTACAGAACCAATAATATCCTCCAGAATAAACTGTTTGTCTTCCTTAATAACTATCTTGACTTCTCTGTAACTGCTAAGTAACTGCTAAAACTACATATACGTAGTAATAACTAAATAAAGCAGTAATAAAATACATATACATAGTAATAACTAAATAAAGCAGTAATAGTAATATTTAGGCCTTATTTTCACCCTTCTTCCTGCGTTTATAGACCTTAGTTACAGCAGGTCTAACAATTCTTAACAACCATAGCATATTGAAAAAACACATTAAAAAACGGCTCACTAGTTACTTAAGGAACTTCTCCCTCTTCATTCCCCATTAATAGGCTGGGAAACTTAGTTATGTCACACTCTTCAAAGTTGTCTGCAAGATCTGCTCTTGGCACAACAGGATTGTAGGAAATTAGGAAATTAGAGGGCTTGTGTATGTGTCCTCTAAATTATATACCAACACTGCGTAGTTTTCAAATGGAAGAATAATTTACTGTTTAAGTCGGAGTAAATACGTAAAACTTAATTCAGCAAAAGTAATAAGCTTAAAAGGACACAGGAAAAGAGCAAAGCTAATTTACCTGTTCAAATAACCCCTTTGGCAGGAAAGTTAGCACATCATACTTTGTCGTTGAAACAGAATTTCCCTGAAAATAAAATTATTGCAACTAATCAAGATCAAAGCTAAAATATATGTATAACAAACTTGGCGAGGAACACAATTTATACACAAGGGACTATAAGCTACCATTTGACATTTTCCTTAATACATCACTTAACCTGAACCTTGTCAGCATGAGGCATGTTTTTATTGTGTCAGCGAAAGGCATGTTTATATTTTATTACACTTTACTAAACCATCCAAATAGATTGCCAGAAAAAGCAGCTGAATTTCCTTGTTTCTCTTTTTCGTTTTTTCCTTCTCCCTTAATCAGTTGACCAAACAACTAGCTTATATAACCAAAAGTTTAAGAAAAGTTTGGAAACTAGGTGCCCAGAATCAGCTGTATCAGCTCCAAAGGAATAGAGGTTTAAGCAAATTAGATGAAAATCAGGAATATATTTCTTCTTTTTCGTATTCTTCGAGTGTAGAAATAAGCACACACCCAAAGCACATTTAAAATAATTAAAAAGCTTCAGCGAACACAGAAGTAACAGATACTCTTGCAAGGAAAGCAATGATTATTTTACTTCATTTCAATCAGGTAAATGTATAGCTACTAACCCTTAAAACTACACTGATAGCATAAACAACCTTTAGACTGTCAGTTATTTAAACTAGATCCAAATAAAAAGGGTTTAACTTATAAACATTGACAACATAAATATATTTCTACATTATTGGGTGGTTCATTTAAAGTAACCCGAATTTTTGTACTTAAGGCCAGGAAGAAATTGGAACAAGCATTCACTTCTCCTTCTAAATGATTACTCCCTCCGTTTTAATTGTTTAGTTTTGACTTGGCACGGAGTTTAAGAGAGTAAAGAAGCCTTTTGAATTTTGCGATCTTAAACTAAAAATTTGTGGAATGTACCAAAATACCCTTTAAGCTTGTGTCTTAAATATGCCATGTGGAAAGTTAGAACTAAAGAGTTGCCAAAAAGAGAAAGAGGGATTCTTTTTGCAACGGACTAAAAAAGAAAGTAAGACAAACAAATTGAAACAGAGGGAGTACTTTACTCTAAGCATCTCTTGCCAACTAAAACCTTAGATAAACTCAATAGTTCCAAGTCCTCAATCAATGTCATCAAATCCCTAAACCCACATTCACCACTTCAACAGCTTCATCCCCATACCGAGCATCTTTACCGTAGAGATAAATAAACTAAACTAAAATAGAGAATTGCTCATACAACAATCAGATGAATGTGCATTATCTTAATCAGACACTAACATTTTTCCCTTGAATTATATGAACAAACAAACACAAAAGCTACCAGACTTCAATATCAAGTTAGTTCATCATTATCCATTTTGCTCCATTTGAAGTCATAAAGACCACATTTTTAAATATAAACATTAATACTACCCATTCAGTACTACCCCATACCCGCCAACTTAAAATCTTAAAATAACCAAATCCACTCTGTGGAAATAACAGATACAACAATCAGATAAAATGTACAGTATTTTAATCAGACACTCAATGTTTTTCCCTTCAATCATAAGAACATACAAGAATAACAGCTACTATGTCTCAATCTCAAGTTAGCTGGAGTTAATCTATATGAATCCTCACCATCCATTTGCTTCATTTGAACCCATAAAAGACGATATATAAACACAAACACCAGTTTTTGCTTAGAACCTATATTTGCTTAAAAATGCATTAAGTATGTATAGATTTTCAATTGTAAACTCAGTAACTTATAGGAGCTATGGATTTGGTCATAGCACAGAACCTATAAAATTCGAATCCTAGCTCCACCTAGATAAACACACTCTCTCACATACACTCTCACACACACTAAGTAGCGTCTTTATCCATTCAGTACTACTGATTATCCACTAACAGAAATTCATCCTCTGTCATTTCAACAATAAGTAAGAAAGCTTAGAAACAAAATTACCTTGAATTTAGCAAGGGCATTAGCATCACGATCATTCAGAAAAACAGTTCGATGACCTGGTGCTTGAGGCTGTACTTGACCAAGACGAATACTTCGAGAAGATGAAATACGATTAAGTATCGGCGTTCTACTTGTACTAGCTGCCGATCCAGATCCTCTCCATCCTCCACCCATTCTTCAACTCCTACTCGATCTCGCCGGACCGGAGAAAATACTCGCCGGCGATAAACTCTTACTTCGTATTTTTTTTCAAGTGATATTTTGTTGGATTTATCTCTTTAGTTGAATGGAGTTGAAGAAGAAAGACTTAATTGGAACTTCTTCTTCATCGTTCTTTCCTTTGTTTGCGCTACGAGATATTTTCCTTAAGAAGCGCGTGAAGAAAAAAAATATTCTATTCTGATTAGCGCGTGTATATGCACGCATTTAATAATAGAGTAAACGTCGCCGTTTTCGAAGTTTAATACTTCGCCTTTATCGTCGGCGTAATTGCAACTGTTAGTCAGTTGAACCTTTCAAAGTTTCAGGTTGTGGACATGTGACGTGGTGTTTTTTTTTTTTTTGGTTTATTTAAAAAAAAAAAGGGAAAAATGAAAAATATATTTTTGAACTATTGTAAATGATATTCAGATATCCTTCATCATATTTTTGGGATATTGGTGCCCCTGCCGTTCAAAAACTAGGGCATATATGTTCTTCACTTTAATGGAAGACTAAATAGGAACACGTGGCGCAATCTTATCCGTTGATCTGATATTTATTAAATGTCGGATAGACAGATAAGATTATGACACGTGTATGTCCGTTAGTATAAAGGATATATATGCTCTAGTTTTTGGATGGCAAGGACACCAATGTCCCAAAAGTATGACGGAAAGTATCTGCATTTCATTTACGATAGTTTGAGGTATACTTGTCTATTTTCCAAAAAAAAATGAAAAAGTGAAGTATGACCCAATGAAATTTGTATTCTCCTTATCTTAAAATTTTATATTATTAAAAGTTGAGGGATAATATCATAAAATGTTAAGTATGGCACATTTAAATTTGTATTCTTCTTTATCCTTTAAAAAAATTGTATAGTTAGACTAAAGATTCATTTCATCATTCTGAGTTTCCTTGTGGTTTACGAAATTATGTTTATTTTTCTTATTTTAATTTTTTTCGTAACTATTTCTTAAAATATTTATTACTGGTGTAAATAAATGTAATTTGTTATAAATCCATTGTATTATATATGTGGATTATCCATTAGATTTATCCAAACAAATTGGATTCATGTATAGGTGCTTCCAATGTGATAAGAACTTTTAAGATAACTATGTATCTACTAATTAGATAACTTTTGGGAGTGATATCTCAACACTATAAATAGAGATATCACTCACCATTTGGATGACACACTTGAATAAGAACAGTTCTCCCTTCTCTATACTTCTTGTCTTCTTCTTATTATTATATTATATAGCTTTCTTTTATAATACGTTATCAGCACGAAGTTGCTATGTGCAAAGGCATTATATAAATGTTCTTATTTAATTCACCTATTCTCTCATAATCTCATCATGTCGAATTTATCCAAACTTGAGTTTTGTGGCACTAGTTATCTCAGGAAAAAATTACCTCGCATGGGTACTCGATGTTGAGATTCATTTAGCTGCTAAGGTCTTGATGCCACCATTACTCAGGGAAATGAAGCATCAAATCAAGATAAGGCAAAGGCTATGATTTTCCTTCGTCATCATCTTGATGAGGGCCTAAAGATTGAATATCTGACGGTAAAAGATCCACTTGAATTGTGGACTGATTTGAAGGGGAGGTATGACCACCTAAAGGCAACAGTATTGCCAAGAGCTCATTATGAGTGGATGCACTTACGGTTTCAAGATTTTAAGACCGTAATTGAATACAACTGTGTTGTAAACAGAATAACCTCCCAATTGAAATTATGTGGGGGGACTATAAAAGATGAGGGTTGGAAAAGACACTTACTACTTTCCATGCCTCAAATGTGATATTACAGCAACAATATTGTGAAAAGGGTTTTCAGAAATACTCTGAACTGGTCTCATGTCTTCTGGTGTCTGAGCAACATAATGCCCTTTTAATGAAAAATCATGAAGCTTGTCCCACGGGAGCTGCTCCGTTACCGAAAGCAAATGTGGTAGAAACACGTGATCAATCTGAAGTAAAAAGAGATGATCATCGAGGCTATAATAATGCGCGGGGACGTGGCAAAGATAAGAGGCGATGTAGCAATCATCAAGGTGGTGGTCATAATTAAAGGGAGAACAACATGAGTTCTCAAAATAACCCCCCAAAAGTATTTGACATCGTCGTGGCATGAAAGGCCATTGGAAGAATGAATGTCGCACACCTGAGCATTTTGCTAGGCTCTACCAAAATTCCTTTAAAAGAAAAGGAAATAAAGGTGGTGCCTCATCTTCCAATGCTCGGGTTGAGTCACATTTGACTCTTAAAGATAATGATAAGCCGAGAACATCTCAGAAATATGATAAGGATGTTGAAGCAAATTTGGCTTTAAAGGATGATGATTTTGATGGCCTTGGTGATATTACTCATATGGAAGTTGATGACTTCTTTGGAGATCGAAACTAAAGTTTGATCTTTTGGCTGGGGAATGTAGTTTGTTGCCATTTTACTTATGTGTTTTTAATTATCATGTTCTTCTTTATGTTGAAGTATTTAAATTTTCGTTATTAGTTTTGTTTCGTACTTCTTTTGATGTATTTGTATTTTAATGAAAATTAATAGAAATCCCCAGTTGTCGATTGGATTCAATATGAGTAATGGAGATGTGTGCCTTCTTGATAGTGCTACAACGCATACTATATTAAAAGAAAAGACATACTTTTTTCTAATTTGGTCATGAAAATGGCATATGTCAACACAATATCAGGTAGTACAAAATTAATTGAGGGCTCTGGAAGAGCGACCTTATTACTACCTGGAGGGATAATATTGACCATTGATAATGCATTATATTGTAGTAAGTCTCAAAGAAACCTATTAAGTTTCAAAGTTATTCGCCAAAATGGCTTTCATGTTGAGACGGCTAATGAAGGAAAGGTTGAGTACCTTTACATTACTACAATTAATGTAAAGAAGAAAACTGTGCATGAAAAATTACCTGCACTTTCTTCTGGGTTGTACTATACAAGTATAAGTGCAGTTGAATCACATGCCGTAGTAAACAAAAGATTTGCTAATTTTAATGATTTTATCATTTGGCATGACCAGTTGGGCCATCCCGAATTTAATATGATGCACATAATAATTGAGAATTCACATGGGCACACCTTAAAGAGACCAAATATCCTTCAGTCAAAGGAATTCTCTTGTGTTGCCTGTTCGCATGGAAAGTTGATCATTAAACCATCAACAGTTAAGGTTGGAATTGAATCCCCTGCATTTCTTGAACGTATACATGGTGATATATGTGGACCAATTCAAGCTGCATGTGGACCCTTTAAATATTATATGGTCTTGATAGATGCCTCTACAAAATGGTCACATGTGTGCTTATTATCAACTCGCAACATGGCTTTTGCAAGATTGTTGGCACAAATAATAAGATTAAAAGCATAATTTCCATACTATACAATAAAGATAATCCGTCTAGATAATGCTGGTAAGTTTACATCTCAGCCATTTAATGATTATTGTATGTCTACTGGTATAATAGTTGAACATCCAGTTATGCATGTTCATACTCAAAATGGTCTAGCAGAATCATTGATTAAACGTCTGCAATTGATAGCTAGGCCATTGCTAATGAGAACAAAGTTGTCCGTGTCTATGTGGGGGCATGCTATTCTGCATGCAGCAGCACTTGTGCACATAAGGCCGACCAATTATTATGAATTCTCCCCATTACAATTGGCTTTTGGTCAAGAGCCAAATATTTCCCATCTTAAAATTTTTGGATGTGCGGTATATGTTCCAATTGCTCCACCACAACGCACAAAGATGGGGGCCCAAAGAAGATTGGGGATATATGTTGGGTATGAATCTCTTTCAATCATAAAATATTTGGAGCCTATGACTGGAGATTTATTTAAGGCAAGATTTACTTATTGTCATTTTGATGAATCAGTATGCCCAACATTAGGGGGAGAACATAAGCAGTTGGGAAAACAAATAGATTGGAATGTATCATCACTATCTCATCTGGATCCTCGAACAAATCAATGTGAGCAAGAAGTTCAAAAAATAATTTATTTACAAAATATTGCGAATCAACTGCCAGATGCTTTTACTAATCTTCCAAGAATTACTAAATTGTATATTCCAGCTGCTAATGCTTCAGTTCGAGTTGATTTCCCGACGAGATAAATTGTTAAGGCAAATGAGTCTATACCACATTTAAAGCGTGGTAGACCAATTGGTTCCAAGGATAAAAATACTCGAAAGAGAAAAGGAATAAATGATCAAGATGATCATAGGTTGAAAGAAATTTCTTAAGATGAGACCCGAGTCATAACACATGATGAAACCTCCGAGGAGGTTCAAACTTCTGAAAATAATGAAATTTCAATGAATTATGTCTCGACGAGAAAGAGGTGGAACCGAAATAATGTTGTGATTGACAACATATGTGCTTATAATGTTGCTATTGAAATAATGCAATAAGATAAAGATTTTGAGCCAAAATTTGTTGACGAATGTAGACAGAGAAATGATTGGCTAAAATGGAAGGACGCAATTCAAGCAGAATTGGCTTTACTAGAAAAACGTGAAGTTTTCAGACCAATAATCTGAACACCTGAAGGTATCAAACCAGTGGAGTACAAATGGATTTTTGTGCGAAAAAGAAATGACAAAGGTGAAGTTGTAATATATAAAGCTCGACTTATTGCTCAAGGTTTTTCTCAAAGACCTGACATTGATTACATGAGACATATTCTCCTGTGGTAGATTCAATCACCTTCAGATATCTCATAAATCTGGCAGTTCATGAAAAGCTTGAAATGTGCCTAATGGACGTTGTCACAGCCTATCTATATGGCTCATTGGACCATGACATTTTTATGAAAATTCCTGAAGCATACAAAGATTCAAGAGATACTTGTTCAATAAAGCTTCAGAAATCTTTATATGGATTGAAATGGTCAGGGACGATGTGGTACAATCGTCTGAGTGAATATTTACTAAAGAAAGGGTACAAAAATGACCCGATTTATCCCTGCATTTTCATTAAATGGTCGAAGTCTGAATTTGTTATAATAGCTGTGTATGTTGATGATTTGAACATCATTGGGACTCGTAAAGAGCTGTTAGAAGCCGTGGAGTGTCTGAAAAGGGAATTTGAAATGAAAGATCTCGGCAAGACAAAATTTTGTCTTGGTCCACAAATTGAGAATTTGCCAAATGGAATACTTGTCCATCAATCAACATACACATAAAAGATATTAAAGCATTTTTACATGGATAAATCACATCCATTAAGTACCCCAATGGTGTTAAGATCGTTTGACATCAAAACAGATCCATTTCGACCTCAAGAGAAGGATGAAGAGCTTCTTGGTGATGAAACTCCATATCTTAGTGCAATCGGGGAACTAATGTACCTTGCTAATAATACTCGACCAGATATTTGTTTTGCAGTGAGTTCACTGGCAAGATTCAGTTCCTCCCCAACAAAAAGACATTGGAATGGTGTTAAACACATACTTAGATATCTTTGGGGGACCATGGATATGGGTTTATTCTATTCTGATGAATCCAAGTCAGAACTGATTGGTTACGCAGATGTCGGATATTTATCTGATCCGCATAAAGCTCGGTCTCAAACAGGCTATTTGTTTACGTGTGGAGACATAGCAATATCTTGGCGATCAATGAAGCAAACGTTGGTAGCCACTTCTTCGAATCATGCAGAAATAACAGCCATCCATGAAGCAAGTCGAGAGTGCGTCTGGTTGAGATCAATGACCCACAATATTCAGGAAATGTGTGGCTTTTCTTTGAAAAAGAATATATCAACCACAATGTACAAAGATAATGTTGCATGTATAACTCAATTGAAAGGAGGATACATCAAAGGAGACCGGACAAAGCATATTTCACCAAAGTTTTTTTCACACGTGATCTTCAACAAAATGATGAGATAGAAGTTCAACAAATTCGTTCAAGTGATAATCTTGTTGATTTATTCACTAAGGCATTGCCAACATCAACGTTTGAGAAGTTGAGATACAAGATTGGAATGCGTCGTCTCCGAGATATCAAGTGAAGCTTTCATCAGGGGGAGTGAAATACGCATTGTACTCTTTTCCTTAACTATGGTTTTGTCCCAAGTTGGGTTTTCTTAGTAAGGTTTTTAATGAGGCAACATTCAAAGCGTATTATGAGATGTGTGTACTCTTTTTCCTTCACTGGGCTTTTTCCCACTGGGTTTTTCCTAGTAAGGTTTTAACGATCCACATTATCTATGGACATCCAAGGGGGAGTGTTATAAATCCATTGTATTATATATGTGGATTATCCATTAGATTTATCCAAACAAATTAGATTCATGTATAGGTGCTTCCGATGTGATAAGAACTTCTAAGATAACTATGTATCTACTAATTAGATAACTTTTGGGAGTGATATCTCAACACTATAAATAGAGATATCACTCACCATTTGAATGACACATTTGAATAAGAAAAGTTCTCCCTTCTCTATACTTCTTGTCTTCTTCTTCTTATTATATTATATCATTCTAAGCTTTCTTTTATAATATTATATATTTGGCCCTTCTTAATATCAATTACTTTTCAATTAATAAATTCAAATTAGTTTTAAGAAGATACTTTAATTTTGAGGGGTCCTATTACTCTCATACCAATTTAGGGGTGTTCACATACATGTCGAATTTGGGTTGGTTATTGGTTAAAAATCAAAATTAAAATCAAACCAATTTAATCGATTTTAAAATTATCAAAATCAAATCAAATCAAATATAATGTGCATTTATCGGTTTCGATTCGATTTGGTTCGGTTATTCGATTATTAACCATACACACATAAAAAAAATTCATTCAAAACGTGAAAAAGTGACAATAGTCCATTAAAAATGAAAAATAGTTTGAATGACTGACATTACAGAACTTTCGATCACTGAATCTAATATGAATAAAGTTTCAAAATTCACTATTTTGGCCTAGAAGGAAGAGACAAAGACATTTTCAGTCCCACAAAGAATCGTCATAGACATTCATATACATGAAACCAATAAGATAAATGTTCTCACCTTGGACATTTTTCTTTCATAAGTAAATTATAAATAAATTTTGATGATAACATATATAAGATCTTTAAATTTTTTTATAAAAATAATATATTATGTATGTATAATAATAAAATATATTTATATAATTTGTCGGTTCGATACGGTTATTTCTTCAAATTTTTTCTAACAAAATCATATTCAAACCAAATACTATCGATATTTTTAAAAATCTAAAACCAAACCAAATAAAAATTGATTTATTATCAGTTTAGATCGGTTTTTTTCCAAACCATGACACCCCTACATACCATTGTTCAAAGTACATCTTTGATACTCTTATATGAAATAATCCACTTTAAAATAAGTAAGGGGTGACACGCACCCAGATGTGTCAAAATAATTATAGAAAAAAATATTTTTACATAATACCCTACCCCAAACACCTCCATCCCTAGTACTTAACATGCTCCACTTTCACACTTGGTGTCACGATCCAAAAATAGATGTGATGGCACTCATCTTATCCCATCAAGACAAGTCAGTATAAAATTAAAATATCACGATAAAATGCAGAAGTAAAATAAAAAATGAAAGTTTAACAACAAATTAAATACGGATAACAAATCAAATTAATTAAATCCCCAAAACTTAGTTGTCATGTGCAAAAACCTCTAATGTATTACAATAAATTTGAAAGAAAACACAAGTCTCAAATGATGTTATCTCTAAAGTAGAACAATATCATAAATAGAAGTAAAAAGGTCCGCTGAGATGACAAATAACTACCTCAAAAATCTCCATAGAAAGCCTTGGACAAGAAGAGAGTAGAGAATATCACGAAGATCTAGCTTGTAACCTACACAAATGTAGAAGCAATGAGTAAGTATCGAACCACACGGTACTTAGTAATTTAACTCCTAAACATAAATCAGGTAATATAGAATATGAGTACTCCTACCACTCCAACCGAACCTCCACAACTACAACCTGCATAAAATCAACTCAACCTAATAGTTCACAATTTAAATAGCAGGTAGCTCAATAACAATACTTCAACTATTATAGATCAACAATACACATGATCAAGTTCCATAGAAAGGCACTCACAAGTTCACAAATGATATAGATATGCAATGCAATGAAATACAACACTAAGTATAGTGATGCATGTCTGACCTAGAGATACACACCAACTACTCTCAGTCTGGGACCCATGGGGGGAGGGTGGATTAACAGTCCATGCATCCGTCACGGCGTGTGACACGATCCTTGAATTACTATATCATTCATGGCACACGACACGACCCTCTAATCAATATATATTCATTCTGGTGCACGATACGTCCCTCGAAATGGTACATCCTCTTTAATTTTTTATTCTTCCTTAATTTACATAATACTAGTCACAATTGTGTCTCTGAACCAACGAAAATAGATATGTTCACACAAATAATGAGGCTATGACCATTCCATAACAATGCACAATTCACAACAACATTTTCACGCATCGAGCCTACACCTTGTACACTACAAAAAAACCCCCAAATTGCCAACAGATTATACTAACAACTTAAGTTGGTTAGTATTCTACTAACAAATTACCAACATATTTCTAACTGAATTATATTTTAAAACTTAACAACGAAATTCTAACAGATTATCAACCAAAATCTTACTAACAGTATTTTAGTTGGTAAATATGGCGGGAAAAAATGGCGTCAAATTTAGCAACATTCTATCAATGGATTACCAACTGAAATATTACTAACGCGCACCTTTTGTTGGTAATATTACCAACGAAGTATATATCAGTTGGTAAATATGACAAAAAAATTATTTATATAATTGATTAACATATTACCAATGAATTACTAACCAAACATTTACCAACGACAAGATTGTGTTGCTAAATTTACCAACCAAATATAAATGTGTTGATAAATTAGTAACGAAATGTAATTTGTTGGTAAACTTGCCAATCAATATCCAATTAGTTGGAAATTTTACCGACGAATAAAGATTGTAGTTAGTAAATTACTAACATCATTAAATTAGTTGGTAATATACCAACCGATCATTAATCCATTGGTAAAATTTACCAACATATTAATTATTAGTTGGTAATATTACATATGAATGTTTTGTTGAATAGTGACTATTACCAACTGTGATAAAATTTATTGGTAAATTATTAATTTCTAACTTATATTTAAATAGTTGGTAAATTTACCAATTGAAGTTAAATTTTTTGGTAAATCAGCGTCTAGTGTTGAGGCTTTCATATTCAGTTTGTGTCATTAGGTGTTTTAAATTTTAAATTTTAGCCAAAACTTGACTTTGGTCAATATTTTTGGTAAACGTGCTCAGATTAGAACTTTGTCAGTGTCTTCGAAAGGTCATTTTTGATCTAACAGGAAGGTTGGTTCAAGTTTTGAGGCTTCCGTTTTTTGTTTGTGCCGTTAGGTATTTTAAATCTTATGTTTTGGCCAAAATTTGACTTTGGTCAATATTTTTGTGAACGTGCTCAAATGAGAATTCCGTTAGCGTAATTAACTCGAAAGGTCATTCTTTATCTAATAGGATGGTTGGTTCGGGTTTTGAGGCTTTCATTTTTAGTGTGTGCCGTTAGGTGTGCTGACTTATAAATTTTGTCCAAAATTTAACTTCGATCAATATATTTGATAAACGTGCTCAGATGAGAATTTCGTCAGTGCAGTTAGATGCGGAAGGTCATTTTTGATGTAATAAGATAGAGGGTTCGGGTTTTGAGGCTTCCGTTTTTAGTTTGTGCCATTAGGCATTTTAACTTTTAAGTTTTCGCCAAAATTTCACTTTGGTCAATTTTTTTGGTAATCGTGCTAGAATTGAAATTTTGTCACCGCGACTAGCCATATAAGTTCAGTTTTAGTCTCATAGGATGGTTGGTTCGGGTTTTGAGACTTTTATTTTCAGTTTGTGTCGTTAAGCGTTTTAACTTTTGGCTAACATTTGAATTAGGTCAATTTTTTTGGGAAACATGCTCAAATTTGAATTTCGTCAGCGCGGTTAGCTCTGGAAGGTCATTTATCGTCTTATAGGATGATTGATTTGGATTTTGAAGTTTTCATATTCAGTTTGTACCGTTATGCGTTTTAACTTTTACCTTTTGCCAAAATTTGACTTTGCTTAACATTTTTTCTAAACGTGCTCTGATGAGAATTCCGTCAGCGCAATTAGCTTTGGAAGGTCATTTTTATATCTAATAGGATGGTTGGTTCATGTTTTGAGGCTTCCATTTTCAGTTTGTGTTGTTAGACGTTTTAACTTTTAAGTTTTGACCAAAATTTAGATTTGGTCAATATTTTTGCTAAACGTGCTCAAATTAAATTTTTTGATATAATGATATGTGTCATATTGAGATTAATTTAACTTGTTATCATAGATTTTGCATTGTTTCATTCAAATATGATTTATAAAATTGATATTAATATTTTTGGATTTATATTCATGATCTTAGATTTTTAAATTCAATAAATTAATAAATATTTCTCTATTGAATAATCATGCAGTTAATAATATTTTGAACATATTGTCAATCAATTACTAACCTAACATTTGAACTTGAATGATATATTACCAACAAACTAACAATCAATTAGTAAATTTATTAGAAAAACAAATAATCATACTAACGTATTTAATATTTATTACCAACAAAGGTTGTGGTGGAGTGGTAAGTACTCCTTCATCCTTAACCAAGAGGTCTCGGGTTCGATTCCCCTTGGGTATGGAGTCGCCTTTGTTAGGAAGCGCATTACCCCCCAATGTGGGACTTCTCGACGTGAATTCAGATTTAGTCGGGATCCAATGTGGGTATCGGAACCGGATGGGAAACCAAATAAAAGTATTTAAAATTTATTGGTAAATTACCAACATAGATTGTTTGTTACTAAAATTGTCAACCAATTACCAATGTATCTGAAAAAATTTACTATCAAACATTTGTTACAATAATTACCAACGCATTACCAACGGAATCGAATAATGAGGAAACAAATTTACTAACTCCTTTTCAATTCGTTAGTAAAGGTACTAACGATATACTAACCAAAAATTAGTTGGTGAATTTACCAACGGAGATTTCAGGCCCATGTTTCAAAATTTTGTAACAACATCTTTGGGTGTTTACCAACTGATTTTTGGTTGGTAAGTTTACCAACAAATTAAAATCAGTTGGTAATATTTACCGACAAGCCTTTTAGCAACGGATTAATATAAGTTGGCATTTGGTTGGTAACTCAATTTTGCCAACCAATTTGATCAATTTACCAACCAATTTTTTTTGTTGGTAATTGGGGTTCCTTTTGTAGTGGTACGTGGCTGACACTCGAGAGCCATTGCTAATCTCCAAGCGAACACTCGGCCTAGCTGACTACTTAGAGAAAGACTAACTCAAGAAAATTTAAGCTTTAAAACAGAGTTTAAATTCAAAAGTCTCAAATAATAAATTTACTAGTAAGAAGTAAATTCTATATATTATTTTCTTTTAAAATTTATTTCAAAATATATTGAAAGGTATAAAACAACACATTTTAATGGAATATTAAATATGAAATCTCATTGAAATGATCATTTTTCTAGATAAAAATAAAATAAAAAGAGATCCAACAAAATTTAGAATAGATTTTAAATCGTAATTAATTAAGCTCACTAATCCTCCATCTTTTAGTGAATAGCCCCTTAATCTTCTTGATGAAAACATTTACTTCTTTTTTTTAATCTATTTTGCGTTCTCTACATATAAAGTATCATCTTTTATCTATTAAAATTGTTTATTCTTGCGATATATGATGATGATGATTTTTGTAGTTCCAAATAAAAATCTTGCGTTCTTAACCTATTAAATGTCATTGTGTTGAATCAAAATCAGGAGGAGTAAATATTAATAGAAATTCACTACTAAGAAGTAAATTCTATTTTTTCTGATGTCATTAATATTTTATTTCAAACACATATTGAAAGCTTAAAAAAAACATCTCAATGGAATATTAAATGTGATATCTCACTATTATTATAGAAATTATCATTATTATAGATAAAAGATTATCGATAAAATTTAGAATATATTGTAAGATGTAATTAATATTGTGTCAACTCGATTTTCAATATATCATATTGAATCTCTGACTAATTCGGATTCCAAGGGACACTCTTTCACAAAATTTTCTTCATACCCAAGGCTCAAACCCAAGACCTCTGATTAAGGATGGATGGATCATCTACATCTCACCACAACTATTGTTGGTACTAATAATAACTTAATTTAATTTCTCTTGAATATCTGGCTATATGTTGGATTTATTGTTCTGTTCTGCCAACAAGGATTATGGTGGAGTATAAGTTAGTATTCATTCATCCTTAACCATAAGTGTCAGGCTCGAGTCTTGGGCATGAATTACCTTTGTTGGAAAGAGATTTACCATCAATTTGTGACTTTCCATTATCCGAATTTAATTGATTCCCAACAAAAATACCGGATATCAAGTAAATTAAGATATTTTATATTTTATACTTGTGAAAATTAGATATTTTGCAAAAAAATTGAGGGTGATCTCAAAGATTATGAGATTAGGCTCATCAATCCTCCATCTTTCACTGAATAACCCCTCAATCTCCTTAAAGGAAATATTTGCTTTTATATGTTCTATGTTCTCTACATATAAAGTATCTTCTTGTATGTTATTTCCTTTTTTATGTCCTAACAATTTAGATTCATTTATTGTTGATAATGATAATTTTTTTGGAAGGAAATGATTGTATGTAATTTAGATTAATCTTTTTATTAGTTTTTCTTGTGGTATATGATGGGATTTTTTTATAGCTCCAAATAAATTCTTGTGTTTTTAACCTATTAAATGTCATGATATCGAATCAAAATCAGGAGGAGTAAATAATAACAAAAAATTACTACTAAGAAGTAAATTCTATTTATTTTGTTGTCATATTTGTATTTTCTTTTAAACACATATTGAAAGTTCAAAAATACCATATCTCAATGGAATATTAAATGTGATAACTCATTATTATAGAAATTATCATTCTTCTTGATAAAAGAGTTCTAATGTAATTCATAATAAATGTAAATTGTAATTAATATTTTGTTCACTCGATTTTCAATATATCATATTGAATCTCCGACTAACTCGAATTCTGAGGGACACTCTCTAACAATATTTCCTTCATATCTAAGGCTCAAAGCCGAGACCACTTATTCAGGATGGATGGTTCATATACATTCCACCACAACTATTGTTGGTACTAATAATTACTTAATTTACTTTATATTTAATATTTGACAATATGCTTGTTATTTTTATTGTATTCAACCAACAAGGATTGTAGTGTAGTAGAAGGTAGTGGTCCTTCATCCTTAACTAGTAGTGTTAGGTTCGAGTCTTGGGCATAAGTTACCTTTGTTAGAAAGAAGCTTACCCCTCAATTTGGAACTTTCCATTATCCAAACCTAATTGAGTCTCAATAAGAATATCAGACACCAAGCAAAAGTACTTTTCTTCTTTACTTAAGCAAAAAGTATTTTTCTTTACTTATGAATATTAGACATTTTGCAAAAAGAATCTGAGGGTGAGATTAAATAGGCTCATCATTCCTCTATCTTTTAGTGAATGACCCTCAATCTTCTTAATGAAAACATTAAGTTTTTATCCTTTTCGTGTTCTCTATAGATAAAGTATCATTTTTATCTTTATTTTTTAATGTGTTATTAATTTAGATTGAAGAAAATGATTATTTGTCAAATATATTAATTTTGTGATTAGTTTTTCTTATGGTATTAGATGATGATTTTCATAACTCCAAATAAAAATCATGTGTTCTTAAGTAATTAAATGGAATGTAATTGAATCAAAATCAGGAGGAGTAAATATTAATAGAAATTCACTAATAAGAAGTAAATTCTATTTATTTTGATGCCATATTTATATGTGGTTTAAAAATTTATTTTAAACACATTGAAAGGTAATAGATAAAATATGTCAATAAATATTAAACGTGACAACTCATTATTATAGAAATGACGATTCTTCTAGATAAAAGAGTTCCAATGATATTTATAACAAATTTCAAATTGAAATTAATATTATTTTCACTTAATTTTCAATATATCATAATGTATCCTTATTAATTCATATTTTGAGGGACGCTCTTCCACAAAATTTTCTTCATATCCAAGGCTCAAACCTGAGTCCTCTGGTTAAGGATTGATGGGTCATATACATCTCACCACAACTATTATTGGTACCAATAATAACTTAATTTATTTTCTCTTGAATATTTGGCTATATGTTGGATTTATTTGTTGTGTTCTACCCACAAGGATTGTGGTGTAGTATAACTTAGTATTCCTTTATCCTTAACAAGAAGTGTCAAATTCAAGTCTTGGGGCTTTCCATTATCCAGAGCTAATTGAGTCTCAATAAGAATACCAGACAACCAGTAAATTAAAATACTCTTTCTTCTTATACTTATAAAACTTGGATATTTTGTAAAAAGAATTTGAGGGTGATCTCAAAGTTTTTGATATTAGGCTCATGAATCCTCCATCTTTTAGTGAATAACCCCTCAATCTCCTTAATGAAAACTTTTACTTATTATCCATTTTGTGTTCTCTACATATAAAGTATCCTTCTGTATGTTATTTTCTCTTCTTTTTTTTTATGTCCAATTCATTTAGATTCATTTATTGTTAATAATGATAATTTTTTTTTGAAGGAAATGATTGTATGAAATTTGGATGAATTATATTACTAGTTTTCCTTGTAGTATAGGATGATGATTTTTATAGCTCCAAATAAAATCTTGTGTTCTTAACCTATAAATGGCATGGTATTGAATCAAAACGGAGGAATAAATAGTAACACAAATTCATTACTAAGAAGTAAATTCTATTTATTCTGATGACATTATATTTTCTTATAAACACATATTGAAAGTTAAAAAATTACACATCTCAACGGAATATTAAACGTAATATCTCATTAATATAAAAATTATCATTCTTCTTGATAAAAGAGTTCCAATAATATTGTGTTCACTTGGTTTTCAATATATCATTTTGAATCTCCGACTAATTTGAATTTCGAAGAACACTCTCTAACAATATTTTTTCATATTCAAGGCTCAAACTCGAGACCTCTGGTTAAGGATGGATGGATCATATAAATCCCGCCACAACTATTATTGGTACTAATAATAACTTAATTCACTCTCTCTTGCATATTTTGCAATATGTTGGAATAAGTTGTTGAGTTCTACCAATAATACTGTGGTGAAGTGGAAGTTAATATTCCTTCATTCTTAACTAGAAGTGTCAAGTTCGAGTCTTGGGCATGAGTTACCTTTGTTAGAAAGATGTTTACCCTCAATTTGAAACTTTTCATTATCTGAATCTAATTGAGTCCCAATAAGAATATCTGAAACCAAGTAAAAAAGATCTTTCTTCTTGTATTTACGAAAATTAGACATTTGTAAAAAAGAATTTGAGGGCGACCTCAAAGATTATGAGATTAGGCTCATCAATTCTCTATCTTTTAGGAAATAACTCCACAAACTCCTTAATGTAAGCTTTTACATTTTATTTGTTTTGTGTTTTCTACATATAATGTATTGTCGTTATCTTTATTTTATGCTATTAATTTAGATTCACTTAATGTTTATAACGATTTTTTTAAGGAGATTATTGTTTGTCAATTAGATTATTATTTTTTTCCCGGTTTTCATTGTGGTGTATGATGATGATTTTCTAGATTCAAATGAAAATCTTGTGTTTTTAAATTATTAAATAGCATGGTTTTGAATCAAAATCAGGAGGCTTAAATTTCAATAGAAATCACTAGAAAGATATGAATTCTATATATTATGATGTCATATTCATATTTTCTTTTAAAATTTCTTTTAAACACACATTGAAAGGTACAAAACAACACATCTCAATGAAATATTAAACGTGACAACTTATTATCATAGAAATTATCATTCTTTTAGATACAAGAGTTACAATAGAACTTGAAATAAATTGTAAATTGTAATTAATATTATTTTCACTCGATTTCAATATATCATATTAAATCCCCGGTTAATATGAATTTCAAGGGACACTATCTAACAAGATTTTCTTCATATCCAAGACTCAAACTTGAGACCTCTGGTTAAGGATGAATGAATCATATACGTCCCACCATAACTTTTGTTGATACTAATAATGACTTCATTTACTTTCTCTTGAATATTTGGTAATATGTTGGGTTTATTTGTTGTGTTCTACCAACAAAGATTGTGGTTGAGTAGAAGTTACTATTCCTTTATCCTTAACCAGAAGTGTCAAGTTCAAGTCTTGGGCATGAGTTACCTTGGTTAGAAAGAGGTTTACCCTCAATTTGAGAATTTTTGTTATCCGAGTCTAATTGAGTCCCAATATGAATACCGATCACCAAGTAAATAAATATTTTCTTCTTGTACTTATGAAAATAAGTCATTTTGGAAAAGAAAATTGAGGGTGAGCTCAAAGATTATGAGATTAGAATCATCAATCTTATATCTTTTAGTGAATAACCCCTCAATCTCCTTAGTAAAAATATTTACTTTTTTCTTTTTTATTGTAACACCCCAGAAAATTTATGAGCTAAGACTTGAACCGTTCTTCGTAGTGAGTGAGATTTTTGCAAGGATTTTTTTTTCTTCAGTATTAAGGTAACTAGATGTAGCACCTTGAGTTCCAAGAAGGAAAGAGAGTTCATTCAAGTCATTCCTAAGTTTTTCTTAAGTTTTGGGTCAACTTCAAATGACCATAAATCCTAGTACAAGATGATTTAGGTGAGCTACAAGATAGAAAATTAAAGCCCTTCGAGTCTTCTTTCCAACACCACCGAGTTTGCTCAATTTCGAGCTCTTAGTAAAAAGTTACGATGGATTTACTAACGTCGCACAAACCTGGCAGCAGCTCCGCGATGGCTCCGCGTTACGGAGCCAATATGGACCTCACTGCCTGGTGGAAAATTATTTCGACTCCCAGCTCGTTTTAATTATTTCTTTAAGGGTATTTTAGTCCTAAAAACCCTTAGGAGGTCATCTAAATTGCCCTAAACGTGTAAAAAATCAGTTTTCTTAAATATAAACCCTCTCATCCACTCCAAAGATTCTACGCTCAAGAAAAATCAAGAAACGCTAAGGCTAGGGTTCATCTTTCAAGATTTTCGTTCAAGTGCTGCAAGAAGATGGTTCTTTCAGGTATGTAAACTTCCATAGTGTTGGGTTTGTTCACCCACATGCCAATCATGTAAATTTCAGCGTTAAGTTCGTTCTAGAAAGTTGAAAATCTGATGTTATTGATATGTGTTCTTGAATTTGCTTTCATTCTTGAATAGGGCTGAGATTTAGGAGTTCTTGAGATTATTGTTTTATAGAGTAGTTTTGAGTTAGATTCTTGTGTACATGTGATGGTTATCTAAATCTAAAGAAAAGTTGAGCAAAAGAATCGAATTTAGGCAATTTGGGGTTAGAAAACGAAGAAGAGAAAAGTCGGGCAAATCTGGCACTTGGCTCCGCGTCGCGGACCTGCCTCCCTATTTCATAAAGTTGTCTTCGCGTTGCGGAGAGGTCACAGACCTCTCTGCCTCAAAAGTTATTTCGCGACCAATTATTTTAATGCATCTCCGCGTCGCGGACTAGCTTCCAAGCAGTGAATTTTTTTATCTTTTCTCATGTTTAGCTATCTAAAATCAATCCTAAACATCATGAGACCTTTCCTATCACAAATCACAACCTTGAATTCATAAATCACATTCAAGGTAGAGTTGAGAGTCAAGTTTTTTGAATTCTTTCGAACATTCTAAGAAAGTACCTTTGAGTCATTTTGTGGAGTCTTCTACAACTTCTAGTAACTTGTTTCAAGACTCGAGTTAGTGAGTGAGGAGAATGTATTCATGAGTCTATTTTTTCATCATGAGATCTTTCATAGCATGAACCATAACTCTTGAATTCATAATTCACATTCAAGAGAGAGTTAAGAGTAAAGTTCAAGAAAGTTTTGAGTTCAATTGTGAATCCTTGGAGATCCATAATCAATTTGAGTTAAGTTTTAAGGAAGTAAGTCAGAGAATAAGAAGAGTCGTATACATGAGTTCCATCTTGTTATTTAGACCATCGAGTCGAGTTGTTTCATTCCCATAATTTCGCATGAACTTGGTAAGTTGAGCATCTTTCAGAAAAGCGGTATCTTCAAGTTCTAAGCCTTTAAGTGTTGAGTTCCTTATCCCTTTTGAGAAGTATTTGAGTCTTTGAGTTGAATATTTCATGCTCATAATTCCGCATGAATATTATAAGTCGAACAGTCTTGAGATGAGAAGTATTTTTGAGTCTTTGAGTTGAGTAGTTCATGCTCATAATTTCGCATGAACTCTGAGTTGAGCATTCTTGAAATGAGTAGTATCATTGAAGTTCTTGAGTTCCAAGTATTTGAGTTCTATCTATGGTTATTGAAAACCTTGTATTGAGTCGTTCATCTCCATAATTCGGCATGCACCATATTTTAAGAAGTCTTTTACAAACGTTTTAACTTTGTTTTAAGACTTAAGTTTTGAGTTCAGTAAAGGGTAAAGTTGAAGTTCTTTTCTTCAAAAAGTATATGGGAACTAAGTATTCCCAAAGAGATTTAAAATGTTTTCACATTTAAATAAGAACGAAAACTGAGATTTCCAAAGAGCCTTCGGGCAAGTTTTCAGAAAAGAGTAATTGCTTTCTAAATGAAGCAATAGGGGAAACTTTAATTTCCAAGATAGCCTCTGAGCTAAGTTTTTGAGCACTAATCGCAAATCACCGAAGAAGTATGTTTTTGAACATAAAGAGCTAATATAATGTAATATTTTTGGGAGTAGTATTGAGCAACGATGGGGAAGAGTTCATACAACTATCAACCCCCTTAAACCATGTAGCCATCATGGGTAGAAAAGGGTCATACTTTTTAGATGAATCCTTTTCGCATATACTAGTGGATCCACCAGTGTTCTTAATGGCGCTCGCCATTCGCCAAAGGTGAGAAGGCGAGGCGAGGCGAGCATGTCGCGCCATTTCCCAGTGAGGCGCGGCGAGATTGATTAGGCGACGTGAGGCGACGTAAAGGCGACGTGAATGGTGGCGCCTTTTAGTATTAAAATTTTAAAAAGGTCTTGACTTAATAATATTAGTCAAAATTAGGGTTTTTTTTCATATTTACAAAATTAGGACTCAGACGCGACTCTTCTTCTCCTTCAACCTCGCGATTCTCTTCTTCTCCTTCAGTCGACTACTTGGGACTCAGTCACGACTCACGACTTGCGATACTCTTCTTCTCCTTCAACCTCGCGATTCTCTTCTCCTTCAGTCGACTTGCGCGAGTTGAAAGGTATGGCCTCTTTTCTTTCTTCTTCTCCTTCAGTCCTCGTCTTCTCTTACTTTCTCCTTCTACTGCTTTCTCAAAAAAAATAAAATTGAGATACTATTGCTTTCTGCGGTTCTGCCTTCTCTGCTCTGTTTGTTTCCTCTTTTTCTTCAATGCTCTGTTTTCTTTCCTCTGTTTTCTTTGTTCACTGTAATTTTTTTTTTTTTTTGATAAAAGTAACATTTGTTCACTACTTCACTATAATATGCTGCAGAATGCTACTGCTTTCAGCCTTTTACTGTGCTGCCTATTTTTTTTTTTTTAAATTCTTCTATAGTAATTAATAGTAATTACTAATTAATATAGTATATGACTATATGTTGTATTGTACAATAGTGAATTCACTGTAATATTTTATTTTATTTTATAAAAGTAACATTTGTTCACTGTAATATGCTGCTGAATGCTACTGCTTTCAGCCTTTTACTGTGCTGCCTATTATTTTTTTTTTAAAAAAAATTCTTCTATAGTAATTAATAGTAATTACTAATTAATATAGTATATGACTATATGTTGTATTGTACAATAGTGAATTCACTGTAATATTTTTTTTTTTTGTTAAAAGTAACATTTGTTCACTGTAATATGTTGCTGAATGCTACTGCTTTCAGCCTTTTACTGCGCTGCCTATTATTTTATTTTTTAAAAAATTCTTCTATAGTAATTAATAGTAATTACTAATTAATATAGTATATGTTGTATTGTACAATAGTGAATTCAATGGCGGATGCTAGCAAAAAGAGGAACATTGGATGGAATTATGGTACTCAAGGAGCAACGAAAGATTCGGTTAATTGTAACTTTTGTGGGAGTACTTTTAATGGTGGAATAACTCGACACAAACAACATCTAGTGGGTGGTTTCAAGAATGTTAAACAATGTACGGCTTGTCCGTCGGAGATTAGAGAAGAAGTAAGGGCTTATATGCAAAATAAAATCGCTAATAATCCCAAATTTCAAGTGATGCAGCCGGAAGAATATATTGATATTGATGATGTTGATGATATGGATGAATATGCGAAAATGATGCCTCCCTCCAAAACTCCAAAGATATCTTCTAGTGGAGGTGCATCATCCACCGCGCGGAATGTGACGAAAGGCCCTATGAATCTCTATTTTCCGCATAAATCAACACAAAAAGGAGGCTTTGAAAAAGGAGGAGGAATTGATGAAACAAAGAAAATTCTAAGAGAGCGTGCGGTAAGTGCTTTCGCGATATGGATGTATGATGCGGGGCTCCCTTTTAATTGTGTCAATCACAAATCATTTGATAAATTTATTGAGACAGTAGGACAACATGGCCCCGGAATGAAGCCTCCTACATTTCATGAAGTTAGAGTTACTCACCTAAAAAAAGAGGTGGAGAAAGTGGAAAAAATCGTTGATGAGCATAAAGTGCAATGGACAAAGTTTGGATGTTCCATTATGATGGACGGCACGAAATGGTAAAATGATCATCAATATTTTGGTGAATTCTCCAATCGATAGTGTATTTCTTGGTTCTGTCGATGCTAGCAATGAATCTACCGATTCCACCAAAATGTACAAGTTGTTTGAAAGCACTATTGAAAGAATTGGACCAGAAAATGTTGTACAAATTGTCATTGATAATGCTAGTGAGAATGTTAAAGCGGGAAGCATGATGATGGGTGCATACCCACACATTTATTGGACTCCATGTGCTGCTCATTGCATCAACTTGATGTTTGGTGACATATTCAAGGTTAAGCCATATGCTTCCGGTAATATCACTCTCATATCCTCTAACTTTCTTTATAGTCAATATTTAATACTTATTAGCTACTAATTACTATAATCTTACCTTAACAGTTTTTAAGAAGGCCATCAGAATCCATTCTTACATTAGTCAAAGGCCATTGTTGTTAAACTTGATGAGAAAATTCACCAAGGAAAGAAATTTGGTGAAACCGGCCAAGACAAGATTTGCAACGGCCTTCTTAACTTTGAGAGCTATGTACATACAAAGAAAAAACTTGAGAACTTTAGTCCTCTCAACCGAATGGACTTCAAGTAAATTTGCAAAGGAAACTTTGGGGAAAGAAGTTGCCAATCTTATTATTTCTGCCCACTTTTGGGATGATGTTGTTCGAGCACTTACAGTTTGTGGCCCTTTGACAAAAGTGCTTCGTTTGGTGGATGGGGAGAAAAAACCACCAATGGGCTATATTTATGAAGCAATGGATAGAGCCAAAGAAACTATTGAACGGGGTTTTCGTGGAATTAAGAAGCAATATGAGAAAGTGTTTGAAATTATTGATGCAAGGTGGTCAGACCAACTCCATCGGCCTTTGCATGCTGCAGGCCATGTTTTGAACCCATGATTGTATTATAAAGCTCAAGAAGAGGGAACTTTACTACAGAGTCTGTGGACCGAGTATTATGCATGTGTTGAGAAGATGATCCCCGATACAACAATACAAGATTTACTAGTCGCTGAGCTTCCTAGGTACAAAATGGCGAATGGACTATTTGGTTGTGGTCCGGCTAAAAGAGCTAGAGACACAAGGTCACCGGGTAAGTGAGTTGATTTAGCTCTTACTTAAATTATTCGACTTATTTACACTCATTAACCTTTAAATTTATTTTATTATAGTGGAATGGTGGTCACTATTTGGTAGTGAAACACCAAACTTGCAAAAGTTTGCCATGAAAGTATTAAGCCTAACTTGTAGCTCATCCGGATGTGAGCGAAATTGGAGTGTGTTTGAACACGTAAGTAAACAAATTATATCCTAATTTCCATATTATATTATTATCAATATCTATTAGTTAATATCTGTAACTTATGTGTAGATTCATTCCAAAAAGAGGAATAGGCTTGCACTATCGCGTCTCAATGATCTAGTGTACATTAAGTACAATAGAACATTGAAACGTCGTTATGATGCTCGTGATCTCATTGATCCAATTCGCTTGGATAACATTGATGATTCAAATGAATGGTTAGTTGGATGCCCCGAAGATCAAGAAGATGAACTAGTATATAAGGATGATGATCTTACTTGGGGTAGTGTTGCTACGGCAATTGGAGCTGATGAGAGTATCTATCATCTTAGGGGACTTTCTTCAAGATCAAGAGCACTTGACAAGGGCAAAGGAGTAGAAACTTCATCTACAAGTTCAACTTCAAGTAGGACTCGAACACTAATTGATGAAGACTACGAGGAGGAAGAAGATAGGGAGCAATATAATGATGTAGAGGATGTTGATCTTCAAGAATTGGATAGTTTTGAAGAAGAATAGACTTTTAGAGTTCTAGTATTATCTTTTGAATTATTGGGTCTTTAAAGTTCTAGACTTTTAGTATCTACTTTTTGTTTTTTAATTGAAATATTTGCTAATATATGTTATTGCTATTGAGATTTTGGATATTTATATATGCAATTAAATATTTTTAATTTTTGGTATTAATTGGCGCCTTGATTCAAAAAGGCGATCGCCTCGCCGCTCGCCTCGCCGCGTGGCGAGGCAGGCCCTTTTCGCCTTTTGTCGCCTCTCGCCGTCCAAAACACTGGGATCCACTTAGTAGTTCAGGTCCTATACCTTTGGCCGGGTATAAGATGCGTTGGCAGCATGCGGAAGATCGTTGTATCATCGCAATAGCTCTTATGTGATGGTTGTCGGTTAGAGAAACTCCCACAGCAGTATTGGCATGGTTCCTCAAGGGGTTCTGCTTAGTATGAATGGGGGTATGGGACTTCATTCATGCATTACACAAGTAGACTTTGAGAGGGAGCATGGTATGTCTTTTATGATATTATGATTATGAGTTAACATCATGTTTTAAATAGTTTTCCTTTTTCTTTATATTGCACTTGTTTTAAACTGCTTTTTAATGAATTGGGTTCAGTTAAGTATTCATGAGTTGAGTATCCAGAGTTGAGTATTTCAAGTCGAGTATCATATCTTTGAAGTTGAGTATCTTATCCTTGAGTACTTCTGAGTTGAGTAAGTTTAAGTAGTTTTGAGTATCCTTGAGTATTCCTTGAGTTGAGCAAGATTGAAAAGAGGTAAGTATGTTCCCTTTTTATCAAGTTTCAAGCTTATGTTATTCTTTAGAATTCCTCTTACATGCTCATACATTCCACGTACTGAGCCATTTGGCTTGCATCTTCTCATGATGCAGACACAGGTATTCAGGATCATCAACAGGAACTTCGTTGATACATCCGAGAGTTCGAGTTAGCTATGGTGAGCCTCCTTGCTTCCAGAGGATTTCATTTACTTTTCAGTTCAGTCAGGATGTTGTGGGTCTTGTCCCGACCTCCATTGTTATCAGTTAGAGGCTTCATAGATAGTCAATATAGTTGAGAAGTCTGCATTATTCATTTATTTTATTAAATGTTTTAAAGACTTAAGTGCCTATTTTATGGCGAGTTGAATATATTATTTTTATTCTAAGTTGTTCATTTGAGTTAAAGTTTTGAAAAGTTGAGTTTATTGATTTTTTTTTCAGTTTTAAGCTTTTGCATGCTTGAGTTAGTCTTCCGCTTGTAGTCAGCCAGGATGAGGGTTCGCTTGGGGACCAACAATGGTCTTCGAGTGCTGGCCACGCCCAGGGTCTAGACTCGGGTCGTGACATTTGTATTGTCTTCATATAAAGTATTGTCTTCATCTTTTTTTTGTGCTATTAATTTAGATTCATTTAATATTTATAATAATAAATACATTTTGATGGAAATGATTGTTTGTCAGTTAGATTAATTTTATGCCTAGTTTTTCTTATGGTATATGATGATAATTTTATAGCTTTAAAATAAATATCGTGTTCTTAAACTATTAATTAACATGGTACACAATCGAACAATCGGGCAGCCTATATATTTGGAGACATGTGGAGATATAAGACTTTCGACTAGAACAAAATATATGTTTTTCAAATAAAAAAAGCACAATGAAAGAAAGATAGTGTGTGGAAATAAATAATGATACATAAGAAAATCAACATATCTCCACATTGAGATTGGCTCCTTGTTGTTAAGGAATTTTATTCTGAAAATTTGGGAGGTAGGAGGTCTCATGACCAATAATTGAAGTGGTGGATGAGATATGAACGAGGATGTGTAACAAAAATATCAAAATAACTTATATTATAAAAGAAGGCAACTGACAGGCTAATCATCTCCGAATACAATACTAGATGAAGGAGTAGCAAATACATAGTCTTTCTCGGATCTAAGAGTATAGGGAAAGAGACTAATTAATAATGATAAGCTAAATTTTTCTTACTTAAGAATCAGATCATACAAGATATGAAAAGTTGGGGTGAAAAATGGACAGAGTTCACTACTTATCATGAACAAATCCCCTGATGGGAGAAGAACATGATAAACAAAACTTTTAACTAATCTAGTTTCTTTGATTGCAAGTAGACATTCATGGAGGACAAAAAATAACAACACAAATATAAAAAATAGTACATAAACAAATTTGGTGTAATCTTTCTTGAATTGGCGTAGTCTAAAACGTCTTAATTGAACTGCTTCAATATATATGAATCATACAAATGATGCACCAAACTACAAACATACAAGAACTCAAGAATCAAAATGCAAACACATATACAATAGACAATACACAAGCAACGACAAGAATCAAATAAGCAACACAATATGCAGCTCAAATCCAAGCCCAATTTCAATTTTACACTTCTAGGATTGGTTGATGTGCAATATGTGGCATTTTTACCTTAGGATACTACTTCTAGCGTACAAAAATCGATCTTTTTAAGTGCAAAATTAAAAGAAAGGAAAACATTATTCTTATTGTAGGTCACACAGTTTAAGAAAAAAATGAAAAGATGAGAAAAGCTGACTTATCAAGCATCACGAAGAGAACAACATGGGGACGAATCATAGCTAAAGGCACGAAAAAATGTAAATAGAGGAATTATCTGCTAATCAACATCAAGAAAAATATTAGGAGGCGACTTCAAAATAAAAAATCTCAAATGGAACTTCTAGACAAAACTCTCCATATCCAAATACTTTCAACCAATATAACTCTAAAGAATCCTAAAGACAAGTTTTTAAAATGAGATCGACAATTCAAAGGGTACAATAAACACATGAATCAGAAGAAATAGAATAATAGAATTGCAACAAAAAAGTATCTCAAAATGGCAAGAAAAAGGAGGAAAATATATACCTGTTGGCAGTCAAGAATACAAGTGAAACATTTGAAAATCAAGATTGCCATATCTGAATTCTGAGCTAACTGAACAAAATGCAGTCAACCTGGAAATGGACGTATAACGATGAGAGACAAGATAGGCATAAACTAGAAAAAAGAACAAAAAAATTCAATAAGATATCAAAATCAAAGCTTTCAAATTCAAGACACAAAGAGGACATGGATCACAAACTTAGTTGGTCCTAAAAAAGATGTTAGAATTGCCAAATTGAAGCTCAGAAGAACGGCTGACAAAGCGAAGCTCGAAAGTTCTACACTTTTCTATTTTAATTTGAGAAGAAATGTATTATACTCTTTGCTTTTTCTATTTATTACTTATTGCAAGACATTATTTATCATAATAAAATAGTTAGTGGGTCGGGATCCCACTGACCTTGTATTTATAAAATAAAATATTAATTATCTTCACTTGTTATATGTCATTTGCATTCTTCTAGTTCTTATTCAACACCATTTTATTTAATAGGTTAGGAACAAAACCCTTCTATTGGAAATAAATAATGATACTTAAGAAAATCAACATATCAAATTTATCTAACAACAATCATTCCCCTAAAGGTTCTTATTGTTATCAAGATCAAATAAATCTAAAATAATAGAACCATATAAAAGGAAATAAAGCATAAATAATCTAGTACTTGGTATGTTGCAACGAACCAAGCTGACGTTATTTAAATGCATCACAGGTGGAGTCTCAAAGTTTTCTTATTCGGGTGCCAAATTAAATTTTGGAGCACACGACAGAATTATTAAATTTGAAAGTATCCGGGCTGGCATCTGCCCACCATATCTAGACATCTCCCGCTATGTAGTGCCACTATAGCTCCTGTAGGGCCGCTATAGCTGGGTTGATAAAATCATACCCTAGATAAAATGATGTCTTTTATTTTTCTTCCCACTTTTCTGGCACAAAACAGGCGAAGGTTACTCCAAAATTCTTCTCAACCACTTTAAGTTTGAGGGAAATTGAGGATAGGAATTTCCACATAAGGAAGGGAAAGACCCAACGACTTCCGGTCCACGCTCGTTAGGATTTGCCCCAAGGAGCAAAGGGATGCCTTCAAAATTCTTCAATAGATGTTTTACGCCTAGATAGGCTAGGTTTCCATAACTAAGTAGTTAGAAATGCTTCCAATTGATAATATCATATAGATTGTTGGGAGGTTGCATGCATAGGTATTCAGATATGGAGTCTGGATGGTTGAATGTATGGTTAGTTGTGGTGTAGGTTGATTAATTTTATTTGTTACTACTGTTGGTATTCTGATGTGGCTGGGTGTTACCTTGAAAAGGTAATTGAGGGTGATTGAATTATAGAATTTGGATAATTTAAGCCAACAATTTTCAATCACCAAATGATTATAAACAAATAAGAGATCCAAGTTATAACATTTAAGTTTGTTGTTTTCTTCTCCTAATACACATACAGAAACAAAGATAGACATGACAAAACTAGGTTAGCTAATGTCATTTACTCTAAAGTGAAACTAATATACCAAATCATGAATACTATCATCATGTTTATGAAGGTGGAAAGAGAAACTCTTAAACATACTTCCTACAAATAGAGTACCTTGATGCAATCTCTTCAGACTTATTCCCAAAACTCCAAGGTGATTCAAGTGTGTTGGAGGCCACTAAATATGACAATACAGATTGTACATCTAGAGAAAATTCTAAGATCATCGGAATTTTGTATGAGGGATATGAATGACAATCTATTTACTAATAAGACAAACGAAATGAGCATTTTACAATACACAACACTTAGACAGAAGTTATGACTATACTAAGGCAATAAGATATTTAGAGGAGAACTAATATCAACAGGTGATAATTGACATTGACTCCTTACAATTAAGAAATTCCATTCTTGAAACTTGGAAGGTCTTATGGCTGATAATTGAAGTGGCAGAAGAGATATGGATGAGGATGAGTTACAGAAATATTAGAATAACTCATATTATAAAGAAAGACATCCGACATGCTAATCATCTCGAAAATACAACACTCGATGAAGGAGAAGTAAATACGCAGACTTTACTTAATTATCAAATCATGCAGAGATGAAAAGTTGGGGTGAAAAATAGAGGGAGTTCAATACTTATCATGAACAAATCCCCTAATGAGAGGAGAATATGATAAACAAAACTTTTAACTAATCTAGTTTCTTTGATTGCACGTAGACATTCATGGAAGACAAAAAACAACAACACAATTTGGATAAACAAAGAATAGTACATAAACAAATTTGACGTAATCTTTCTTGGATTGGCTTAGTCAAAAACCTCTTAATTGAACTGGTTCAATAGATATGAATCATACAAATGATGCATCCAACTACATAAAAATACAACCATACAAGAACTCAAGAACCAAAATAAAGACACCAATACAACAGACGATACATAATAACAAGCAAAGAGAAATAAGAAGCAACTACAAGAACCAAATAAGCAATGCATTATGCAGATAAAATCCAAGCCCTAATTTCAATTTTACACTATTAGGATTGGTGGATGTGCAATGTATGGTATTTTCACCTTAGGATGCTATTTCTATTGTACAAGGATCGATCTTTTTAAGTGCAAAATTAAAAGAAAGGAAAACATTTTTCTCATTGTGGGTCACACTATTTAAAATAAAAAGAAGAGAAGCTCACTTACAAGGCATCACAGAGAGAAAAATATAGGAAACGAATTAGAACTAAAGAGATGGAAAAATGTGAATAAAGGAATTAATTGCTAACCAGAATAAAAAAAAATAGGAGGCTAAATCAGCTACAAAATAGGAAATCTCAAATGGAACGTCTAGACGAAACTCTCCAGATTCCAAATATTTTCAGCACATCCAACTCTAAAGCATCCTAAAGAAAAGCTTGAAAATGAGATCGAGAATCAAAAGGGTGCAATAAAAACATGAATCAGAAGAAACAGACAAATAGAAGTGCAACAACAAAATACCCTCAAAGGTCAAGATATGAAAAGTTGGGGTGAAAATGGAAGGAGTTCAATCATTATTATGCACAAATCCCATGATGGGAGGATAATATGATTAACAAAACTTTTAACTAATCTAGTTTCTTTATTGCAAGTAGACATTCATGGAAGACATAAAACAACAACACAAATTTGTATTCATATAGAATAGAACATATGACGTAATCTTTCTTGAATTGGCTTAGCCAAAAACCTCTTATTTGAGCTGATTCAATAGATATATATCATACAAATGATGCACCCAACTACATAAAATCACAACCATACAAGAACTCAAGAATAAAAATGCAAACACCAATACATAATAACAAGCAAAGAGAAATAAGAAGCAGCTGCAAAAACCAAATAAGCAATGCAGCATGCAGAATTGGTTGATGTGCAATGTACGGTATTTTCACCTTAGGATGCTCCTTCTATTGTACAAAGATCAATATTTTTAAGTGAAAAATTAAAAGAAAGGAAAACATCATTCTCATTTTGGATCAAACAATTTCAGACTAAAAAGATAAAATAAAAGAAAAGCTCACTTACCAGGCATCACAGAGAGAACAACATCAACGAATCATAACAGCTACGTGAAAGTGTGAGTAGAGGAATTAATTGCTAACCTGAATGAAGAAAAAACAGAATGAAACTAGATCAGCTTCAGAATAGAAAATCTCAAATGGAACCTCTAGATGAAACTCTCCAGATTCCAAATATTTTGAACATATCCAACTCTAAAACATCCTAAAGAAAAGCTTGAGAATGAGATCGGCAATCAAAAGGTTGTAACAAACACATGAATCAAGAGAAACAAACAAATAGAATTGCAACAACAAAATACCCCAAAAGGTCCAGAGATGAAAAATTGGGTTGAAAAATGGAAGGAGTTCAATACTTATTATGAGCAAATCCCATGATGGGAGGAGAACATGATAAACAAAACTTTTAACCAATCTATTTTCTTTGATTGCAAGTATACATTCATGGAAGACAAAAAAACAACAACAAAAACTTGGATACATATAGAATAACATAACCAAATTTGGAGTAATCTTTCTTGAATTGGATTAGTCAAAAACCTCTTAATTGAACAGGTTCAATAGATATGAATCATACAAATGATGCACCTAACTACATAAAAACGCAACCATACAAGAACTCAAAAATCAAAATGCAGACACTAATACAACATATAATACATAATAACAAGACAAATAAGAAGCAACTACAAGAACGAATTAAGCAATGCAACATGCAGATCAAATCTAAGCCCTAATTTCAATTTTACATTGTTTGGATTGGTTGATGTGCAATGTATGGTATTTTCACCTTAGGATGCTACTTCTATTGTACAAAGATCGATCATTGTAAGTGCAAAATTAAAAGAAAGGAAAAGATCATTCTCATTGTGGGTCACATAGTTACAGATAAGAAAAAAATAAAATGAAAAGAAAAGCTCACTTACCAGGCATCACAGAGAGAACATCATCGGAAATGAATCATAGCTGGCACGGAAAAATGTGAATAGATGACTTAATTGCTAACCGGAATCAAGAAAAAATAGAAGGATGCTAGAATAGCTTCGAATAGGAAATCTCAAATAGAACCTCTAAATGAAACTCTTCAGATCACTAATATTTTTAACAAATCCAACTCTAAAGCATCCTAAAGAAATGCTTGAAAAATGAGATCGGGAATCAACAAGGAGAAATAAACACATGAATTAGAAGAAACAAACAAATAGAACTTCAACAACAAAATACCCCAAAAAAGGTTAAGAGTTGCAAGGAAAATGTGAATAGAGAAATTAATTGCGAAGCAAAATCAAGAAAAAAAAGTATGGGGCTAGATCAACTCCAGAATAGGAAATCTCAAATGGAACCTCTAGACGAAACTCTCTAGATCCCAAATATTTTCAACAAATCCAACTCTAAAGCATCCTAAAGAAAAAATTGAAAATTGAGATTGAGAATCAATTGCGAAGCAAAATCAAGAAAAAAAGAATGGGGCTAGATCAAGTCCAGAATAGGAAATCTCAAATGGAACCTCTAGACGAAACTCTCTAGATCCCAAATATTTTCAACAAATCCAACTCTAAAGCATCCTAAAGAAAAATTTGAAAATTGAGATCTAGAATCAAAAGGGTGCAATAAACACATGAAACAGAAGAAACAAACAAATAGCATTGCAACAACAAAATACCCCAAAAGGTTAAGAAAAAGGTCAAAAGATGGGCTGGCCTCTAAGCCTTGCGGGTTGGGCCCACGAGGCTAGCGGGCCAAATGAGGCTGGGCCAAAAAGCCTCGTTCCTAAATGGGCCAAAAAAATTAGGCCCAACCTTACTTAATTCAAGGGTTGGATTGGGCCGACTTAACAGGTCAATCCCATTTTGACAACTCTAGGTATTGTAGGACGGCAGATGAGGAGGAACTGCACAAAGAAGAAGAGCACTCTCATCTTGGTATATCCATTGTCTCTTCAGCTAGAAAACAAGTTAGAAAGCGGTAAAAGGATACAAAGAGGACTTGAGAGAAAAATGTCACTTACAGGGAGTTGCAATCTCAAATACCAGACAAGGCACCTCTATCGACACCACCAAAGTAACCACTACATCCACCACATTGAATTCCTACATAAAAAAGGTCAGCAAACAAATCGAGAAGGGAGTGGTAGCTGAAATTAATGGAGACGCACCTCTATGAGCTGAGAAAAATGGTAAGGATGACGGTCCAAATGAAGGTGTTGATAACCTACATTAGAAGGAAAAGGAAAGTGGAGTTGAAGAGACCTGCAGCGACATTATGGAGAAAATGAAGGAGCTCAATTAGGAAACCCTAATGCTTAGAGTATGATAATAAAGGTGGGCAGGTTCATTTACGAATTGAGCCGATTTCTTTTCTATTTTTTTCGTTTTGGGTCGGATGACATCTTTTGCACAGACTTTTGAAATTCAATAAAAGGAACACTTAGCTTCGCTATTAGTTTAAGAAAAAGGGGGGGGGGGGGGTAATATATAACTGCTGGCAGTCAAGAATACAAGTGAAATATCTGATAATCAAGATTGCTATATATGAATTCTTAGCCAACTTAAATGAAGTCAACCTAGAAAGACATATACAGACGAGAGACAAGATAGGTATAAATAAGAAAAAAGAAAGCAAAAACTCAATAAGAAATCAAAATCAAAGCTTTCAAGTTCAATAAAGAGGAGGACATAGATCACAAACTTAGTTGGCCATAAAAAGGATATTAAAATTGCTAAATTCAAGCTCAGAAGAATGACAGACAAAGTGAAGCTCGAAAGTTCTACACTTTCCTATTTTAATTTGAGAAGACATTTTTACTTTACCCTTTGCTTTTTTCTTTTTTCTATTTATTATTTATTGCAAGACTTTATTTAGCATAATGAAATAGTTAGTGGTCCCCCACTGATCTTTTATTTATAAAATACCAAGTATAATTTTTTGTGTTTTATTTCCTTTTTTCCTATTATATCATTTTAGATTGATTTGATCTTGATAATAGTAAGAACCTTTAAAGGAATGATTGTTGTTAGATACATTTGATGCATAGTTTTCCTTAAGTATTGTTATTTATTTTCAAATAGAAGCATTTTGTTCTTAACCTATGAAATAAAATGGTGTTGAATAAAAATGGAAGGAATGAAAAAGACATATAACAAGTGAAAGTAATTAATATTTTATTTTATAAATACAAGGTCAATGGACTCCCGATCCACTAATTATTTTATTATGATAAATAAAGTCTTCCAATAAATATAAATAGAAAAATGGAAAAAGCTGAGAGGAAAGTAAATGTCCTCTTAAATTAAAATAGACAAGTGTAGAACTTTCGAGTTTCACTTTGTCCGCCATTCTACTGAGCTTGGATTTGAAAATTTTGACATCCTTTTTACGGCCAACTAAGTTTGTGATCCATATCCTCCTCATTGTATCTTGAATTTGAAAACTATGATTTTGATATCTTGTTAAGTTTTTGCTTTCTTTTTTCTTGTTTATGCCTATCTTGTCTCTCATCTTTATATGTTTATTTCTAGGTTGACTGCATTTTGTTCAATTCGCTAAGAATCCAAATATAGCGATTTTGATTATCGAATATTTCACTTGTATTCTTGACTGTCGGTAGGTATATATTTTTCCCTTTTTTTTCTTAAACGAAGGGCGAAGCTAAGTGCTCCTTTTATTCAATTTCAAAAGTCTGTACAAAAGAGATCGTCCGACCCAAAACAAACAAACAGAAAAGAAATTGACCCGGTCCATAAATGAACATGCCTACCTTTATTATCAGACCCTAAGAATTAGCGTTTCCTAATTGAGCTCCTTCATTTTCTCCACAATGGCGTCGCATGGAGCTCTCTTCAACTCCACTTTCCTTTTCCTTCTGATGTGAGTTATCAACACCTTCATTTGGACTGTCATCCTTACCATCTTTCTAAGTTCACAAAGGTGCGTCTCCATTGATTTCAGCTACCATTTCTTTCTCGATTTGTTTGCTGACCTTTTTTTGTAGGGATATAACCTAGTGGATGTAGTGGTTACTTTGGTGGTTTCATTAGAGGTGCCTTGTCTGGTATTTAAGCTTGCAACTCCCTATAAGTGATATTTTTCTCTCTTGTCCTCTTTGTATCCTTTTACCGCTTTCTGACTTTTCATTTCCAACTGAAGAGACAATGGAGATACCAGGATGCTTACGCTCTTCTTCTTTGTGGAGTTCCTCCCCATATGTCGTCATATAGTTCCCAATCTTTTGACCTTTTTCTTGACCTTTTGGGGTATTTTGTTGTTGCAGATCTATTTGTCTGTTTCTTCTTATTCATGTGTTTATTTCACCCTTTTGATATCTTGTTGAGTTTTTGCTTCCTTTTTTCTTGTTTATTTTTATCGTGTCTCTCATCTTTATACGTCCATTTCCAAGTTGACTACAATTTGTTCAGTTGGCAAAGAATTCAAATGTGGTGATTTTGATTATCAGATGTTTCACTTGTATTTTTGACATCAATCCAACTCAAAATTCTCAATAACCATGTAGACTTAAAGTCTTTTCTGTAGTGCACCATAAGTCACCTATCATAATTTGAACAATCCAACCCAATATAAAAACACAAAATCACCCATACATCACTGTTTGTCACCAAACCAAAATCAACTCTTCAAAAGAGTCGTTGATAAACCCTTTATAAGTATGTGTCGAACCAAGGATTTATACATGATGTCTTATTTCTTTACATTTCTTAAATTGTACCTTGACACAATTCTAAATATTTTGAACTCTTCAATATACACGATTATTGTTCCATTCGCTAACTCGTTTACCAATGCTATCCTTTGTCCAAAAATTCACAACATTTTACCTCATGCTCTAAACCAAAAACTTCAAGTGAAACACTTCATTAGGTCTTTTAAATTCTACAACTCAAACCATGCAAAAGTCCTTCCAAATGCTCACTAATCAACATGATCAATCATTTCTTGCCTTACCAATTTATATTGTCGCACCCATTTTTCACAAAATGAATTTTGCAACGACATGACAACTCTTTTAGGCGTTAAATAGAGAAGAGTCACCACCTAACAAATTAAATGTGTGTTAGGACACCATTCTATACTGAACAAATAAATTAATTAAAAAGGGTTATACACAATCAGAGATTAGGTAAGTCTTCAAATTATCTCAAAAGTAAGGTGTTAGGCACCTTTCAAGGTCCATAAAAGTGGATCCCAACCGAATGTTATAAATTATGTGGGTATATGTGATAAGCAAAAAGGCTATTAATTTATTAAGCTAAGAATGACTACACAATTACATTAAAGTTCCCCCTACTAGCCACAGAAAGTTAATGCAAGTCGATAGGTTTTTCAATCATCGAGTACAATCTAGATTTTCCACACTTATCATGACAACATCATTGATCTTTGACGCTTATGAGGGGGCCTATCATACACATGCACCACCAGAGTCTTCATAAGAACTCCGGGGCAAGGGCCAAGGTGAAGCCGAATTAACGATGAGAAGAGGTTAAATCAGTAGCAAAGGCACCAGGACGGACGGTTGGTTTAACCAGTCAAATAGTCTATAAAAACTCTATTTTAAAACTTAAAACAAGTAAACAAATTAAGCATGAATCCATTATTATCTAAATTAATACAAAACTAGGTGATTAGATAATTAAATAAATTGACATGTTTATTATTTAAGCGATAAGTAAAAATAATGGCAACCAAAGGGGCATCAATTAATTAATTAAAGTAAACTATGTGATAAAATAGGCAAAATTCTATTCAAAGCAACTTAACAAAGATAGTAAAATGATTATTAATTAACAAAAAAAATTAAAATAATAAGAACTATTTATTATTAAATAAAATAATCATTTGAGGCTTATTTTTAAAAAAAATTATATCCATAACAAGGCAATAATTAGTTAAGAAAATAGATAAGTAAGCACATAGAATTAACACCAAAAGATATGAAAAATTGTAAAGGTGAAATGTAAATAAATCTATCCCAAACAAAGATGAATCATAATTATAAAAGAAAATGATTTGTAAGCATAAAAAATACTTAAAATATAAACCAATCCACAAGAGATTATAAGGAGGCTTCAAATGTTTGTTTCTTTATAGGGATAATATTACGATATTATTAATCACACTCCTCCACCTTAGAAACATTTTTATTTGAGATCGATCTTAGAAAATAATAATAGTATTTAAAGGATAGTTGAAAGATTTGATTTAAATACAAACACATAAATATATTTACATACAAATACACTTAATCATTTAGAAAAATCTTTGGTAAGCAATACTCCAAAGGTCACATCAGCTTAGTTAAAATTTGGAATGAAACCTCTCGATTCCTTTTACTTTCCCACTAACTATAGGTTAGAAAATAGTCGTTTACCATATATCTAAATCAAAAGCAACATGTCCAATTCAAGTACTTTAAACAAGAGTTGGACAATGGCTTTGATAACAAAAATGAAAACAACTTTAACAATTGACCATAAAAATTGTGACATAAAACATTGAAAAGAGAAACATGTAGCACATAATGTTTCCCCAACCCAAATGATAGAAGCCCTTATTCTTAATATTACAAGAAATCTAGTTCATAAGTTATTACAAACCTACTAGTGAAATGGAAAAGACAATGAATTTGAGACGAGTAGGCTTTGACTAGACGATCCTTGAAAACTCCCAAGTCCCCGACAACTCTTCAATGCCCCCGATATCGAACTAATGCCCTGTTCACACAAAAGAAATGCACACGCACACACAATAGCATAGAGACGGAAGCACTAATAAGCCCACTTCCATAACGTCCTTGTTAAGCACCACAAAATGTGAAGTACAAATTTCACACCAATCTTGGAAAATAGAGCATAACATATTTTCTGGAACATTAAGAAATACTCTTAGCTACCACATTATACAATTATTTGGTTAGTAGACTGGGAAGTGAACCACAAAGGTATTTTGCTGTAATTAAGTTGTATATTATGATAATCATGATTTCAAACAAACAAGAAAAAGAGCAACAAGCTTTGAAGTTAAATTATGAGTAAATCGTATAAACATGATTTCTAATGCAAAAAGTTTCCGAAAACTTATCAAAGCGCATTAAAAATAAAAGGACATGCTTGTTTGCTTCTCCCAAAATGCTTAAAACATTCGAGTTTTCCAAAACAAATATTTGATGCGACAAGAGAATGAAAAATACAACTACCACATTAAGCATGAAGAGTACTTCGATAGAAACTAACCTGTAAGGAAGTAACAATCCAGAAACAACAACAATAACCAATGATACCACAGCAATCCGAGCATCAATAGCCAAAATTGGTATACAACTACCAACAAAGAACAAGAGAACATAGAAAAGACGATTCGGTTTATCAGTATTCAAGAAGAGAAGTGTCCTCCGATTAAGAGGCTCTAGTTATATTGTAATGGAGAAGAGAATTCCAGAGTCTTTCACCAGTGATCAGTCATTGAAAAGAAAAAGATGAAATCTTAAATAATATTTTGATGAAAGAGTAGGACTGCTAGTCATTCGTGAAGAGAGAGCTCCATGGGCAGTCTTTTTCCTTTAGAGAGAGAGAGAGTTCAAGAGCTGTTTTTAGTGATCACAAGCATGAGAAAAGAATGAGGTCGAAGTCCTTATTATATAGTAAAGAGGGCTGATCAGCCAATGTAAAGATATGGAAAGAAAATATTCTTCTCGATCAGCAGCATATTCGTGAGAGCATAAAAAGAGAAACATAAAGATATATGCAATTTCCATAATCCTTTCGTCAAATCAAGTAATCTATGCTACTAACCATGTCTTGATTGACCAAGGAAGATGAAAATTACAATAATTCGAATAAGCAATATCAATCAGACATCTCTAGTTGCCCCATTTAGACATATGACTGTTGCGAATCAAATTTGAAGGAAGAGGAAATCCCATTGATCGAGTTTACCATATTAGTTAATTTGAAAAAAATTGAGAAATTGTAGATATGATGAAAGTTGACAAGCAAATCACATAACAGAGTAAAATGATTACTGATTCTCATTACAAAACAATATTTTAAGGAACTAGGTATAAAAATATACAAAGATTAAAGTATGAGTATATCTCGATTTGAAACAACTCCGATGCGTCAACAGTAAACAAAACTAAAAATTAAAATCAGTTTTAGCAACTTGTTAATCATAAAGTATTAATAGATTACACCCAGCCTATTCAAAAGTGGCTCAAACAATAATGATAGACATGGATTACAACCTCTAATAAAGCTTTAAAAATGAAAATAATAAAAATTCACAAAAGTAATCAGAGTATTAGGAAAGAAGTCACCGGTTAATCGTTCTGGATTTCTCATTTTAAGTTTTGTCTTCGAATGAAGTTCCATGCTTGGATCTTCCACCGGAGAGAAGTGACAGAGAGACACAGTGGCTCGCCGACGTCTGCTGGGTGAGGTTTCTGGTGGCTGTCCGATTCGCCGGCCAGATGGAGGTAGTGGCGGCGCCAGGAGAGAGGTCGGCGTTTGGTGGCCGTTTTCCGGTGGTCGGAGCAGTGAGAAGAACGGGAGACACAAGGAGATGAAATTAGGGTAGGGAGATAGAAAAATTTTATCATATCAATGAGGCAAAAGTATGATGTGGCAGACAAGAGTTGTATAAGGCCCATTTATATTTTGTCAAGTGGATCACTTTCAGAAAAAGGGAACACTCCTCTTTCTCTCTCTTCCTTTTAACGTTTTTTCCCTTTCTTATTCTTTTACTCTTTTTTTTCCTTTGGTTTCTTTTATAAAACAATTATTACAAATTTTATACTTTCATACTTAAATAACTTTATTCATGAAAAATATGAAATTGAAATTTTTTTGCTTGACTCATTCTATTTATTACATTTTTATATTGTTTTTTCATCTCATATTAATTATTTATATTATTAAAAATAGTTATATAAAATTATTTTTTAATTTACAAAGATATGATTAATTAAAAATTTTCTATTTTATTATTACAATTAATTACTTTTGAAAGTATAAATAAAATTTATAAAGTTACCAAAAAAAATTAAGGTATATATTTTATTTGTGTTTTCTTAAGAAATTTGTAAAAGAAAAAGTAGATCATTAATATGAAAAATAAAGAAGGTATAGATTTAATATGTTCTTTTATTTTTCTCTCAACAATTTCATAATCCAAAAACACTTCAATCCACAAATACTCTTCAATAAGTAACTAAAACAGAAAGAACATCAATGATCTTGAAAAACAATTACATAAGTTTTGATACTATTGTCATGAAATTAAAAAACGAAAAACATCCATAAACACTAACATAAATACATATTATTTCCGTCAATTTATACCATATTCTTATTCTTAAAATTCAAGATAGGTGAAATTTAATAAATATTTTGCTTATCTACTTTTCTTACATGTTCTTAAAGAAATTATAAATATAAATAATATTTTAAATAATTTATTCCTTAAAAGAATTTTTGCAATTTTACAAAATTTATTTATAATTATAAAAAAATTAATTGTTAGGATTAAAAAAACTACTTATATCTTGATTTTATAAACTAAAAAATAAATTTCAAACAACTATTTATTATAATAAAATAAATAATATAGAATAGAAAAAATAATATTAAAATAATAAACTAAAAACTTATATAATTATCTTAAATTTAAATCAAACTTCAGTACGTAAAAAAGGAAAAGCATAAACTAATTAGTTCAGTCGGTTGATTACATGAATTTTCACTAATTTTTTTTTAATTTCACTATCCTCAATTTTCTTGAATTCATCCAAAAATAAGTAAATTTAATTTTTTCGACATATTACTTTAATTTTCCCTCAAATAAATAGTAATAGAGATATAAAATATATAATAGATACCGTGTGTGAGTTTCAAAGTTTCTTTATTAAAACAAAAAATAAAAAATAAAATTTACACTAAGAATTAACAAGCAAAAAGGAAAATGCAAGTAAGAAAGAAAAAGTAAAAGAAAAGATTAAAATTAGAAAAGAAAAAGTAGGGAAATAAGTACATATGGGTCCCAGAGTATACATGTGGCATCCAAATGAGGCCTCACACAACTGACAGTATGTGTGCCTCGCCCAGAATAAAAATTTTCTAGGGAGATATATTTTAGGGAAAAAGGGTAAAATATATCCTCTTTATATTTTAAGGTTATATATATCTTACCGTCAATAGTTTGGATCATTTATACCTATAAGACTAACAGATTGACACATGGTATAATCTAAATAATTTACTTGATTTTATTTATTTATTTATCAAAAAAAAATCAAAAATCCATCCATTTTTCATAAGTGCATTACCCAAATTAAAATACCATGACGTTTAAAATTAAAATAAAAGGGAAAATTGTATAAAATAACAAATTATTAATTCAAATTAAATGTTATAATCACAGTTTGATTTAATTGTAACTCGTAGCAAACTGTTGTCATTTGCCTCTCTCCCTAAAATTCTCGCTCGCCACTCTCGTTTTCTCGCTGGCAGTCTCTCTCTCGCCTCTCTCACTTTTATACAAACACAAATGTATAAAATGTGTTTGCGTTTGTATAAAGTGGGAGAAAAATGTATATATACATATCTTTTCGTTCGCCTCTCTCCCCAGAGAATCTCGCTGCCACTCTCACTTGCCTCTCTCACTTTATACTTGTATAAAGCGAGAGAAAATTGTATATATAAATACATATATTTTCATCCTATACACTTATAATTATACAAATACAGATCTTTCCTTGCCCAATTTTCTGTTGTCTTTCTCGCTTTATACAAACACATATTATACAATTGATTCTTTTGTATATGTATACTGAAACAGATTATACAATTGATCTTTTGTATATGTATACCAAAATATACATATTAATAGTCATAGCAAACATAAAGTTTGTTATGGAGAGCAATTATACAAATTATAGCTATAACATACAAATATGATTTTTTATGTTTGTTAAAACTAAAATTACTCAAAATAAAAAGCATAGACTTTCATCTCCATTAAAAATTAAACTAAAGGAAAAATGTTTTTCTATTCATTTTCATTGGCACCATTCTCCAAATCTCACAAACAAAAACCCAGAAGCATATTATTTCAATGAAAATCAAGAAATCAATTTCATTTTTTTTGTTCAAATCAATTTATTATTATTGAAAGGATCGAAAACAATGTCACCATTGATGGACAAAACTTCAAGCTTAAAAATGGGTCTACAATTGAATCGAAAATTTCAAATTCAAATAGATTTGTTGTTATTGAAAGCGGTTGAGAAAATATTATCGCTATTGATGGACAAAGCTTCAAGCTTTAAAGTGGGTCTGTAATCAAAGAAAATTTCAAGTTCAAATCGATTTGTTATTGTTGAAAGGGATTGAAAATATTTTTGAAATAGACAATGTACGAAACACCCAATAACCAAGATTCCTACGCTAAATGAAGATGAAGTTTTTTTTTTGTCAGCAAGAGAGTAGTTTTAGTGAACAAATCTTCTTTCTTGAAAGATGAGTTCTTGATTCCATGGTTATGGTGAGTTGAGAACAATAGAGGGATGTTTTCTGATGAAAATGAAGAGTGGATTTTGGCACCACCCATTTTGGTTGTGGGTCGGGTGGATTTTTATTTTTTGGGTAAAAAATAAATAAAATCGGGTAAATCATTTAGATGAAGCCACGTGTTCATCTGTTAGCTTCAATGATATACACAATCCAAAAGAATGACGGGCAAGGATATATAGAGCCTTAAAGTATAACAGAGGGTATTGACATACCATTTATGAAGTTCGAGAGTATATTTGTCCTTATTCTCTTTATTTTATTTAACTTCAAATGACCCAAGGTCATTTTTGGACCAAAGTAACTTCAAATGAATGTGTTAAAAATAAAATAAATAATAATTTTATTTGGAAAATGAGCATTTTTGACTAATTAAATAACAATAAAGGCATTTTAAAATCAAACTATTGATCACATAGATATTTTTGAACTAACCCATAAACGGAGGGTATTTTTTTTCATTTCAAATAATTTATGAGCATTTTTGATCATTTTACCTTATTACTATTACTAGTTTCTGGGCACGCACTTTGCCTGTGCAACCCATATTAATAAGTATATTATTTATATAAAAAAAATATTATTAAATAATATGATTTGAGTTCTTTTTTATAAAATGTGTCTAATTGAAGTTTCTTACGTTGTCTCACTACTAATTCAAACACTCCAATTTCATGACATCCAAGTAAATACATCGAGATAATAATATGAGAAGTTAATAAAATAAACTCTATTTATAAGTCAAAAAATGAGTTCGTAAAGCAAAGGAAAAAGATAACAACTATCTAAATTAGCTAACTAGTCAAAATCCCTAACATAATTATTAAAAACATCTACATTTTAAAATAATTATTAAAATTGTCAAAATGTCAATATTTTATCAAGTGTATCCTAATATAACTCATCTACCTTTCTTTTATTTCTCAAATTGGCGGCCCCACTTTTTTACTCAAATACGGCTGAATGAAAAAAAAAGAGATTCCACTACCCACTTTTCTCTCTATAAATTTTTTATTCAAATTCTATCCTTTCTCTTTCTCTCTCTCATGATTTCTTACATTATTCCATATCTTCAAGTAACTTAAATCTTGCTTTTTTTTAAAATCAAATTTTTCCATTTTTCTAAGAAATCTCAGAAATTATGCAAAAGATTTTCAACCTTTGTTGAAGCGAATTCGACTGATTTGCGATTGTTTCCATTAAGGAAGAAATTTTGAAATAATCGATTGGGATTTCAAAGTGAATTTGACTAATTTCGTTGAAGTTCGAGATTGTCGGTGAAATATAGAAATGATCAGGTATTCATTAACTATCAATTCTTTAATTTGTTTGGAAGTGATTCTAAAATGGCTAAAAAGTTATTCAGAAATGGATCTGGATCGTATTTTATATGTTGGATCTTCATCTGAATATCTGCATAAGTTACTATTCAAATAATGAATTTAAAGGTTAGACGGTTAGTACATGTATTCAATTTGAGAGTTTCCGGGCAATATCTCATCCAAGACACTTTGTTGGACGACATCAACAATTCTAGTTATCCCTTCAATGAATTAAAGTATTTTTGCATCTTTCTCACATGCAGAAGAACCAAAAGTAGATGAAAGTATAGAATCACCGGTCATATTTCAAAATAATCTTTTTGGGATACAAACAATGAATGATAGAATTATTTTGATTTTGTTGTATGTTGGATGCTTGGAATACAAAATAATTTAAAATCCTATTTAGTAGATGTTCTATAAATTAGACATTGAATATAATATATTTGTGGAATACATAACAGATAAGAAATACATTTTTGTCATGAAATACATTTTTTTTTTGAATTACAAATTTTGATGTTACTATGGTTGTAAATTTGTACGTTTTGATGACTGGAATACAAATATTGTTGGAATTTTAAGAAAGAATATATGTTTTTGAAAAATATATAAATCAATGTTGTATCATTTCTAAATGAACATGAGTTTACATAAATATATGGATACAAATATGCTTCTTAAATAACTACAAATCCATTTGGTATACCTATTAGAATGAATACAAACTAATAAAGAAATATAAATGTCATTATACAAACTCAAACATGAAAATCATAACGAATACAAATTCACATATCATACATATTTGAATGAATACAATCAATTACTTTATGAGAATTTTAAGTGATATGTTCCTTTTTTAAAAATATTCTATCCCATGATTTTCTCCTTTTTGTTATTAAATAAATGAATTATTTCAAATCAAACAAATTAAAAACACATAAATTAGAAGAATAACAAACTAAAATATTGACATTTTTAATAACTATTGAAAATGTTGATAAGAGGTCTTATTAAATGCTAAAATATTGACATTTTGAAAATTTTCCTTAAATTTTTCGATAGTGTTAAAAGTTTTTTTTGCTGGTAGAATAGTGTTAGAAGATCAAAAGATTGCAAGAGATTAATCCCCTGCAAACCGTAGTGCAGTATTAATATTTCTTCAATTAAAAAATTGATAGGAGATTATTTACTTTTTGTATAAAAAATTGTGTAATATTTACTTTGACCGAAAGGAAAAAAAATTCTTTCAACTTTTTTACATTACCTTTTGAATCTCCTGATAATTATAATGAAGTCTTCAAGATATTATATTAGATTTTTATCCACAAGCACTTAAACTAATTGTTTAATTATAAATATTAAAAATTAAGGTGTAAAAAGTCTTATTATTTATATTTTGAAAGTCATAATATTTATGAATATAACTGCTATTTATATATAAAATTTAATTGTATCTTCCTATATAACTTATACACCATTAATTATCAATGTTATAGGTTTCACCTTCTTCCTCTTTTTCAAAAGAAGAAGAAGTGAGAGAGTATACATTCTTAAAGATGAAAGTTAATGTACATGTAAATTTAAAAGTATAAAGAACATAAAAATTCCTTTTTGTTTTTGTCTCTATAGTGAAATATGAAACAAAACTAACATAAAAAATAGTCTATATTTGAGCGCAAAATAAAATATGAAATTAAAGCAAGTTGCTAACAAAGCAACAATTCAACTTTATAAAGAGAGATAGAAAAAAATTATTATAATTTTAATTACTACAAATAAGTATAAAACAAACACACCAAGCTCCAATGCTTCAGCAATTGAATTCCTGTCTATACTTGTGACTGTACAAGGAAATCTCACAACTTTCACCACAAATTGTGACATTATTTCACCAGTTTAAAGCTCCGACACACAAGAATTGTAGGAATAATAAATGAAAGTCTTTCTCGGAAAAGTGAAATTATAGAATTAAATTTGTGGAAACATGAAAAGTCACATGAAAATTTGAAAGGTCAAATACTATTAAAATAAATATTAAGAAGATAGAACATGAAATTTAACTTTAAAAGATACATATATCTACTTTAATTTTTTGTCTTTAAGGAATAATTACTCATTTGTATTTTTTTCATTTGAGTGAGAAATTTGAAAGGTCAAGATTAAGAAATGAGAATAAGAAGATTAAATATATGAAAATTTTAGAAGTGAGCACTTAACTGAAGATGCATGCATAAAAACTGTTGTAATTAATTATTTTATGGAGAAAAAAAAAGCAGACATGCATTTTAGAAAAGATAATAAAACAAATATTAATAAAATTTGTATTCAATGAATTAATTGCAATATAAATGTGACATGAATAAGATATATAATTAGATGCTTTTATTATTTTTGATATAAAACAAGGGTAAAATGGTAATTTAACTTTGAAGATAGACGCTTATTTATATAATATAATATAATATAATATAAGTAAAATGATAAGTACATTAAACAATCCATTGTAATTTATAATTTAATTAATCATTGTCTTTCTAATAAATGTTTAATATTTAATTAATTAGATGTTGAGTTTAGCCTAGGGGTATATATATTGTAACACCCAGATTCGAAAGAGAGAATGTAGTAGCTTTTTAGGACTTACAGGTGCCATCCACGAAGGCCTAACCATGGGTTGTGGGTCGAACCACGAGCCGTAGGTAGGGCTCGTGGAGAGGGCTACCTACATTGGTCCAGACATGGACCACGGTGGGACCTACAGACTGTAGGTGGGTCCACGCCCCGTGGTCCAGCAAACCGTCGTTTGGCCAAAACTCTCATACCATGAACCATGACTGACCAGGACGGACCGTAGGTCACGACGGTCCGTCGATCGAGGTTTCGTGGATAGAGAGCCGACAGTTATTTTAGGGACATATAAGTCTTTTTCGGTTTCAATTAAATCAATGTGGTGTCGTTTTGCCTAAGTCTAGACCACCTATATAACCATTTTTAACCCCCAAAAACCCTCATTCAAGTCATTCTCTCAAATCCCAAAAGAAAACCCAAAACTCCTCTAAAAAATTCTCTCTCTAGAAGTTGCAAGAAGAAAGAAGAAATTGGAGCTAGGTCAAGATCAAGTCTCCCAATATTCAAGATTTGGAGGGCATTGTAGTCAAGGTATGATGCCTTGTCATATATGGGATCCTTCCTCCCATGGAGTCTCCTAGAATTCCACAATTTGAAGAGGATTTCCCCAATTCTAGTTAGAGTTTCTTCCAATGTTGTGGGCTATGATGAATGTTGATCCAATTGAGTGGATTGTGATTGTTTATGATTGAATTTCATGTATTTAGGATTAAATTACATGTACCCATGCCTATCCTATGAACCTAGGGTAGAATTGATATGATTTGGGTTGATGCCATGAAGGGAAACTTTGTGGGTTAGATATCTCCTTATAGGATTGATGAAGTATGATTAGAATTGCTTGGGATTAAAGCATATATGATGAATATGATGTTAATTTCTTGAGAATAAAGCATAGATGATGGTCATGAAATGTAGTGCTTTGAGAGTAAAGCCTAGACTATGAATTGTTGATTGTTAATGTTATGATGTGGAATGGATACTTCCCATAATGAATTGCTAAGCAACATTGTATGAATGTGAAAGGTTTGCTCACATGAATGATTCTAGGTTGAAAGGATTGCTCACCTAAAATGAATCTAGACTAAAAGCTTATGTAATTGATGTGGCTAGAGGCGATTACCCTTGACCTCCATATGTAAGAATATGAGGTGATTCCCATACTCCTTAGAATTGAACAAGAGGTGAGTCCCACGTTCTTACCATGATGAATGGACATGGAGGCGAGTACCCATGCTCCTTATGAAATGATGTAGAGGCGAGTATCCATGTCATATGATGAAATTGTGGAGGTGAGTACCCGTGATTTAAAAGTAAGTAAGGTAAGAGGCGAATACCCATTAGCCTTTATAAGCTAGGAATTGAGGCGAATCCCCATGTATTTAAAAGTAAGTATGAATAATGTAATTATTTTATGAAGATGATTTGATTGGAGTGTTGCTAGATATGCCTTCCATGATGCAAGCTTACTAGAGGCAGATGACCTATGTCTTGGGTAAGGATAAGTGAGGTTACTTAAGGAAGTATTCCTCTTTCATTATGATGCTTATTATGTATTGATTATGTTTATGCCTTATGTATTATGTTGACTAACACTTATGATTATGTTGTTATGCTTGCCATCATATTTAGTACTCGATTGTACTAACACATACTCTTGCCTACATTCTTATCAAATGTAGGGTCCAACGACATTGATTGTCACACTCATGGCTAGCTTCGTTGTTGATCAAGGAAGTGAAGTTTTGGTGAGTACTCATTGTGTTTGAGACAATGATGTTGGACCTTCGCTCGTTTTATAAAAGACTTTGATTGTATTGAAAAGTTTTAAATTCCCGCTCATTTCTATTACTTTATGTTATGATATGCTAAGTGGCTTGTATGAGGCCTCTCGGGGTCTTATACGCCTTGTTACATCTAGGTGGTACCCCTGGGTCGTGACAAACTTGGTAATCAGAGCACAAGGTTTAGAATAGTTTTAGGATATCTCAAATCACGTCTAGTAGAGTCTTTTTCATAAGTGTAAAGTGCATCATATTTATGAATGAGAGACTATTAGATTCTTAGGAAACTTCACTTCTTAACTTCTATAAGTCGTGCCATGGATTTAAATTCTATAAGTCTCTCTCCTAATCTATGCCCGATGATTTTTAGGATATGACTACTAGAAGGGTTGCTAGAAGGATGGAGTGAGACAATATTGATCAAGAGGTTCCTCCCCAAGCTCCTTCTTAAGCTCCGATTGACCCATTGAATAAGAATGTAACAAATGCGAAGTTTAGGTCAGCATTCAAAGTGTTGGCTCAAGCATTGACGGCACAAGCCAATAGAGAGGTGGTAGTCCCCGTGATTCAAATGTGGGTACGGTGGTGGCAAGAGTGAGAGATTTTACAAGAATGAACCCTCTCGAATTTTATGGCTCCAAAGTTTAGGAAGACCGTCAAGAGTTTATCGACAAAGTTTACAAGGTACTTTCCATTATGGGTGTGACTCCGGTAGAGAAGGCGGAACTAGACTCTTACCAACTCAAAAGGGTTGCTCAAATTTGGTTCAATCAGTGCAAAGAGGCAAGGTAGGTGGAAGCGGGTCCCATAGAATGGGAAAAGTTTAAAAGTGCTTTTCTTGATAGATTCTTCTCTCTAGAGATGAGAGAGGCCAAGGTACTTGAGTTTATTAACCTTAGGCAAGGAAATATGAGTGCAAGGGAATACACTTTGAGGTTCACTCAACTATCCAAGTATGCTCCTTCCATTGTGGCGGATCGTAGGGCCAAGATGAGTATGTTTGTGTCGGGTGTGTCTGACATGGTAGTCAAAGAGTGCCTCACCGCTATGCTTGTCCATGACATAGACATTTCTAGCCTTATGGTGGATGCCCAACAAATTGAGGAAGAAAAGCTCAAGGAAAGATCTAGAGAGGCAAAGAGAGCAAGAGTGGATGATGGTAACTATTCATATTCAAGGTCCGGTGGATGAGGTCGTTCAAGGTTTCGGCAAAAATTCTCTGGGCAAGGTTCTTCTAGTTCTCCAACAAGTCCTAATAATGAAAGGGTGTCTAACCTAAAACCTCAAGGAGATGGTAATAGGTCTTCGATGCCTACTTGTTCTAAATGTGGGAAAAATCATGAAGAGAAGTGTCTAGCGGGTTCTAATGCTTGTTTTGGTTATGGAAAGATGGATCACAAAATAAGGAATTGTCCTTCGGTTGCTAAGAATGATGGAGATGGTCGTCGTAGGGCTCAACCCTACCCTTCATCCGGTCCGAGTGGTTCGGGTGGGAATGTTCCTAAGCAAAACCATTTCTATGCTCTCCAAACTAGAGGTGATCAAGAGAGTTCCTCAGATGTGGTGACTGGTATGTTAAAAGTTTTCCATATAGATGTGTATGCCTTACTTGATCCAGGTGCTACTTTGTCCTTTGTGACCCCTTATGTAGCTATGAGATTTGATATGCTTCCCGATGTGTTGTTAGAACATTTTTCTGTCTCTACCCCTATTGGTGATACTGTGGTGGCAAAAAGGGTCTATATGAGATGTCCCATTTCCTTTTCTCATAGAGTTACTCTTGTTAATTTGATAGAGCTAGACATGATAGATTTCAATGTTATCTTGGGTATGCATTGGTTGCATTCTTGTTACACCTTTATTGATTGTAGGACTAGAATGGCCAAATTTCAGTTTCCAAATGAGCCTATCCTTGAGTGGAAGGGGGGAAACTCTATGCCTAGAGATCAATTATTTCTTACCTAAAATCTAGGAAAATGATTTCGAAGGGTTGTGTCTACCATATAGTGAGGGTGATGGATGTGGAGTCTGAAACTCCTATTCTTGAGTCGGTCCCAGTTGTAAAAGAGTTTCTGGAAGTTTTCCCTGATGATTTACTCGGTATTCCTCCCGAAAGGAAAATAGACTTCGGGATTGAACTTCTCCCCAACATCCAACCTATCTCTATTCCTCCATATGGAATAACTCCGGTGGAACTTAAGGAGTTGAATGATCAGTTAAAGGACTTATTGGATAAGAGTTTCATCTGATCGAGTATCTCTCCATGGGGTGCTCTGGTGTTGTTTGTTAGGAAGAAAGATTGTTCACTCCGTATATGTATTGATTATCGGCAGTTGAACAAGGTAACCATCAAGAACAAGTATCCTCTTCCAAGAATAAATGTATTTGATCAACTTCAAGGGGCAAGTTATTTCTCCAAAATTGATCTCCACTCGGGTTATCACCAGTTGAGGGTGAAAGAGTAAGATATTCCGAAAACAACTTTTAGAATTCGCTATGGTCATTATGAGTTTTTGGTTATGTCCTTTGGTTTGACTAATTCCCCGACGACGTTTATGGATTTGATGAATAGGGTGTTTAGACAATACCTTGATATGTTCGTAATTATGTTCGTAGATGATATTTTGATCTATTCAAGAAGTGAGAATGAGCATATTGATCATTGAGAATTGTATTGCAAATTCTGAAGGACCAAAAACTCTATGCAAAGTTTGGCAAATGTGAGTTTTGGTTAAGGCCCAGAAGCTTTTCTTGGCCATATAGTTTCAAGCAAGGGTATTGAGGTAGATCCATAGAAGATGGATGCGGTCAAGAGTTGTCCTAGACCTCTATCACCGACATATATTAGAAGTTTCTTGGGTTTAGACGGTTATTATAGAAGATTTGTTGAGGGGTTTTCCTCATTGATTCTCCATTAATGGCTTTGACTCAAAAGAAGGCCAAGTTTATATGGTCTGAAGCTTGTGAGAAAAGTTTCCAAGAGTTGAAGGATAAACTTACTTCTGCTCCGGTGTTGACCTTACCGGAAGAAACAAATGGCTTTGTAGCGCCTCTAGAGTTGGATTGGGATGTGTGCTTATGCAAAATGGTAAGGCGATTGCCTATGCTTCAAGGCAACTAAAGGTTCATGAGAAGAACTATCCTACCCACGACCTTGAATTAGCGGCGGTGGTATTTTCCCTAAAGATTTGGAGGCATTATTTGTATGGGGTCCATGTTGATGTTTTCATCGATCACAAAAGTTTGCAATATGTGTTTACCCAAAAAGATCTAAATCTTCGCCAAAGAAGGTGGCTTAAATTATTGAAGAATTATAATATGAGTGTTATTTATCACCCCAGAAAGGCGAATGTAGTAGCGGATCCCATTGGTCGGTTATCCATGGGTAGTGTTGCACATGTTGATGATGAGAGAAAAGAGTTGGTTCGAGATATTCATAGCTTGACCCGATTGGGAGTTCAACTAGTGGATTCCACCAAGGTTGGTGTTAGGTCTATAATGGTTCCAAATCGTCTTTCGTGGCTAATGTTAAAGTAAAGCAATGTCTTGATCCGACCTTAGTTGAATTGAAAGAGACGGTTATAAAGAAGTCCGTAGAGGCTTTCTCCCAAGAGGGGGATGGTGTCCTAAGGTACCAAGGTCATTTGTATGTTCCGAATGTTGATGACTTAAGGGAACATATCTTGTCAGAAGCCCATAGTTCTCAGTATTCTATTCACCCTAGAGCCACCAAGATGTACCGTGATTTGCGGGAGATCTATTGGTAGAATGGGATGAAGAAGGATATTGCGGGATTTGTGGCTAAGTGTCCTAATTGCCAACAAGTGAAGGTTGAGCATCAAAAACTGGGACGTTTATCCCAAGATATTAGCATTCATACTTAGAAGTGGGAAGATTTGAATATGGACTTCAAAGTAGGGTTGCCACAAACTCGGCAACAATATGACTCAATTTGGGTTATAGTAGACCGAATGACGAAGTAGGTTCATTTCATTACCGTCAAGGTTTCCTATATGGCAGAAGATTATGCTAAGCTATATTTGAGAGAGATGGTAAGGTTGCATGAAGTTCCTTTGTCCATTATCTCCGATAGAGGTACTCAGTTTACTTCACAATTTTGGAAGTCTTTCCAAAAGGGTCTTGGCAATAAAGTTAAGCTTAGCACAACTTTTCACCCCCAAAGCTATGGGCAAGTGGAAAGAACAATACAAACGTTGGAAGACATGTAGAGGGCTTGCGTGATAGATTTCAAGGGAAATTTGGATGATCATTTTCCCTTGATAGAATTTGCCTATAATAATAGCTACCATTCGAGTATTGGTCTGGCCCCGTTTGAGGCTCTTTATGGTAGGAGGTGTAGCTCTCCTATATGATGGTTTGAAGTGGGTGAGGTTTCTTTGATAAGACCCGAGTTAGTTCATGAGGCTATACAGAAGGTTCAACTCATTTGAGAGAGGTTGAGAATGACCTAAAGCTGACAAAAGTCTTATGCCGATGTTAGAAGAAGAGACCTTGAATTTGATGTGCTTGATTGGGTTTACGTGAGAATCTCACCCATGAAAGGTGAAATGAGGTTTGGTAAGAAAGGGAAACTTAGTCCCCATTTTGTAGGCCCATATCAAATTTTGAGACGTGTTGGTAATGTTGCATATGAGCTTGATTTGCCAATTGAGTTGGCATCGGTGCATCCGGTTTTCCATGTCTCAATGTTCAATAAGTATGTTGGAGATCCGACATCCATAATTCCCCTAGAAGGGTTAGAAGTGAAAAAGAACCTTTCTTATGAAGAAGTTCTTATTGCGATCTTAGATCGGCAAGTTAAGAGATTGAGGAACAAAGAGGTTGCCTCCGTGAAAGTGTTATATAGAAACCATAAAGTTGAGGGTGCTACTTGGGAGGCCGAGGCCGATATGATGTCCGGTATCCTCATCTTTTTCCTACTATTCTAGCTTGAGGTAATAAGTTCCTCTTGGTTTGCTTATGTTTGAAGTCATGTGTGTTTTATGTGTTTCCATGATTTCCTTAAATTGCATGTTCATGAAAAAGCTTAAGTTTGGAAAAAAGTGGCTTTTGTGATTTATTTTCTTCATGTTGTTGTGCATTGAGTATGAGTTCCCTATAGACTTCATGAGATGACTTGATGAACATATTTAGATATGCCTTTTGAGATTGAATTGCATATGAGCTCCATGAGATTGTGTAGAGCATTGCTTTTGAGTTGGAGATGATAATTACCCCTTGAATATGATAACTGTTAAAATTTCATGCATATTGGGTTGTTAGATGTAGTTCCTACTCCCTTTTGGTGCATTGAGTATGTTGAGCTATGATTTGAGGTTTCCTTCTCGTTTGTGTGTATTTAGAGGTGTTGCATGCATGATGGGCTGCTAGTCTTAAAGTTTTTTTCATTTAGAAATGTTCCTAAAATCTGATGTGAGGACGAATAATCCCAAGGGGAAGCAAATTTAACACCCCGAATTTGAAGTAGGTAACGTAGCAGCTTTTCAGGACTTACAGGTGCCATCCACAGAGGCCTAACCAAGGGCTGTGGGTCAAGCCATGAGTCGTAGGTAAGGGTCGTGGAGAGGGCTACCTACATTGGTCCAGGCATGGACCACGGTAGGACTTACGGACCGTAGGTGGGTCCACGCCCCATGGTCCACCAAACCGTTGTTTTGCCAAAACTCTCTCACCATAGACCACGACTGACTAGGATGGACCGTAGGTCAGTTGATGGTCTATCGGTCGGGGTTCCGTGGATAGAGAGCTGGCAGTTATTTTACGGACATATGGGCCTTTTCCGGTTTTAATTAAATCAATGTGGTGTAGTTTTGCCTAAGTCTAGACCACCTATATAAGCATTTTAACCCCTAAAACCCCTCATTCAAGTCATTCTCTCAAATCCCAAAAGTAAACCCAAAACTCTTCTAAAAAATTGTCTCACTGGAAGTTGGAAGAAGAAGGAAGAAATTGGAGCTAGGTCAAGATCAAGTCTCCCAATCTTCAAGCTTTGGAGGGCATTGTAATCAAGGTATGATGGCTTTTCATCCATGCGATCCTTCCTCCCATGGAGTCCCCTAGAACCACAATTTGAAGAAGAATTTCCCCAATTCTAGTTAGGGTTTATTTCAATGTTGTGGACTATGATGAATGTTGATCCAATTGAGTGGATTGTGATTGTTTATGATTAAATTGATAGAATTGTATGTATTTAGGATTAAATTACATGTACCCATGCCTATTATATGAACCTAGGGTAGAATTGATATGATTTGGGTTGATGCCATGAAGGGAAACTTTGTGGGTTAGATATATCCTTATTGGATTGATGAAGTATGGTTAGAATTGCTTAGGATTAAAGCATATATGAGTAATATGATGTTAATTACTTGAGAGTAAAGCATAGATGATGGTCATGAGATGCAGTTCTTTGAGAGTAAAGCCTAGACTATGAATTGTTGATTGTTAATGTTATGATGTGGAAGGGATACTTCCCGTAATGAATTTCTAGGTTGAAAGGATTGCTTACCTAAAATGAATCTAGACTAAATGCTTATGTAATTAATGAGGCTAGATGTGATTACCCTTGACCTCCATATGTAAGGATATTAGGTGATTCTCATACTCCTTAGAATTGAACAATAAGTGGGTTCCCACGTTCTTACCATGATGAGTGGACATGGAGGCGAGTACCTGATGAGTCCACAATTTAGACTCATTTAGGGCTATATTTTAATAGAATTAGTGCCCTCAAATGCATATTTTGTCTCAATAGCTGATGTAAACCTTTAAGTTTCAGTTATTTAGATTGATAGACAAAGCTTGGATGCTATCAAGCAAAAAGGAACAAAGCGGCTGAAAGAACGGATAAAAGACTTCCTGAGGATCGCCTAAACTATTAGGCGAGTCACCGAAAGGTCCTAAATCCCGCCGAATGTTCCAGTGTGCTGAGCCCTGAAGGAGAAGGTCAAGTCTGCGATGAAAATGAGCAATTGGTGCGTCGTCGAGAAGTTCTGTGGAGCAGCACTCTATCGCCCAATGCCTCAAAATGCGAGAATACTGAAGGCAAAAGCAGAAAGGCGATGAACCAGACCAAAGGGCGGATCGCCGAGTGTGTCTGCGATCCCGATTAACTGTGCCGAATGGTCCTTCGCATCACAAATTTTTGAACACTATAAATATTTGTTTAAATTGTTAGATTAGTATCAGACTTTAGAGAGATTTTATTTTGGAGAGTATTTTCAGTTTTAGTTCTTAGAGTTTTTGGAGACATTGTGCTTGAACTTGAAGATTTTCAATTCCAAGAAATTGGAAGTGGGTCTCGAAGAATCTTCATCCTCGATGTGTTTAAAGACTTTATTCATCGTACCCACTTGATGGAAACACTTGTTGGTATCGATTTCTATCTCTTTTTCATGTCTAGCCAAAACCCTAATTCTTGGGGTGTTAGTTTGTGAATATGGGTTAAATTTACTGTTGGGTGTTGCTTATTGTTGGTATATTTGCTATTTAAATGTGATTTCGTTTAGTAGTTATGTTTGAACTTAATGAGATTGTAGTTGCAAATACGATTTCATCTTAGTGTTTTTGGCTTGCTCGAGAGAGGGGTTTTAAAACTAAGACTACTAAATCGATAGCCGGTGGTTATTGGGTCGTCATGAGTTCAGCTCGAGAGAGTGAATCCTAGGCCCTCTCCCACACTTTCTACTTGAGAGAGTGAATGGGCTAAGGCGGAGGCTGGGCTTAAATGCGGCAACTCAGTGTTCGAGAGAAATCGAGTTGATTCGGGGTAAGTTGTTCGAGAGAGAATTTACCCCCACTAAAGTCTAGCCTAGTTACAAATATTCAGCGATGTACTATCAATATCATCTACCCGATAGTGTCTTTTATCCCATATTCCTATCACATCCCAAGAATCCCGTCTCCCTATCTTATTTCCTTATATTTTTGTCATTTTTGTTGATTAGCTAATACAAACCCCATTGATAATTGACGCTTGTGTCACCCCTTAGATTTATTATGTTTGTATTCAATAATGTTTATAGCTACGACTGATTAGAACTAATTTTTTTTTCTATTAGTTCTCGAAACAACTCCCTGTGGGAACGATCCCAACCCTTGGTTGGGTTATATCACTACACGCGATTGTTGACCCTTGAACCAAATGAGTGTCCTGATACGTGAAATCAGTACCCATTCTCCCTATGAAATGACGTGGATGCGAGTACCCGTGTCATATGATGAGATTGTGGAGGCGAGTACTCGCGATCTAAAAGTAAGTAAGGCAAGAGGCGAATAACTATTAGCCTTTTTAAGCTAGGCATTGAGGCGAATACCCATGTCTTTAAAAGTAAGTACGAATAATGTAATTATGTTATGAAGATGATTTGATTGGAGTGTTGCTAGATATGCCTTCCATGATGCAAGCTTGACTAGAAGCGGATGACCTATGTCTTGGCTAAGGATAAATGAGGTTACTTAAGGAAGTATTCCTCTTTCATTGTGATGCTTATTATGTATTGATTATGCTTATGCCTTATGTCTTATGTTGACTAATGCTTATGGTTATGTTGTTATGCTAGCCATCATATTTAGTACTTGATTGTACTAACACATACTTGCCTACATTCTTATCAAATGTAGGTTCCGACGACATTGATTCTCACACTCGTGGCTAGCTTCGTTGTTGATCAAGAAAGTGAAGTTTTGGTGAGTCCTCATTGTGTTCGAGGATGTGATCACCACTTTCTTTTATGCTTTTCTTTTATGTGTTGGACTATTGTATGGGCTGCGTCCCAAGATTTTATCTGTTGTGTTAGATGGTTTGAGACAATGATGTTAGACTTCCGCTCGTTTTATAAAAGAATTTGATTGTATTGAAAAGTTTTAAATTCCCGCTCATTTCTATTACTTTATGTTATGATATGCTAAGTGGCTTGTATGAGGCCTCTCGGTGTCTTATACGCCTTGTTACATCTAGGGGGTACTCCTGGGTCATGATATATATATATATATATATATATATATATATATATATATATATCAATCTTAATAAGGGAGGCTTTCTTCGGACATTTAGAGGATAGTCTCGTCATTTTGCCTTGTGGATATCCAAAAGGTTAAGCTATTAATATCCCTTTTCTCTTCTTTCTTTCGATGCCACCTGTTTCATGCTTCCATTTACAACGACCGACGTGTTTATCTTTGTTCTTTTACATTTATTGTTCTGAAAAGTTTCTCTTCATTTTCTTGGGAATAATAGATTCTTACTGGTCTATTAGGCCGTCAGTTTAACTTTCGGTCTCAAGCATTAATTGACCTGTGCTGGTACAATTGTGGTAGATTGAACAACACAATGCTGTCCAAAAGACTAGATTATTAGGTGGAAGATGTCTGTTCAACATAAAAAACCATTACTGTTTCTTACAACGCTATCCAAAAAGACTAGATTATTAGGTGGAAGATGTCCATTCAACATAAAAAACCATCACTATTTCTCTTATAATATAGAGATGGTGATTGTCCTGGCGGGATAATCCCGCTCTGGCGGCTTGCACGGAGACAAAACCTCAGAATTTGAGTTCCAAGCTCCCATTTCACAACACACCTTCAACCCGGGACGTTTTAAAATAACCCTTTCACGCCAAGATCAGTTTTCGGAGTTCTACTCGCCTGAATTCGTAAAGCCGTACAGGCTCCTTATCATCTTGGATATCCACTCATGTGATCAAATTCATAATTAGATCCCCCATTCATTACCAGATTTCTCTAGACCTCACCTGACTCAGATTTTGTCCAAGTCTGGACTAGGCTAGAAATTTTCAAGTTACTACTCAAAAGTTTTCTGGCCCAATTTCCTTCCTCATTGGCTTTTCCATAATGACGGGAACAAGTCGTTATAATAGATATCAATTTATCCATCACTCGTCCCCAAGTGACAAACTAGGAGAAATGGGCTAAGGCAAGAGTAGATTAATACCTGAATTGTCGAATAACTGGGGATACTTCTCTCGCATATCCTTCTCGGTTTTCTAAGTAGCTTCCCCAACTGAATGAGGCTTCCATTGAACTTTCACGGACTTTACCTACTTGGTCCTCAGTTTTCGGACATCGCGATCAAGAATTGCAACCAGTTCCTCCTCATACTAATGGTATTTGTCTAACAAAACTGAGTCCCATTTTATGATGTAGTATCTGTCTCCATGATAGTTCTTCAATATGGACACATGGAACACTGGATGGACTCCAGATAGGCTAGGCGGTAAAGCCAACATATAAGCCACTGACCCTACACAGACAGTAATCTCAAATGGTCCAATGTATCGAGGACTAAGCTTTCCCTTCTTGCCAAATCACATCACCCCCTTTATGGGTGATACTTTTAGAAGAATTTGTTCACCAGCCTGAAATGTCATGTCCCTTACCTTGCAGTCTGCATACTTTTTCTGTCGACTCTGGGCTGCTAAAAGCTTAGCTTGGATACTTCTCACCTTATCCTGAGCCTTTTTCACCAAATCAACCCCCAAAGGTTTCACATCTCCAGCCTCAAACCACCCTATGGGTGATCTACATTTCCTCCCATAAAGTGCCTCGAATGGTGCCATGTCAATGCTGGAGTGGTAACTGTTATTATAGGAGAACTCACACAACGGTAGAAACTTATCCCAATGCCCTCCAAAGTCAATCACACATGCCCTCAATATGTCCTCTAATAGTTGAATAGTTCTATCTGACTGCCCGTCCGTCCGTGGATGGAAAGCTATGCTAAAAGTGAGTTGAGTGCCCAACTTCTTATGCAATTTTCCCCAGAACTTGGATGTGAACTGCGTACCACGGTCTCAGAAGATAGAAAGGGGCACCACATGCAGTCTCATTGTGTCTTTCACATAAAACTTAGCCAATTGCTGAGCGTTATAGTCTACTTTGACTGGAATGAAGTGGGCTGACTTAGTCAGTTTGTCAACCACTACCTAAATGGAGTCAAACTTTCCCAAAGTCTTGAGAAAACCGACCATGAGATCCATAACTATCCTTTCCCATTTCCATTCTAGAATTGGCATTCACTGAAGCAAACCTACATGCCTTTGGTGCTCATACTTTACTTGCTGACACTTTTGACACTTAGCCACAAACTCAGCTATAACTTTCTTCATGCCAGGACACCAATAAAGTCATTTCAAATCTCAGTACATCTTGGTCACTCCCAGATGAATGGAATACCACAAACCATGGGAATCTGTCAACATCTTTTGAATCAAGTCATCCACTCGAGGAACACAAAGTCTTCCCTTAAAACTAAGCACGCCTCCCGCATCCAGAACCACATCTTGTGCCTTACCAGACACTGTCCTCTTTCTGAGCTCATTCAAACTCTCATCCTCAAACTGCTTGGCCTTGATTTCGTCAATGACATTGGGCCTAATCTTAATGCTAGCTAATACCCCACCTTTCTCTGAGATGCCCAACTGCATGAACTTACACGCAAAGGTATGAATCTCCTTGGCCAAAGGTCGCTTGGACACACCCAAGCAAGTTAAACTACCTATACTTACAGTCTTCCGGCTTAGTGTGTCCACCACCACATTCGCCTTACTTGGTGATACTGGATGGTAACATCATAATACTTGAGTAACTCTATCCACCTTCTATGCCTCAAATTCAGGTCCTTCTGAGTAAATACATGTTGTAGACTACAATGATTAGTAAACACCTCACACTTGATACCATAAACGTAATGCCGTCAGATCTTGAGAGCAAACACTACCGCTGCCAACTCCAAATCATATGTCGGGTAATTACATTTCTTTCCTGCATTAACATAGCACCCAAGCCCGAATGTGAAGCATCACAATCAAAAATGAAATCTTTATTTTCTATCGACAGTGTCAGAATGGCATTGTGGTAAGAAGAGTTTTTAGTGTCTGAAAATTCTCTTCACATTTGTCAGTCCACTCGAAAGGCACCTCCTTTTTAGTCAGTCTTGTCAAATGTGTGGTGTAGAAGTAAAATTCTTCACAAACCGGCGATAGTAGTTGGTGATCCCCACAAAACTCCTAACTTCAGTCACAGAGCTAGGCCGAACCCAGTTCTTGTGTTCTTCGATCTTTTAGGATCTACCATTACCCCTTTATTGAAAACCACATCCCCCAAAAAGGCAACTCAAGTCAACCAGAACTCACACTTGGAAAATTTGGCATACATCCTCTATTTTCCAAGAACACCCAAAATAATACGGAGATGGTCGGCATGCTCTTTCTTACTTTTCGAATAAACTAGAATGTCATCTATAAGGATGATAACAAAAGAATCCATGATGGTTTAAACACACCATTCATCAAACTCATGAAGGTTGCAGGTGCATTGGTCAACCCAAACGACATCACTAAGAACTCATAATGCCCATAACGGGTTCTGAATGTTGTTTTGGGTACATCCTCATGCCTAATCTTTAATTGATGGTAACCAGACCTTAGATCAATCTTAGAGAAAACTGACGCACCCTGAAACTGGTCAAAAAGATAATCTATCAGAGGCAATGGATACTTATTTCGAATGGTGACCCTATTCAACTGCCGATAGTCTATGCACATCCTCATACTACAATAATCTTCTTAACAAACAAGACTGGAGCACCCTACAAGGAAGCACTAGGACGGATGAAACCTTTATCAAGAAGCTCCTAGATTTGAGCTTTAAGCTCTCTTAATTTTGTCGGAGCCATGCGATAAGGAGGGATAGAGATGGATCAAGTGCTTGGTTCCAAGTCAATGTAGAAATCTGTATCCCTATCTGGAAGCATACCAGATAAATCAGTAGGAAACACTTTCTTAAATTCAGACACAACAGGAATAGACTCCATAGAGAGAGACTCAGTATCAACATCCCTAATATGAGTAAAATATGCCAAACACCTCTTCCCCACCAGTTTCCTAGCCCGAATGAAAGATATGACCTTAACTAGGTTAGGCTTGTACACCTCTTCCCACTCTAATTTTTCCCTACTCGGGATCTCTAGAGTCACAGACTCAGCATTACAATTAAACACAACATAATAGGGGGATAACCAAGTCATGCCTAAGATTATATCAAAGTCAGTCATATCCAGAATAACCAAATCAACCCAAGTCTGAAAACTTATAAACAAGATAGGACAAACAAGATATACATGGGTGACTATGACTGACTCTCCAACTAGGGTAGAAACATGGATGAGGGCATCAAGTACATCACAAACCACATCAAATCACAGGGCAAACTGAATTGACACATATGGATAAGTAGAACCCTGATCGAACAAAACAGTAGCCATCCGTTCACAAACCAGAGTAGTACCTGTGATCACTGCATCAGACACCTCAGTCTCTGTCTTACCCGGAAAGGCATAACACTGAGCTCTGTCATCCGGACGAGAAACCTCCTTGCTTGGATGCACTGCTCCTCTACCTGCATTACCATTTCCCCCGCCTCCATGGCATCGTTGATCTCCTCCTCGCCTATCTTGTGGACGACCTCTACCATTACTACCGCTGCCCGCTGGTACCACTGCTCTAGTCTGCTGTTGCCCGGGGTTAGACATGCGCTGTCACACCCCAAGGCTACCCCCGGGATGCGGACACGGGACCTAGGATCATGAGTGATCCCAAGCTAACAGTGATGGCATAATCATAAGCATATTAAAGATAAACTGAATAATAAAACTGATGCGGAAACTTAAATATCATGAAAATGAAAGTGATGGGGAATACCCATTCTATATTTGAATATATGAAACCTGCGAGTTTGAGTACAAAAGAGAAATGAAACTCTCAGACTAAAGCTGGAACTAACTATGTCTGAAATAAGCCTCTAGACTGACTAGAAATGTTGGGACATGCCCCCAACTAGATCTAGAAAAACTGAAACTAAGAACTAAAAGCGATAAAGATAAACATGTCACTAGTCCTCGAAGAATGAGGACTCACTATTGATGCTGCTGAACTGAAGATCGAGAATTGATCTAAGCGTGATCTAGATGTTGAGGACTTGAACCTACATCACGAGAAGATGTGGCGCAACGCATGCGTCAGTACTTGAAAGGTACTGAGCATGTAGGATAGACTAAAGCTGAAATAAACATATAACTGAACAAGCAATAAAGTAAGAGTGTAATCTGAACATGATATAGATACTGAATACTGAGCTAACTGAATGCAATGATCATTTTATAACATGCTAAGACTGAATACTGACTGTACTAAAATGTGGTCAATACAATGGAATCTAACTGAACTGTGGGAACTACTAATAACCGATTATAAAACCACATGAGCTAAATGTGGATTCCGATGTATATGCCCCATCGAGAGGACCCAATATACCCGACCAAAGGTATAGAGGCATGTTGGCGTCATCACTAAAATGATGCCCATAGAGGGGACTTACAACCTACATGGCTCGTAGTTCTGGGACTATTCAGGTACGTTGAAACCTAGTCCAACTCGGTATTATGCTACTCCCAATGGATTAAGTGATTAATATATTATGACTGAATTTCTGTGATTCGCTAGATAGCTCAAAATGTCATGCGAACTGAGAATGCATATTAATAAACTAATAATGACACATTCATATACTGAGGCATGTATATCTGAAATAGTTGAAATATCTAGCCTAGCATGTGTAATTCAAGAACTAAAGAACTACAAAGCTAGGGTTCTGAAATTCATCCAATAAACTGGGTAATAAAATAATAATCTGATTTGGATCATTCTAACAGCTAAAACCCTACAACCCTAACATTCAAGAAACCCTAGGTCTAGATGATATTGAGGGAATCAAGAATATGACTGAAAAGTAGGGACCTAATGGGCGAAAGGAGCCAACTAGTGAAATCCCACATACCTGGTGACGAATTCCACTGAGAAATCTTTCAATTTCGGGGCTGGAACTGATGGAACCTTGTTGCGTTCTTGAACTAGGGCTCTTAACCTCTTTTCTCCTCCTACGCTCTAATTTTTCTAAGTTTTAATTAATGATTTGACTTGGGTAAGTTCTAGTTATGTTTCTAGGCTTAAACTGACTAAAACCTCATAATTTAGGGTCTAAACGACATAGTTTAGGGGTCAAACGAACAAGGAAAAGACCAAAAGACCCCTAACTTAAAAGCTGTCAGAGTCACTGAAGGACGAGACTGACGGTCCTTACTGGTCGACCGTCGTTCGTGACTGAAGGCTGAAATTTGGGGTGTGAAACTAAAAGTTTATTGGCCTATCGACGGAGATGGCTGACGGGCCGTCAGTTGACTGACAGTCCGTAGGTGGCTTCCGTTGGTGGCACCTGTAACTTTTGAAAATCTAATTTTTTTTTCCTTTCTCGAACATAATAATCACAAGTGGTCCTCTCATGAAACCCATGCCCAAACTGTTAGTGTGTTGAAACTTGACACCCGATAAATATATATGTGTCGAAATGTGACATCCGATCTAATATACATGTGTCGAAATTGTAACATCTCACACCTAGAAACAGCTAGAAATAGTTTAATATCTGAAAATAATGATTTTTGGAAATAAAAAGGAAATCTGGAAAATTTTGTCTAAGTTAAGAAAGTGAGTGTTTGGTCAATTTCAAAAGGCCATAACTCCTAGCTCAGGATTAGTTAGGTGTAATTCCAGATAGGTTTAGAAATCCCTTGGAATTATCTTTTCAATGCCACCAAGTTTACACGATTTCGAGTTTGTATGAGCAAGTTATGCCTTTGGAAGTTAGGCTGTCGGATTAAGGAAATGTCCAAAACTGGGATTTTAAAGGGTATTTTAGTCTTTTCACAACCCTATTATTTTAATCTGAGTTTAGGAGTTTAATATAGGTCAATTCAGAATTTAGTCAATTTTAGAATTTGGGATTTCACGCTAGGGTTAAGGAGAAAGAAGAAGAAGAAAAGGGCAAGATTCGCCAAGATTGCTCTAGTTTGATCGTGGTTTCGCCAAGGAATTACTTCGATCAGGTATGTGAAGCTCTCATAACGTTGGGATCGTTCTCCCACGTGCCAAGCATATTATTTCAGTTTGGATTCATCCTAAAAGTATTTGAATATTGATGATCTTGATGCCTATTCTTGTATTCATATACTGTTATTGAATTTGATTGAGTTGGGAAGTTTCTGAGTTCGTTACGTCGCATTATGGAGTCGTTTCTATTTAGGTTCTTAAGTAATTTTGCTGGGTATCTGTATCTAAAAGAAATTTGAGAAAAAGAACCGAGTTTGGGTGAATTGCGGCTGGAAAATGAAGAAGAAATTTCGTCGGACGAAATTAGAGGGTAGCTGCGCGTCGCGCGCCTAGTGCCCAGATTTGAAGTTTCAGCTTTGTGTTGGGGAGCTGACACGAGGTGTTCTACCTCAAAAGACATTTTCGGAACCAAAATTTAATTATGCCTCCGCGTCGCGGACCCATCTTCAAATCTTGATTTTCGATCTTTTCTCATGTTTAGCTATCTAAAATCATTAGTAAACAACATGAGATCTTTCCAAACACCAATCATAATCCTTGAATCCATAATTCGATTCAAGGATCAGTTAAGAGTCGAGTCAAGTCAAGACCAGTTAAGAGTCAAAGTCAAGAGAAGTCAAGAGTCAAGTTAAGATAAGTTCTTAAAGGTTTCAAAAAGTCTTTCACAAATGTTTTAACTTTGTTCTAAGACTTAAGTTTCAAGTGAAGTAAAGAGTAAAGAAGAGTTAAGTTCATTTCTCAAAAGTTATTAGGGAACTAAGTATTCCTAAAGAAGTTTATAAATGTTATCACATTTGAGCAAGAAAGAAACTATGATTTCCAAAAGAGCCTTTGGCTAGTTTTCAGTAAAGGGAACATCGATTCCAAGAGAGCCTTTGGGTTAAACTTTGAGCAGTTATCTCAAACTAAAGAAAGAGGTGTTTAAACCACATATGAGCTAAAGTATATTTTGGGAGTAGTATTGATCACCGAATTGGGGACGCGAGTTCATATTAACTTAACTCTCCATAAGAACCATGTAGCCAACATGAGATTTAACGGGTCATACTTTTTAGATGATCATGTAAGTTAAGCTAGTGGATCCACTAAGGTAAGTAAGGTCCTATATCAAGGCAATGTATAGGATGGTCCTTGGGCAACATGATGTAAAATGTTGTATCATCACTAGGGCTCATAGTGATGGTTGTCGGTTAAAGAATCTCCCACTAAAATTATATTACTTTTATATAAAAGTAAAGTTGAGTTTGTTATTGCTCTATCTTTAACGAACTAAGTTGTTTGCACTGTTTTACAAGCTTTATATATATATATATATATATATATATATAATTTTTTTTTCATGTGTCTTATTGCTTTATATTGAGTTAAGTTATTCATGAGTTAAACAGAGCCAATGTAAGTGTTCATTTGTATTCCTTTCAAGCTTAAGTTGTGGTTTAGCATTCCAACTCGCATACTCATACATTCAATGTACTGATGCCAGTTGGGTTGCATCTTATTATGATGCAGACGCAGGTAACCAGGATCAACATCCAGCGCGCCGTTGATCCAGTTGAGCACTCCAGAGTCAGTGGTGAGCCTCCTTGCATTTCGGAGGACTCTTTTATTTCGCTTTCCTAGTTTTTCTCTATTAGGATGTTGTGGGGTCTGTCCCAACATCTATCTCAGTATTATAGAGGCTTAATAGACAGTCAGATAATTAGTATTGAGTCTCTCATCTATGTATTTACAGATACTTTGTTTTGAGACATAAGTTGCCATTTTGGCTAAGATGTTATCATTTAAACTATTACATTGAGTTTATTCTGTTGAGTTAAGTCTTCTGCTGAGTTAAGTAAGCCAGGTCCAGGGTCCGCTTGGGGCCAACGATGGTCTCCGAGTGCTGGCCACGTCCAGGGTGTAGGCTCGGGGGGTGACAAACTTGGTATTCGAGCACAGAGTTCAAGTGTCCTAGGGAGTCTATGAAGCCATGTCTGTAGAATCCTAGTTATCGTTGTAAAGCACGCCACATCTATAATTAGGAGGCTGCAACATTTAGGAAATTCTTCACTTCCTTCATATCCATCTCATGCGTTAGAGTTTATCTCTAAAGGTTTCCCTCTAATTCGTGCTTGTGCGTGTTTCAGAAAACTATGCTTCCACGAAGAGCAGCACGAGGTCGTCCAGCTAGGAGAAATGTTGAACCACAAAAGCAAGGGGTACCTAATGCACCAAATGTGCAACCTCAAGGTGAGGTCACTAATGCCGAATTCCGTGAGGCTATCTCGATGCTAAGTCAAGTTGTGACTAACCAGGTTGGGTAGCCAAGAGGACCAAGGCAGGATGAGGCCGACACTTCGAGGATTCGCGAATTTTTGAGAGTGAATCCTCCAAGTTTCACTGGCTCGATCACTACTGAGGATCCAGAAAATTTTGTTAAGGAACTGAAGAAGGTTTTTTAAGGTGATGCATGTTGCTGACACTGGAAGGGTTGAACTAGCTGCATATCAACTGAAGGATGTTTCTAGAACATGGTTCGATCAGTGGAAATGGGGTAGACCTGAGAATGCACCACCTGCTAGTTGGGCTTGTTTCGAAGAAGCCTTCTTGGGACGTTTCTTTCCTCGAGAACTGAAGGAGGCTAAGGTACGAGAATTTATTACACTGAAACAGGATTCCTTGAGTGTGCATGAGTATGGGTTGAAGTTCACCCAGCTATCCCGCTATGCTCCTGAAATGGTTAAGGACTTGAAGAGTAGAATGAGTTTGTTTGTTGCTGGCTTGGGTCGTTCATCAAGCAAAGAGGGTAGGGCTGCGATGTTGATAGGCGACATGGACATCTCAAGGCTGATGGTTTATGTGTAACAGGTTGAAGAGGAGAAGTTGAGGGACAGAGAAGAGTATAGAAGCAAGAAAGCTAAGACTGGGAACGAGTCTGGGCAACAGAAGGGCAATATGAATCGTTTATCCTTTCAGAAGCAAAAAGGGCCCGCACCATAATCTACTAGTGCACCTGCACCCAGAAACAGAGGTGACTATAATCTGCTAGTGCACCTGCAACCAGAAACTTCAGGGCTAGACCAACATAGTCCCAAGGTAGTTTGACTCCTGCATGTGCCAGGTGTGGTAGAACCCACCCAGGTAAATGTCATGATGGCCAGACAGATTGTTTTAAGTGTGGACAAGAGGGTCACTTCATGAAGGAGTGCCTTAAGAACATGCAAGGTAGTGGAAATCCGAGCAATAGAGCCCAATCTTCATAAGTTGCACCACCAGACAGGGCTGCACCTAGAGAGGCTACTTCTGGTACTGGCGGAGGAGCAAACCACCTTTATGCAATCACTAGTCGCCAAGAGCAAGAGAACTCTCCAGATGTTGTCACTGGTATGATCAAAGTCTTTGCTTTTGATGTTTATGCTTTGCCAGACCCAGGAGCAAGTTTATCTTTTGTAACCCCTTATGTTGCAAATAAGTTTGATGTTATCCCTGAGAAACTTTGTGAACCTTTATGTGTTTCCACACCTGTTGGGGAGTCTATTCTAGCAGAAAGAGTCTATCGTGATTGTCCTGTTTCCATCAATCATAAAGACACCATGGTTGATCTAGTTAAACTAGACATGGTAGATTTTAATGTCATTCTAGGTATGGACTAGCTTCATGCATGTTATGCCTCCATAGATTGTAGAACTCGAGTTGTCAAGTTTCAGATTCCTAATGAGCTAGTTATAGAGTGGAGTAGTAGTTCAGCAGTGCCTAAGGGTCGTTTCATTTCATACCTTAAGGCGAGAAAGTTAGTTTCGAAGGGTTGTATCAATAACTTAGTCCGAGTTAATGACTCTAGTGTTGAGGTACCTTCCATTTAGTCAGTTCCTATAGTAAGAGATTTTCCAGAAGTCTTTCCTGATGATCTACCCGATGTCCCTCCTGAGAGAGAAATAGACTTCGGCATAGACGTTATTTCAGACACTTTTCCTATCTCTATTCCGCCATACAGAATGGCACCAACAGTTGAAAGATTTGTTAGAGAAGGGCTTCATTCGACCAAGTGTCTCACCTTGGGGCGCTCTGATTTTGTTTGTGAGAAAGAAAGATGGTTCCCTTAGGATGTGTATAAATTACCGTCAATTAACTAAGGTTACCATCAAGAATAAGTATCCTCTTCCTAGGATATATGATTTATTCGATCAATTTCAGGGTGCCACCTGTTTTTCGAAAATTGACCTTAGATCAGGCTACCATCAGTTGAAAGTTAGGGAATGTGACATTCCAAAGACAACATTTAGGACCAGATATGGTCATTATGAATTCTTGATCATGTCCTTTGGTTTGACCAATGCACCAGCAACGTTCATGGATCTTATGAACAGAGTCTTCAAACCTTATTTAGATATGTTTGTCATTGTCTTCATTGATGACATACTAATTTATTCAAGGAATGAAGAAGATCATGCTAGTCATCTCAGAATAGTTCTTCAGGCCTTGAGAGATAAGGAGTTGTATGCCAAGTTCTCTAAGTGTGAGTTTTGGCTTGAGTCTGTGGCATTCTTGGGCCATATTATTTCTAGGATGGTATTAGAGTTGATACTCAGAAAATTGAGGCAGTGCAGAATTGGCCTAGACCCACATATCCAACTGATATTAGGAGTTTCTTGGGCTTGGGTGGCTATTATAGGAGATTTGTTAAGGGTTTCTCGTTCATTTCATCTCCTTTGACGAAGTTGACTCAGAAAACAGCGAAGTTTCAATGGTCTGAAGCTTATGAGAAAAGCTTTCTGGAATTGAAGAAGAGGTTGACTAGTGCCTCAGTTTTGACCTTACCAGAGGGTACTCAAGGTTTTGTGGTGTATTGTGATGCATCCAGAGTTGGTTTGGGTTGTGTGTTAATGCAGAATGGCAAGGTGATAGCTTATGCCTCCAGACAGTTGAAGGTTCATAAGAAGAATTACCCAACCCATGACTTAGAGTTTGCTGCTGTAGTTTTTGCCTTGAAGATTTGGCGACACTACTTGTATGGTGTTCATGTCGATATATTCACTAATCACAAGAGCTTGCAATATGTGTTCACTCAGAAAGAGCTCAATATCAGGCAGAGGAGGTGGTTGGAATTACTCAAGGATTATGACATGAGTATTCTTTACCACCCAGGTAATGCTAATGTGGTTGCTGATGCTTTAAGCAAGTTATCTATGGGTAGTACCACCCATGTTGAGGAAGAAAAGAGGAAGTTAGCCAAAGATGTGCACAGACTTGCACGCTTAGGAGTTCGACTGATGGATTCCACAAAAGGAAGAATAGTGGTGACGAATGGGGCTGAATCATCACTAGTGTCAGAAGTGAAAGAAAAGCAAGACCAAGGTCCCATTTTCCTAGGCTTAAAGGCAAATGTTCATAAGCAAAGAGTATTAGCTTTTGAACAAAGGGAAGATGGTGTATTGAGGTATCAAGGTAGATTGTGCGTACCTATGGTGGATGGACTCCAAGAGATGATCATGGAGGAAGCTCATAGCTCTAGATATTCCATTCATCCGGGTTCCACAAAGATGTATCATGATTTGAGAGAAGTGTATTGGTGGAATGGCATGAAGAAGGGAATTGCAGAGTTTGTTGCTAAATGTCCAAAATGCCAACAAGTGAAAGTCGAGCACCAAAGACCCGGTGGTTTGGCTCAGGATATAGAACTTCCGGAATGGAAGTGGGAGATGATCAATATGGATTTCATCACAGGTTTACCAAAGTCTCGCAGACAGCATGACTCTATTTGCGTGATTGTCGATAGAATGACAAAATCAGCTCACTTTTTGCCGGTAAAGACTACCAACTCAACAGAAGATTATGCTAAGCTTTATATGCAGGAGGTGGTAAGACTTCATGGCGTCCTAGTCTCCATTATTTCAGATAGAGGTGCACAATTTACTGCACAGTTCTGGAAATCTTTTTAGAAAGGTTTGGGTTCAAAGGTGAACTTGAGTACTTCTTTTCATCCTCAAACAGATGGGAAAGCAGAGTGCACCATTCAGACTTTAGAAGATATGTTCAGGGTTTGTGTGATTGATTTCAAGGGGAATTGGGATAATCACCTGCCTCTCATAGAGTTTGCTTACAACAACAGTTTTCACGCTAGCATCCAAATGGCTCCCTATAAAGCTCTTTATGGGAGAAGATGCAGATCTCGTATTGGATGGTTTGAAGTTGGTGAAGTAGGGTTGATAGGACCAGATTTGGTTCACCAAGCGATGGAAAAGGTGAAGGTGATTCAAGAGAGGCTGAAAATGGCACAGAGTCGTCAAAAATCCTACACAGATGTTAGGAGAAGGCCACTAGAGTTCGAAGTAGATGATTGGGTGTATTTGAAGGTTTCACCCATGAAGGGTGTTATGAGGTTTGGTAAGAGGGGGAAACTTAGTCCCCGGTATATTGGACCTTATCGCATAGTCAAGATGATTGACAATGTAGCTTATGAGTTGGAACTACCATAAGAGTTAGCAGCGGTGCATCCGGTATTTCACATCTCCATGCTGAAGAAGTGCATGAGAGATCCTTCATTGATAGTACAAACTGAAAATGTGGGGATTAAAGAAAATTTATCTTATGAGGAGATTCCAATTCAGATTTTAGATCGCCAAGTTCGCAAGTTGAGAACAAAAGAAGTTGCATCAGTCAAAGTCCTTTGGAAGAACCAATTTGTTGAAGAAGCTACTTGGGAAGCTGAGGAAAACATGAAAAGGAGATATCCCCATCTCTTTGAATCTGGAGAGAATGCAGTTGAAGGTAAAATTTCTCTTCTTAGTACTCTTTGAATTATTGAGTAAACATGTGTTACTTGTTTTGCTTGTTGAATGTTGAACTTGATCTTACTACCCTTAGCATAGTGAAATAAAGCTCATTCAAGGAAGAATGTTCCCAAGGGGGAGATATTGTAACATCTCGCACCTAGAAACGACTAGAAAGAGTTTAAAATTTGAAAATAATGATTTTTGGAAAGAATAAGGAAATCTAATTTTTTTTGTCTAAGTTAAGAAAGTTTGTTTTTGGTCAACTTCAAAAGACCATAACTCCTATCTCAGGATTAGTTAGGTGTAATTCCAGATAGGATTAGAAAGCCCTTGGAGTGATCTTTCCAACGCCGCCAAGTTTACACGATTCCAAGTTCGTATGAGCAAGTTATGCCTTTGGAAGTTAGGCTGTCGGATTAAGGAAATGTCCAAAACCGGGATTTTAAAGGGTGTTTTAGTCTTTTCACTACCCTATTATTTTAATCCGATTTTAGGAGTTTAATATGGGTCAATTCAGAATTTAGTCAGTTTTAGAATTTGGGATTTCACTCTAGGGCTAAGGAGAAAGAAGAAGAAGAAAAGGGCAAGATTCGCCAAGATCGCTCTAGTTTGATCGTGGTTTCGCCAAGGAATTACTTCGATCAGGTATGTGAAGCTCTCATAATGTTGGGATCGTTCTCCCACATGCCAAGAATATTATTTCAGTTTGGATTCGTCCTAAAAGTGTTTGAATATTGACGATCTTGATGCCTATTCTTGAATTCATATACTGTTCTTGAATTTGATAGAGTTGGTAAGTTTCTGAGTTTGTTACGTCGCATTATAGAGTCGTTTCTAATTAGGTTCTTAAGTACTTTTGCTGGGTATCTATATCTAAAAGCAATTTGGGAAAAAGAACTGAGTTTGGGTGAATTGGGGCTGGAAAACGAAGAAATCTTTTTTGTCGGACGAAATCATAGGGTAGCTGCGCGTCGTGTGCCTAGTGCCCAGATTTGAAGTTTCAGCTTCGCGTTACGGAGCTGACACGAGGTATTCTGCCTCAAAAGACATTTTCAAAACCAAAATTTAATTATGCCTCCGCGTCACGGACCCACTTTCAAATCTTGATTTTCGGTCTTTTTTCATGTTTAGCTATCTAAAATCATTCCTAAACAACATGAGATCTTTCCAAACACCAATCATAATCGTTGAATCCATAATTCAATTCAAAGATCAGTTAAGAGTCAAGTCAAGATCAGTTAAGAGTCAAAGTCAAGAGACGTCAAGAGTCAAGTTAAGATAAGTTCTTAAAGTTTTCAGAAAGTCTTTCACAAATATTTTAACTTTGTTTTAAGACTTAAGTTTCAAGTGAAGTAAAGAGTAAAGAGTTGAGTTGAGTTGAGTTCATTTCTCAAAAGTTATTAGGGAACTAAGTATTCCCAAAGAAGTTTATAAATGTTTTCACATTTAAGCAAGAAAGGAACTATGATTTCCAAAAGAGCCTTTAGGCTAGATTTCAGTAAAGGGAACATCGATTCCAAGAGAGCCTTTGGGCTAAACTTTGAGCAATTATCTCAAACTAAAGAAAGAGGTGTTTAAAACACGTATGAGCTAAAGTATATTTTGGGAGTAGTATTGAGCACCGAATTGGGGATGCGAGTTCATTTTAACTCAACTCTCCATAAGAACCATGTAGCCAACATGGGATTTAATGGGTCATACTTTTTAGATGATCATGTAAGTTAAGCTAGTGGATCCACTAAGGTAAGTAAGGTCCTATATCAAGGCAAGGTATAGGATGGTCCTTGGGCAACGTGAGGTAAAACATTGTATCATCACTATGGCTCATAGTGGTGGTTGTCGGTTAAAGAATCTCCCACTAAAGTTATATTACTTTTATATAAAAGTAAAGTTGAGTTTGTTATTGTTTTATCTTTAACGAACTAAGTTGTTTACATTGTTTTACAAGCTTTATATATATATATATATATATATATATATTGCATGTGTCTTATTTCTTTATATTGAGTTAAGTTATTCATGAGTTAAACAGAGCCAAGGTAAGTGTTCCTTTGTACTCCTTTCACGCTTAAGTTGTGGTTTAGCATTCCAACTCGCATACTCGTACATTCAATGTACGGATGCCAGTTGGCTTGCATCTTATTATGATGCAGACGCAGGTAACCAGGATCAACATCCAGCGCGCCGTTGATCCAATTGAGCACTCCAGAGTCAGTGGTGAGCCTTCTTGCATTCCGGAGGACTCTTTTATTTCGCTTTCCTAGTTTTTCTCTCTTAGGATGTTGTGGGGGTATGTCCCAACATATATCTCAGTATTATAGAGGCTTAATAGACAGTCAAACAATTAGTATTGAGTCTCTCATTTATGTATTTATAGGTACTTTGTTTTGAGACATGAGTTGCCATTTTGGCTAAGATGTTATCATTTAAACTATTACATTGATTTTATTCTGTTGAGTTAAGTCTTCCGCTGAGTTAAGTTAGCTAGTCCAAGGGTCCGCTTGGGGCCAGCGATGGTCTCCGAGTGCCGGCCACATCAAGGGTGTAGGCTTGGGGTGTGACAGAAATGTTACACCCGATCCAATATATGTGTCGGAACGTGACACTCGATCTAGTCAGCACAACCACAATCACAATCACACCCATAATGCACAATTCTCATAGTTATACAATCAAGTAACAAGTTCTTGGCATGTATTGTTCACACATAATCATTTCATTAGAGTTGATTCACATTTTCCTATTTACATACATGCACGCATACAATGAAGCAATTAATCGGCATATATCACACAACAGGAAATCAAACCATCACCTACCTCGAAACCAAAGTAAATATTCCTAAGACACTTGAGCCTTCCCTTTCTGAAGTTTTTGAGCTTGATCTTGGTCTATAAACAAGTAATTAACCCAAGGATCAATAAACAAAGCCTAATTTACCCAGACAATAATCAAACTATCAATCCAAGGCCAAATCCAAGATCCTAATACTTAACTAGGGCTTTTCCAACCATCAACTTCAGGCCAAAACCCTCCCCAAACGATAATTACCCAAGATTCTAAGTTCTAGGAATCTAAATACGAATTAGGGGAGTAATTTCCTTACCTTTAGCGCTAGAAATCATGGAAAACTGTCAAGAATCGTCCTGGGTTGTCCCTTAGCTTTTAAGAATGAAGTTTTGCAGAAAATAATGAAATTGGGGTTTTTCACCGACTTAATTCGCGACTACCTCGCCATGGCGGACCCCATCCCACCACAACATCCCCTCCCTGGATGGATTAATCCCACCCTGGTGGCTTGCACGGAGACAAAACCTCAAAATTTGAGTTCCAAGCTTCCATTTCACAACACACCTTCAACCAGGGACATTCTAAAACAACCCTTTCACGCCAAGATTAGTTTCAAGAATTCTACTCGCCTGAATTCGATTTCGGAAAGTTATATTGGCACCTTAACGTCTTGGATAACCACTCATGTGATCAAATTCATAATTAGATCCCCCATTCCTTACCAGATTTATCTAGACCTCACCTGACTTAGATTTCGTCCATGTCTGAACTAGGCTAGAAATTTCCAAGTTACTACTCAGAAGTTTTCTGGTCCAAATTCCTTCCCCATTGGCTTTTTCCATTACGACGGAACATGTCGTTATAGTTGAAATGAAATACATACATACATATACATATCTATATTTATGTATATACATACATATGTACATATACATATATATATATATACATATATGTATATATATATGTATATGTATATATGCATATATGTAGATATGTATGTATATACATATATATATATATATATTGATTATATTGATCTGGGACTACTGTTGCCACTTCTATATATATTTATATATATATATATATTGATATATATATATTTATATATATATATATATATATATATTGATCTGGGACTACTGTTGCCACTTCTATATATATTTATATATATATATATATATATATATATATATATTGATCTGGGATTACTGTTGCCACTTCTATAAGCTAGATCTGGATCTCAACTTGGGATAAATCTGAAATGATGATATCAGGTAAGTCTCTACATCATTGATATATTTTTCAATTTCAGACTCAATTCGTCAAGGATTTAGATTTGATATCTCACAACTTCACTTGAATAGATTAGACGAAGGATAATTTCGTTGAATGAAGTTTCCTTTTGGCCAACGGCTGGCACTGGTGTTACCACTTCTGTGAACTAGGTTAGAACTCAATTCGTCAAGAATCTGAAATGATGACATCAGGTAAGTCTCTACAACTTTGAGTTATTTTTGAATTTTTGACTCAATTCATCAAGGATATAGATCTGATATCCCACAACTTCACTTGAAGAGATTAAACGAAGGATAACTTTGTTGGATGAAGTTTCTTCCCTACCGACGTCTATTACTGGTGTTACCACTTATGTGAGCTAGATCTATATCTCTACCCTAGATGAATATGAAATGATGATATGAGGTAAGTCTCTACCACTTTGAGTTGTTTTCCAATTTCAAACTCAATATGTCAAGGATTTTGATCTGATATATCACAACTGCACTTGAATAGATTAAACCAAGGATAATTTCCTTGGAAGAAACTTCCTCCCGCAAACGCTTGACACTATTGTTACCACTTCTGTGAGCTAGATTTGGATCTCAAGTAGGGATGAATCTGAAATCATGATATCAAGTAAGTCTCTACCACTTTGAGTTATTTTACAATTTCAAGCTCAATTCATCAAGGATTTAGATATGATATCTTACAAGTTCATTTGAAGAGATTAGACCAAGGATAATTTCATCTGATGAAGTTTCCACCCCGCCAATGGCTAGCACTGGTGTTACCACTTCTGTATTCTAGATTTTGGTCCCAATTTGGGACAAATCTGAAATGATGATATTAGGTAAGTCTATACCACTTTGAGTTATTTTCCAATTTCAAACTCAATTCGTCAAGGATTTAGATCTGATATCTCACATCTTGACTTGAAGAGATTAAACCAAGAATAATTTTATTTGATAAAGTCTCCTCCCCGCCAATGGCTGACACTGATTTTACCACTTCTGTGAGCTAGATCTGGGCCCAAGTCTAGACGAATATGAAATGATGATGTCAGATAAGTTTCTACCACTTTGAGTTATTTTCCAATTTCATACTCAATTTGTCAAGAATTTAGATTTGATATCTCACAACTTCACTCCTTTTTTGTGGTGGATAATTACCATCATCTTCTGTGGGGAATGAAGTTGCTTTCGAATAAGATCGCAAACTGTAGGGGTTAGTAGCCATCAATATTAGTGCTAAAGCAGCCAACTCAGCTATATTACTGCTATCATGTATTCGAACTTTACTTGAAATAATTTTTCCCGTTCATCACCTATCCGTAAATGGAAATAATCCCTCAATATAAATTAATACCACCAAAAAAAGTCTATTTATTAAATTGGACTATTTCAAATATGTTACAATAGAAAATTGTGATTGAGTTAAATTATGTTCGGCTTATCTGAAGTTAATGAGTAATACTTTTAAGTCCTTATTTAGTATCAAATGAACACCTCAAAGGTCTCACCGGGTTCAAAATTTTGTCAATCAATCAAAATTTCTTCAAACTTAACTAGACATCAATACAAAAACGTCTTCTGTAGCGTCACTTGTATCTGAGTAGTGTAACTTGTACAAAAGATAGCAAACCTTCTAACTCTTAATTGTAACTATTAGTTGAGTTCAACTTCTTAATTCTTATTATTTGAGTACTATATTTATCAAGATTGATAATTCTCTTCCCTTTACTTGAAACTTCTTAAAATGAATTGAATTCATATGTATCAGCAAAACTACAAACTAGGTTAGCGAAAAAATCAACAAGAGTATTTTTCTCCATTAAGAAGTGTTGTACTCTCACTATAATGACACTTTTGATCCTATTTATTTCATTGACTTCCATTGAAACACTCCAATGAACCTCATAGGTTCCATTAATAATGTTAACCATAGATAGTGAATCTGATTCCAAGATAATATTGGAGAACCCTTTATCAAAACAGTATTGAAGCCCTTCACTTATTGCCTTAGCCTCAGCCACTAAGTTAGTTGAATTAACAATTTGTACGCATTTAGCTCCCACTAGATTGTCGTCATGATTTCTCACATAGAACGCAACATCACTTGGACCTGAATTACCTCTAAAAGCTCCATCAATATTACATTTCAACCACCCTAACAATTGACAAATCATCTGAGGCCAATTATTAGGGAAAGTTAAGAAGTTGAACTTTAACCTAACAAACTTATGAATGGCAACATTGATATCTCATATAACTTTGTCACTAGAATAAGAACCACCATGTAAAATTGTATTTCTTCTCTTCCATAGAAACCAAAGAATAATATTAGGAATTTCTTGACAAACCATCTTCACTCTACATTTACTTTGGAAGTCTCACCATTTCTTCATAGTTTGTTTAACTACCCAAGGACCTAGTAATACAGCAGCCCTAGCATAGTAATTCCAAATAAAAGTAGTTATTTCTCCCAATAAGAATAAATGTTCTAATGTTTCCCTCACATAAGAGATCTACAACAATGACATAAATTAGAAATGTTAGGATCCCAAGAAAATACCATATCAGTCACATGAACTCTTTATGTCCATACCCTACATCCAAAAAAGGAAATTTTAAAAGGAATCTTAGTCACCCATGGCTTCTTAAAGTCATCACTAGAGGGAGATCTATTTCTGAGGATGTACCAAGTAGATTTGACAGTGAAATTCTCATTTACTCTAATATGATCAACTAGGTTATTAAGCTAGATGTCTTGCATAATACTAAAGTCCCAACCATCCTCTTTCAAGAAAACATCTACATGACACCCCAGAAATTCATAAGTTTGGAGATATAACGGACCAAGACCGATCCAATTATCATACCAAATGCTAAAAGTACCTCCCTTTGGTTCCCACCATATGTTCTGTTCAATAACCTCTTTATTTTCTAACACATATTTCCACACCTATGACCCAATTATATTTGAATAACAAAAAGTCCCAAATATAGGGTAAACCTCTTCTCACCAAGGTAACTCATGTCCAAGACTCGAACTTGACACTTCTGGTTAAGGATAAATAAATACTAACTTCCACTCAACCAAAATCTTTGTTGGTAGAACACAACAAATAAATCCAACATATTGCCTAAATTTTAAGAGAAAGTAAATTAAGTCATTAGTACCAACAAAAGTTGTGGTGGGATGTATATGATCCATATATCCTTAACCAGAGGTCTTGAGTTTGAGCCTTGAATATGAAGAAAATCTTGTTAGAGAGTGTCACTCAAAAGTCAAATTAATCGGGGATTCAATATAATATATTGAAACGAGTGAAATAATATTAATTATAATTTATAATTTATTCCAAATTCTATTGGAACTCTTTTATCTAGAAGAATGATAATTTATATAATATTAATAATAAATTGTCACGTTTAATATTTCATTGAGATGTGTTATTTTACCTTTCAATATGTGTTTAAAAGAAACTTTAAATAAAGTATAAATATGACATCAGAATATATAGAATTCACATCTTACTAGTGAATTTCTATTGTAATTTACTCCTCCTGATTTTGATTCAATACCATGCCATTTAGTAATTTAAGAATACAACATTTTTATTTAGACCTATAAAATCATCATACTACACCACAATGAAAACTAGGCGTAAGATTAATCTAATTGACGTACAATCATCTCCTTCACAAAAAAATTATCGTAATAAACACTAAATGAATCTAAACTAATGTATAGCACAAAAATAATAATATAAAAACGATACTTTATATGTAGAGAACACAAAACAAATAAAAAGTAAATATTTTCATTAAGGAGATTGTGGAGTTATCACTAGAAGATGGAGATTTGATGAGACTAATCTCATAATCTTTGAGCACACCCCCAATTTTATTTTATTTTTGGTGCAAATGTCTGATTTTCATTAGTACAAGAAGAAAATGTTTTTTTACTTGGTGTCCAATATTCTTATTGAGCCTCAATTAGATTCGTATACCGTAAAGTTCCAAAATAAGGGTAAACCTCTTTCTAACAAAGGTAACTCATGCCCAAGACTCGAACTTGACACCACTAGTTAAGGATGATGGAATATTAACTTCTACTCCAACACAATATTGTTGGTAGAACTCAACAACTTAATCCAACATATTGCAGAATATGCAAGAGAGAGTGAATTAAGTTATTATTAGTACCAACAATAGTTGTGGTAGGATGTATACAATCCATCCATCCTTAACTAGAGGTCTCGAGTTTGAGCCTTGAATATGAAAAAAATTGTTAGAGAGTGTCCCTCGAAATCCGAATTAGTCAGAGATTCAATATGATATAATGAAAACTGAGTGAACACAATATTATTTATAATTTTTAATTTATTCTGAATTCCATTGGAACTCATTTATTATGAAGAATGATAATTTCTATAATAATGAGTTATCATGTTTAATATTTCACTGAGATATGTTATTGTTCAACTTTCAATATGTGTTGAAAAGAAAATATAAATGTCATCAGAATAAATAGAATTTACTTCTTAGTAGTGAATTTTTTTGTTATTATTTACTCCTCCTGACATGACATTTATAAGTTAAGAACACAAAAAAAAATTTGGAGCTATAAAAATCATCATCATATACCGCAAATATAGCTAGTAAAAGAATCAATTTAAATAACATACAATCATTTCCTTTTTTTTCTTCTATCACTATCAACAATAAATGAATTTAAATTAATAGCAAGTCAGCCTCAAACCCAACAATACAAAAGAAATACGAAAAGTAAAATAATAATAGCAATAGAGCAGAAAACTTAGTCATTCTACAATAACCTCAAAACTTGGTTGTCACGTATATAAGCCACTAGTATAATAATGCAGAATTTGAAAGATAATACAAGTCTCTATGCGCTTGTTTCTCGAATAGAACAAAACATAAAGTAATGAACAAAAGGGTCCTCTGGGATTACAAGTAGCTACCTCTCAATGTATCCTCAGAAAGCTTAGAAAATAGATGAAAAAGAAAGGTCACATGGGTCTGGGTGAGTATCGAACAACATGGTACTCAACAAAAAACCTACTAAACAAAGCAAAACTAAGCTAGAATACGAGTGCTTCTTTCATCCCAAGGCATTTGGAACTCATTGAAGAAAACTATTTTGAAAAATGAATTAAAATCAATTCATAATCACCATTTTACTTTAGAACTCATGTTCTTGAAAAACCATGCAATTTGTCAATCAAAATCCTAAGTTTTGATGTTAATATCCATTAATGATGAAAAGAGACTTGAAGTTTTACGGTCACAAAGGTTTACCCAAATGATTTAGCACAAGAAATCTCATTGAAATTCTCTCCAAGGATTTTCCAAGACTCAAAATGGGAAAAAATGGGGTAAAACCCCGAAATTGTAGGCCAAAACCCTCTCTGATGTCGCTTAAGCGAACCCCAAAAAATACTCAGCCTTCACTTTGTGAGCTGACCTTCACTAACGCGAAGCTCGTGATCTTCAACAGACCTTCGCTTTTGCAAAGGTCTGACCACTTGATCCTTCACAAAATAAAACCTGTCTTTGCTAATGCGACCCTTGCGAAAGCAAAGATCCTTCGCAATCGTGAGGTCAATAGACACCAAGAAACACAACCAACTTTCAAATCATCAAATAGACCCTTAGGATTCATTCAGAACCCCTTAAATACAAACCAAATATACAATTTGATTATATTTGACATTCCGAATTTAGTGGAATAATCGAACACAAATATGAGGTCTCCTTAACTCGACATCTTTGAAAGGAACATAACACCCAAAAAGGCTAAAATCAAGCTCAGACTTCTAAAAATTTAACCAAGACCTCACCTAGGCCTAAAATCATCCCTCCAATCCAATGGAACTCTCGGAATTCTAATCCAAGCATCCAAACTCCGAATGTTGACCAAAGTCAACCCAAAGGCTAAAATTTTACATTGTTTCAACTTTGGACCTCAAATCCTCAAAAAGACTCCGAATATGAAATTGAAAACTCCCCTAGACAAATTTACACATTTCGGGACTAATGGAATCGACGTAATTCCATTCCGACACTCAAAACTCTAAAAGAGACCAAAAACTAATTTTTAACAACTTTAGCCTTTCAAAACCCAAAACATACATAATTCATAAATTTTTACTCAAAGCTTGAAAAAAACTTCAAAATATAGCTCGGGGTCAATATAGGGATAGTTAAAATAGAAAATTTTACAAAATTTCCAAAACTGACTGATTGGGTCATTACATTATCCATCACTAAAAACCATGTTTGTCTTCGAACATAAAGTAAAAGAAAGTACCTGGAGCCTCAAAAGTTGAGGATATCTTGCACACACGCCAGACTCTGTCGCCCAAGTAGCCTTACCAACTCAACGGTCCTTCTACTGCCCCTTCACTGGAGCAATTTCCTTGGTCCTGAGCTTTCATACCCGCCTATCCAATATGGCTATAGGCTCTTCCTCAAAGGACAAGTCTGGACCCAACACTATTGAATCAAGTGAAAGCACGTGGGAATCATCTGGCAGGTACTTCTGGAGCATGGAGATATGAAACATAGGATGCATAACTGATAAGCTAGGAGGAAAGGCCAACTTATTGGTCATCCCTCCTACTTAGCTCAAATTCTCAAAAGGGACAATGAACCTAGGGCTAAGCTTTCCCTTCTTCCTTTCCTCATCACACCCTTCATGGGTAACACTCGGAGCCAAACATGGTCAGTCTCCATAAATACTAGGGCTCGAATTCTCTGGTTTGCATAACTTTTCTATCGACTCTGGCTATCAACAGTCTACTCTGAATCATATGAGCCTACTCCATAGCCTCTCTAAGCAAGTATGTATCTACAGATTCCATCTAAGCCAAATTAAACCAACTGATCAGAGATATACACTAACTGCCATTCAATCCTCAAATGGGCCCATATGAATATTATAGTGATAAATAGTGTTGTAGGCAAACTCTACTAAGGGCAAATTCTGATCACATCTACTCCCAAAGTCGTTCACACATGCTCGAAGCATATCTCCAACACTTGAATCGTCCACTCAGAATGCCCGTCAATCAGAGGATGAAAGGTAGTACTTATATCTAACTGAGTATCCAAACTGTGTAGTAAAGTCTTCCATAAATGAGAAGTGAACAATAAGCCTTGATCGAAAACAATGGAAACAGGGACTCTATGAAGTGGACAATTTGACTGATATAAAGATGGGCTAACTTCTCCGTCATATACTACACTCAAAAAGGGATGAAATGGACGGTCTTGATTAGCCTATCTACAACCACCCATGGAGTCATAACCACCAACGGTGGTAGGCAAACCCACAACAAAATCCATAGTAGTACGCTCTCATTTCAATGTAGGAATAGGCATCGTCTGATATACACCTCCGACCTGTTGGTAAGTCAAGAATATAGATACAAAATCTGCAATATCCCTATGCATGACACACCACCAGTAATGCTGACTCAGATCATGATACATATTTGCCGCTCCCAGATGAACGGAATACTAAGAACAATGGGCCTCCTAAAGAATCAGTATAATTATCTTTCCCCCCTTGGGTACAAAATTACTGCCTCCGATCCTTAAGACACTATCAAAATCAAGGACAACCTCTTTGGCTTCCCCTCTCAACACTTTGTCTCGAATGAGACACAACTTCTGATCGTCGAATTGATGCTCACAAATCTGCTAAACTAAGGAATAATGGGCCTCAAAGAAAGCAATCAAACCACCACTCTCTTCAGAAATCTACAATCGAACAAGATAGTTGGCTAACCTCTGAGCATCTCTAGCTTATGGTCTCTCCTCAACACTAATAGCAACAAGACTCTCCATACTAGAAGTTTTCCTTATCAAAACATCATCCACCATATTGGATTTCCCTGGATGATACTATATGGTGATATCATAGTCCTCTAGTAACTCAAGCCATCTGCGCTTCCTCAAGTTCAGATCCTTCTGACTGAAAATGTATTGAAGACTCTGATAGTCACTGAAGAAATCACAATGCACCCCATACAAATAATGCCATCATAATGCCGCTATAGCTTAAGTAGAAATACCACAACTGTCAACTTTAAATCATGAGTAAAGTAGTTCTTCTCATGGGTCTTTAACTGCCTAGAAGCATAGGCGATCACCTTCCCCTTCTGCATCAAAACACCCCCAGCCTGACTCTAGAATCATCGTAGTAAATAGTAAAGTCCATACCCTCCTCGGGTAAAGTCAACACATGAGCTGAATTCAATAAGGTTTTGAGCTTTTGAAAGCTTTCCTCACACTCATTAGACCACTAGAATCTCACACTCTATCGAGTGTTGAGTCAATCTGGTCAAAAGAGATGTAATAGTAAAGAAGCTCTGGACAAATCGTTTGTAATTTCCTGGTAGTCCCACAAAACTCTGAATCTTAGTAACTGAAGTAAGTGTGGTCTAACCTCTAATTGACTCAATCTTCCCTGGATACACCCGAATACCTCTTTGGACACCACGTGTCCTAGAAATGCAATAGAATCAAGCCAACACTCGCACTTCGATAACTTGCCATATAACTTCTCTTTTCTCAATCTTTGGAGAAAAATCCTCAAATGTCGATCATGGTCCTCCTCAGTCTTGGAGTACACCAATATGTCATTAATAAAGACTATCACATAAATCCAAATAGTGTCAGAATACCCTGTTCATTAACTCCATGAACGATACAGGGGGAATAAGTCAAAGAATACCCTGTTCATTAACTCCATGAACGATACAGGGGGAATAAGTCAAACTGAAAGACATCACAAGAAACTCATAGTGCCCATATCGAGTCCTGAAAGATATCTTAGGGATATTTGATGCTCGAATCTTCGACTGATGATAGCTTGACCTCAAATAAATCTTAGAAATGAAAGATGCTCCCTAAAGTTGGTCAAATAAGTCATTAATACGAGGAATAGGGTATTTGTTCTTCACTGTCACTTTGTTCAACTACCGGCAATCAATACGCATCTTCGTGGTTCCAAAGTTCTTCTTCACAAACAAGATAAGGGTACCTACAAGACAACAACGCTCTAAGAGATATTGGAGAAAGATCAGTTTGCATATCTTTTGTACAATATCTTTTAGCAAGAGATACACTGGGCAGATAAACCTCTTACTCAACAAGTTCTGCAATCGATCCTTCAGCTTCTCCAACTCTGGTGGTGACATATGATAAGGAGGAATAGAGATGTTCTTGGTGCCTAGCTCTAAGTCAATAGAAAAATCAATGTCCCTACCCAGAGGAACATCTGGAATATCAGAAGGAAGTACATCCAAAAACTCTCAAACCACGGGAACAGAATCCATAGGAGGTGGCTCCATGATAGTATTCTGAATAGAGGCCTAATAAAACAAACACCATCTATTAACTAATCTCTAAGCTCGAATGAAGGAGATAACTTTTCTAGGTTAAGAACCACTAACACTTAGCGTCACTAAGGTCATAATCTTAGCATAACAATCAAGAATGACATAATGTGAAGAGAGCCAATCCATACCAAAAATAATATCGAAGTCTACCATTCCCAGAATGATGAAGTCTACTCAAGTATCATACCCAACCAAAGAAACAAAAAAAGATCGATACACTCAATCCACCACTAAGGACTCACCCACCCGTGTAGAAATACAAATAGGAATAAGTATGCTATCGGACATCATATCAAATAGAAATACAAAGTATATAGACACATACGCAAAAGTAGACCTCGTATCTAAAATACAAACACAGGTCGATGGATAACTAGGATGATACTCGTATTCACAATGTTAGAAATCTCAATTTTGACCTCCGTGGAAAAATATAACACTTGTCCCTCTCGACCACCTCCAATTGGAGTAGTGCCCCAACCTCCGCCCTGCTGAGCTGTAGCACCCCTACTAGAATCCATACTGCCGCTACTGGACTGACCTTTGAATCTCTAGCTGGAGTAGTTGAGTAGGTATGATGAGGTCCTGAGTGAATTTGTAATGACACTGTCAAATCATATGACCTGGATCTCCATATCCAAAATAAGACCTCAATGTGGATGACTACTGTGGCGGACCTTATGAGCTACCATGGCCACCTCGGCCAGAACCATAAGACCCTCAGGACGTCTGCCCACTCTTGGGGTCCCTAAACTTCTTTCTAACCATCAACTCCGCCTCCTTGTAGGTACTCATGATGGACTGAAAGAAAGCCCCTTTTCTGGCTACTCTGAACATATAAGACTTGTTGGTGAAATTTAACCCTCTTACGAACCTGTGGACTCTTTTTGCCTCATCCGGAACAATAGTCATATCATGCCTGGATAGCTCACAAAAATGGGCCTCATGCTCTATGACAGACAAGCTACCCTTTCTCAAGTCCTCAAATCTCAAAGAGCTCTCCTTCCTTATGCTCCCAAGGAATGAAACGGTCTTGAAAAAACACTAGCTAACACATCCCACTCTATCAGAGGAGATCCAACTGGTCTAGATGTTATATAAGTCCTCCACTACTCCCTGGTAGGTCCATAAAGATAAAGTGAAATAAAACAAATACCATGTGCATCAACTATATCCACTGCCTCTAGCATCTGTTGGCACAAAGTTAAGAGCTCATGAGCATCCTCACTCTTACCACCCTGGGGTAGTTTCATCTTCTGTAACCTCTTATAACACCATTGATCATCTACTGTTAGAATTACCTCAGGAGCAATCTGTGCACCAACAGTCGGTGCAGGAACCACTAGTGGCTGACCCATCTGATCATAAATAACTGAACCCTACTGCTGATGTGGGGTCTGGGCCCCAACTCTCGTATGAGAACCTTGTGGTGTACTGGTCACACCACCCTTAGAGACGTTCTACAACACACCCAAAATCCTTAAAAAGGTATCCTGAACAAAGAGTTGTAAACTTAAGAGAAACCTGGTCTTTAACAGCCTCAACATATGGTTCAGTGGGACCTTTCTAACTCAGCCTCTAGCTAATCCCGCTCAACATGCATGACCTCTACCCGGTGCTACTCCATGAGCACGACCTCTAGCTCAAGCCCTACCCTTACGATTGGATGGGGTCTCAACAACTGCCTAGGGGACAACCTTCACTCTACCAATGGAAATAGAAGCTTGGGTCCTCGATATTTGCAAAAATAACACACGGAAACTAAGCACTAACGAAGGTAACCATGCACGATAAGAAAAAGTGAATAAAAGGAAGTTCCCTAACAATATTCCTAGCCTCTCAAAGATAAGTACATACGTCTTTTTACCGATCCTCGAGACCTTACTTAGACTTGGATTGTATAGACGTGAAACCTATGAACCTAGGACTCTGATATCTTTTGTCACAATCCAAAAGAAGATGTGATGGCACTCGTTTATCCTACCAAGATAAGTCAACCTTAAACCCAACAATAAAAAAGAAATACGAAAAGTAAAATAATAATAGTAATATAGAAAAAAACTTAGTTATTCTAAAATAACCCCAAAACCTGGTTGTCACGTGTGCAAACCACTAGTATAATATTACATAATTTGAAAGGTAATACAAGTCTCAATGCCCTTGTTTCTCGAATAAAACAAAACATAAAGTAAGGAACAAGAGGGGCCACCGGGATGACAAGCAACTACCTCTCAATATATCCCCAGAAAGCCTCGGAAATAGATAAAGAAGAAAGATCATATGAGTCCAGGCTCGGAACCTACACAAGTATAGAAGCAAGGAGTGAGTATCAAACAACATAGTACTCAGCAAGTAACCTACTTAAGCAAGGAAAAACCAAGCTACAATATGAGTACTCTTTTTCTCCCAACCAGATCGCCTCGACTATAACCTGCATAAAAATCAGTCCAACTTAACAGTTTTATAATACACAACTCACAAGACTTACCACATACAGTTCAATTGTCACAATTCAACAACTAATTAACAAGTATCAAGTATGTCATTCATAATTATCAAGTATATCAATCACAAGTATTACAGATAACAATCACAAGTATCATGATCATCAAGCATAATAGTCATGTACAGTGAATACAAATATCAAGATTATCATGTACAATATCAATTGAGACTAAAGAGAAGCACCCATAGTCCATGAACTCGCTGGTAATGACCTTGAGCTCAATAACACTCTTCGGTAATGATCTCGGCATCAATAACACTCACCGGAAATGACCTCAATATCAATAACACTTATTGGTAACAACCTCGACATCAATAACACTCGTAATAACATCCATATCAATATCACTATCCAAAATCATTTCCTTCGGCACAATTACCACATGTCTCATGCATAAAATTCAATACAAATAAATAATTTCAAACCATAAGGAAGAGAAGATAAATAGAAGCAATTTCAAGGTCACAATGATGCCATCAAAGCATTTCGTCCATCAACAAATTAGGATCCACAACAAGGCAATTCACAAAGCACAGATATCAACATGTTTATTTTTTTATTAATCCCCTTTTTATTCATTATGATCAATCAAGTGGAATAATTGAACCTATCACCTTATTCCTATTATTCCACAACATACATAATGAAGGGAAATACAAGTTTCTACAAGTTTTACAAGGTTTAGAAGATCACTTGTCTCAATTCAATCAAAAGGCAATCCAAGACATGAGGATTCCTTTTTTCGAACAATATCAAAAGTCACATAATCTAATTCAATCAAGTAAACATAATAAGATTCTGGAAATAACAACAGCCAAATTATTAATTTTGAAAAATGGGTCAAATCAACTCAAAAACCCAATTCAGAAAATGAGGTTTGAATCCAAAAGGTTTTACTTGAAAATGCTAATGAAGGCATTTGGAACTCATTGGTGAAAACCATTTCAAAAAAGGAATTAAAATTAGTTCATAATCACCATTTTACATTAGAACTCAAGTTCTTGAAAAACCTTGCCATTTGCCAATCAAAATCCCAAGTTTTAATGTAAAAATCCATAAATGATAAAAAGGGAATTAAAGTTTTAGGAACACAAAGGTTTACCCAAATAATTTGGCACAAGAAATCTCTTTGAAATCGCCTCCAAGGGTTTTCCAAAATTCAAAATGGGGAAAACTTGTTAAACCCCCGAAATTGCAGGTCAAAATCCTCTCTAATGTCGCTTAAGAAAACCCAAGTTCGCTTATGCGAACCCCTAAAAATACTCGGCCTTCACTTTCATGACTCACCTTCACTAATTCAAAGGTCACAATCGTGATAAGGCCCCCACTTTCATGAAGGTCTGAACACTTAACCCTTCCCAAAGTGAATTGATCTTCGCTAACATGGCCCTCATGAAAGTGAAGATCCTTTGTGATCGCAAGGTCAGCATGTACCAGAAAACACATAAACTCTCAAAATCATCAAATGGAACCTTATTAGAATTCATTGGGGACCCCATACACAAAAACCAAATATGCAATTTGACTATACTCAACGTTATGGACTCAATGGAACCATCAAAATATGAATCTAAGGTCTTTTTGATCTGAGATTTGTGAAAGTCACAAGAAAGGAACATAACACTCAGAAAGGCTAAATCAAGCTTGAAACCTTTAAAAATTCAACCATGACCTCACCTAGGCTTGAAAGCATTCTCTGAATCCAACAAAACTCTCAGAGTTCTCATCTGAGCATCCAAACTCAAATGTTGACAAAAGTCAACCCAAATGCTAAAATTTCATAATTTTCCAACTTACAACTCAAATCCTCAAAAAAACTCCAAATTTGAAACTGACAACTCCCATAGACCAATTTCCACATTTTGAGATGGATGGAATCAATAAAATTCCATCTTGAAACTCGACAAAAATTTTAACCGGCAACTCTCTCATTTTCAAGCTTTTCTTTAGAATGCTTTAGTGTTTGATCTATTGAAATTATTTGGGATATGAAAAGTTTCGTCTAGTGGTTCCATTTGAGATTTTCTATTATGAAGCTCATCTAGCCTTCTTCTTGTGTTTCTTTATGCTTTCTAGCCGTTAATTCAACTATTCATATTTTTCCGCACCTTTAACTAGGATTCGTTTATGATATTGTTCTCTATGTGATGCATGATAAGTGGTTTTTCTCTTATTTATTTTTTTGGTCTAAAACTGTGTGACCCACAATGAGAATGATATTTTTATTTCTTTTGATTTTGCACAAGAAAAGATCTATATATGGACAATAGAAGTAGCATCCTAAAGTGAAAATACCATACATTGCAAAGCAATTAATCCTAGCAGTGTAAAATTGAAATTAGGGCTTGGATTTAATCTTCAAGTTGCCATGCTTATTTGGTTCTTGCAGCTTCTTCTTATTTCTCTTTGCTTGTTATTATGTAATGTTTATTGTGTTAGTGTTTGCTTTTTTGTTCTTGGGTTCTTGTATGGTTGTGTTTTTATGTAGTTGGGTGCATCATTGGTATGATTCATATCTATTGAACCAGTTCAATTAAGTTGTTTTTACTAAGCCAATCCTAGAAAGATTACGCCAAATTTGTTTAAGTACTATTCAATAAAGATCCAAAAGTGTGTCGTTGTTTTTGGTCTTCCATGAATACTTGCAATCAACCAAACTAGATTAGTTAAAAGTTTTGTTTATCATATTCTCCTCCCATAAAGGGGATTTGTTCATGATAATTAGTGAACTCCTTCCATTTTTCACCCAACTTTTCATCTCTTGCATGATTTGATCCTTATGTAAGGGAAATTTAGCTAATCATTATTAATTAGTATCCTTCCCTAAACTCCTAGATCCAAGAAATACTACGTATTTCCTTCTCCTCCATCTAGTGTTGTATTCTGGAGATGATTAGCATGTCAGTTGCCTTCCTTTATAATCTGAGTTATTCAGATATTTTAGTTACTCAACCTCATCCATATCTCTTTTACCTCTTCAATTATTGTCCGTGAGACCTCACAAGTTTTAAGCATCAAATACCTTAACAATAAGGAGTCAGTCTCAATTGTCACCTGTTGATATTAGTTATCCTCTATATAACTCATTGCCTTAGTATAGTTATAACTTCTGTTTGAGTATTGGTGTATTGTAAATTACACATTCTTTTGCCTTATTAGAAAATAAATTGCCATTCATATCCCTCCTACAAAATTCCCATGATCCTTTGTGAGGATTTTCTTTCGATGTACCATCTATAATACATTTGAAAAGTAATATTGATTTAAGATATCTATGATATATGATTCAAATGAATTTCGAATATAAGAAAGAAAGAAAAAATATCTTAGACTTATTCACAGACTATCTTTCTTTCTAACATGCCCTTTTTATTTAAAAATGGATATTTTATTCTATTAGAAATTCCTATATCTCCACACCTGTTTTATTCTGTACCATATCATTTAATAGTTTAAGAACACGAGATTTTTGTTTGTAACTATAAAATTCATCATCGTCATTTACCATAAGGAAAACTAAGAAAAGAATTAATCTAACAGGCAAATAATCATTTTCATAAAAAAAATTGTTATCAACATTAAATGAATCTAAATTAATAGAACATAAAAAGAAAAGATAAAGAGAATACTTTATTTGTAACGAGTACAAAAAAAAAAGTAAATGTTTTATTAAGGAGATTGAGTGGTTATTCATTAAAAGATAGAAGATGAATCTAATCCCACAAACTTTGAGTTTATCCTCAAATTCTTTTTCCAAAATGACTGATTTTCATGAGTACAAGAGGAAAAGATTTTGTTTAATTGATGTCCGATATTCTTATTGAGACTTAATCAGTTTCGGATAACAAAAAGTTTCTAGTTGAGGGTAAACCTCTTCCTAACCAAGGTAGCTTATGCCTAAAACTCGAAACTGACACTTCTGGTTAAGGATAAAAAAAATTCTAACTTCTACTCAATCACAATCTTTGTTGGTAGAATAAAACAAATAGATCCAACAGATGGCCAAATATTATAGAGAAAGTAAATTAAGTCATTATAAGTACCAACAAAAGTTGTGATGGGATGTGTATGATCCATCCATCCTTAATCAGAGGTCTCAGATTTGAGCCCTGGATATGAAGAAAATCTTGTTAGAGACTGTCCCTCAGAATCCAAATTAACCGGGGATTCAATATGATATATTGAAATCGAGTGAGAATAATATTAATTACAATTTATTCCAAATTCTATTAGAACTCTTTTATCTTGAAGAATGATAATTTTTTATGATAATAAATAATTTTCACATTTAATATTTCATTGAAATGTGTTATTTATTACTTTGAATATGTGTTCAAAAGAAACTTTATAAGAAAATATAAATATGGCATTAGAATATATATAATTCTCATCATACTAGTAAATTTCTATTCTAATTTACTCCTCCTAATTTTGATTCAATACCATGCCATTTCATAATTTAAGAATACAAAAAATTTATTTGGAGCTATAAAATCATCATCATACACCACAATGAAAATTAGGCATAAGATTAATCTAATTGACAAACAATCATCTCCTTCAGAAATTTTTTTATCTTAAAAACATTAAATAAATCTAAATTAATATCACATAAAAGAAATAAAATAAATATAAAATCAATACTTTATATGTAGAGAACAATAAAAAAAAAGTAAAAGTTTTCATTAAAAGATTGTGGAGTTATTCACTAAAAGATGGAAATTTGATAGTCCAATCTCATAATCTATGAGCTCACCCTCAATTTATTTATTTTTTGCAAATATCTATTTTTCATACTTAAAATAAGAAAGGGTTCTTTACTTGGTGTCCGATATTCTTATTGGGACACCATTAGTTTCGGATAATGGAAAGTTCCAAATTGAGGGTAAAAATCTTTCTAACAAAGATAACTCATGCCTAAGACTCAAACTTGACACTTCTAGTTAAGGATGAGGTAATATTAACTTCTTCTCCAACACAATATTGTTGGTAGAACTCAATAACTTAATCCAACATATTGCAGAATATGCAAGAGAGAGTGAATTAAGTTATTATTAGAACCAACAATAGTTATGGAAGGATGTATATGAAACATCCATCCTTAACCAGAGGTCTCGAGTTTGAGCCTTGAATATGAAAAAATATTGTTAGTTGTCCCTCGGAATTCAAATTAGTCGGAGAGTCAATATGGTATAATGAAAACTGAGTGAATACACTATTAATTACAATTTTCAATTTATTCTAAATTCCATTGGAACTCATTTATTATGAAGAATCTCAATTTCTATAATAATGAGTTATCATGTTTAATATTTCATTGAGATATGTTATTTTTGAACTTTAAATATGTGTTGAAAAGAAAATATAAATATGTCAGCAGAATAAATAGAATTTACTTCTTAGTAGTGAATTTTTTTAAGTACTATTTACTCCTGATTTTGATTCAAAACCAGAAAACAAGATTTTATATGGATCTATAAAAATCATCATCACATACCACAAAGAAAGCTACTAAAAAAATTAATCTAAATTACAAACAATCATTTCCTTCAAAAATATATTTATCATTATCAACAATAAATGAATCTAAATTAATAGGATAGAAAAAAAGAAAATAACATACATAAGGATACCTTATATGTAGAGAACACAAATATTACAACCCAAAAGTGGACGTGATGACACTCGTCTATCCCACCAAGACAAGTCAACGTAAAGCCCAACACTACGAAGAAATGTGGACAGTAAAATAATAATAACAGTAGAGCGGAAAACTTAGTCATTATAAAATAACCCCAAAACCTGAGTGTCACATGATAAGTGAGATTTTCTCTTTTTATTTTTTATTTTTTTGGTCTGAGACTGTGTGCCCCATAGTGAGATTGATATTTTCATTTCTTTTCATTTTGCTCTGGAAAAGATTTATTTGGTACAATAGAAGTAGCATTCTACGGTGTAAATAACCTACATTGCATATCAATCAACCCTAGCAGTGTAAAATTAAAATTAGGGCTTGGATATAATCTGCATGTTGCCATGCTTATTTGGTTCTTGTAGCTTCTTGTTATTTTCCTTTGCTTATTATTATGTATTGTTTGTTGTGTTGGTGTCTGCAATTTGTTCTTGAGTTCTTGTATGATTGTGTTTTTATGTAGTTGGGTGCATCATTGATATGATTCATATCTATTGAACCAGTTCAATTAAGTTATTTTTTACTAAGCCAATCCTAAAAAGATTACACCAAATTTGTTTATGTACTTTTCAATAAAGATCCAAAATTGCTTCATAATTTTTTATCTTCCATGAATACTTGAAATAAAAGAAATTAGATTAGCTAAAAGTTTTGTTTATCATGTTCTCCTCCCATCAGGAGATTTGTTCTTGATAAGCAGTAAACACCTTCCCTTTTTCACCCCAGCTTTTCATCTCTTGCATGATATGATCCTTACGTAAGGGCATTTTAACTTATCATTATTAATTAGTCTCCTTCCCTATACTCCTAGATCCATGAAACACTACGAATTTTCTTCTCCTTCATCTAGTATTGTCTTCTCTATATGATTAGCATGTCGATTGCCTTCTCTTATAATATGAGTTATTTAGATATTTCTTACACTCATCCTCATCCATATCTCTTTCACCCCTTCAATTATTGTCCATGAGACCTCCCAAGTTTTAAGCATGAAATTCCTTAACATTAAGGAGTCAATCTCAATTATCACTTGTTGATAGTAGTTCTTCTTTATATATCTCATTGCCTTAGTATAGTCATAACTTATATCTGAGTATTGGTGTATTGTAAAATACTCATTTTTTTGCCTTATTAGAAAATAGATTGACATTCATATCGTTCCTACAAAATTTCCTTGATCCTCTTGAGGATTTTCTCTAGATGTACCATCTATCTTACAGTTGAGAAGTAATATTGCTTTAAGATATCCATGATATAAGATTAAAATGAATATCAAACATAAGAAAGAAAGAAAAAATAGCTTAAACTTATCCACACACTATATTTCTTCCCAACTTATCCTTTTTATTTGAAAAAATGGATATTTTATTCTATTCGAAAGTCCTATATCTCCACATACCATGTCATTAAATAGTTTAAGATTGAAGCTATAAAAATCATCATCATATACCATAAGCAAAACTAGGCATAAAATTAACCTAACTGACAAATAATCATTTTCATAAAAAAAAAATGTTATCAACATTAAATGAATTTAAATTAATAGAACATAAAAAAGAAGAAGATGAAGACAATAATTTATTTGGAGAGAGTAAAAAACAAAAAAAAAGTAAATGTTTTATTAAGGAGATTGAGTGGTTATTCATGAAAAGATAGAGGATTTATGAATCTAATACCGCAATCTTTGAGTTTGCCCTCAAATTATTTTTGCAAAATAACTTATTTTCAAAAGTACAAGAAGAAAAGATTTTTTTAATTGATGCCTGATATTTTTGTTGGGACTCAATTATACTCGGATAACAGAAAGTCCCAAGTTGAGGGTAAACCTCTTTCTAACCAAGGAAACTTATGCCCAAAACTCAAACCCGACACTTCTTGTCAAGGATAAAGAAATACTAACTTCTACTCAACCATAATCCTTGTTGGTAAAATAAAATAAATGAATCCAACAAATTGCCAAATATTATAGAGAAAGTAAATTAAGTCATTATACATATCAACAAGAGTTATGGTGGGATGTATATAATCTATCTATCCTTAACTAGAGGTCTCGGGTTTGAGCCTTGGATATGAAGAAAATCTTGTTAGAGATTGTCACTCAGAATCGAAACTAACCCAGAATTCAATATAATATATTCAAATCGAGTGAAAATAATATTAAGTACAATTTGTAATTTATTCCAAATTCCATTGGAACTTTTTTATCTTGAAGAATGATAATTTTTATAATAATAATAAGTTGTCACCAAGATAATTTTTATCTTGGTGTCTGATATTCTTATTAGGACACAGTTAGATTCAGATAATGGAAAGTTCCAAATTGAGGGAAAACCTCTTTCTAACATAGATAACTCATACCCAAGACTCGAACTTGACACTTCTGGTTAAGGATGAAGTAATATTAACTTCTTCTCCAACGCAATATTGTTGGTAGAACTCAACAACTTATTCCAACATATTGCACAATATGCAAGAGAGAGTGAATTAAGTTATTATTAGTACCAACAATAGTTGTGGAGGGATATATATGATTCATCCATCCTTAACCAGAGGTCTCGAGTTTGAGCCTTGGATATGAAAAAATATTGTTAGAGTGTGTCCCTCAGAATTTGGATTAGTCGGACAGTCAATATGGTACAATGAAAAACGACCGAACATAATATTACTTACAATATTCAATTTATTCTGAATTCCATTAGAACTCCTTTATTATGAAGAACCATAATTTCTATAATAATGAGTTATCATGCTTAATATTTCATTGAGATATGTTTTTTTTATTTCAATATATGTCATTAGAATAAATAGAATTTACTTCTTTGTAGTGAATATTTTTGGTTCTATTTACTTCTCCTGATTTTGATTCAACACAATGGCATTTATAGATTAAAAAATAAGAACACAAGATTTTATTTGGATCTATAAAAATCATCATAATATACCGCAAAGAAAGCTGGTAAAAAAAAGTAATCTAAATTACAAAAAAATATTTCCTTCAAAAAAATATTTATCATTATCAACAATAAATGAATCTAAATTAATAGGATAGAAAAACTAAAATAACATATATAAGGATACCTTTTTTTTTGTAGAGAACACAAATGTTACAATTAAAAAAATTGACGTGATGACACTCGTCTATCCCACCAAGACAAGATTGCCTAAAACCCAACAATACAAAAGAAATGTAGAATGTAAAATAATAATAGCAATAGAGCAGAAAATTTAGTTATTCTAAAATGGCCCCAGAACCTAATTGTCACATGGTAAGTGAGATTTTCTCTTCTTTTCTTTTTTTTTTTGTCTGGAACTGTGTGGCCCACAATGAGAATGATATTTTCATTTCTTTTAATTTTGCACTGGAAAAGATCTATTTGTGTAGAATAGAAATAGGATCCTAAGGTGTAAATACCATACATTGCACATTAATCAATCCTAGCAGTGTAAAATTCAAATTAGGGCTTGGATTTAATCTGCATGTTGCCATGCTTAATTGGTTCTTGTAGCCTCTTTTTATTTTTCTTTACTTGTTATTAAGTATTGTTTATTTTGTTGGTGTTTACATTTTTGTTCTTGAGTTCTTGTATGGTTGTCTTATTATGTAGTTGGATGCATCATTGGTATGATTCATATCTATTGAACCAGTTTAATTAAGTTGTTTTTTACCAAGCCAATCCTAGAAAGATTAGGCCTAATTTGTTTATGCACTATTCAATAAAGATTCAAAATTGTGTCATTGTTTTTTGTCTTCCTTGAATGTCTACTTTCAATCAAAGAAACTAGATTAGCTAAATATTTTGTTTATCATGTTCTCCTCCATCATGGAATTTGTTCATAATAAGTAGTGAATTCCTTCCATTTTTCAACCCAACTTTTGATCTCTTGCATGATCTGATCCATAAATAAGGGAAATTTAGCTTATCATTATTAAATAGTCTCCTTCCCTATACTCATAGATCCAAGAAAGACTACGTAATTTCTTCTCCTTCATCTAGTATTGTATTCTTGAGATGATTAGCATATGGTTGTTTTCCTATATAATATGAGTTATTCTGATATTTGTGTTACTCATTTTCATCTATATCGCTTCCACCACTTCAATTATCAACCATGAGACCTCCGAAGTTTTAAGCATGGAACTCCTTAACAATAAGGAGTCAATCTCAATCATCACCTGTTGATATTAGTTTTCTCTATATATCTCATTGCCTTAGTATAGTCATAACTTCTGTCTGAGTATTGGTGCATTGTAAAATACTCATCTTTTGCCTTATTAGCAAATATATTGTCATTCAGACCCCTCTAAAATTTTCATGATCCTCTGTCAGGATTTTCTCTAGATGTACCATTGATATTACATTTCACCTATTCATTATCTAGTAGCTTTCAACACGCTTGAATCACCTTGAATTTTCAGGTATAAGTCTGAAGAGATTGAATCAAGATACTCCATTTGTATGAAGCATGTTTAAGATTTCATCTTTCCACTTTCATAACATTAGCTAACCTAGTTTTTTTCATGTCTATTTTTGTTTCTGCGTGTGTATTAGGAGAAAACAAATAATAAACTTAAATTTTTTATAACTTGAATCTTTCTTTGTTTTAAATCATCCGGCGATTGAAATTTGTTATCTTAACTAATCCAAATTTCCTTAACAAATAATCCATCTTAAACAAACTCAAAATAATGACAAGTAATATTGATTTAAGATATTCATGATATAAGATTCAAATGAGTATCGAACACAAGAAAAAGAGAAAAAAATAGCTTAGAGTTATCCACACACGATCTTTCTTTCCAACATGTAATTTTTATTTGAAAATTGGATATTTTATACTATTCGAAAGTCCTCTATCCTCACATGTCTCCAGATATATAGGCTACCCACTAGTTTTATTCAGTACCATGTCATTTAATTGTCTCAGAACATGCGATTTTTATTTGAAGCTATAAAAATCATCATCTTATACCACAAGGAAAACTAGACACAAAATTAATCTAATAGACAAACAATCATTTTCATTAAAAAAAAATGTTACCAACATTAAATGAATCTAAATTAATAGAACATAAAAAAGAAGAAGATGAAGACAATACTTTATCTGTAGAGAGTATAAAAAAGAAAAAAACAAATATTTTTATTAAGGAGATTGAGGAGTTATTCACTAAAAGATAGAGGATTGATGAATCTAATCCCATAATCGTTGAGTTCACCCTCAATTTTTTTTTTTTGCAAAATGACTGATTTTCATAAGTACAAGTAAGAAATTATTTTTACTTGGTGTCCAATATTTTTATTGGGACTCAGTTAGATTCAGGTAATGAAAAGTCCCAAATTGAGGGTAAACCTCTTTCTAACCAAGGTAACTCATGCCCAAGACTCGAACCTGACACTTTTGACTAAGGATAAAGATATACTAACTTCTATTCAGCCACAATCGTTGTTGGTAGAACACAACAATTAAATCTAACATATTACTAAATATTCAAGAGAAAGTAAATTAAGTCATTATTAGTACCAACAAAGTTGTGGTGGGATATATATGATCTATCTATCCTTAACTAGAGGTCTCGGGTTTGAGCCTTGAGTATGAATAAAATTTTGTTAGAGAGTGTCCCTCAGAATCCAAATTAACTGAGGATTCAATATAATATATTGAAACCAAGTAAAAGTAATGTTAATTACAATTTGCAATTTATTCCAAATTCTATTGAAACTCTTTTATCTAGAAGAATGATAATTTTTATAATAATAATAAGTTTTCACGTTTAATATTTCATTGAGATGTGTTAATTTTACCTTTCAAAATGTGTTTAAAAGAAACTTTAAAAGTAAATATAAATATGGCATCACGATATATAGAGTTCACATCTTACTATTGAATTTCAATTGCAATTTACTTCTCCTAATTTTGATTCAATACCATGCCATTTTTTACTTTGTGTCTGATATTCTTATTGAGACTCAATTAAATTCGAATAACGGAAAGTTCCAAATTGAGAGTAAAACTCTTTTTAACAAAGGTAACTCACGTCCAAGACTCAAATTTGACACTTCTAGTTAAGGATGAAGGAATATTAACTTCAACTCCAACACAATACTGTTGGTAGAACACAACAACTTAATCCAACATATTTCAGAATATGCAAGAGAGAATGAATTAAGTTATTATTAGTAATAACAATAATTGTGTTGAGATGTATATGATCCATCTATCCTTAAGCCATAGGTCTTGAGTTTGAGCCTTGGGTATGAAAATTATTATTAGAGAGTGTCCCTCGGAATCCGAATTAATCGAAGATTCAATAAGATATATTTAAAACTCAGTGAACACAATATTAATAATAATTTTCAATTTATTCTGAATTCCATTAGAACCCTTTTATTATGAAGAATGATAATTTCTATAGTAATGAGTTAACACATTTAATATTACACTGAGATATGTTATTTTTGAACTTTCAATATTTGTTGAAAAGAAAATATAAGTATGTCATCAGAATAAAAAGAATTTACTTCTTAGTAGTGAATTTTTTGTTACTATTTACTCCTCTTGATTTTAATTTAATACCATGAAATTTATCGGTTAAGAGCACAAGATTTTATTTGGAGCTATATAAATCATCAAAATATACCACAGATAACGCTAGTAAAACATTATTCTAAATTACATACAATCATTTCTTTAAAGTTTTTTTTTTATCATTATCAATAATAAATGAATCTTAATTAATAGGACGAAAAAAAGAAACTAACATACAGAAATATATTGTCACGATTCAAAGTACCCCTAGGTGTGACATGGTGTATAGGACCCCCGAAAGACTCTACACAAGCCACCTAGCATACATCATACAAGATAAATATCAAATAGATTTAAAAGACAACTTCCATATCATAAAATCATTTTGCATAAGCAAAAGTCTACATATTCATGACAAGTCATCTACTACAATATGGGAGTGGTTGAGACTTAACTCATACACCACCTACATCATCCGAAAACTAGAAAGACAATAAACAAGTGAATGTGTCTCGATCGTCGGAACATGAGGAGTCACCAACTCTTCGAATCCAGTAGAATGATCAACTAGCCACAAGTATGAGAGGTAGGAGTGTTTGATACTAGAGACTACCCTAACTGAGCCTCCACCTCAATGCCCTCTTGGTGCTAAGTCTAAATACCAACAGAATAGTTAAAAAAAATCAATTATCATCATAACATAGGAAATGCAATGATCAATACAAATCCACATAAAAAAAAATTAAAACATTAAATAGCTCCTTAAAACACAATTCAAACATAGGTGAGAAAATCTTTCACCAATGTGAACCCATATTTGAGAAATACCCTTTCACAATCATGATCATATTCTTACATGAGAAACCTTTCATAACAACATTGATAATTTCACCTAAAAGCATTCTATCATCATAAACATCACTTTCATAGGATATGCATAACCTTTCAAAATTCATGGTTCATGGGTTCTTCGTAAGTTCATATTTGAAAGTCATAGATCATGCATGGGTTCATATAATTTCAAATAAATATCATGTAATTACATTAAATCATGCAATAAAAGGTTGAACAACAACAATTGAATCATAATTGAATGGAGCACATGGAAAATTATGAAGAACCCTAATTTGATCAATTGAAATAGAATTGATGAATTGAAAACCTTGGGGGCCCATGAAGGAATGGAGTACATGGGTGAATACCCACATACCTTGATACTCAAAGTCCAAGAAGAATCGTTAATTACCTTAGACTTAACCCTAACTTCTTCTTCTTCTTCCTTAGATTGAGAGAGAATTTGGAAGAATGAATTTGGCTGGGTTTTGGGGAAATAGGAGAATGAGTATAAAATGGGTAGATTTAGGGATTAAAGTCTTTATATAGGGATTATAATAGAGGTCAAAACAACATAGCTTAGGCATAAAACATATAGGAAAAGACCCAAAAGCCCTTAAGAAATAACTGTTGGCACTGGTCTATGGGTCCGAACTATGATATCTACTGGTCAACCGTAGACTTAACCGTAGACTAAGTACTGAGACCTTAAAATTTACCCAACTTTGCCAGAACCCTTCCATAGTCCATAGACCCAAATCATAGAACTCAACTTTGACCCCAAAATTTCACCAAGTTTGGATTGCTTCTACGGAACCCATCTACGACCCACAGAGCATTTGACGGACCGTCCTAGTCAATTGTAGACCAATACTGAAACTTGATTTTCAAAAATTATTTTCTCACTTTCTACGAGACTGGTCTACGACCTATAGAACTTTCTATGAACCGTGGTATGGTCTCGAAGACCTGAATCAACAGCTTCAAATATATTTTTTTAAATCAAAGGTGTTAATAAATCTCCTCCTTGGGAACAGTCGTCCTTGAATGCAACTCAGGACAACATAAATATGATAGGGAAAGAGATCTAAAAACCCAACATAAATGCACATAATCAAGAAGGGAAAAATGACTCCAAGCTAGCACATACTTTAAAACATCATTTCATAAAACATACATGTATGCATATGAAAAGATGAGAATGAATAATACACATGAATTCATAAGGATGAACCGTAAGGGACTAAATACCTTAAGCAAGAGTAGGAGCGGAAGGAAATAGGTGAGGATATCGGGACATCATATCTACCTCAGCCTCCCAAGTAGCACCTTCAACCATTTGATTCCTCCACAACACCTTCATGGATGCAACTTTTTTGTTTCTTAACTTTCAAACTTGCCGGTCTAAGATCTCAACCAGAACTTTTTCATATGTGTCACGACCCAAAGTATGCCCTAGATGTAACATGGCGTATAAGACCCCGAAAAGCTCTACACAAGCCACTTAGCATACATAAACAAGATAATAGAATTAACGAGTTTAAAAAAGATTTATATCATAAAGAGTTGTCAAAACGAAGCGGAAGTCTATATAGTCTCAATAGCCATCTATTACAATACGAGTAATTGGGACGTAACCCATACATCACATACAATATCTGAAAGGTAAATACTGAAAGCAATAAAAAGTTTGATCCTTTGAACATGAGGACTCACCACTACTTAAGATAACTAACGTGACACTAGCCATCGGGATGCAAAATCAGAGCATTGGATCCTACATTTTAGAAGAATGTAGGTAATAGTATGCGTTAATACAATAATGTACCAAGTATGATAGCAATGCATAAAGGTTATCAAATCATTCAAAAAGGGCATTTGTATGTCATGCAAAGACCAAGTTAAACCATTAAGATAAAGAGATTAGAAACATAATCATGATCATGATCAATGAAAATGCAAGTAAAATCATCTTTGAACACATGTGAGATACTTTTAGAAGTAGCCTTAGTTTATCATTATTGTTGTGGGAAATTAGCCTTAAACTAACATAGAAACCATGTGAGCTATAATATGGAATCTGGTGTCTACCCCACACCAAAAAGAGGTGCCCTTACTTGCTAAGGTAATAACCATAACTTCTAGCTTAAGTGAATCCACTAGCTAATATCTATATAAGACAACCTATGTTGGCACATAGTTTATGGAACACGGGAAATCGCCACTTCTCCACTCGGTGCTAAGCATAATTCTCACGGAATAGCCATCAATCATATTCATCTTATCTTTAAAGAAAATGGGCAATCGCCTCTTGCCTTATCATTAGGGGACATGGGTAATTGCATCTTGTCCTATCATTACAAAGCTCCTAAAACTCGATGTATAGTTTAGTTGAGAAAGCCTTTCAACTCTAAGAATCCTTTATGAGAGAAAACCTTTCACATTCATGTATTGAGTATTATGTGAGAAATCCTTTCACAACAATCAATCAACAACAACATTCATGCTTTACTCTCAAAGCAACTAAGATCATTTTCATAAGAACATGCATATCTTCATAAATTCATAATTCATAGTTCAAAACCCACTTTCAATAATCATAAACTAGAAAACATGGGTTAAGCATGGGTTCATGGGAATTCAACTTAATATCATAGGATTATCTCAATTCATGCATAATAAATCATAAAACAATCAATTAGATCAACATTGAAGGAACCCACGACATGGAAGAAAACCCTAACTTAAATTAGAGATTTCTAACTTGTGAATTTGAGATTTAGGAATCCTATGGATGAAAGAGCTCTGTAGGTGAAAACCATCATACTTTTATGCCAAAAGCTTGAAATCAATGGGGGATTAGGAGACTTGATCTTGAAACCCTAGCTTCCTTCTTCTTCCGTAGAGAGAGAAATATTGGAGATGATGGCTTGTTCAACTTTGGGGAATCTAGGAGAATAAATTGAATTGGGTGTTTAGGGGGGTTAAAAATCATTATATAGGGCTTTGGGTAAAGGGTAAAACGACATAATATTGGGTTGAAATAATTAGGAAAAGACCAAAACCCCCTTTTAAAAATAATTGCCAACCTCACCAATGGCTGGACCTACGGTCTGTTGGTCATACCATGGACCATCCTGGTCAGCCATGGGTGGGATTAGAGACTTCCCATTTTGGACCTCTATTGATGGAACCCATGTATGGTCCGTAGGTCCATCTATAGGCTGTACATCCCACCGTGGGTTCTAACTTTTTACCTTAAAATCTCACTAAGTCTGGGACTCTCCTACGAGACCTACCTACGACTCATGCATTGGAGAATGGACCATCCTGATGAATCGTCAAAAAATACCGGGACTAGACATTTTGGAAAACTTGGACTGGCAAACCACGATCCCACCTACGAACCGTCAGTGGCTCCGTCTGTACTGGCACCAGATTATGTTGAAAAACTAAAATTTTCACACTTTTTGAATCCGAGGTGTTACAATATCTCCCCCTTGGGAACATTCATCCATCACTGGGATTCAAGACATCATATGGAGGGTAGGAACTTAAACCTAACAACCCAACATGAATACAATCATATAAATGCACATATCCGAGGAGGAAACATCAACTCCAAGCTAAAGCATGTTAAAAACATCATTTCATAAGGTCTATATGCAACTCATACTCAAATGCACATAAACATGAAGAAATTAATAAAGTTGACTCATTTTTCTCAAAAATTAAGCTTTTCGTGAACATGCATAAATGAGGAAATCATAGGAATATCTAAGACACATGAAATCAAAAGAGTAAAGCATGAAGAACCGAGTACATCAAGCTAGAGTAGGGAAAAGGGAAAGAGATGAGGATAACGAGGTATCATATCAGCCTCGGCCTCTCAAGTAGCACCATCAACTAACTAATTCCTCAAAAGAACCTTCACCGAAGCAATTTCTTTATTTCTTAACTTTCAAACATGTTGGTCTAAGATCTCAACCGGAATTTCTTCATAAGTGTAACACCCCATATCCTAGATAGACTAGAATGCAAATTTCCAGAAGTACAGGTGCCACCTACGGAGACCACCTACTGATCGTAGGTTGGACCACGGTCCGTGGAATGTGGTCCACAGAGAAACCACAGAGAAAAAAAACCCCAGAAAAGCTCTACCGTCGGTGGGACCACGGCCCGTGGAACGTGGTCCACAGAAAACAAACCTCCGACCCACGGCCAGGACCTACGAACCGTAGGTTGAACCACGGTTTGTGAAATGTGGTCTGCAGAACCTATCCTCTGAGCCGAATGATGACTGACCAGGATGGACCATGGTCCGTGGACCAGGTCCGTCAGTTAGTCCCGACAGCTTTTAAGTCAAGGTCGTTTTGGTCTTTTACCTTTGTGTTGGACCCCTAAACTACGTCGTTTAGACTAAATTATGAGGTTTTAGTCAATTTAAGCTTAGAAACATAACTAGAACTTACCTTAGTCAAAATCATTAATTAAAACTTAGAAAATTAGAAGTGTATGAAGAGAAAGAGGCAACCAACCCTAGTACCCATTCGCATCAAGATTCCATCAGTTCTAGCCCCAAAATCGAAAGATTTCTTCGTGGAATTTGTCACCAGGTATGTGGGATTTCACTAGTGGGTTCCTTTCACCCATTAGGTCCCTAGTTTTTAGTCAGTTTCTTGATTCCCTTATTATGGCTAGACCTAGGGTTTCTTGAATGATTAAGATTATTTGGTTCTTAGCAGTTAGAATGATCCAAAATAGATTAGTATGTTAATATTCAGTCTATTGCATGAATTTTAGAACCCTAGCTATGTAGTTCTTTATTTTTTGAATTACACATGCTAGGCTAGATATTTCAGATATACATGCCTTAGTCTTAAATGTGTCATTATCAGTTATTTATGCGCATTCTCAGTTTGCATGTCATTTTGAGCTATCTAGTATATCATAGTAATTCAGTCATAATGTGTTAATCACTTAATCCATTGGGAGTAGCATAATATCGAGTTGGACTAGGGTCAATCACCTATATTGTCCCAAAACTACGAGCCACGTAGGTTGTAAGTCCCCTCTGTGGGCATCATTTTAGTGATCACGCCAGCATTGCTCTATACCTTTGGCCGGGTGTATTGGGTCCTCTCGATGGGGCATATACATCAGACTCCACATTTAGCTCATGTGGTTTTATTATCAATTATTAGTAGCTCCCACAGTTCAGTCAGATTCCATTGCATTGACCACATTTCAGTACAGTTCAGTATTCATTCTCAGCATGTTATAATTTATTCATTGCATTCAATTAGCTTAGTATCTATATCATGTTCAGATTATGCTCTTGCTTTATTGCTTGTTCAGTTATATGTTTATTTCAGCTTTACTCTATCTTGCATGCTTAGTACCTTTCAAGTACTGATGCATACTCTGCGCTACATCTTCTCGTGATGTAGGTGTAGGTTCTCAGCATCCAGATCACGCTTAGATCGGTTCCCGATCTCTAGTTCAGCAGCTTCAGTGGTGAGTTCTTATTCTTCGAGGACAATAGTCATGTTATCTTTTCATTATTTCAGTCTTTTAGTTTCAGCTTTGCTAGACTTAGCTGGGGCATGTCCCAGCACTCTTAGTCAGTTAGAGGCTATTTTCAGACATAGTTAGATTCAACTTAGTATTTGAGTTTGATGTTTCTTTTGTATTAAACTCTCAGATTTGATATTCAGTTTTAGTATATGGTATTCCCCATCATTTCAGATTTACTTATTATTAGCTTTCGCAACAGTTTTATTTCTCAGTTTATCTTTACTATGCTCATGATTATGCCAGTAGGGTTAGCTTGGGGTCACTTGTGATCCTAGGTCCCGTGTCCGCGTCTCAGGGGTAGCTCAAGGAGTGACAAACTTAGTATCAGAGCATTATATTTAAGTGTAGTAGGATGTCTGAAAATCCGCATTAAATAGAGTCCTTTTCATGGTATGAAGTGCATCACATCTAATGAGAGGGAGGCTACAAAGTGTTTTAGGAAAAATCTTCATTTTCTTGTTACTCTTATCGTGCGTAAGGTATGATCTAATTCCATTCTAACTTGATGTTCTACGTTTCAGTGATCATGCCTCCTCGTAGAGCTAACGCCAGGAGTACGAATGCCAGGAATGCAAACGCAACTCCTCCAGTCCCAGATCAAGAAGTTTCGAATGCAGAATTTTGGAACGCCATTCAAATGTTGGCTCAGAGTGTTGCCAACCAAAACAATCAGTGGGCTCCAACTCCGGAAAACGCTAATGTTGGGTCAGCTCCAGCAAGAGTGCGAGACTTTGTTAGGATGAATCCACTAGAGTTCTTAGGATCGCAGGTTGGAGAAGATCCCCAAAACTTCATTGATGAGGTCAAGAAGATCTTTGAAGTGATACAAGTAACTGGGAATGATTGGGTGGAGTTAGCATCTTACCAACTTAAGGATGTAGTTCATATCTGGTATACTTAGTGGAAGGAGAACAGGGGTACAAATGCAGCTCCTATCACTTGGGATTGCTTTAGTGAGACCTTCCTGGACAAGTTTTTCCCAAGAGAGCTAAGGGAGGCGAAAGCTCAGGAATTTATGAACTTAATGCAAGGTAGCATGGCAGTCCAAGAGTATGGGCTCAAGTTTACTCAACTCTCTAGGTATTCTCCTCACATGGTTGCTGATTCCAGAGCTTAGATGAATAAGTTTCTATATGGAGTGTCAGACTTGGTGAAGACAGAGTGTAGAAATGTTATGCTGCTGGAAAATATGAGCATCTCTAGGCTCATGACTCATGCTCAGCAGGTTGAGGGCTATAAGCTTAGAGAACAGGCTAAGGAGAATAAGAAGGCTAGGACCGAAAACTATGACTACTCTCAGCAGAAATCGGGTGGTGGGAATCGCTCGCACAGTCAGCAAAAATATTCAGTTCTGGCACCTTCATTAGCTAGTGTTCCATCCTCCAAGTTCAGACAAGATCAGAAAGGTAAGGCATCAGGCTCTAAGTATCAGGGAAGTGTTTCAGGAACCAAAACCTACCCAACTTGCCCTAAGTGTGGTAAGAACCATCCGGGCGAGTGCCTTGCAGGAAAGGAAGGATGCTTTGGGTGTGGTCAGTCTGGTCACAGATTGAGGGGTTGTCCATCTAAATGGGGTCAATGAAGGAATGTTAATTGATCCCATTCTACAACTTTAGCAACACCAGGAGGTCGCCCGACCCAGCAGGGTAACTCATCTGGTATAGGTGGCAGCCAGCACCAAAACAGGTTGTATGCTCTCCAGGCTCGTCATTCACTAAAGAAGATGCAACTAATAGATGGATGAATATACATTTGATGGCCAGTTCTATGAATCAAAATCTCGAGTTGGAGGCATCGCGGGGAGAAAAGCCAATTGATTCGGTTTTCTCAAAATCAATGAGTGGACTTGAAATCATAGATCCATTTTGTGATCCACGCGACTCAGACAAGAATCCTATATCTTACCCACCTAGTGTTGTTCTGATTAAATTTCAAAGATCTCGCTCGCTGTCAAAGCGCATTTTGTGAAGTGTTCTCCTTCCCCTATCACCTGAGATAAAGTCAATTGGAAATCGTGATCGGAGTTGTCGTTTGAAGATGATGATTTGACAGCGCCAAAACAGGTTGTATGCTCTCCAGGTTCGCCAGGATCAGGAAGATTCTCTTGATGTTGTCACTGGTATGTTATGGGTCTTTGATCTTGATGTTTATGCATTGTTAGATCCACGAGTTATATTGTCTTTTGTAACTCCTTATATAGCGGTCAAATTCAGTATTAGCCCAAAAACTCTCTCAGAACCCTTCTCAGTCTCTACTCCAGTCGGTGACCCAGCTATAACTAGATGGGTATACAAAAATTGCCCTATTACAGTCTCTCAGAAAGTCACCTCAGCAGACCTTGTAGAGTTAGAAATGGTAGACTTCGATGTCATTCTAGGCATGGATTGGTTACATTCCTATTATGCCTCAGTCAATTGTACAGCTAGGATTGTTCGTTTTCAGTTTCTAGATGAACCAATGTTAGAATGGAAAAGTAGTAGCTTAGCGCCTATGGGTCGATTCATTTCTTAACCTTAAATCCAGAAAGATGATCTCTAAGAAGGGTTATCTCTATCATCTAGTTTTGGTTTAGGATTCAAGCTCCGAAACCCCAACTCTTGAGTCAGTTCTTGTGGTTAATGAGTTCCCAGAAGTGTTTCCAGAAGATCTTCCCGATAGGGGAATTGACTTTGGAATTGGTCTCCTTCCAGATACCCATCCTATCTCTATTCTTCCTTACAAAATGGATCTAGTTGAGCTTAAGGAATTGAAGGAGTAGTTAAAAGATCATCTAGATAAGGGCTTCATCAGACCTAGTATTTCGCCATGGAGTGCACCAGTGTTGTTCGTAAAGAAGAAAGATAGTTCTCTCAGAATGTGCATTGACTATAGAAAGTTGAACAAGGTCACAATCAAGAATAAGTGTCCCATCCTCAGGATTGATGACTTGCTTGACCAACTTCAGGGTGCTAGTCATTTCTCAAAGATAGACCTCAGATCGGGTTATCATCAACTTAAAGTCAGAGATAGTGACATTCCGAAGATAGACTTCAGAACTCGGTATGGTCATTATGAATTTGTAGTTATGTCAATTGGACTAACCAATGCTCCTGCAGCTTTCATGGACTTGATGAATAGAGTGTTCAAGCAGTACTTGGACTTGTTCGTTATTGTCTTTAATGATGATATCCTCATTTACTCTAGAAATGAGGAAAAACATGTGAGTCATTTGAGAGTTGTTCTGCAGACTCTCAAAGATCGCCAGTTATTCGCCAAATTTAACAAGTGTGAGTTTTAGTTGCAGTCGGTTGCTTTTCTTGGGTATATAGTGTCTAGTGAAGGGATTCGAGTAGATTCCCAGAAAATAGAGGTAGTGAAATAGTGGCCCAGACTTACCTCTCCTTCCGATATCAGAAGTTTCTTGGGTCTAGCGGGTTATTACAGAAGGTTCATGGAAGGATTTTCATCCATAGTCTCACCATTGACTAGGTTGACTCAGAAGATGGTCAAGTTTCAATGGTCAGATGATTGTGAGAAAAGTTTCACAGAATTGAAAAATAGGTTGACTACAACTCCTGTTTTGACTCTACTAAAGGGTTCAGACGATTATGTGATTTGTTGTGATGTATCCAGAGTCATCCTAGGTTGTGTGTTGATGCAGCGAGGTAAGGTTATAGCTTATGCTTCCAGACATCTTAAGGTGCATGAGAAGAATTGTACGACTCATGACCTCGAGCTTGCAGTGGTGGTGTTTGCACTCAAGATTTGGAGGCACTATTTGTATGGTATTCATGTAGATGTGTTCATAAACCATAAGAGCCTTTAGTATGTGTTCAACTAGAAAGAATTGAATCTTCACCAGAGAAGATGGCTTGAGTTTATCAAGGATTATGACATGAGTGTGCATTACCATCCTGGTAAGGTAAATGTAGTAGCAGATGCCCTTAGCAGACTATCTATAGGTAGTGTAGCACATGTTGAGGAAGAAAGAAAAGAGCTAGCAAAGGATGTTCACAGACTTGCTAGCGTAGGAGTTCGTCTTATGAGCATATCAGATATGGTGTAACGGTTAAGAATGGGTCAGAATCTTCTTTGGTAGTGGATGTTAAGGAAAAGCAAGAAAGTGATCTGATATTGCTTGAACTTAAGGGTGCAATCCATCAACAGAGATTTGAGGTTTTCTCCCAAGGGGGCGATGGTGTGCTTCGCTACCAAGGTCGATTATGTGTTCCTAATGTGGGCGAGTTGAGACAACATATTCTTGCAAAGGCCCATAACTCCAGATATTATATCCATCCAGGCGCTACTAAGATGTACCACGATATGCGGGAAGTCTATTGGTGGATGGTATGAAAAGAGATATAGCAGATTTTATGGCAAGTGCCCCAATTGCCAGCAAGTCAAGGTAGAACATCAGAAATCAGGAGGTATGACTCAACATATTGACATTCCTACTTGGAAGTAGGAAGTGATCAACGTGGACTTCATCACAGGTTTACCTCGTACTCGCAGATAGCATGACTCCATTTGGGTGATAGTTGACAGAGTTACTAAGTCTTCTCACTTTTTGCCGGTCAAGACTACAGATTCAGCGGAGGACTACGTCAAGCTTTATATTAATGAGATTGTGAGGTTGCATGGGGTTCCTTTGTCTATCATCTTAGATAGAGGTCCTCAGTTTACCTCTCATTTCTGGAAGTCATTTCTGAAAGGTCTTGGTACTCAGGTTAATCTTAGCACAACATTCCATACACAGACGGATGGTCAGGCAGAGCGTACCAATCAGACCTTAGAAGACATGTTGAGAGCTTGTGTGATCAATTTCAAGGGTAGTTGGGATGATCACCTTCCTCTTTTAGAGTTCGCCTTCAACAATAGTTACCATTCTAGCATTCAGATGGCCCCTTATTAGGCATTGTATGGGCGTATATACAGATCTCCTGTTTGTTGGTTTGAAGTAGGTGAAGCAGCCTTGATAGGGCCAGATTCAGTCCTTGATGCTATGGAGAAAGTGCAACTCATTAGAAATAGACTTAAGACAGCCCAGAGTCGCCATAAGTCTTATGCAGATGTAAGGAGAAAGGAACAAGAGTTCCAAGTTGATGATTGGGTTTTCCTAAAAGTGTCACCTATGAAGGGGGTGATGAGATTTCGCAAGAAAGGGAACCTCAGTCCCAGATACGTAAGCCCTTACCGTATCTTGAAAAGAATTGGTAAAGTGGCTTATAAGCTAGAGTTGCCAGCAGATTTAGCAGCAGTGTATCCAGTCTTTCACATTTCACTATTGAAGAAGTGTGTGGGTGATCCAGCATCCGTAGTGCCAATAGAGAGTGTGGCTGTAAAAGATAGACTTTCTTATGAGGATGTACCAATTGAGATTCTTGATCGTCGGGTTAGAAGGTTAAGAAACAAAGAAGTCGCTTCAGTCAAGGTTTTGTAGAGGAGTTAGTCTGTAAAGGGAGCTACTTGGGAAGCAGAAGCAGCCATAAAGTCCAAGTACCCTCACCTATTTCCTTCCGATTCCACTCCATCTTGAGGTAATAGTTCCTCTTCAGTTTTTCAGTCATTCATGCGTAGATTCAGTATTAGTAACATGTTCCTTCAGTTTGTACTTGCATTTTCAGTGTATTTGCATGTTTTGGAACTCAGTTCAGCCATAAATCAGTTTTCAGTGTTTAGTGGTAGGGTTTATAGCTCTTTCACTCCATTCCAGCTAGTTTAGTCTTCATTCGAGAACGAATGTTCCTAAGGGAGAGATAATGTAACACCCCGTATCCTAGATAGACCAGAATGCAAATTTTCAAAAGTGCAGGTGCCACCTATGGAGGCCACCTACGGATCGTAGGTTGGACCACGGTCCGTGGACCAGGTTCGTGGAAAGTGGTCCACAGAAAAAAACCCCAAAAAACCTCGATCGTAAGTGGAACCACGGTCCGTGGACCAGGTCCGTGAAACATAGTCTGCTAAACCCATCCTCTGAGCCGAACGACGGCTGACCATGACAGACCGTAGGATGGACCACGGTCCGTGGACCAGGTCCGTTCATTGGTCCCGACAGCTTTTAAGTTAGGGTCATTTTGGTCTTTTCCTTATGTGTTGGACCTCTAAACTACGTCGTTTAGACACTAAATTATGAGGTTTTAGTCAGTTTAAGCCTAGAAACATAACTAGAACTTACCTTAGTCAAAATCATCAATCAAACTTAGAAAATTAGAAGCGTAAGAAGAGAAAGAGGCGACCAACCCTAGTTTAAGAACGCAGCAAGATTCCATTGGTTCCAACCCCGAAATCAAAATATTTCTCCATGGAATTCGTCACCAGGTATGTGGGATTTCATTAGTGGGTTCCTTTCACCCATTAGGTCTCTAGTTTTCAGTCAGTTTCTTGATTCCCTTATTATGACTAGACCTAGGGTTTCTTGAATGATTAAGATTACTGGGTTCTTAGCTGTTAGAATGATCCAAATCAGATTAGTATGTTAAAATTCAGTCTATTGCATGAATTTCATAACCCTAGCTATGTAGTTCTTTTTGTTCTTGAATTACACATGCTAGGCTAGATATTTCAGTTATTTCAGATATACATGCCTCAGTCTTAAATGTGTCATTATCAGTTATTTATGTGCATTCTCAGTTTGCATGTCATTTTGAGCTATCCAGTATATCACACTAATTCAGTCATAATGTGTTAATCACTTAATCTATTGGGAGTAGCATAATACCCAGTTGGACTAGGGTCAGTCACCCATATAGTCCTAGAACTACGAGCCACGTAGGTTGTAAGTCCCCTCTGTGGGCATCATTTTAGTGATCACGCCAGTATGCCTCTATACTTTTGACTGGGTGTATTGGGTCCTCTCAATGGGGCGTATAGATCGGACTCCACATTTAGCTCATGTGGTTTTATTATCGGTTATTAGTAGCTCCCACAGTTCAGTCAGATTCCATTGCATTGACCACATTTCAGTACAGTTCAGTATTCAGTTATAATTTGGTCATTGCATTCAGTTAGCTCAGTATCTATATCATGTTCAGATTATGCTTTTGCTTTATTGCTTGTTCAGTTATATGTTTATTTCAGCTTTACTCTATCATGCATGCTCAGTACCTTTCAAGTACTGACGCATACTCTGTGCTACATCTTCTCATAATGTAGGTTCCGGTTCTCAGCATCCAGATCACGCTTAGATCGATTCTTGATCTCCAGTTTAGCAGCATCAGTGGTGAGTCATCATTCTTCGAGGATAACAGTCATGTTATCTTTTCTTATTTCAGTCTTTTAGTTTCAACTTTGCTAGACTTAGCAGGGGTATGTCTCAGCACTTCTAGTCAGTTAGAGGCTATTTTCAAACATAGTTAATTTCAGTTTAGTATTTGAGTTTGATGTTTCTTTTGTATTAAACTCTCAGATTTGATATTCAGTTTTAGTATATGGGTATTACCCATCCTTTCTGATTTACTTATTGTTAGCTTCCGCAACCGTTTTATTTCTCAGTTTATCTTTAATATGCTCATGATTATGCCAGCAGGGTTAGCTTGAGGTCACTTGTGATCCTAGGTCCCGTGCCCGCGTCTCGGTGGTAGCTCGGGGCGTGACAATAAGAAAGGCTATCCTTTGTGCCAAGACTCTCCAATGGTACTATAGAGGTCAGATCACCAACACATTTCTTAGCATTCATATTTTCGTGATTCAAAATAGCTAAAAAAATATATTATTTTTTGAAATATGTGTCGTCCCGTCCCGGTCCGTTCCGATTTCGATCCGATTTGATACCATCCCGGTCCGGTCCGGTACCATCCCAGTATATAGTGGGATGGGACGGAATCGAATATTCATCCCGGTAATTCCGCTACCGGTTCATCCCGGTACCGGTTCGTTTCGGTCCAATGGTTCTGGTCCGATCCGGTGCCCAGCCCTACTTAAAACTGTTTGAAAATCCTCTAAAAATAATGATAGTTTTTCAAAATAATTCAAAGGAAATACTAACAGAAATTTAACACTATCTATGAAGCCTCTATAGTTCAACATGAATGTCAAGACAAGACACACGACACCTCAAAACTACTAAATTGAAAGACAAGAGTGGAGTCCTCCAGAATGCAAAGAAGGCTCACTAAAGCTAGAAAGCAGTGCAAAGTGATGTCAATGAAGTGCCGGTTGATGATCCTAAACTCATATATATGCATCATAGAATGATGCAAGTCGATTGACATTATTACATTGAATATATGAGTATGTAACAAAGTTGAATGAATAAATAAATGAACTGATAAGGCTGGAAGAATACTCAACTCAACTCAATACAAAGGAATAATAAGAGATGAAATATTTATGGCTTCATAAATAAAAGATGTTAACTCAAGGATGTATACAAAAATACAATGAATTACTCTTTACTCTTATTTGTGAGATTTTCTAACTGACAGCCATCACTATGAGATACATAATGATACAACATCTCGCCCACGCTGAAAAAACTTTTTTTATATCTTGTTAGGGTATAGAACACCTCAACTAAGTGGATCCACTAAAGCTCTGCTCAAAAGCAATAAAGAGACTTCTAAAAAGTATGATCTTTTACCCATGTTGGCTATATGGTTTATGAGGTGTGTGAGTTGGCTGAAATCATCCCCATACCAGTGCTTAATACTACTCCCAATAAAAATATACTCATGCTCAAATGTATAAAACATATTCTTTCTCAATTTGAGGTAATTGCTCAAAATATCCTCTTAAGAGAGGCAACTGCTCTGAAATATTTTTAAACTCATTTAGAAATCAAAGTTTCTTTTTTCTCAATGTCAAGAATGATACATTTTGGAATACTTAGTTCTCTTACACTCTTTCTCAAATAATGTATAAAGCTCTTCTCAAAACTAATCTTTGCTTTTTCAAAAAATCAGTCTAAGACCATCGTTTGCTTAAAAAGATTCTCAGTAATAACTCAATAAATGCTCAATTATAACTTAAAAGTAGGGCTCATGCTGAAAAATTAACATGAACATTCAATTGAAGAATCTCAATGTAAGATATAACAACTCAATAATCAGGAAATAGAATTTAGAACTCAACAACGAAACTCATCTCAGGAATTATCAAAACTAAAGATGTAACCTTAAATTATTCTTTACTGATAGAAAGCAAACGTAGGGCATGAGGATGAATTCAGTCTATCACTATGATAGTCTTACATACTTGGAAGAGCAAAGTTCTTAAAGAAGTTTGAAGGAGAACTTGATTGGAAGATTTGAAACTCTAGCTTTTGTCTTCCTTGCGGTTTTCTTGGAGACTAAAAGTGGAGAAGAATATTGGATTAAAAATCTTAGGATTCTTGAAGAGATTCTGGAACTTCGAGCCTTTAGATCTTGAGAAATTGGAGAAATCCTTTCTTGGAGTTGTTGATCTTTGAAAGAATCATAATTGAGTATTTTGAGAGTTATTATATGTATAATGATGTTATTAGGTTGTAAAATGAACTTAGGGTAGTATATATAGGGTTAAAGGTCAAGAATACCTTTTTAGGAATGTAAGAAAACCATAAAAATTAAACAAAATGACTTTTAATGAATTCCGTCAGCAAATCGGCAATCTTGAGGTCTCCTCGCCAAAAATACTCAGTGGATCACCCAGTTGGACTTTAGATCACCAAAATGGACAGAAGATTAAGGTTTTCGGGATAATTTGGCAAGCTAAATCAGTGATTCTCCAACCAATTCGGTGGATCATCGATTGAGCAGGTGAGTTCTCCCAATTTCCCAGCTCAGGTATATTCTGGTAAAACAAACATAACTTAGTACTTCGAACTTGAAATAAGGTAAACTTTGTAGCGTTGAAATGAAAACTCATAGTCCTTTGGATTGATAGGTTATATGACACATAATTCATTATATGCTGAGATATATGAGCCTTTTGAAGTTGACCTTTCTATGAACTCATGCGAGAACTTAGCCAATAGGAAACCTTTGAACTTGGCTTGGTGTTTGGGGTCCCTTATGACTATAGATCACTTTATATATTCTTGATATATTTGTTAAAGGACCTTAAAATACATGATCAAGTTGAAAATCACCCAGTTCAAGCTCATATACTTATGTCGAACGATTTAGATTTTTAAGAGTAGAGTTATGAGGTGTTACAGAATGATTTTTGAGTCTTAGCTTAGAAATTTTTTGAGGTGTTACAATATCTCCTCTTGGGATCATTCATCCTCGAATGATGGCTAAACTGAGCACTGAAGGGAAATGAGCTACTCTTACTATCTTTCTAACTACTGAACTTGCCTACTACCTTAGGTGGAACTGATTTATACTAAGAGTTTGGAACTGTTCATAGCACATAGGTCACGAACGATATAGGTTTGAACACAGTCATGCTCTAGCGGAAGTTATTTGACATGAAACAAGGGTATATGGGAATGAAGTAAGAATAGGACTACTATGCCTTAAGCAATACAACTGGTAGCTTTCACGCCTAGCAACACCTCAAAACCATGCCCCCCTTTATGAATACTGCACCTCATTAGCTGCAACTCCTAACTCCTACAAGGGTTTATGACTACTCTTACCAGGGTCTAAGATAAATTTCCTGCTCTTAATGTGTTCAATCCTAACTCCAAATCACAAGGTGCTAAATATGAGATGTTTCTACTAATCTAAACCGCAAGATTCGGGTCTTATACCTCTATAGGGAATCTCATCCCACGAATAATACTCTTTACCACTGCATTCAACCAACCTCGACTCCTAATCAAGAACCACCAAATGCATGATGCATTTATCCATGTGTTATCAACACCTCATTCAAGACTAGAATTATAACAACTACATGGACTCCTACTACCAATCTTTCTAAGAATTCCTCATTCTCTCGTCACCTTTACTAACTGAAATTTCATGCATTATTACCAAAATACCGATTAATTAATCTCATTTACTATTAATCATCGTAAAACCTCATATCCTTCTTCCTCCTTATTTATAAGCTTAGATGGAATAATCACACCACCACTAAAAATAAGAAGCATCAACCTGCTCTTATCTATCATCACACAACTACTATTAATAAAATCATTCTCCAAACTGAAAAGGATCACCGAAAGAGCTTTAGGGAGAAAGATCATAAGAATAATTCCTTTGATAATTGTAATATAAGAATATGCATGGAATAACATTATATTGCTAGCCATTGAGAGTAAATCATGAATTTTCGAGACTGAGCATACTATGATACATGAGTGCTTATATGAATAGGTTTATATCATGAGGCTGATATTTATAACTTTATGGAGTAAGATTGAAATCAATGGGCAAAAGTCTTTGCCCCTCATTCTGGGAACTAAGCATAGATGTGAATTTGTCTGAAGTGCATGAGCATAGGTCATGAACACAATTCTGATATTAGAGGCATCGATCGGATGTTGTAATGACTGAACTTTGAGGAATATGCTAGATTATGAATGGATTGATATATCACCATAACTCTCTCTAAATACATCACTATCTGATCTCAACACTTGACTTAATTCCTTACCTTATCATCTCCTCCTTAGGTCTGAAGCTGACACTTTAAAGCTATGGATCTATTTAATCATCTCTAAACTAGTCTATATTTGCTTTACTGTAACACTTGGGACATGATAATCTCATGGATACTAGACTCCCCACGTGTAGGTACTAAGATTCCTTCTAAAGCTTCGTTCTGAGATACTTCTCGTAACCTCCTCTGGCTTCTATGAATGACTTTATATAATTGTTATCCACATTGACTTATAAAGCCGCTTAATCTAACTCTTAAGGGAAAAACTAATGCTTACTTCAGCCTAATCCATATTGACAGCTCAAATATACTATCTAGGCACACATGAAAAAACATAAACTTAATTGTCATCTACCTACATACGATCTCGGGTACTTCTCTTAATACTCTTATTAATCTAATGACTTAGTCACACTTTATTGCTCTCATCTAAGAGTCATAATACCACACTTGTACCACTCACCTTTATTACAAAGTAACACCTAAATTCCTCACCTACTTCATGTCAAACCTACTATATCAAATCTCAAAAATAACATCACCACCCTCATGTTGCCATCATTTTATCACGACACTCATCTCAAATTCAAGCTTAGTGTCTAGTACTAAACACGTATATCAATATAATTGGTCACATACTTTACTAATTTACAGCTACTAGGTAAAATTAAGAAACACTCTCCCACTAAGACCTCATGATAAATAGTCAATATTTATCTCTTAGTTTATACATTTAAAGTTTATCGTCACATTCCTTTACACAACTTAAGTACTATTTACCTATCACGACCCAGACCATCGTGATTGGCACCCACACTAACCCTCCGGTGGGAGAACTATTAATACTAATTAGCTAACCAAGAACTACACAACTTAATCAAGACTAAAGCATTTAAAGTTACGGAAGCAGGTTTAAATGCTAAAGGAAAAATAGAGTTCTCAAAAACTCAAAAATATCTAATCAAACAAATGTGGAATAATACCTAGAACCTGAAAGTCAATGTACCAAAACATCTAAAGTTCAACAAGTCTAAGAAAATGAGTACAACCCAATTAAATATACGAAAATCCTAATGTACAAGTCTAAGTCCGAAATGGGAACATAAACGAAAGAACTCAAGGCAGCCCGAAAGAACTGGCTCACCCTTGAATTCGATGACGATCACATATCTTCTAAACGAGGTCTGTCAGTAGCCGTTTGAAGATGCCCTGTACTCAACAAAGAAATAGCAAGTGCAGTATCAGTACACAACCACAGTGTACTGGTAGGATCACGCGGCTATCCCACTAAGTGCAACATATATAAGCCCTTACAACAATAATAATATGCATACACCGAACCTATACAATATCAATATCACTTACGAATAACATACAACTTCACAATTCTAAAGATATACAATATATCAAGTCAATAGTCCTCTCATGAAACCCACACCCAAACTGTTAGTGTACAGGTATGTGGTACCCGTTCCAAGTTAGTGTATTGGGTCATGACACCCGTTCCAATGTTTATGATGGTACGTGGCAACCGATCCCAATTAGTGTGTTGGAACTCAACACTTGATCCATTCAACAAGCCACAATCACAAGTACATTCTCATAATCATACAATCAATTCATGATTCATGGCATTCAATTACTCATCTATCCTCATTTACGATTAGTGTGATCAATAATGCAACATTCGCATACATACATATAGCATAATGAAGCAAGAACAATATATCACACAACATGAAATCACAACCATTACCTACCTCGAACAAAGCTTGAATTCCCTAAGAAACTAGGTCATTTCCTTTCCGAGTTCTTTCCGCTCGTTCTTGGTCTACAAATAATTAATATAACACGGGAATCAATAAACGGTGTCTAATTACCTGAATTAAAGTCAATATTATCAACCCTACATCAAACCCATGATCCCAGTATCCAAATTAGGGCTTTTCCCACCATCCAAACAGTTCCAAAACCCTTCCCCAACAATAATTACACACGAAACTAAGTTCTACGGATCGAAAAATGGATTTGGGGAGTGAAAACCTTACCTTTAGCCTTAAGAATGGTGGTAAACAGACAAGAAAACATCTAAAGTCGTTCCTTAGCTCTCAAAGTCAAAAAGTGCAGAATAGAATGCTTTTGGGGTTTATTTCTGACTTAATTCGCGACTGACCCGCTAGGGCGGCCCCTATTCCACCACAGCGGCCCCGCCCTGGCGAAAATAATCCCGCCACACCGGCTTGCACGAAACCAGTGAGTCGATTTAAGAGTTTCAAACCCCCATTTCACAACACACCTTCAACCCATGACACTCAGAAACTACCCGTTCATGCTAAGATCAATTTCGAGAGTTTTACTCGCTTGAATTTAATTCTATAAAGTCATATGGGTTCTTTAACGTCTTAGCTATTTATTCATGTGATCAAAATCATAATTAGATCTCTCAACTATTACCAGATTTCCTAGACCTCACTGACTCTGATTTCGTCCAAATTTGGACTAGGTTGAGAAATTTCAAGTTACTACGAAAAAGTTTGTCGGCCCAAAAAAATTTACCGTTGGCTTTTGTATAACAACGGGAATAGGTCTTTACAATAGATACAAATTTACCCATCACTCGTCCACGGGTGAAAAACTAGGAAAAATAGGCTAAAGAAAGAATTGAGTAGTACCTGAATCGACGAATAACTAGATACTTGTCTCACATGTCCTTCTCGATTTCCCAAGTAGCTTCCTCAACTGGACTTTGCTTCTATTGAACTTTCACGGACTTAATCTCATTGGTCCTCAGCTTCCAGATATCACGATCAAGAATTACAATCGGTTCCTCCTCATATTGAAGGTCTTTGTCTAGCACAACTGAGTCCCATTTTATGACGTAATCCCTGTCACCATGATATATCTTCAACATGGACATATGAAATACCGGATGAACTCCCGATAGGTTAGGAGGTAAATCCAATCTATAAGCCACTGTCCCTACACATTCCAGAACCTTAAAGGGACCAATGTATCACGGACTTAGCTTGCCCTTCTTGCCAAATTTCATCACTCATTTCATGGGTGATACCTTAAGAAGAACATTATCACCAGTCTGAAATGCCATGTCTCTTACCTTATGGCCCACATACTTCTTATGTCTACTCTAGGCTGCTAAAAGCTTAGCTTTAATACTCCTCACCTTATCTTGATCATCCTTCACTAAGTCAACCCATAAAGGTTTCACATATCCAGCCTCAAACCATCCTATGGGTGATCTAACTCCCCTCCCATAAAGTGCCTCAAACAGTGCCATATCTATGCTGGAGTGATAGTTATTATTATAGAAGAACTCACACAAAGGTAAGAATTTTTTCCAATGTTCCCCAAAGCCCATCACACATGCCCTCAACATGTCTTCTAACACTTGAATAGTCTTCTCTAACTGTCCGTCCATCTGTGGATGAAAAGTTGTACTAAAAGTGAGTTGTGTGCCCAATTCATCATGTCATTTCCTCCAAAACTTGGAGGTAAACTACATACCACGGTCTGAGATGATAGAAAGGGGCACCCATGCAGCCTCACTATCTCTTTCACATAAACCTTAGCTAATTGTTCAGCATTATAATCTATTCTTACCGAAATAAAATGGGCTGACTTAGTCAATCTATCAACCACTACCCAAATAGAATCAAACTTCCCCAAAGTCTTGGGAAGACCAACCACGAAATCCATGGCTATTTTTTCCCACTTCCATTCCGGAATGGGCATTCTCTGAAGCAAACCTGTAGCCCTTTGATGTTCATACTTTACTTGTTGGAAATTTTGACTCTTAGCAATAAATCCGCTATATCTTTCTTAATGCCCGGCCACCAATAAATTCGTTTCTAATCTCGGTATATCTTGGTCACTCCCGGATGAATGGAATATCACAAACCATGGGATTCTGTCAATAATTTCTTAATCAAGTCATCAACTCGAGGAACACAAATGCTTTCTTTAAAACTGAGCACACCTTCCGCATCAAGAGTGGTCTCTTGCGCCTTACCAATCACAATCTTCTTCTTAAGCTCATTCAAATTTTCACCCTCAAATTGTTTGGCCTTGATCTCTTCAATGAACGTGGCCCTAACCTCAATGCTAGCTAACACCCCACCTTTCTTTGAGATGCCTAATTGCATGAACTTAAGACTCCAAGGTCTGAATTTCCTTAGCCAAAGGTCGCTTGGTTACACTCAAGTAAGCCAAACTATCCATACTCACCACTTTTTGACTTAGTATGTCTGCCACTACATTAACCTTACCCGAATGATATTGGATGGTCACATCATAATCCTTGAGTAACTCCATCCACCTTCGTTGTCTCAGATTCAGATCCTTCTGAGTAAACATATGTTACAAGCTACGATGATCAGTAAACACCTCACACTTGACGCCATAGAGGTAATGTCGTCGGATCTTAAGAGTAAACACTACCGCTGCCAACTCCAAATCATGTGTTAGGTAATTCCTCCCATGCACCTTCAATTGTCGCGATGCATAGGCTATGACATTCTTATCCTGTATTAACACAGCACCCAAACCTGAATGTGAAGCATCACAATAAACAATAAAATCTTTACCGTCCACCAGTAGTGCTAAAATAGGTGTTATGGTCAAGAGAGTCTTGAGCTTTTGAAAGCTCTCCTCACAATTTTCAATCCATTCAAATGGTATCTCCTTTTTGGTCAAATTTGTCAAGTGGGTGGCAATAGAAGAAAAGTTCTTCTCAAATCAACGATAGTAGTTAGCGAGCCCCACAAAACTCCTAAACTTTCGTCACAAAGCTAAGCCGAACCCAATTCTTAACCGCCTCAATCTTTTGGGGATCTACTATTACCCCTTCTTTCGAAACTATATGCCCCAAAAATGCAACTGAAGTAAACCAAAATTCACACTTAGAAAATTTTGCATACAACCTTTGTTTCCCAAGAACACCCCCACAACGATACGAAGATGGTCAGCATGTTGTTCCTCACTATTCGAGTAGACCAAAATGTCAGCAATAAAGACTATAACAAACGAATCAAGAAATGGTTTGAACACACCATTCATCAAACACATAAAAGTTACAGGTGCATTAGTCAACCCAAACAACATAACTAGAAACTTGTAGTGCCCATAGCGGGTTCTAAATGTTGTCTTAGGCACATCCTCAGGCCTAATATTTAACTGATGGTAACCAAACCTTAGATCAATCTTAGAGACAACTGATGCACATTGAAATTGGTCAAAAATATCATTTATTCGAGGCAATGGATACTTGTTTCGAATGGTGACCCTATTTAATTGCTGATAATCTATACACATCCTCATACTACCATCTTTTTTCTTAACAAACAATACTGGAGCACCCCACGGGGAAGCACTAGGGAGAATGAATCCTCTATCAAGAAGTTCTTGGATTTGAGCCTTAAGCTCTCTTAATTCTGCCGGAGCTATGCGATATAGAGGAATGGAAATGGGACGAGTATCAGGTTCTAAATCAATGCAAAAATCTATATCTTTATCCAGAGGCATACCGGGCAAATTAGTAGGAAACACTTCTCTAAATTCTGACACCACGGGAATAGACTCAATAGAGGGAGACTCAATATCAACATCCTGAATATAAGCCAAATAGGCCACACAACCCTTCCCTACCAGTTTCCTAGCTCGAATAAAAGATATGATATTAGCTTGCTTAGGCTTGTACACCCATTCCCACTCTAACTTCTCCCTTCTTGGAATTTCTAGAGTCACAAACGTAGTATTACAATTAAGCACAACATAATAGGGGGAAAACCAAGTCATGCCTAAGATTATTTCAAAGTCTGTCATATCTAAAATCACTAAATCAGCCCAAGTCTGAAAACCCATAAACAAAATAGGACAAGCACGATAGACATAGGTGACTATGACAGACTCTCCAACTGGGGTAGAAACATGATGGGGGATTAAGTATATCACAAATCATAGCAAATTCTAAGGCAAATCGCACGGACACATAAGAATAAGTAGAACCCAGATCAAATAACGCATTAGCCATCCAGTCACAGACAAGAATAGTACATGTGATCACTGCGTCAGACGTCTCCGCCTCGGTCTTGCCCGGAAAGGCATAAAAGTGAGCCATGTCATCATGATAGGCGACTTCCCTGCCTGGCTGCATTGTACCTCTGCCTGCGTTACCATTTACCCTACCTCTACGGCCTCGTTAATTTCCTGCTTGCCCACCTTGTGGACGCCCTCGACCATTATTACCATTTCCCGCGAGTACCGCTGCTCTAGTATGTTGTTGCGCGGAATCCATCATGCGTGGGTGGGGACAATCTCTCCTCATATTCCTAGGTTCTCCACAGTTTTAGCAAGTATAATCAAAAGATGGCTTGATGCCCGCTGAAGGTGCGGTACCCTGGCTATGCTGAATCAAATTCTGATGTAGAATTTTGGAGTAATTACCTGTAGAAGCGGGCATGGCGGACTGAATTGGTTAGGCTGCAAGAGTCGGCCTTCTAGAACCTTTGGAGTAAGAACCCTGAAAGTTGCCTCAATTCTTGGCTTTCTTAGACAATACCTTAGCCTGGCCTTCTCGCCTCACCCCCCCCCCTCCACTTTCTTCACAAAATTTGTTACCTCATTGAAGCTTTTTCCTGCAGAGGTCATATGAACAGACAATACCTGCAACTCAAAATTTAGCCCCTTAACAAATAGACGGATCCTCTCTTCCTCGGTAGTCACCAATTGTGCATCATATCTAGACAAAAATGGAACTTAGCCTCATAAGCAGCCACATACATACCACATTGCTCCAAAGGCATGAACTCATCCTTTTTATGATCGCTCAAAGTCCGAGGCACATACTTCTCCAAGAACAGAGCATGAAACTGGGTCCAAGTGAGTGTGGGTAAAACTGAAGATTTGCATTCCACATAAGCTCTCCACCACTGCTTAGCCTCACCTTGAAGCTGAAAAGTCACAAACTCAACTCCATGTTGATGGACAATTTCCAACTTATGAAGCCTCTCATTGCAATCTAGGATGAACTCATAGGCGTCCTCACTCTCAGAACCATGGAACACATGTGGTTTCAATTTCAAGAACTTAGTCAACATCTCATGCTCATTACCATTCATAACAGGACCCAACAAAGGACACAATAAAGCATCATTACCTACATTTTCACCCACCTTGGGGACAGTGATAGCAATAGGGGGATTGGCGGGAACTTGAGTTGCTTGAACAACGGGAAGCACTCCAGGACCAACCAATCCTTTCAAGAACGAAATAATTTGTTAAGCTAACAATGGGTCTAAGGGAGGAATACATGTAGCAGCCTGCACTTCTTCCTCTTGTCCAACATTCTCCTCATTCTCAACCTCTATATTCTCTTCTACCTCTTTATGATGCTCATGAGGGGTCTCATTTCTAGGAGCATTCTCAATTGGTACTCTATCCCTAGTAGGCGTCGCCCTTCCTTGGCCTCTACCCCTAGCTCTTCCTCTACCCCTGCCTTGATCGCAACCTCTTGCTGCAGATTCCTCAACTGGAGCATTAACAGGAGCAACAGGTCTGATGTCGTTGAACTTAGTATTAACCATCTGCGGATATGAGAGTGAAGAAGGTTAGATACCAATTCGAATCGTCAGATACCAATTGGAATCAAGTTATAGCATGAAAGGAGATAAGAGAAAATAGAGAGATTTCCTAAAGTCCTATAGCCTCTCGAAAAAAAGTGCAGACGTCTCTGTACCGTTCCACAAGACTCTACTAGACTCATTTTAGTACATCGAGATCAACAAACCTAGGATCTGATACCAACTTTTTCACCACCCAGACCATCGTGATTGGCACCCACACTAACCTTCCGGTGGGAGAACCATTAGTACTAATTAGTTAACCAAGAACTACAAAACTTAATCAAGACTAAGGCATTTAAAGTTACGGAAGCAGGTTTAAATGCTAAAGGAAAAATAGAATTCCCATAAACTCCAAAATGTCTAATCAAACAAATGTGAAATAATACCTAGAACCTGAAAGTCAATGTACCAAAACATCTAAAGTTCAACAAGTCTAAGAAAATGGGTTCAACCCAATTAAACATATGAAAATCCTAATGTACTAGTCTAAGTCCGAAATGGGGACATAAACGAAAGGAGAATTCATGGCAGCTGAGAAGAACTAGCTCACCCTTGAATTCGATGACGATCACGGATCTTCTAAACGAGGTTTGTCAGTAGCAGCTTGAAGATGCCTTGTACTCAACAAAGAAAGAGCAAGTGCAGTATCATTACGCAACCATAGTGTACTTGTAGGATCACACGGTTATCCAACTAAGTGCAACATATATAAGCCCTTACAACAATAATAATAACATGCATACACCGAACATAGACAAAATCAATATCACTTACGAACAACGTACATTTTCACAATTCTCAAGATATACAGTTATGTTAAGTTAATGGTCCTCTCATGGAACTCACACCCAAACTCTTAATGTACCGGTACGTGGTACCCGTTCCAAGTTAGTGTGTCGGATCATGACACCCGTTCCAATGTTTATGCATGTACGTGGCAACGAATCCCAGTTATTGTGTCGGAACGCAACACCCGATTCATTCAACAAGGCACAATCACAAGTATATTCTCATAATCATACAATCAAGTCGTGATTCATGGCATTCAATTACTCATCTATCCTCATTTACGATTAGTGTGATCAATAATGGAACATTCGCATATATACATGTATCATAATGAAGCAAGAACAAACATATATCACATAACATGAAATCACAACCATCACCTACATCGAACAAAGCTTGAATTCCCTAAGAAACTTGGTCCTTTCCTTGCGGGTTCTTTCTACTCGTTCTTGATCTACAAACAATCAATATAAATGGGAATCAATAAACGATATCTAATTCCTCGGATTAAAGTCAACACTATCAACCTTAGATCGAACTCATGATACCAATATCCAAATTAGGGATTTTCCCACTATCCAAACAGTTCCAAAACCCTACCCCAACAATAATGACCCACAAAACTAAGTTCTACGGATCGAAAAATGGATACGGGGAGTGAAAATCGTACCTTCAGCCTCAAGAATGATGGAAAACTATCAAGAAAACACCTGAGGTCGTTCTTTAGCTCTCAAAGTCGAAAAGTGCATAATAGAACATTTTTAGGGTTTATTTCTAACTTAATTTACGATTGGCCCACTAGGGCGGCCCCCATCCCGCCACAGCAACCCCGCCCTGGCGGAAATAATCTCACCACAACGGCTTGCACGGAACCAGTGTTTCGATTTAAGAGTTTCAAACTCTCATTTCACAACACACCTTCAACCCATGACACTCAGAAACTACTCGTTCACGCTGAGATCAGTTTCGGAAGTTCTACTCACCCGAATTTAATTCTGTAAAGTCGTATGAGTTCTTTAACGTCTTATTTATCTATTAATGTGATAAAATTACTAATTAGATCTCTCAATTATTACTATATTTCCCTAGACCTCACTGACTCCAATTTCGTCTAAATCTAAACTAAGTTGGGAAATTTCAAGTTATTACGAAAAAGTTTTTCAGCCCAAAATTTTTCACCGTTGGCTTTTCTATAACAACGGAAACAGGTCGTTACATTACCCTTACACTATACATCATTGCCTAATTAGTTCTATAACCCTCTGAATGTCATGGGGCTCTCCCTTCAAAAATCATAAGCCTAGATTAGATTTATAACCTCATGAATACTCTGCTTTTCATTTCAACACCAATACTTGGTCTTCACTAACACAATAGAACATTGACATAAACTTCTTTCTGATTAAAGTACACTCTAACTCATCCTAACTTGTAAATATTCTCATCCTAACTAGTAACTATTTATGTACCTTCTATCATGAAATCCACACAAAATTACTACTCCTTAGCCCACACATAAGGGGAAAACCCCTCATTAATGACTTACTAGGTACACGAGTACAACTTACATACTTTACACAATAACTATCCCCGTCTCTTTAACTTACTACACTTCCAAATACATACTTCTAACTCTGGGCACTTCTTCTTCTACTGGCTCATAATATCATAAATCACAATATACTTTGGGTGATAATACTACCCAAGCACTCAAAAACATATTTCCCTCTTAAAGGATATCACCTGAGACAATGTTTAGAGAAAAAAATCTGAGAGCACGTCTTGCTTTTAGCTCAAACACACGATTCATATGAATAAGAGTGTATTCTTTTGAATCTGAACACTTAAGCTCATTCACAGGCTTCTCTCAAGCCCATCTATAGTCTTATGACTTTTTGAAGACTTTTGATAAGAGTAACTCATCGATAAGGATCTGGGCTTTGCTTTCAAACCACCTTGAGTATGAGGGATAGTCGAATGGATTTGAGAAACGCGCGAGTTTGAATAAGTTCCTTATGAAATATGTTTATTGCACGATTTAGAGTATGAAAGAAGGAAAACTTTAGTTAGGTGTATGTAGTTCTTCATTTATAGAAGTGGTGCCCTCACAACAATAAATATGATCCTACTAACATAGCTTCATAGACACCCTAGGACACTTGAACTTTGTGCTCTGATACCAAGTTTGTAACACCATAGTCTACACCTTGAACGTGGTTGGCACTCGAGAACCATTGTTGATCCCTAAGTGAACCCTTGGTCTGACTGACTACTTAGTGGAAGACTAAATCAAGCAAATTTAAGCTTTAGAATAAAATTTAAATTCTCAAGTCTCAAAACTTAAACTATCTCAAAATTGTATACTCAAAACTGTCTGAAAATAATGAATAGTTTGTCAAAATAGTTCAACACTAACTATCTATGAAGCCTCTATAGTTCAACATGGATGTCGGGACAAGATCCACAACATCTCAAAACTACTAAATTGAAAGACAAGAGTGGAGTCCTCCAAAATGCAAGGAAGGCACCTAAGCTAGCAAGAAGTATAAAGTGATCTCAACGGATCACATGTTGATGATCCTGAACATCTCTATGATGCAGGTCGATTGACATTAGTACATTAAATGTATGAATATGTAATAAAGCTGAATGAATAAATAACTGAATTGATAAGGCTGGAAGAATAATCACCTAACCTCAAATCAATACAAAGTAATAATAAGAGATGAAATATTTAAGGCTTCATGAATAAAAGATGTTAACTCAATGATGTATAAAAAAGTACAATAAATTACTTTTTACTCTTATTTGGCAGATTCTCTAATCGACAACCATCACTATGAGTAACGTAATGATACAACCTCTCGCCCACGCTGTCAAAACTATCATATACCTTGTTGGGGTATAGAACACCTCAACTAAGTAGATCCACTAAAGCTTTGCTCGAAAGCAATAAAGAGTCATCTAAAAAGTAGGATCATTCACCCATGTTGGCTACATGGTTTATGAGGAATGTGAGCTATCTAAACTCATCCTTATGTTGGTGCTTAATACTACTCCCAATAAATATATACTCAAGCTCAAATACATAAAACATATTATTCCTCAATTTGAGGTTATTGCTTAAAATATCCTCTTAAGAGAGGTAACTGCTTTGAAATATCTTTGAACTCATTAACTCATTTAGAAATCAAAATTTCTCTTTTCTCAATGTAAAAAATGATACACTTGGGAATACTTAGTTCCCTTATATTCTTTCTCAAATCATGTATAAAACTCTTCTCAAAACTCATCTTTGCTTTCTCAGAAAATCAGTTTAAGAGCATTGTTTGCTAAAAAAGATTCTCAATAATAACTCAAAAATAAGGTTTATGCTGAAAAATAGACATAAACAATCAACTCAAGAATATCAATGCAAGATATAGCAATTTAATAATTATGAAATAGAATTCAGAACTCAACAACAAAACTAATCTCAAGAATTATTAAAACTAAGGATGTAACCTTAGACTATTTTTTACTGATATAAAGTAGATGTAGGGAATGAGGAAAAACTCAGTCTATGACTATGATAGCCTTACATATCTGGAAGAACAAAAAGGAGAACTTGATTGAAAGATTTGAAACCCTAGCTTTTGTCTTTCTTGCAGTTTTTTTGGAGATGAAGTGGGGAAAAGAATCTTAGATTAAAAATCTTAGGATTCTTGAAGAGAATCTGAACTTGGAGCCTTTAGATCTTGAGAAATTAGAGAAATCTTTTCTTGGAGTTCTTGATCATAAGAAGAATAAAAATTGGAGATTTTAAGAGTTGCTATACGTATAATGATGTTATTAGGTTGTACAATGGACTTAGGGTAGTTGATTTAGGGTAAAAGTTCAAGAATATCCTTCTATGAACGTAAGAAAACCAAAAAAAACAATGAAACAGATCTTTTAATGAATCTCATCGATTAAATCGTTGATATGGAGTTCTTCTAGCCAAAAATACTCGACGGATCGCCCATAGGGACTTTAGATTGCCCAAATAAACAGAAGCTTAAGGTTTTTGGGACAATTCGGTGATTCGCCAACTCATTCAGCGGATAGCCGATTGAGCATGTGAGTTCGCCAATTTCCCATCCCGGGTATATTCCAATAAAACAACCATATTTTTTTACTCTGAACTTGGAATAAGACAAACTTGGTAGCGTTAGAAAAAAGAATCACAGTTCTTTAGATTGATAGGTTATATGCCACATAATTTATTATATGCTGAGATAAATGATTGTTTGAAATTGACCTTTATATGAACTCATGCGAGAACTTAGCCATTAGGAAAGCTTTGAACTTGGCTTGGTATTTGAGGTCCCTTATGACTCTAGATCACTTTAGTTACTCTAGATACATTTCTTAAAGGACCTTAAAATACATGATCAAGTCGGATATCACCCAGTTCAAGCTCATATATTTACGACGAACGATTCAAATATTTAAGAGTAGAGTTGCGAGGTGTTATAGAATGATTCGAGTCTTCGCTTAGAAATTTTTTTGGTGTTACATATATGCGATACCTCTTGTAGTCCTCTTTGACAGGGACATTAGAGTGGAATCTTTGAGGTTTTCCTTAGTTACAACTCAAATCGAAAATGGAGAAATTACTTAGCAATTAAACACACAAAGATATAGAAATATTCAAACAAATACAAAGAATGCAAAAACGATTCAATATAAATAGAAGAATACAACTAAAAATATCCCCAAATACAAATCAAATATCTAAGAAGGAGATAAAATTGCAAAAGATACATACCAAAAATATGATACATGAATCAATGGGATTTTGGTGTAAATCCTTTTAGAGATTATTCCAAAATCTAAAGAAAAAAAATGAAATATCCTTGATGAGAGAAAAATGGAATTGTTGAAGATTGAAGAATTAAACAATGAGGGAATTGAAGGAGAGAGAAAATTTCAATTTTGGCTATTGAGTTTTAGTCGTGATGGTGAGTACTCTACTTACTAGTTACTACTATGTAAAGAAGGCTAGAAGCACACACATTATGGTCAACGTGTTTGTTTCTAGCTGAGACCATCTATGTAATTTTTTTGTTTTAATTTATTTATTTTATTTTTTCTAATCTTTTGAATATTTGATTATTATGTTGAAAAAGTTCTATAAATCACGATAATTAAAAAATTAAAAATATTTCCATTTTAAAAGATATAAAAAAAATTAATTGACCCTTGAAATTTTATCCGTGGCACATAAATTGAGACAAAAGAAGTAACATATAATATTTGAAAATGACATAAAAAAACACTGTAAATCACAATAATTAACAACTTGAAATATTTGAAGAACATATAAAAATTTGGTTGATTCTTGAAACTCCATCAGCACATAAATTTGGACATAGAGAGTAACATATCTATAATTTGAAAATTATGTAAAAATAACTATAAATCACAATATTTAACCGTTTCGAATATTTAAAAATCATTAAAAAGATTTGGATGATTCTCTAAATTCTAATTGTGTCACATAAATTGATACAGAAAGAATAACATGTATTGGCCCGGTGCTAGCACAAGTTCCATAGCTAATTTATAAATAAAATGTGTTCTTAAGCTCCCTTTTCTTTTTTTGAAAAGTTTCTTTCAGAAACATATTTATTTGGAAATGCATAGTCAAAACATAGTACCATAACCTAAAAGAATTTTAAAAGGGAATATTTTGATTTTATCCAAAAGAGGCTAAGCAAAATATACGCTAATTAAAATTTGTGAGCATTTGTTGAATACCCAAGCTGGTTTGCCCGAGTGGTTAAGGGGGAAGACTTAAGATCTTCTGCACATAAGTGCGCGTGGGTTCGAACCCCACAGCCAGCAATTTTATTTTATTTTTATAACAAAATATTATATATTTTTTTTCGTTTTTATCTTAAAAGTGATAACGAATGACTAGTCATAAAATTTAAGAAAGAAAACAATATGTTTATCAATTTGTAGTTTAAACGTGTCATATATTTTTTCCGATTACAAAAAACATATTATGAAGGAATAAATTTAAGCATAATAAATAAGCATGTCTTTTTACTTTACCCCAACTAACATTTATGTCCTTAAACTTTGAGTCTGCACAAATCAACACTTAAATAATTAAATTTATATAAAATATTGTGAAAAATTAAGTTTACTGTCACAAAAAGAAGTTTTAGACTCATGTCTAAATTCGTTATTTTGATATTATATTGATGAATTATTAATTATAATATTATATTAATGAGTCATTATATTTTCAAGTTAGACCTATCTTTAAAAGGACATTTTAATGGTCATTATATTAGAATTGAGCAAAGTTATACCAAATAATTAATTACATACTTTTTTATGTGGTGGCAATGATGAAATCATTACTAATTTGCTATTGGTTTATATAGATTATTTGGCTATTGTATTAGGAAAAATCACATATTAGTTTGAAGGGTTTAAAAGTTATATACACTTCAATTATTTTCTAAAGTGGAGGGAGATATACAAGACATATTTTTTCTTCATTATATTTTATTAATATTAATCTCAAATAAAAATCATAATATTTTTTTTATATATATTATAGGTTATTTATTAAATTTTATTTATAAAATCATTGAAAGTCTTACTTTTACTTTTTTTCTTAGTAATAAAATTATAAAATTGAACATACATGAAACCACGCCCCGTAGATCCATGAGACTTCTGCTCCATGTCTTGAGGCTTTTGCCCTACCCTGTACAACATAAAATGTCTTGCCTCATGCCCCGCCCTTGCCTTTTAAAACACTAGTTGATAGAACCCTTTATGCTATTGCTTAATTTGTATTTTTTTGGGTAAGTTATGTAACTATAAAGCCAACAATTTTTATAAAAAAAATGGTCATAGGTATATTTAATATATCGTTATTATATATATATATATATATATATATATATATATATAATGTATAACTATTATTAGAGATGTATACACATTTATATACATTATTTATATAATATCTTTACTTTTGCAATAGTTCCATCTTCCTCAACCGGATGATCATTATTTCAATAAAACACACAAATATTATGTGTAATTTATCCTAAATGTTAAAAATATATTTAACCTTCATATATGTTTCAAAATGGATCATATATGTAAATGTGAAAATTGTTATTGAAAATTAGAATGCACAAAATAAAAGAAGAACAAAGGAAAAGAAGTAAAAAGAAGAAGATGGGGAAGAGAAGAAGGAAGCAGCAGTAAGTATACAGTGGTACAGTTCACAAAATTTTATATTTCAAACAAAAAAGAAGATAATATTGCTTATTGCACATTAATTAAACTAAAATGAAAATTATTTAAAAGTATCAATTTTATGAGAAAATAATTAAATAACTCCTCGTTTAGTACTTTAAAGTCACAATTTAAAGTACAATATGACGTAGCACACGTGCAACGAACGGTTCTGTCAACGTCCGACCACTACCAGCATTGAAAGAGAAGGTGAAGAATGTGATGTTCTATTGCTAGAGGGTGAATGTTGAGTTTATGTTACATAGTAGTAGTGAGTACATGCATGAAATTAGGATAGGAATCTTAGTCATGAAATGTTATGTTTGTAAAGTTGTAGGGAACAAATTGAAATAAGAAATTTTGTCAGGTGACTAGATGTCTATGCTTTGTGTAATAGTACATGTACAATCAGAGGCGAATCCAGGATTTCAAGAAAACGGGTGCATCAGGAAAAAAAAAAGCGAGTGTTATTAGTTACTACAAAAATTTGAAGTGAATTGTGGCTGGCTGGGATCGAACTCAGGACCTTGGTGTTAAAATCTGGCTGTCAAACCAGTGAACCATCCAGCAACTTTAAGAACGGGTTCAACAAGTGTTTGTTTAATATGTTCTTTAATAATTATACAAGTAATATATCGAATTTAGTCGGAGGACCACGGGTTTGGGTGACCCAAATTTTACACATAAATTCGCCACTGTGTACAATGTGGTAGTTAGGTTGTTTTACCTTTTATAAGCTGCATTTGGATTTTCAAATTTGCAACACTTGAATAAGTCAATGATGTAATAAACATCCTATCATATTCGTATTCATAGAACTTACCTCCCTTGAGGTTTTAAATATTATATTTACATGTTTTATTTTGATACTTATTTGATGAAATTAAATTACTTAATAGTATAAACGTTTTGTTTAGGATAAGGTTACCCCTTTATAGTTTAATTATTACTTGCAAGTTTTTTCAACTGCTAAGATAATTTGGATAAAATGGGAAGAATTAATCATAATCACATTTATATTTTTGTAATATTGATTTTTTAAATTGTGTGTAATTGAATATTACGTTACAAAATATATTTTAACAGTGTTGAGTTATGTGCTTATTTTTGCTTATAATGATACACTTAAAACGAGAACTATGGTGAGTCATTCTATTTTTCATTTTGTTTTTTCCACTGCTAAGATTGGGTAAAATAGAAAGAATTGATAATCACAACTATATTGATGTTGCATTATTTTTATTTTTGTGTAACTAAGTTTTACATTACAAAATATGTTTTAACTAATGCTGAGTTTACGTGTTTATTTTTGTTTGTAATGATACACTTAAAACATGAATCATGAGTTATCCCTTTTTTTTTTCACTTCTAAGATAATTTGGGTAAAATGGAAAGAATTGATAATCACGGATATATTGGTGTAATATTAATTTTTTAGAATTTTTTGTGTAACTAATTTTTATGTTACAAATATGTTTTAACCAGTGGTAAATTTGTATTTATTTTTGTTTGTACTAATACACTTAAAACGTGAATAATGGTGAGTCATTCTATTTTTTATTTTATTTTTTCCATCGCTAAGATAATTTGGGTAAAATTGGAAGAATTGATAACCATAGCTATATTGTTGTGATATTTTTTTAAAATTTTTTGTGTAAGTAATTTTTACATTATAAAAATATGTTTTAACAAGTGTTGAATTACGTGTTTATTTTTGTTTGTAATGATAAACTTAAAACGTGAACCATGGTGAGTCATCCTCTTTTTTATTTTATTTTTTTCGCTGCTAAGATAAACTTGGATTAAATAAAAAAAATCACTATTATATTGCATCTTCTTTTTTATTTTGTTTTTTTCACTGCTAAGATAACTCGGGTAAAAAAAGAACTGATAATCACAACTATATTGTTGTAATATTATTATTTTAAACTTTTATGTAAATAATTTTCACGTTACAAAATATATTTTAAAATAAGCATTGAGTTACATGTTTATTTTTATTTGTAATGATACACTTAAAACGTGAACCATGAAAAGTTATCCTCTTTATTATTTTATTTTTCAACTACTTAAATAACTTGAATAAAACGGAAAGAATTGATAATCATGACAATATTGCTTTTTTTATTATTATTATTATTATATTGAAGTTGAAGATGTATCAAATCAAATTTAATTTATTTTTAAAAAATTTGAATATTCAATTTTCTTTATTATGACGTTGTAATATATGAATATCAAGTAAGAACAAAATACTTCAACAAAGTTTTGCATAATTAAAATTGGGTTATATTAGACCAATTAAATAGATCAAATGTCTTCTTATTTTTGATACCACACTTTTTTGAAACGAATCAATTAGGCTAGAACGTCATTCAGTTAAGACAAAGACAGAGCAAAGCATTGTATCATTTTTCGAGGAATGATCGATTTATATAAATATCCTTCTCTAAGTTCATTATTCAAATTATATTATTATTTTTAAAAGTTGTGCAGCTATATAGATTTTGAAAAATCATCTGTCAAATAATATTAGACCCGAAGTTAATGTTTGCTCATGTGTTTCTCAATCTTACTTACAAAATGTTAGACTGTCGTCCAAATTCGAACAACTTATAAAATTTCAAATCATAATCTAATATTTTGTCATTCGATTTTCAATTCACTCATAAGAAGACTTTAGATTAGAATCTAAATAATCATAATTTATAAGAAAATATAAATATTAATTACTAAATAATTATCCAAAAAAGAATAACCTATGAAAGTTTGTGTTTTTGAGTAAAAGGAAAGAAAACATGTAACGGCCTATTGAGGTGCCCAAAAATTAAGCCTAAATATGATTTCTTGAGTCAAACTCTTCAGGAAACACCATCTCCTTTGAAGAAGCAGACAATTGATTATCCAAAACAAAAGGAAAAGGAAGCTCGAACTTGGAGCGAAAACGGGAAGCGTCATCAGCGGCGGGGAGGAGAGAAAGAAGAGTAAGGGCCTGTTTGGCTTATGACTTATAAGCCAAAAGCCATAAGCTAGGATTCCTGACTTTTGGCTTATTTTTGTTATTTTGGCTTTAAAATAAGTGCTTATAAGCACTTTTTAACTTTATCGAAACACTTCAAAACTGCTTAAAAGTTATTTTGGCTTAAAAACACCTAAAATAAGTCAATCCAAACGGGCACTAAGAACCTGTTTGGCATTGCTGCTAAAAATTGCTTATTTTTAGAAGCGCTTTTAGAATAGCTTTTCAAAAAAGTGCTTTTCAACAAAAAAATATTTGTGTTTGGCAAATTCACTTGAAAAGTGTTTTTGATAAGCAATTTGTGTTTGACTAATTTTCTTTATAAAGTGTTTTTGAGAATTACGAAAAAGGGCAAGTATGAATGTGCTTTTAATATTAAGATTATTTTATAGAGATAACTATTTTAAACATTAATAGAGATCTGATTTAAACGACCAAGTACATCATATGAGTTCGATCTATTAGGGTTTTTTTTTCCCTTTTTAGAAACATTAATTACATTTTTAATTCAATTATTTAAAATGTACATATTCAAATTTTCAATCAATATTGTACATATACAAATATTGAAAAAAAAAAGAATTTGTTTTTTATTTGTTACCTATTTTTGGGAAAAGAGTGAAAAATACTCTAACTTTGGTCGAAATTGTTGTTACAATACCAAACTTTATGGAAGACCTTTTAGCCCCCTGCACTATTTAATAGCATATTTTAAAGGTATATATGCGCCCGCGTGGACACATTACTATTTATAATTATGTAATATTTATGATATCCACGTGGACACATATATACCTTTCAAATATACTATTAAATAGTGCCGGGGGGTAAAAGGTCCTTTTCAAAATTTGATATCGTTACAACAATTTCGATCAAAGTTTGGATATATTTCAGACTTTTTTCACCTATTTTTTTGGATTCAATCTTAGCTATTATCATTTTTTTTTTATATTAATACTCTAAAGTTTAAAAAAAAAATCAAATTAAAATAAAATAATACGTAAGAAAAGAAATTTTTGTTATTTGTTACTTTTTTGGGAGGGTCTAAATCTTTAATTGTTACTTTTTTTTTAATCCTACAAAAATATTGTTGTTACTTTTAATTCGAATTCTGTAAAATAATACATAAAGTGTCACGACCCCGACCGTCATGATTGGCACCCACACTAACCCTCCGGTGGGAGAACCATTACTACAATCCAAACCAAACAACTAATCTAAAAACTAAGGCATTGAGTATACGAAAGTATGAAAAATACTAAGGAAAGAAATAGAGTTCCCATAAACTCTAACAAAAATCTAACAATAATAAACTAACATTGCAGAAGTAATGTATAGAACCTGAAAATCAATATACCAAAACATCTAACAATGAATAAATCTAAACAAGAAGGGATACAACCTCAAACTAATGTACTAATAACTAATGGAAATGTCTAAGTCCGAAATGTGGACATAGACGAAAGGAGAATTCATGAAAGCCCAGAAGAATTGGCTCACCCTTGAATTTGAACGACGATCACTGATCTTCTAAGCGAGGTCTATCAATAGCCGCTTGAAGATGCCCTGTACTCAACAAGGAAAGAGCAAGTGTAGTATCAGTACACAACCACAGTGTAGTATCAGTACACCTGGTAGGATCACGCGGCTATCCCACTAAGTGCAACATACAGAAGCCAGTACAACAACATAATCACATGCATATATCGAACATATACAATATTAACACATTTACGAACAATGAACAACTTCATATTTATATCAAATCATTGGTCCTCTCATGGAACCCAAACCCAAACAGTTAGCATACCGGAACGTGGTACTCAATCCAATGCTCATGCCGGAACGTGGCAACCGATCCCATATTTATGTCGGAACGTGGAAACCGATCCAAGTTAGTTATGCCAGAACGTGGCAACCGATCCATTCAACACACCACAATCACAATCACAAGTATATCTTCAAGATCATACATTTAAGTCATGATTTCATGGCAATCATTATTCATCTATGTCATTTACAACATGTGTGATCAATAGTAAAACATTCATATACATATATGTATCATAATGAAGAAAGAACAAACATACATCACACAATCATAGAATCACAATTATCACCTACCTCGAAACAAGCTTGAAACCCTAAGAAACTTGATCCTTCCCTTTCCGGATTCGTTCCGCTTGTTCTTGGTCTACAAACAATCATAAGAACACGGGGATCAATAAACAATCGCTAATTACCCAAATTACTAACAATTCTATGAACCCTAGATCAATTCCATAATCTCAAGTATCCAAAATAGGGTTGTTTCCACCATAAATTCCAGATCAAAACCCTTCCCCATCGATATTTACCCATTCTATTACGTTCTATGGATAAAAAAATGGATTTGGGGAATGAAAAGTTTACTTGTACCCTCAAGAATGGTGTAAAACTGTCAAGAGCCGCCTGTGGTTCGTTCCTTAGCTCTAAAAATTGAAAAGTGCATAATAAGGTCGTTTAGGGGTTTATTTACGACCTTAAGTTGTGTCGAACCCACCACAGTGGCCCTCACCCCACTGCAGTGGCCCCACCTTGGCGGCAAAAATCCCGCCCCAGCGGCTTGCACGGAACCAGTGAGCTATTTTAATAGTTCCAAGACCCCCATTTCACAACACACCTCTAACCAACGATGCTCAAAAAATACCCTTCACGCTAAGATCAATTCCGGGAGTTCTACTCGCCTGAATTCAATTTCGTAAAGTCGTACAGATTTCTTAACAAGTTATCTATCCATCCATGTAATCAAAATCATAAATTACTTGCCCGATTCATACCATATTTTCCTACACCTTAATGACTCCGATTTCATCCAAATCTGGACTAGATTGAGAAAATCCAAATACTACAAAAAAGTTTTTCGACCTTAAATTTTCCCCCCTTAGCCTTTCTATAACGACGGGAACAGGTCGTTACAATAGATACCAATTTACCCATCACTCGTATCCGAGTGACAAAACTTAGGAAAATAGGCTAAGGAAGGATTGAAGTAGTACCTGAATCGACGAACAATTGGGGATACTTGTCTCGCATGTCCTTCTCGGTTTCCCAAGTAGCTTTCTCAACTGGATGATGCTTCCATTGAACTTTCACGGACTCAATCTCCTTGGTCCTTAATTTCTGGACATCACGATCAAGAATTGCAATCGGTTCCTCCTCATATTTGAGGTCCTTGTCTAACACAATTGAGTCCCACTTAATGATATAATCTCCATCACCATGATACCTCTTCAACATGGACACATGAAATACCATATGAACTCCCGATAACTTAGGAGGTAAAGTCAATCTATACGCTACTAGCTCCACGCATTCAAGAACCTCAAATGGACCAATGTATCACGGACTTAGCTTACTTTTCTTACCAAATCTCATTACCCCTTTCATGAGTGATACCTTAAGAAGAACATTCTCACAGGTTTGAAACGCCATGTCTCTTACCTTATGATTCACATACTTCTTTTGTCTACTCTGGGCTGCTAAAAGCTTAGCTTGAATGCTCCTCACCTTATCTTGAGCATCCTTCACTAAATCTACCCCCAATGGTTTCACGTCTCCAGCCTCGAACCATCCTATGGTTGATTAACATCCCCTCCCATATAATGCCTCAAACGGTGCCATATCAATGGTGGAGTGATAACTATTATTATAGGAGAACTCACACAAAGGTAGGAACTTATCCCAATGCCCTCCAAAATCAATCACACATGACCTCAACATGTCTTCTAACAGTTGAATATTCCTCTCCGACTGCCCATCTGTCTGCGGATGAAAAGCGGCACTAAAAGTGAGTTGTGTGACCAATTCATCATACAGTTTCCTCCAAAACTTGGATGTGAATTGGGTACCACAGTCTGAGATGATAGAGAGGGGCACCCCATACAACCTCACTATCTCTTTCACATAAACTTTAGCCAATTGTTCAGCATTATAATCTATTCTTACCGAAATAAAATGAGCTGACTTAGTCAATCTATCAACCACTACCCAAATAGAATCAAACTTCCCCAAAGTCTTGGGAAGACCAACCACAAAATCCATGGCAATCCTTTCCCACTTCCATTCCGAAATTGGCATTCTTTGAAGCAAACATGCAGGCCTTTGATGTTCATACTTCACTTGTTGACAATTTTGACACTTAGCCACAAACTCCACCATGTCTTTCTTCATGCCAGACCACCAATATATTCGCTTCAGATCTCTATACATCTTGGTCACACCCTGATGAATAGAATATCGCAAACCATGAGATTCTGCCAACAATTTCTGAATCAAGTCATCAATTCGAGGAACACAAATCCTTCCTAAAAAATTGAGTACACCATCTGCATCAAGAGTGGTCTCTTGTGCCTTACCAATCATAGTCTTCTTCCTAAGTATATTTAAATTTTCATCCTCAAATTCTTTGGCCTTGATCTCCTCAATGAATATGGCCCTTACTTCAATACTAGCTAACACCCACCTCTTTCTGAGATGCCCAACTGCATGAACTTAGACTCGAAGGTCTAAATTTCATAAGCCAAAGGTCGCTTGGTTACACTCAAGCAAGCTAAACTACCCATACTCACCGTTTTTTGACTCAAAGCGTCTGCCACTACATTAGCCTTACTCGGATGGTATTGAATGGTGACATCATAATCCTTGAGTAATCCACCTACCTTCGCTATCTCACATTCAGATCCTTTTAAGTGAATAGATGTTGCAAACTACGATGATTAGTAAACACTTCGCACTTAACACCATAGAGGTAGTGCCGCCAGATCTTAAGAGTAAATACTACCGTAGCAAACTCTAAATCATGCGTTGGATAATTCCTCTCATGCACCTTCAATTGACACGAGGCATAAGCTATAACATTCTTATCCTGCATCAACACAGCACCAAAACCAGAATGTGAAGCATCACAATAAACAATAAAATCCTTACCCTTTATCGGTAATGCAAGAATAGGCGCTATAGTCAAGAGAGTCTTGAGCTTGTGAAAGCTCTCATCATATTTTTCAGTCCATTCAAATGGTATCTCCTTTTTGGTCAAATTAGTCAAGTGCGTGGCGATAGAAGCAAAAGTCTTCATAAATCGACGATAATAGCTAGTGAGTGATTTCACGTATCAGGACACTACTTCCAGTTCAAGTGCCAACGATCGTGAGTAATAATAAAACCCAACTAGTGAGTTGGGATCGAGTCCCAAGGGAGCGGTTTGTAATTGAGAATCAATAGAAAGGTAAAAATGTGTTCAAGTCAATCGTAGATATAGATATTTACGAAGAAAGACATATCAAATTAAAGGGTGACACAAGTGTCAACTATCAAAAGGGGGGGGGGCGTAATAATCAATTATCAACTAAAATTAACAATTAAAAAAAACAAAAATGCAAATATGGAGACAGGATTCTTGGGATATGATAGGAATATGGGATAAAATAAACAACCGGGTAAATGCTATTTATAGTAAATCGCTGTAAATCGGTGACTAGGCTAGACTTTAGCGGGGATAAATTTTCTCTCGAACAATTTACACCGAATTAAATAAGTTTCTCTCGAACACCGATAAACGGAAATGAGGTGCAACATTCGCCTTGGTCCATTCACTCTCTCGAGCGGAATGTGTGGGAGAGGGTTTATGATTCACTCACCCGAACTGAACCCACGACAACCCAATAACCACAGACTATCAATTCAGTAGTTTTGGTTTTACAACCTCTCTCTCGAGCAAGTCAAAAACACAAAGATAAAATTATATTTCCAACTACAGCCCCATTAAATTCAAACACAACTACCGAACGAAATCACCTTTAAATAACAAAATAACTATCTATAAGCAATACCCAGCAGTAAATTCAACCCATATTCACATAATAGCACCCCAAGAATTGGGGTTTTAGATAGACATAGTAAAGAGATAGAAATTGATACCAAAAGGTGTTTCCATTAAATGCGTATGATAAATATTGCCTTTATACACGTCAAAGATGAAGAATCTTCAATAGACACTTCCAATTTCTTGGAAATGGAAACCTTCAAATCTTTAAAGCTCAGGAACAAAGTCTCCAAAACTCTAAGTTCTAAAAGCTGAAAATGCTAAAAAATGGTTTTTGAATTGTAAAACTTGTGACTAAACTAAAAATTTAAATAGGTATTTATAGTTGTCAAAACGTGTGTTGCGAAGGATCACTCGATGCAGTTAATCGGGATTGCCGATCCACTCGGCGATCCATCCTTGGGTCTGGTTCATTCCCTTTCTTCCTTGGTCTTCAGCAAATTTGAGGTTCTGTAACTTTGGGCGATAAGGCACTGCATCGCGAAACTGTTCGGCGACACACCGACTGCTCCTTTCTATCGCCGACTTGATTTTCTCCTTCAGGGCTTGGCACACTGGAACATTAGGCGAGATCATAGCCATTCGGCGACTCGCTTAATGGTTTAGGCAATCCTCGAGTCGTATTTTCTTTGTCTTTTCAGCTGCCTTGTTCCTTTTTGCCCAATAGTGTTCATGCTTTGTCTCACTCCAAATACCTGAAACTCAAGGATTTTCATCAGTTATTGAGACAAAATATGCATTTGAGGACACTAAATCTATCAAAATAAAGCCCTAAAAGAGTCCAAATTATGGACTCATCAAACACCCCCAACTTAAACTTTTGTTTGTCCTCAAGTAAAACTCAAGTTTAGTGGTTCAAAACGGATGTCTCAAACAGTGCTACACAAGACTCAATTATGAATGCACACAAAAAGTCTCAACTTACTCGTGCAAGGATCAGTTGTGCACTCAAAGATTCAAGCTGTGACTCACCATTACCAAAGAATCTCAAGCTCACTATACTTGCTTCAAATGCAAGTTCAAGCCCAACAAAGGTGATCAAATGCCCTCACATAAAGAATGATTCCAAATTCACACACAATGGCTCAATCATTTAAACTTCTGAAATCAAGATCAACTCTCACACTCACAAAGATAAACACAATGCATGATTTCACCCATAGGTTTGCCCGTATTTTCCAACCAACATTTGCTTCATCTCATTCAGGATTAAAAAGGTCTTTTAAGGCTTGTAATAGGGCTGAGTGCAAAGGTATGGTTATTTCGGCTCATTGGCTATAGTCCTCATGAAATGTGGTGTGAACAATACTTCATTTCCTTTTCTTCATCATTTGTCATTCGTGCTTTTAAGTCATCCCATTATTCACTTTCCATGGACCGTTAGAAACCCCATTTCTTTTTCTCTTCTCATAGCTTTATTCCATATCTTTTTCATTTTTTTTCTTTTTCATTCTTTTCTTCCCTTTTATTTTATATGGAGGGGTTCCATTTTTTCTCAACACAATAGGTCAAAGGGGACTTTCTTGCACTTCTTGATTTACCGTCTCTTTTCACCACACCCCCAACTTAGGTTTTTGGCCTAAGTTGGCTATTCAAACAATTCACAAGTCATGAGGATTATGGGTAATGGATTAAGAAAGGTTACACTTTCATCAAGTTTCTTCTAAGGAAAGGGTAAGGCTCAAGGGGTGCTCAAAATAGGTTCACACACTCACAAGGTAAGCCACAAGAGAGGTACGATTTCAAATTGGTTCACACTCTTTAAAGTTGCCTAAGATCATCTCAAGAGATTTGCATCATTTAGTCAATCGGACCAACGGGGAAAATTCTAGGTGTCATCACACATGGTTCACGGTAATCTCATCACACAAGGCATTGACACCAATGTCAAACAAGACTTCACACTTTTGCTAGTGTGCAATGTTCATTACGAAAGACTAAATTCGATACTTGGCTAGTCACAACGAGATGTAAAGGGTTCATATATTGTCTATGTAACTTCAATTGGCCTCGTCGTAGCCATACATTTATGTTTGTTCAATTATAAGTACTATTCAAGTCATCGGTATTGATCAAACCGATACTCAAATTTGCACAAGAACAACCACATTAAACACAAACGAGAGGTGGCAAAAATTTTATGAAGGGTCAAAAATCATTTGCAATTAAAAACAAGGAGCCACAAGCTCAAGCATCCACAAAAAGTAGTGTATAACAAAAATTAAGCTCAAAGCCCAAATATATAAACAAAACCAGAATTACGAAAATCACACAAAAGGCGAGCCTCACCCCCACCACAAATAAAAACATTTGTCCTCAAATGCAAACAAAAATATAATATCCACAAGTCAAAATAAAAGTATGACAAAGAGAAAGGTAAAGAGGGGAACCTGTCTACGTAGTCGTTCCATCTGTCTGGGTATCAGTGTCCGGTGCATCTGTCTGGTCTCGGGCATCAGTGCCTAGAGTCCCTTCAAAAGGAACAATAGCACCAGACTCATCAGGAGTTTCTACAGGTGTATCCACCAAAAATTTCCGCACAACTGCATAGATTCCCCGGACCCATGAAGGAATAGACAGGTCTCGTAGATTAGTCTTCTTGTTAGAACTGGCCTTTGTCTTTGTTTCTAGGTGAAAGTTCTTGATTTCCCTTCTTGGGAGGATTCAACCTTCCTTCATTCAATTTGAATTTCCGTGCTCTTATCAGTCTGGTTGGCATGATTCTCCCAGCAACTTTGGGTCTAGCCATGTCTGCAAAGCCTCGAAACAAAGTTAGAAAATATTCGACAAAGACTCAGAAAATCAGTTGCAGGGAAACCAGCCGAACTCTTTGGTGAATCGCCGACATTATTCGGCAAGCAAGGATTTTCTTGCTGAAAGGTACAGTGCCGAAAAGATGCAGGGGTGCAGAAAAAGGGCGATCAAGAACTCGTTCGGCGAATCGCCGAGTGCAATTGGCAATCTCAAGCTTCTCGCCGAAAGTTACAGAGCCAAACAACACATAAAACATGAACTCAAAGGCGAGCTGGGGACATTTAGCGTACATCCGAGTGGTTTGACGAGCTAGACCCAGCTCGCCAAACGACCCAACGTGCCTATTTTCAACCCAACTTCTCAAATTCAACCCCCCAACTCCCGAAAACACAATTAAAGGATGCACAACATAAATTAAAACAATACCCATAACATACAATCACTACCCACATAATTTTAATATATTTCAATGCACCAAGCTACGAAATTTCAATAACCACAACACTCTGGGCAAGATATTTGAATTAAAATAGAAATTTACGTATACTAATCCTATCAGAGAGGCCTAGCACACAACAACAAGGTAAAATCATATGCATAAGAGTCCAAAATGTCAAAAATAAACTCGGGGATTGGGAAACCAACCTTTAATACTGATTAAGTCGAGATTGAATCGCTAGGCGGCAATGTAATCCAAGTTTCGAGCACAAAGCAATGACTAAGCACTTAGAGAATGCCAAAATATAGAGAATAATATGCAGGTGTGAGTATGTGAAGCACTAAAGTATGAGAAAGTTAAGGAGTAAAAAACATATAACATTTTGGCCTTAAAAATCGTCCAGTTTTTGCCCATTCGGCGACTTTAGTCTTACTCACCGATTTACTCGGCGAAGCGCCGAGTAGACACTGATCTCGCTAAATTTTATAAGACTTCCAGTAGATTTGTAATTTCACACAGCGGACTATGTCAAAGTCACTGACTAGGTTGGCGACTCGCCAATAATTTCCTGATTTTCACCGAAAGTTGCAGACTCCAAGTTAAATTTGTCTTGAGTTCAATGGCAATCTGAGTCGGGGCCGTCGACCCTTTCGGCGATGCACCGACTGGACCTTTTTCTCGCCAATTTCCTTCTTTCCGAACACTTTCCACACTTTAATTTGCACAACCAACACACCATTATTTCAAACAAGGACAGATAAACAAATAAGAAAACTTGGTTTGCCTCCCAAGCAGCGCCTTAGTTAACGTCGCGGCACGACGCAAGTCCACCTTCAAACCTCATTCTTGGGGCTAGCCATAGTATCACTAGGCAAACCCCCTTGTTGTCTCGAGTTGAGGTGAGACGATATATAACCCATTTGGGTCTCCAACTTCTTGATCACACTGAATGAGAGGTGACAGTTTGGCTAAAGGTAGACACATCTTCTTTCATTTCTTTTAAAATCTTGTCTGACCCTTCAAATTTGTTGAGGATACGAGAGAGCATATCCTCAGACCTACCACCTTTCGAATCTTTTGTCTTTTGGCGCTCTTAGGGAGGCACATGTATATCCTTCTCCCCATCCTTCTAATTTGGATTACGGTCCCTCCATTCACGATATCGATCCTTCCAAACTTCATCTCTAGCCCAACCTTGGTTACCACCCTGCCTCGGGTAGTTTGAACGATAGCCACCACCTTGGTTGGCTAGGAAATTTACCTCTTCATTATACAAGGCTTCAAACTTACACTCATCCAGATTAGCACACCCGACACCCATGGCATTGGCACTACGGGTACCAGCTTCCATGACATTTTTATACAAAATTTCAAGTTCTGTCATGATCTTGGCCATGTTTTGGTCCCTCTCCATCTGTTCCTTAGTCAGCTTGAACGTGAGAGAGGAGACTTGGTCTTCACGGGTATACCACGCCCTGTTTATGGTAGTCATACCATCGAAGGGCTGAGCCGCTATCACATAAGACTATTGCATCAAACCTCCCGGAGAAAGTTGGTCAGCAACACCCTTATTTACCGAGTCAAGACTCCGGTAAAAATACTACAACAACATGTTATCAAGCAAGCCATGGGTTAGGCATTGAAGCACCAACTTCTTGAATTGCAGCCAAGTTTCGTGTATTGGCTCACCTTCTAGATGCTTAAAGCTCTAAATGTTATCCCAAAAAGTCATCATCTTCGAAGGGGGAAAATTACACTTGAAATACGGTAACCAACTCCTCCCATGAAGTGATTGATTCACGTGAAAATTCAGCCAGCCACTTGCATGCCTCTCCCATCAAAGAGAATGGGAACAATCTCAACCAGACCAACTTTTGGGAGATATTCTTGAAGGAGAATGGTCCGCATACATCCACGAAGTTTCTAATATGCTCATGAGCTAAACCACTGAAAAGTCCCTTTAGTTGCAAGAGTTGCAACATAGTGCTCGTGATGTGAAATACTGCATTCCCTTCAGCTGGAGGCAAGCGAATGGCACCAATACCGCCCATGAGATGGGGGTCATTAGCACGAGGCTCGTTGACATCGTTGAGGTTTTCGATGTCGTCTTGATGACCTACTTGGTTGCCATTGCTTCCGTTTACGCTCATACTTCCTATTTTCAACACAAACAAACAAAATTAAACTAAAGATAACGTAAGTAGAACTACAACTAACAAGAGCAAAATCCAACTTAACTAGAAATTCTCAACTAACACCACTCCTCGGCAGCGGTGCCATTTTGATTTCACGTATCAGGACACTACTTCAAGTTCAAGTGCCAATGATTGTGAGTAGTAATATAACCCAACTAGTGAGTTGGGGTCGAGTCCCAATGGAGCGGTTTGTAATTGAGAATCAATAGAAAAGTAAAAATGTGTTCAAGTCAATCGTAGCTATAGATATTTACGAAGAAAGACATATCAAATTAAAGGGTGACACAAGTGTCAACTATCAAGGGGGGGGGGGTTACAATCAATTATCAACTAAAATTAACAATTAAAAAAAACAAAAATGCAAATATGGAGACGGGATTCTTGGGATGTGATAGAAATATGGGATAAAATAAACAACCAGTTAAATGTTATTTATAGTAAATCGCTGTAAATCGGTAACTAGGCTAGACTTTAGTGGGGGTAAATTTTCTCTCGAAACATATCAAAATTTTAAAAAAAATCTTTAAGAATATTTTGACAAGATTTCTATTGATTCAATATTTGTTACATATCACCTAATTTTAAATGGATTGAAAAAATAGCAGGGAGAGTAACAATTGAAAAATGGGTTAAAACATTTAATTTCATGAAGGCGTGAGTTTCGTTAATATAAACCTAAGTTATTTGTATAAAAAATAGACAGAGACTGAACGTAACTAAATTTTGAATACTTAAAACAGACTAAAGTTGGTAACTATATAGTTAAGGGACCAAACTTGATAACATTTGGGATAGTTTAAGGACTAAATCTGATAAATGTACAGTTAAAAGATTATTTTAGACCTACTACAATAGGTCATGGGCCGTTTATGTCATTTACTCTTCATATATAATTACAAGTGACAACTGACAAAAAAAAAAGAATACAAGTGTTTCATAAGAAAGAGACAGAGTTACCCCAAATCAAATCGGTTTCTCTCGAACACTGATAAGAGGTAATGAAGCACAACCTTCGCCTTAGTCCATTCACTCTCTCGAACTGAATGTGCGGGAGAGGTTTTAGGATTCACTCTCTCGAGCTGAACCCACGACAACCCAATAACCACAGACTATCAATTCAATAGTTTTGGTTTTAAAACCTCTCTCTTTAGCAAGTCAATAACACGAAGATAAAATTGTATTTGCAACTACAACCCTATTAAATTCAAACACAACTACTAAACAAAATCACCTTTAAACAGCAAAATAACTATCTATAAGCCATACCCAGCAGTAAATTCAACCCATATTCACATAATCACACCCCAAGAATTGGGGTTTTAGCTAGACATAGTAAAGAGATAAAAATCGATACCAAAAAGTGTTTCTATCATATGGGTACGATAAATATTGCCTTTACACACGTCAAAGATGAAGAATCTTCAATACCCACTTCCAATTTCTTGGAAATGGAAACCTTCAAATCTTCAAAGCTCAGGAACAAAGTCTCCAAAACTCTAAGTTCAAAAAACTAGAAATTCTAAAAATTGGTTTCTGAATTGTAAGACTTGATACTAAACTAAAAATTTAAATAGGTATGTATAGTTGTCAAAAAGTGTGCTACGAAGGATCACTCGGCGCAGTTCATCGGGATCGCCAATCCACTCAGCGATCCGCCCTTGGGACTGGTTCATCGTCTTTCTGCCTTGGTCTTCAGCAAATTTGAGGTTCTGTAACTTTAGGCGATAAGGCAATGCATCACGAAACTGCTCGGCGACATGCCGACTGCTCTTTTCTATTACCGACTTGATTTTCTCCTTCAAGGATTGGTACACTGGAACATTAGGCGAGATCATAGCCATTCGACGACTCGCCTAATGGTTTAAATGATCCTCAGGCCGTCTTTTCTTTATCTTTTCAGCTTTCTTGTTTCTTTTTTGCCCAATAGTGTCCATGCTTTGTCTCTCACTCCAAATACCTGAAACTCAAGGATTTTCATTAGTTATTGAGACAAAATATGCATTTGAGGACACTAAATCTATCAAAATAAATCTCTAAAAGAGTACAAATAGTGGACTCATCAGCGAGCCCCACAAAACTCCTAAGTTTCGTCACGAAGCTAGGCCGAACCCAATTCTTAACCACTTTAATCTTTTGGGGATCCACCATTACCCCTTCTTTTGAAACTACATGCCCCAAAAGTTCCACCGAATTCAACCAAAATTCATACTTAGAAAATTTAGCATATAACTTTTGTTTCCCAAAGACACCCAAAACAATACGAAGATGGTCGACATGCTCTTCCTCACTTTTTGAATAGACCAAAATATCATCAATAAAGACTATAACAAATGGATCAAGGAATGGTTTGAACACCCCATTCATCAAACTCATGAAAGATGCAGGCGCATTGGTCAAACCAAACCACATAACTAGGAATTCACAGTGCCCATAGCGGGTTCTAAATGCCGTCCTGGGCACATTCTCAGGCATAATTTTCAACTGGTGGTAGCTAGACCTTAAATCAATCTTAGAGAAAACTGATGCACCTAGCAATTGGTCAAAAAGATCATCTATTCGAGGCAAATGATACTTGTTTCGAATAATGACCCTATTCAATTACTGGTAATCTATACACATTCTCATACTACCATTTTTTTTCTTAACAAAAAAAACTGGAGCACCCCATGAGGGAGCACTAGGGCGAACAAATCCCTTACCAAGAAGCTCTTGGATTTGAGCCTGAAGCTCTCTTAATTCTGTTGGAGCTATACGATATGGAGGGATGGAAATGGGACGAGTACCAGGTTCTAAATCAATGCATAAGTCTATATCGCTATCTGTAGGCATACCAGACAAATCATTAGGAGAAACTTCTATAAATTCTGACACCACATGAATAGATTGAGTCTCAACCTCAACATCTCTAATATGAGCCAAATAAGCCAAACAACCCTGCTCTACCAGTTTACTAGCCCGAATGAAGGATATAATCTTAGTTTGCTTAGACTTGTACACCCCTTCCCACTCTAATTTTTCCCTTCCCAGAATTTCTAAAGTTACAGCCTTAGTATTACAATTAAGCACAGCATAATAGGGGGGAAACCAAGTCATGCCTAAGATTATGTCAAAGTCAGTCATATCCAAAATCACCAAATCATCCCAAGTCTGAAAACCCATAAACAAAATAGGACAAGCACGATAGACATGGGTGACTATGACAGACTCTCCAACTGGGGTAGAAACATGGATGGGGGCATCAAGTATATCACAAACATTATCAAATTCTGAGGCAAATCTCACAGATACATATGAATAAGTAGAACCCAGATGAAATGACACTTTAGTCATCCGTTCACAAACAAGAATAGTACCTGTGATCACCACGTCAGACGTCTCTGCCTCATTCTTGCTCGGAAAAGCATAACACTGAGCCTTCTCATCTTGACGAGCCACTTTCCTTCCAGGTTGCACATTACCCCTGCTTGCATTACCATTTTCTCTACCTTCATGGCCTCGCTAATTACCTCATCACCCACCTTGTGGACGTTCTCTACCATTATTGCCATTCCCTGCGGGTACCACTGCTCTAGATGGCTGCTGGGCGGAATCCAACACACGTGGGTGGGGACAATATCTCCTCATATGCACAGGTTCACAGTTGTAACTCGTACGATCAAAAGATGGCCTGCTGCCCGCTGAAGGTGCGATTCCCTGGCTATCATGAATCAAACTATGAGGTGGAGTTCCCGAATAATTACCTGTAGAGGCGGGCATGGCGGACTAAATTGACTTGGCTGCAAGCGTTGGCCTCCCTGAACCTCTGGAATAATAAGCTTGAAAGTTGCCTGAATTCTTGGCCCTTTTTGCCAATGCCTTACTTTGACTGTCTCGCCTCACCCCCTCCACTTTCTTAACATAGTCTATCACCTCATTAAAGCTTCTTCCTATATAGGTCATATGAACAGATAATACCTGCAACTCAGAATTTAGTCCTCTAATAAATAAAAAGATCATTTCCTCCTCAGTAGTCACCAATTGAGTAGCATATCTGGACAAGGCATGGAACTTGGCCTCATAAGCAGCCACAGACATACCACATTGCTCCAAAGCCATGAACTCATCCTTCTTGTGATCTGTCAAAGTCCTAGGCACATATTTCTCCAAGAATAGAGCATGAAATTGGGTCCAAGTAAGTGGAGGTAAGGTTGAAGATTTGCATTCCATGTAAGCTCTCAACCACTGCTTAGCCTTACCTTAAAGTTGAAATGTCACGAACTCAACCCCATGTTGATGGACAATTCCAAACTTTTAAAGCCTCTCATAGCAGTCTAAGATAAACTCATAAGCATCCTTATTCTTAGAACCAAGAAACATAGGAGGCTTTAGCTTCAAAAACTTAGTCAACATTTCATGCTCATTACCAGTCATAACAGAACCCAACAAAGGACGGAAGAAAGCATCATTACCTCCCGTTCCACCTGTCTTGGGCGCAGTGCTAGCAACAAGGGGATTAGTAGGAGCTTGAGTTGCTTGAGCAGAAGGAAGCACTTCAGGACCAACCAACCCTTTCAGGAATGACATGATCTGTTGAGCAAACACTAGGTCTATGGGAGGAACATCGGTAGTCTCAGCCTGCACCTCTTCCTTTTGTCCAACATCTTCAACATTCTCAACCTCAATATCTTCTTCTATCTCCTCATGATGGATGAGAGGGGCCTCATTTTGGGGAGTATTCCCGACCAGTACTTCATATCTAGCAAGCGCTACCCTTCCTTGACCTCTACCCCTAGCTCTTCCTCTACCCCTGCCTCGACCGCGACCTCTCGCTGCAGATTCCTCAGCTGGAGCATTGACGGGAGCTATGGGCCTGACTCCATTATATCTAGTGTTAATTATCTGCGGACAGAAGAGTGAAGGAGGTTAGATACCAATTTGAAATGTCAGATACCAATTAGAATCAAGTTATAGCACGAAAAGAGACAAAGGAAAGTAGGGAAATTCGTAAAGTCCTATAGCCTCTCGAAGAAAGTAAAGGCGTCCTCGTACCGTTCTGCGAGACACTACTAGACTCGTTTTGGTACATCGAGATCAACAAACCTAGGCTTTGATACTAATTTTATCACGACCCCGACCGTCGTGATTGTCACCCACACTAACCCTCCGGTGGGAGAACCATTACTACAATCCAAACCAAACAACTAATCTAAAAACTAAGGCATTAAGTATACGAAAGCTGGAAAAATACTTAGGAAAGAAATATAGTTCCCATAAACTCGAACAAAAATCTAACAATAATAAACTAACATTGCGGAAGTAATGCCTAGAACCTGAAAGTCAATGTAACAAAACATTTAACAATGAACTAAGTCTAAACAAGAATGGATACAACCCCAAACTGATGTACTAATAACTAATAGAAATGTCTAAGTCTGAAATGTGGACATAGACGAAATGAGAACTCAAGGCAGCCCGGAAGAATTGGCTCACCCTTGAATTCGAATGACGATCACTGATTTTCTAAGCGAGGTATATCAAAAGCCGCTCGAAGATGCCATGTACTTAACACGGTAAGAGAAAGTGCAGTATCAGTACACAACCACAGTGTACTAGAAGGATCACGCGGCTATCCCACTAAGTGAAACATACATAAGCCATTACAACAATATAATCACATACATATATCGAACATATACAATATTAACACATTTACGAACAACGAACAACTTAACATTTATATCAAATCATTGGTCCTCTCATGAAATCCAAACCCAAATAGTTAGCATACCGGAACGTGGTACCCGATCCAATGTTTATGCCGGAACATGGCAACCGATCCCATATTTATATCAGAACGTGGCAACCGATCCAAGTTAGTTATGTTGGAACGTGGCAACCGATCCATTCAACACACCACAATCACAATCACTAGTATATCTTCAAGATCATACATTTAAGTCATGATTTCATGGCAATCATCATTCATCTATGTCATTTACAACAAATATGATCAATAGTATAACATTCCTATACATACATGTATCATAATGAAGCAAAAACAAACATACATCACACAATCATAGAATCACAACCATCACCTACCTCGAAACAAGCTTGAAACCTAAGAAACTTGATCCTTCCCTTTCCAGATTCATTCCGCTTGTTCTTAGTCTACAAACAATCATAATAACACGGGAATCAATAAACAATCGCTAATCACCCGTATTACTAACAATTCTATGAACCCTAGATCAAACTCATGATCCCAAGTATCCAAAATAGGGTTGTTTCCACCATAAATTCCATATCAAAACCCTTCCCCATCGATATTTACCTATTCTATTACATTCTACGGAACAAAAAATGGATTCGGGGAGTGAAAAGCTTACATTTAGCCTCAAGAATGGTGAAAAATTGTCAAGAGTCACTTGGGGTTCGTTCCTTAGCTCTAAAAATTCAAAAAGTACATAATAAAGTCGTTTAGGGAATTATTTACGACCTTAAGTTGCGTCGAACCCACAACAGCGGTCCTCACCCCGCTGTAGTGCCCCCACCTTGGTGGCAAAAATCCCACCCCAGCAGCTTGCACGGAACCAGTGAGCTATTTTAATAGTTCTAAGATCCTCATTTCACAACACACCTCTAACCAACGACGCTCAAAAAATACCCTTCACGCTAAGATCAATTCCGAGAGTTCTACTCGCCTGAAGAAATATATAAAATATTATATAAATAATAATATAAAACATAAATAAAATAAGAAAACTATTATATAAAAATAAAAAATAAAATTCTTGAATAAAAATCAACCAAACTTATGAGATATGTTAATTAATTAATAAGGGATATATTGATAAATATGTATATATAAGGGATATTTTAGTCTTAAAAATTTATTTTTCTATTTCTACTTCTGCTTTTTTTTAAAAAGCAAAAATTTTTAGCTTCTTCGCAACATCAAAAAACTGCTCCTGCTTCCATTTAAAAGCAATTTTGAGAATTTGTCAAACACTTAATTTCTCAAACTAAGTGTTTTTTTCTTTAAAAAAAAAAAAAAGCACTCCTGGCCTCCCAACTGCAATGCCAAACAAGCTCTAAGAGAAAGTGATATTAGAATTAGGAAATCTTACGATGTAGGCATTTGTCTTGTTAGCACCCTAAATATAATCATTTTGGGTTGATTTGGTGTACACAATAGTACCTGTTTTTTCTTTTGGGCTATTATTTGAAGTTTGAACTCTTTTGGATTATGGACATGAATAAATGGACCATGAGTCCAAATTTTAATAAAAAAAAAAAAATCCAAACGCTTCATGCTAGAAGAGACAATCAAAAGAAATACACGAGCCTTACTTTTCAAATGTCAAACTCATGGATTCCAGGTTGAGACATCTAGTCACTTTTTAGCTTAGTATAATTAAGAAATTACAGGTTGGGATATCTAGTCACTTTTCAGCTTTGTATATTTTAAGAAATAGTTATATTATGGAGTTTGAATTTTACGACTAAAAGTTCATAGGATAATATTCTAAAGTTTCACCTGTAACATTTAAAACTCCATTACATGAATATTTATAATTACATGGAAGGAATAATTATATATATATATATATATATATATATATATATCAGATCATCGTTATATTAATTAATCAGTGTATTATATATGTTTAGGAGAAAAAACTCATAATGTTTAGTTAACGCTATGGATTAAACGAGCAGAATCATTATAAAACAAAATAACAAAGCATATGGTGATCTTTAATATTGTAGAAGTATTCTAAACAAAATATTAATTTTGACTAACTAGTATGCTTGAAAATTCAAATCTCTAGCAGAGCAGATAATAGATAACTAATCCAACATGAAACAATTGTAACGTATAATCATCGAACAACCACTTGGTTGGAAATAAATATAGTAAACTGGTTTTCTTTCATGTCACCACTTCTTCAACCTCCACAAAGAAATGATGACGACTTCTTCAACATGTCACGACTTAGTAAAGGGGCAATTTTTCTGTCAGACATATGTGATGTGCTAATTGACCCATGACTCTTCATACGAGAAGCTATTCTTTTAGTTTTCTCCAAAATCCTATTATGTTATTTCCTTTATCGGTGCTTATGCCTTTGATTTTCTAATTATCTCTTCCTCGTGATTCTCAACTATCAATGAAAGAGCATTGAAATTTTTCATTGGCAATAGAGGAAAAGAATGACTTGGTTATTTACAGCGAACATCTGGATTACCATACAAGGAATCACGCCAGCCAAATTTTGGTCTTTTCTTTGCACTAATATTGTTTTTATAGCGTTGGTTCAGAGGAGAAACTAATGAAGGAGGTGTCAAAGGGAACCTTGGCTAAGAAGGTGGGGGAGGAGACAAAGAAAACCATGGCTGAGATGGTGGGGAACAAAATGAAGAAGGAGGAGACGCAAGTGGATGCCAAGAATCCGCAGAAGGCGGAGGTGGATATCAATTTCTCATCGGCAGAGGGCAAGGTTAGGGAAGAAATGATGAAGAAGGGGACAAAGGTGGATATTGATTTCTCATCGGTGAAGGACACAATGGCGGAGAAGATGGAGTGGAGAAAAAGGAAAAGATTGCGAATGTGTATTCAAATAATCTGATCGAGGTGGTAGACGAGGAACACTTTGGTACGTATATGACGATCTATCATTCACCACTGTTGGCCTAATTTAGGCAGGATTGGAGTTACGGGGTGAATGATTACCAGAGTGTTCCCCTTCCGCCAGATTATTTGTATCCACATTCGCCCCCTCCTCCTTTATCTCTTCATCCACCTTCTCTGTCACCATGCCCTTCGCCGACGAGAAATCAATAACCACCTCCACCCCATCCTTCTTTGTCTATTCCCCCATTGTGCCCTCCGTTGATGAGAAATCGATATCCACCTCCGCCATCTGTGGATTCTTGGTATCCACTTGCGTCCCCTCCTCTTTCATCTCTTCCCCCACCATCTCAACCATGGTTCTCTCTGCCTCCTCCCCCATCTTCTCAGCCAAGGTTCTCTCGAACATTTCCTTCACTAGTTTTCCTCTGAACCAATGCTATGAAAACAGTCCTAGTGCAAACAAAAGGCCAGAATCTGGTTGGCGTGAGTCCTTGCATGGTAACCTGTATGTTCACTTTAAACAACTAGGTCATTATTTACCTTCCTTGAGAATGAGAAATTCATATCTATCTCTGCCTCTTGCAGATTCTTTTTATCCATCTCCGCTTCTTGTGGATTCTTTGTATCCATCTCCGCCCCTCTCCTCCTTCATCTCTTTCCCTACTGTATCAGCCACTAGTCTTTTCACCGATGAGAAATTGTTATCCATTTCTAAGATCAAAGAGTGGGCAGAAACCATCCGTTTTACATTGAAAAATCACAAGAATCTTAAGTTAGAATGAGATTTCAATTTCGGCTAAAAATATCAATCAATTAATTAATAAAATGGATATGTACCCCTAATACTTACTAAAATCATCGGAAAAGAAAATCATTGTCCATTTTTAAGATCAACGAATCAACAAAAACCTTCGGTTCTTGTTTCTCCTGCACTCAAGAACCACAAGAATCTTAGGTTAGAATAGTATTTTAACTCTAGCTAAAAATATCAATCAATCAATTAATAAAATGAATTTGTATCAATGATACTTACCGAAATCGCTGGAAAAGAAAATCACCGTCCTTTTCTAAGATCAAAGAGTCGAAAAAACTCTCAATTCACGATTCTCTTGCACTCAAGAACCATAAGAATCTTAAGTTAGAATAAGATTTCAACTCTTGGCTACTAGGATTGTGATAGAATTAATCGGAGAACTTACAAGTCGAGTAGATGTGTCACGGAAATAAAATGTCTTTGTTCCGTCTTTTGTTTCTTTTTTTGAATTATGAGGATGAGTCGACCCATCCTAATATTATTTATAAGAAGCTGAATGGTGATTTACCATGTGATGCCCATCGAAAAATGCAAGTTGAGCGAGAACCAGAGAGAGAACACAAAAAAAAATGGTTTGTAAACATATACGACTCTAATACTGATAATATGTAAAGAAAAACTTATATTTAAATACCAAAAGGTTAGCCGAGAATTAGAGATAATAACGAATAAATTTAAGAGCATAAATTTATTATCATGATATAAAATATAACTTCTTAATATTTTTTATTTTTATTTTTAAATTTAAGTAACTCTAACTTCATTATTTTTTTTTTAAAAAATCATAAAAAGGATCAACTCAAAATTTAAATATTCAAAAAATAATATTTTACTTTTGATTTATAACTTTGTTTAGAAAACAAATAGACAAATGAAATTTAACTTCATTTTTTTAAATTATAAAAATGATAAACTCAATATGATAGTTTACTTTGGATGTATGCCATTTTTAGAAAATAAATAAACAAATGAAATTGTCATATATGTTAATATTCACCGGCTATAAGTATTTCCTTATTTGCATAATTACATTTCTTATATTTCCTTTTTTTCCTTTTTTAAAAATTAAGTAGCTTTAACTTCATTCTTTTAAAAAATCATAACAAGAATCAACTCAAAATATGATGTTTTAGTTTTGATTCATGGCTTGTTTAGAAAATAAATAAATAGATGAAATTGTCATATCCGTTAGTATTCATTAGTTTTAGTATTCATTTTATCAAGCATTAATCTATTACATGTTTTTCTTTGTTTTCATAAATTATATTTACTAATAACAATCCTTAGTATTTTGTTAGTTCTTTTTTAAAAAAATTAATTAATTAATTAAGTAACTTTAACTTCATTTTGTAAAAAATCATAAAAAGGTTCAACTCAAAAAGTAAGTAGTCAAACATTTTATTTTATTTTTGACTTAAGATTTATTTTAGAAAAATAAATAAATAAATAAAACTGTCATATTTATTAATATTTAACTGTCACAAGTATTTCTCTACTTGCATAAATTATTTTACTTATAACAATTTTACTTTTTTACTTTTTAATGTAAGTAACTTTATCTTTACTTTTTTTTTAAATCATAAAAAGAATCAACTCGAAACAGGAAAATTCAAAAAAAAATGATAGTTTACTTTTGATTTATAATTTATTTCAGAAAATTGATAAATAAATGATGAATTAAATTAAATAAATAAACATAATTATTGTCAATTATATTTTTAATTTTGCAACACTTTAATTATTAGTAATCAATCATTGATTATGAATATTTCAAATACATTAATATATAAAATAGTCAAAGATTCTTTTTTATTAATTTAATAATGACTAGATTACACAATAATGTCATAAACATCCTTCCATATTTGTATTCATAGAACTTACCTCTCTTTTAAATATTATATTTATATGCTTTATTTTGACACTTTTTGTCGAAATTAAATTATTTTTTGAATATAAACGTTTTGTCTAGAGCAAGCTTATCCCTTTATAGTTTAATTATTAGTCGTAATTTTTTTCAAAATATTTACCTTCCTTGTAAAACTGTTGATATATTGTGATATTTCATTATTTTTTTTAAATCAAATTATTTAAGGAGGACTTAGGAATAAAGTTTGTTAAAAAAAAACTGAAACTAATTGAAATAAAAGAAAAACATAGATATGTGTTCTCATAAAATACGGTGTATTAGTGTTAGCATAATCGAGTCTATTTAAGAATACAATATTCATGCTTAAATACGTATAAATAAATGTATATTATTTTATCTTTTTTAGCTCTTCTTAAATTATTTTTCTTCCACGGGTGTGACTTTATTTAACTTTTTTAAAACTTTTGAGTAACAAATTTTTACGTTACAAAAAAATGTTTTAACAAATGTTTCCTTTTTTGTGTGTGTTTTATTGCATGTTTGTATTTTTATTTGTAATAAAAATTAACGCATAAAATATGAATAATCTTTGGTTTGTCATTTTTATGCTTTTCTTTGTTTTCTTTCTTCCATATAAGTTTTTTCGTTTTCAACAGACCTTTAAGTTGCAATAATGTTTTAATAAGTGCTTTTATTATATATTTTATTTAAATGAATATTTATATTATTTTCACTTGTAATAATAACACATAACACGTGAACAATCTTTAATTTGTCCTTCTTTCCTTTTAAGCTTTTCTTCTTTTTCTTTCTTTCACATGGGTGACCTTACTTTTTTTTAAAAATTTAGTATAACTGATTGGTTACGTTACAAAATATGTTTTAACAAGTGTTGAGTTGCATGTCTATTTTTGTTTGTAACGATGCACTTATAACGTGAACCATGGTGAGTCATTCTCTTTTTTTATTTTGTTTTTTTTATAGCTAAGACAATTTGGATAAAATGTGAAGAATTAATAGTTACAGATATATTGCTTTAATTTTTTTATATTGTAGTTGAAGATGTATCAAATGGATTTTAATTTATTATATAATGTTTTGAGTATTTAATTTTTTTTATTATGACGTTTTATAATATGAATTTCAAATGAAAACAAAATATTTCAACAAAGTTTTGTATAATTAAATTTGGGTTATATTCTAATTTTTAAAATAACACTATTAAAATCTAGTATAAATTATAGGAACCACATATTATAAGTACTAAATAACATCCTATCCATTCTAGTTTTCTATTTACCAAAAATCCCTTAAAAATGATGTTTGTGGGATACATAGCGTTGTGCACGGGATACATTAGGTTTGATATATTCCACATAGCGGTATACATAGCGTTGTGCACGGGATACATGCGGGATACATAGCGTTGTGCACAGGATACATAGCGTTTGATACATTCCACATAGCTGGATACATAGCATTGTGTACGGGATACATAGGTAAATAAGGGATTTTTGAAATTTTTGAAATAAGTAGGGATAAATGGATATTAAGGTAAGTAAAGGAGTATAGTTAAGTAATTTGTCCTAAAATCTAACTGATCAGACTAGAATATCACTCATTTAAGCCCAAATGTAGTTTTTTGGGCCAAACTTTTCGTGCTATAAAAGGAAAAAAATCAGTCAAAAGTAATATATGGGCCTTACTTTTCAAATGTTAAACTCATGCATTCACAACATATTATAAGATGTAACTCTAATTAATGGGAAAATAATTATTTTTGTTCCTGTATTATGGTCTTATTATGATTTTAGTCCCTGTGATATTCGACTTTCCCCATTTAACCTTTAATTAAGCAGAGAGAATTATTTCAGTCCTTTTACTAACGACAGTTAAAAATATAAACAGATCTACCATTACTGTCAGGGGCAATTACGGTATTACAATAAGGAACACTTTTATAAAATTAAAAAAACCTAAACCTACGAACATATTTACAATCTTCCATAGAATCCTCCCCCACTTATAACAATATCCCAGCCCTGCTTCTCTCATTGATATGCAAATTAATCATCTATTTCATGGATGAGTAACTTTTGTGTTTCTTGGTGGATGGATAATTTCTCTTTACTTGTCAACTTCTTCTAGGATAGTTTTTCTTTACTTGTCAACTCCTTCTAGGGCACATAAGCAATTCATTATACCTATTCAAGAGGAAAATATCAATCTTTTCGACAATGAAACTGCGTTACAAGAGTGGGCTACAATTCACACAGATATGTGAGTACTCTGTTGAATTTAATTAGACTAGATTTTTAATACCGCACTATGAAAAAAAATCAAAATCTTTGATTATATAAGAATTAAGACATCACTACTAACTATATAATTTGGTGCATCATTTAAAATAATGTGTATCCGTGTGTGTATATTATGGAATTGTATTGATATTTAGAAAATATTAAAGTTGCATTAAAAAACCAATGCATGTAATTAAGTATTATGGAGACTGAGTAAATATTTTAATTACAAAATAGATATGTTCTCATGTTGGGTCTACTTGTTAAAATGACATAAGCATTTTTTTAACAATAGATAAAAGTGAAGACTCAGGGATGTGCAGATAATTAAACTGGATAGTCCTAAAATCTCATACATATAATTCAATTCTTCAAGAACTGAAACCAACATAATTCAAATTCAAAACTAATTTGGATTTGTATGATAATTCATAGTTTTTGTTGGTTCTATTTATTATAACAATCCTAATACCTTCTACTTTTGTTTTTCTCATGGCAGATGAAGGTAGAGATCTAGATATGTACACCATTAAACTACACTATAAGGGTCGATGGGTGTTTGAACCATAGATGGACTATGTTAGTGGACAAATAGCTTATTATGACTATTGCAAGGGAGCAGAAAATTATATCATTCAGATGAGGCAGTGTATGAAAAAGTTGAAAGTCAATGATAGAAAAGTGAAATTTTGGTTTAAGTTTGGACCTTATTTTGAGATATGTATAAGACTTTTATCAACTGATTTAGATATATATAACATTTTTTATGAAATTCCTGAGAATAAAGAGGTGGAGATATTTGTCGAGCACACAAATGAGGATCAATGATACTATGATGTGGTTGATTACGAAGGTGGCCCAGTACTACATGATGAAGAAGGCTTGGTAGATATGGATGAAATCGAGAAAAACTATGAGAGTGATTCGACAACTGAAGAATGTGAGTCATTTCATGATTCTGATTATTCCTTAGAAGAAGCTGACATGAATTTTGATAAATCCATCAACTCTACCGTAGAGTGGGTTGGTGTTACTAGAAAAAGTAGAGATAATCAAGCCAATGGAAAGAATGTTGAGCATTGAGTTACCTCAAATATGTTGGCTATGTTTCTCAGTGACACTCAAGAAGATGACTTCACTACATCAAATGAGGAATTGGTGAGTTTACATGGAGATTCTGACGATGAAAATCGTAAAAGATCCTTTGTTTTCAACCCAACTAGGGATTTGGAGGATTCAAAATTTAAGTTTGCACTTCATATGATTTTCAGTAATAGCAAAGAATTCAAATGGGCAGTTGAGGTGCATGATGTGATCCAAAAAAAGGATATCAGATTTAAAAAGAATGAAAGTACAAGGTCTAGGGAAACTTGCATGGTGTCAAGCTGCAAATGATTCATATTCGCATCAAAGGCTAATCAAGATGAGTCTTTCATGATTAAGATAATAGGTCCTGACCATTCCTATGATAATCAAAGAGATAACAAGACTATTGACTCTGGATTTTTAGCTAAGAAGTATGTGGAAGAGTTTAGAATTAATCCAAATTGGGGAGTGAAAGAAATTCAAGCTCATGTGATGAGGTCTCATAATTGTACCATTTCACGAAATCAAGCTTATATGGCAAAAAGTAAGGCATTATATCTAATTACAGGGACTAAAGAAGAGCAATTTGAGATGTTGTGGGATTATTGTGCTGAGCTGAGGAGGAGTAATCCAGGGACTACATGTATTTTAAAGTTGGACAAAAATTCAAAAACAATGGTCAATGGTAGAAAGAGATTTTTAAGACTCTATGTGTGTTTTGTATCTTGTAAACATGGGTTTTTAGCCGGTTGTCGACCCATAATAGGAATAGATGGATGCCATTTGAAAGGGAACCAACAGGGGTGGCAACTATTGACAGCAGTAGGCATTGATGGAAACGACAACATGTATCCTATTGCATTCGCAATAATGGAAGGTGAACTAAAAAAATATGGAGTTGGTTTCTTACACTTCTTGACAAGGATCTAGGCATTTCACGAAATCCTTTTGCTTGGACTTTCATTTCTGATAAGCAAAAAGGTTTAATTCCAACATTTGATGATACAATGCAACATGTTGCACACAAATTTTGTGTTAGACATCTGCACAACAATTTCAAGACTGAAGGTTTTGGAGGACAAGCGTTGAAAGATGTCCTGTGGAAAACTGCCAGGGCAACTACAGAAGCTGAATTCTTTAAGCATATGGAAGAAATGGGAAAATTAGATTCAAAAGCCCCTGAATGGTTCACTGATAAGCCCCGTATTCACTGATCAAGGGATTTTTTCTCTTCATATCCAAAGTGTGATGTGTTATTAAATAATATGTGTGAGTCATTCAGTAGTGTACTTCTACATGTAAGAGACAAGCATATTTGGACAATGATTGAATCAATTAGGATCTACATGATGTCCAGACTTTAAAAGAACACAGATAAAATGATGAAGTATTGTTTGAGAATTTGTCCAAAGATCATATTGAAGCTAGAGAAAAATAAGGTTAAAGCTGCTGAATGTATTACCACTAAATATGATCAATTTCACTATCAAATTGAAGACATTCATCGTAGACTATTCATTGTTGATCTTAAGGAGAAAATATGTTCTTGTACGAGATGAGAATTAACAGAAATACCTTGTAGCTATGCTATTGAAGTTATATGGGTTAAAAAGGATGAGCCTGAAATGTATGTTCATGAAGGCTATATAGTTGATCATTACATGAAGAGTTATAACCCATCCATATTGCCAATTGTCAGCTTTGATCAATGGCCTAAGACAGGGATAGAACCACCATTGCCCCCATATATAAGGCACAACCAAGTAGACCCAAAAAACTGAGGAAGAGAGGAATTGATGAGACAACACAAAAAGAATCAGATTCTAGAAAGCTTACCTTGTTAAAAGCATCAAGAAAAGACAGAAAAAAGAAGTACGGATCATGTGGAAACATAGGACATAATAGTATAAAATGCCCAGTTCTTATGGGAAGAAACCAATCTGAAGCTTTACATCAACAAATTCATCAGCAAGTCGAAAAAGAAGGCTCTTCTACACCTAGTAATGCAACAGAAGTAAGTAATCTCATAAATTGGTTCTACTCATCAATAGTAATAGTACTAAAATGTGATTCTATTATAGGTTTCAAGCACTATTATTGAGAATGTGGCATCAAGGCAATGCAGTTCCTCATTTGTGACAGAACAAACTGTAATTATCTATCTTGTTGTCTATTTATGTTGTATGTATTTGATCTTACTAGCTGGCTAATTTATTCATTTTTTGTATATGGTAGATCGATCAACTTAATCAGACAAGGGTACCTCAAGAACAATTGAGGAGTTCTGCATTCATATCAGAAGAAATTGGTGAGCATTCTAGAGAAGGTATAAGACCACTCATCATCGAGAAAATGGGAAAGCAGCACATCCCAGTGTCAAAATTACAATAAGTGCTTTCTCAAAATAACAAGAGAGTAAGAAGTGATCCGCGAGCTCAAAAAAAATTGTCCCTTAAATAAGATGTTACAGAAAACCAATGACATTACGGACATGAGTTTAGATTTAGTTCTTCTTTTATGACTTTAAAGTTGATTATGTTCTGGTGATATGTAAATGATTGTGTTTTTCCTTTTAAAACTGAATGCAACTTAAAAATTACCTTTTATTCTTATTGATCTTAACTTGAACTAAACCATCCTTTTTTGTAATGCTTCTATATAATTTGATTTCCAGTTCAAGAAAGAGTTACACAAATAAAATTGAAATGGTGACTTTAAGCAAAAAAATTTACTAATGAAGTCAATTACTATGATAAACGATAAATATCTTTATAATTGAATTCGAGATCTAACAAAATAATCCCACCAACTAACCTAAGAGATACATGTTAACACGTATCTAAGCAATTTAACTTCAGTCTCAAGCAAACAACATGTCAAACATTACTTTGTACCTTCGAGGTCTTCAGTTATCGAGCTCGTAAGGAGTGAAGGATCTGATTCGTTGCTTAGTCGTAGTTTATTTACTTAATTTTTAGTTTTGTCTTGTTTGTTTGTGTGTTGAGACAGAATAATGAGTATACATGGTGGAGATGGTGAACCAATGGGGCACCTCCCAGTAGAAGTGATAAGGTTCAGGGATAGCATTCTGACCTTCAAGCAGCTAGAAGGAGAACTTTTCATGAGTCGTGGCTGAGGTTTAAAACACTATTGATACAATGCCCAACTCATGAGATCGTCGATCTAGTTCTACTGGAATGCTTCTATAGGAGCCTTAATTCCAGAAACAAAGGATTAATCGATCAATTTGTCCCTGATGATTTTAGAAGATACTCTTATGAGACTGCAATCAAACTCCTTGATCTTGTGGCCAACACCAACAAGGAGGCTGAGAAGAACCAACACTTGGTCATTTTGTTGAGTCAGATGGATACCTTGGCACAAAAAAGTCGAGGAACTAGAAGTGCTGTCAAAACAAGAGGGCAGATACATACCCCCTCAAGAGCAGAGAAAGTCTACGAAAAAAAAGAGTAGGAGTATCAATGATACACTATTAATCATTCTCCAAAAACTCAATGAGCATGATAGAATGTTAGAGGAGATGAAGGAAAATGTAGAAGTGCTAAATCAGATGAGCGGTTCTCACTCTAGATCTATCCAGCTAATTGAAACTCTCTTGGGTCATGTATTTCCTCAGCCCCACCCAAATGAACAATCGGGGTCACCTAGTTGCACTAGGTTCAACCCCAATAATGAGGTTTCAGTGGTGACTTGTGTCGTTCCACGACGTTAACTAAGGCGTTGTTTAGGAGGCAACCCAAATCCCTTAAATGCTTTAATTTTGTTTTAGAAATAATGGTGTTTTGATTTTGCAGGTTGAAGTGTGGATAGTGATTGAAAAGTGCAGGTTGGCGATCATAAGTCCAGTCGGAAAATCGCCGAAGAGGTCGGCGACGCCAATCCAGACCACCGTTAGACTCAAGAAACTCTCACATTAGAGTCTGAAACAATCGGTGAGCACAGGAAATTAGTGGTGAATCACCGACTAGGTCGGCGATCCCGATGTAAACCGTCATTTGGACCTTCACTTTGACTGAAGGTCCTGTAAAACTCAGCGAGGTAAGTGACCACTCAGTGCCTCGCCGAGTGGATCGGCGGTTGTGACTAACGTCGTCGAATGGACGCTAACTGGATGGCTATTAATAGCCAAAGGTTTTAAAGTTTCGAACTCTTCATTTTTCCTCGATTTCAAACTTCACAAATTCACTCCTAGTAAGTATTTTCAATACTTTTGCATTCCAAGTATTTTGGTTGTTGATTTGTGATTGGAGTTGGATTGCATTGCCGCCTAGCACTTCAAATATCATTTTAATCGGCAAATAAGGTTAGTCTTATGAACCCCGAACTTATTTTTATTTGTTCTCGTATGCAAATAATATGATTGTATTGTCATGTGTTGCGCCTCTCTGATAAGAATTGATTGTGCAAATGCCTGTTTTAATTTGAAATCCCGTATGCTTGTGCGTTCAAGTGATTTAAATTTTTTGTGGTTTTGCTTGCATTTTGTCTAGTTTGGCAGAACTGGAGAAATCTGAGTATCTCAGGAGGATAGGTGCTATGGGTCTTAACTTAATTTAACTTGTGCATGTTATGATTTTGTTTTCAGGGGTTGCGGGGTCGAATTCGAGAAGTTGGGTTGAAAATAGGCACGTTGGGCCATTTGGCGAGCTAGGTCGAGTTTGTCGAACCACTCGACGATTCACCTAATGTCCCCATCTCGCCTTTAATTTCAGGTTGTATGTGTTGTTGGCTACTGTAACTTTCGGCGAGAAGCTTGATGTCGCCAAAAGCACTTGGCGATTCGCCGATCGTCTTTTGTTTCGTCCTTTTGTCTGTACCCCTGAACCCTTACTGAACTGGAACTTTCGACGGGCTAGCCCTAGCTCACCGAAAGCTATCAGCGAATCACCGAAAGTGACCTCCCATCGCCAACTTGCTGAGAATTTTAAGCATACCCTTTAGGCGAACCCGACTTAGCTCGCCAGAGAGATTGGGCGATTCACCGACTTGATCGGCGAGTTTGTCTACAGTTAATTTTTTTGTGCTTTGATATGAATATTTACTAACTTTTTCCCAACATTTTGCAGACATGGCCAGACCTAAAGTTGTAGGGCGAAACATGCCACCCCGAGGGAAAGCAAAGGGGATTACACTAAATGAGGATACAGTTGCATCCAAGGGAAAGACCACAAAACTCCACACAATTGGGGGGAAAGGCAAAAGTAAAGGCAAAGCACCTGCTTCACCAGAGGCAGGCTCCGATAGCAATGCCATTTACGACACTTACCTCACCACTTCTGAGAGTGAGGGTGAGCACCAAGAACCTCAAACTATGGCATCAAATGATGATGAGCTTGTAGCAGCGCAAAGGGCAGAGCTACGGTCTAAAACGTTGAATGATCTGTCCAGGATCAGAACCCCTCAGCCTACCACTTCTACTCCTCCAGTCCCAGAACAAGCAATGGTGTTGGCACCCCCAGTACAGGGTCCTCCGCCCAAGTCAATGAACAGATTAAAGACTAAGGGATTGAGGACAATTCTTGAGGAAAAACGTCTGTCGATGGATGGGGTTATCGACAGGTACCCAGAAATAATGGATTGCTTAAAGTCTCACAAGTTCCAAAACTTCACCCAACCCCGTGGCCCATACATTCCAAATTGGGTCCGGGAGTTCTATGCCTCTTATGGAACCTGATTCCACAAAGAAAGAAGCAAACAACTGAATTCAAACAAGTCGATAATGTGGTAGTTCGGGGTAAAAAAGTGTTGTGTGATAGCACTACGATAAATGCAGTCTTAGAATGCACCAATAATATTGCCGACCCTCACCAGTACAGGATGAAGACTAAGACATTCGAGGGAATAAAAAAATGGATGGCTCCTGTTATATGTGATGGCACTCCAAAGTGGTTAGAGGTAGGGGCTTCGATAATGAAAAGGGACATGCATGTAGCTGCAAGGTACTAGTTTGGCTTTATCATCAACATTATAATGCCATCCTAGAATGTGTCCGTTCTTCGCCACTCTAAGGCAGCTTGTCTTGGCGCAATCATTACATAGGAGAGAAATAATCTGGGGATGATCATTACTTCAGAGATTCTCATAATTGCCAAACAGCGCTAGACCTCTTTTTCCTTCTCGGTATTGATCACCGAGCTGTGTAGACGAGCTCGGGTGCCTAAAGATGCCAAGAAAGATGTGGAAGTGAGTCCCACATCCTCTACCGATATCTGGAGGATCGAGGCAGAATATTTAAAAGACCAAGCTGAACAGAAGAAGAAGACGGCCCCAGTGGATTCTTCCCCGATTATAGACACAAACTTATCACCTGCAGAGGCATCTTTGCCTACTCCGGCCCCTGGGCCTTCAGGTACTCCTTGTGTTGTATCTTCTTATGCCCCTAGTTGTTCTGTTACTGTGTTGCCCTTAGACCTGTTGTTGTTGCTATCTCCCAGACTCCGATCACCCAGGCATCATTACTTCAAATGGGACAGCTTGCCTATTCTACAGACCGTCAGGCAGTCAGGATCGATATCGCCATTCCTAATATAATTCAGCCTGCTTTGACTGCTGTTGTGACACCATTGAGCGCCAACATTGATACCCTTGCGGCAAGGATAGCGGTGTGTGAGCATGGTCAAGGAGCCACCGAGGAGGTGACGACTTTAAAAGCTGACATTGCTGAGTTGAGAAAATATGTGGACTACATGAAGTCCACCGATACGTCCATGCTTTTTGGAACAATTGAGATTCCAGATGTGCCCGAGGTTTCTCCAAATACCGTCGGACACGAGGATAGAATGGAGTAGACAGTTGAGCCTGAGTCAGAGGCAGAGACTGATGAAGAGATGATTGAGAAGACTAAGAGAGTTGCAGATGAGGACCTGACTGAAACTGAAGCAGTCATGATAGATGCGGTTGTGAAGGCTTCCCTAGTATGTACACCTTTTGCTGTTTCTGGTGAAGCTGGATCTTCTGAGGTGATTCCGGGCACTGATGCCCAAGTCCAGAATGCTACTCCGAGCACTGAGGCACAGACAGATGGATAGATTGCATAGACAGGATCCCTTCTTTACCTCCCTCTCTGTCTTTCTTTATTTTAAATTCTGGATATAATGTTATTTGCATTAGAGGACAAATGATTTTTATTTGTGGTGGGGTGAGGCCCACCTTTTGTGTGAATATTGATGTTCGTGTTTTGTTGATATATTTGGGTCATTATGTTTTATACTGCTTTTCGTGGATGTTTGAGCTTGTGGCTCCTTGATTTTAAATTGAAAATGATTTTTGACCCTTTCGAAAAAAAATTGCCACCTCTTGTATGCACTTGAATGTAGCTGTTCTTTAGCAAATTTGAGTCTTGGTTTTGATCAATATCAATGACTCAAATAGTGCTCATAATCGAACGAACATGAATGTGCGGCTACGATGAGACCAAGTGAAGATACATAGTCAGTATATGAACTCTATGCATCTCGTTGTGACTAGCCAATTATCGAATTGATTCTTTTGTGATGAACATTGCACACTAACGAAAATGTGGAGTCTTGTTTGACTTTGGTGTCAATGCCTTGTGTGATGAGCTTACTGTGAACCATGCATGATAACACCTAGAATTTACCCCGTTGGTCCGGTCGACTAAGTAAGGTTATCTCTTGATATGATCTTAGGCAACTTCGAAGAGTGTGAGCTAATTTGACATACACCTTTTTTGTGGCCTACCTTGTGAGTGTGTGAACCTCTATAGAACACCCCTTGAGCCTTACCTCTCTTTGGAAGAAACTTGATGAAAACATGACCTTTCTTAATCCACTACCTATAATCCTCTTGAATTGTGGTTGATCGAATAGCCAACTTAGGCCAAAAGACTAAGTTGGGGGTGTGGTGAAAACAGAAGGCAAGTCAAGAAGTGCAAGAAAAGTCCCCTTCAATCCATGGTGTTGAGAAAAATGGAACCCCTCTATACAAAAAAAAAAAAAAAGTTGTGAAATAAAGTTATGAGAAAGAAAGAGGGTTCCGAACAATCCATGGAAGTGAATAATGGGGTGACTTATGAGCACTAAATAAAATCATGAAAGAAGAGGAAAGAGAGTGTTGAAAGCACCACATTTCACAAGGATAAAAGTCACTGAGCCTAAATGACCATACCATTGCCTCATTACAAGCCTTAAAACGACCTTTTTGATCTTGAGTGAGCTGAAGCTAATGTCGATTGGAAAATACAGGTAAACCTATGGGTGAAAGCATGCATTGTGTTCTTCTTTGTAAGAGTGAGCGTTGCATTTGATTCCAAAACTTTAAATGATTAAATCATTGTGTGTGAATATGGAATCATTCTTTGTGTGAGGGCATTTGAGTAGCTTAGTTGAGCTTGAAGTTGCATTTTAAGCAATTATTGTGAGCTTGAAAATCTTTGATAATGGTGTGTCACAACTTGAGTATTTGAGTATACAATTGATCCTTGCATGAGTAAGTTGAGCTTTGTTGTGTACATTCATGATTGAATCTTGTGTAGCACTATTTGAGACATTCTTTTTGAACTGTTGAACTTGAGTTTAACTTGAGGACAAGCAAAAGTTTAAGTTGGGGGCGTTCATGAGTCCAAAATTTGGACTCATTTAGGGCTATATTTTAATAGAATTAGTGTTCTCAAATGCATATTTTGTCTCAATAACTGATGTAAACCCTTAAGTTTCAGGTATTTGGATCGAGAGACAAAGCATGGACGTTATCAAGAAAAAAGGAACAAAGCGGCTGAAAGAACGGAGAAAGGACGCCCTGAGGATCGCCTAATCCATTAAGCGAGTCGTCGAAAGGCCCTAAATCCCGCTGAATGTTCCAGTGTACTGAGCCTTGAAGGAGAAGGTCAAATCTGCGATAAATAAGAGCAGTCAGCGTGTCACCGAGCAGTTCCGCGAAACAGCACCATATCGCCCAATGCCTCAAAACGCAAGAATGTTAAAGGAAAAACTAGAAAGGCGATGAACTAGACCAAAGGGCGGATCGCCGAGTGTGTCGGCAATCCCGACTAACTGCGCCGAGTGGTCCTTCACAGCACAAATTTTTGAATACTATAAATACTTGTTTAAATGATTAGCTTATAATGAGACTTGAGAGAGATTTTATTTTGGAGACTAAGAATATTTCAGTTTTAGTTCTTAGAGTTTTTAGAGACATTGTGCTTGAACTTGAAGATTTGAAGATTTTCAATTCCAAGAAATTGGAAGTGGGTCTCGAAGAATCTTCATCCTTGATGTGTTTAAAGACTTTATTCATCGTACCCACTTGATGTAAACACTTGTTGGTATGGATTTCTATCTCTTTTTCATGTCTAGGTAAAACCCTAATTCTTGAGGTGTGATTTTGTGAATATGAATTAAATTTAATGTTGGGTGTTGCTTATTGTTGGTATACTCGTTGTTTAAATGTGATTTCATTTAGTAGTTGTATTTGAACTTAATGAGATTGTAGTTACAAATACGATTTCATCTAGTGTTTTTGTCTTGCTCAAGAGAGAGGTTTTAAAACTAAGACTACTAAGTCGATAGCCGGTGGTTATTGGGTCATCGTGGGTTCAACTCGAGAGAGTGAATCCTAGGCCATCTCCCACACTTTCAGCTTGAGAGAGTGAATGGGCTAAGGTGGAGGTTGTGCTTAAATGCGGCAACTCAGTGTTCGAGAGAAACCGAGTTGATTCGGGGTAAGTTACTCGAGAGAGAATTTACCCCCACTAAAGTCTAGCCTAGTTACAAATATTCAGCGATGTACTATCAAAAGCATCTATCCGATAGGGTCTTTTATCCCATATTCCTATCACACCCAAGAATCTCGTCTCCCTATACTCGCATCTTTGTATTTTCTCTGTTTTAGTTGTTAATTAATACAAATCCCCCATTGATAATTGGCATTTGCATCACCCCTTAGATTTAGTATGTTTGTATTGAATAATGTTTATAACTATGATTGATTAGAACTTGATTTTACTTTTCTATTAATTCTCAAAACCACTCCTTGTGGGAACGATCCCAACCCTTGATTGGGTTATATCACTACACGCGATCGTTGGCACTTGAACCGAAGTAGTGTCCTGATACATGAAGTCAAACTTGGCAACTGATCCATGTTTATGTCGAAACGTGGCAACCGATCCATTCAACAAGCCACAATCACAATCACAATGTACATTCCCACAATCATACAATCAAGTGTTGATTCATGGCATACAATCATTCATTCATACTCAATTAGATTAGGTGTGATCAATAGGCTTCGTTCACATACATACATGCATTACAACGAAGCAATTAAAAACAAATATCACACCAACATGAAATCACAACCATCACCTACCTCGAATCCAAGCTTGAATCCCCTAAGGCACTTGAATCTTCCCTTTTCGGATTCTTTTCGCTTGTTCTAGGTCTACAAACAACAATTTATATGCAAGGATCAACAATCAAAGGTTAAATTATCCAGATTATAACAAACTCAATAACCCTAGACCAAACTCTTGATCCCCATACCCAGATTAGGGCTTTTATCACCATAAATTCTAGATCAAAACCCGCCCACATCGATAATTACTCATGAATTTACATTCTACGAATCAAAACATGGATTTGAGGAGTAAAATCCTTACCTTTAGCTTCAATAATGCGAGACCCAACCCGCCACAACGGCCCCTCCCTGGCGGTAGAAATCCCGCCTCATCGGCTTGCACGGAACCAGTGAGCTATTTTAATAATTCCAAGACCCCCATATCACAACACACTTTTAACCAACGACACTCAAAAAATACCTTCCACGCTAAGTTCAATTTCGGAAGTTCTACTCACCCGAATTCAATTCAGTAAAGTCGTACGGGTTCCTTAACATCTTAGCTATCTACTCATGCAATCGAATTCCTTATTAAATTACCCAATCATTACCAGATTTCCCTAGACTCACGTGACTCTGATTTCATCCAAATCTAGACTAGGCTAGGAAATTCCAAGTTACTACCAAAAAGTTTTCTGGCCCCAATTCTTTCCCCATTGGCTTTTTCATAACGACGAAATCAAGTTGTCACAATAGATACAAATTTACCCATCACTCGTCCCCGAGTGATCAATTAGGAAATACTTGGCTAAAATAAAAGTAGAGTAGTATTTGAAGCGTCGAATTATTGGGGATACTTGTCTCTCATGTCCTTAGCTTCTAGATATCGTGATCAAGAATTTCAACCGATTCTTCCTCATACCGAAGGTCTTGTTTAACAATACTGAGTTTCACTTTATGATATAATTTTTGTCCCCAAACCAACCAATTAAATACCTACATATCCTCTCATACAATGCCTCAATGAAGTCATCTCAATACTCGAGTGATAAATATTGTTGTATGTAAACTTAACTAACAACAAAAGCGATTCTCAATAACCCCCAAAGTTGATCGCACACATGTCTGCAACATGTTTTCAAGGACTTGACACAAACATCAGGACGAATCTTTTCTCACATAACCATGATAAAATCCAAAATCAAAACTCGCCACAATTAGAGGTGAACCTAAACCAACTAACACACGCTTATGATATTCAAACAATATAGTTCATAACAACATCTCCATCCCACAACATAAATTCCCATGAGCTTAAGTTACAAAAATTTCAATCTTTAGACATAATATACTCCTTGAGAGATATGTCCAAACATACAAACCATCCAACACCGATAAATTTTGTAATTGTAGATTACCTCTTAAGAACAGTAGAATTGAATTCAATGATCTCCACATTCAACCACACATAATCGATACACAACCTCGACGACAAGATGAATATCAAGATTGTCGAACAACCATAAATATGCAAGGTAGCTCTTCTATAAATTCTCATAAGCAAGGGGTACAAGTCGAACCACTCAAATACTTTAACAACTCCAAAGCAACACCAATTATGTCGTTCGAAATAACCAAATCTTCTCAATCTTCCCACTCAATCAACCGAACATCGCAGGATTTGATACCCCTGATCCACCACTAGGGATCCACTCACAAATGTGGAAACACACGAGAGCATAGCTAGTGAATCATACTCACAATACTAACAACCGTCATAACACTCAGACCATTTACCTTATTATAACCAACACTTTTTAAATGAAATCTCTCTTAGGTACTTAACAATCAATAGTAATAGACTTTACAACTAAACTCAGGTGTAAGTCCTTTCACATGCTCACTACCGGGTACAATTGATCATTTTTTACCTTGCCAATTCATACCTTGATAACATATCTCACCACGAATGTAGACTTACAATGAAAAACATGAATTGTAAATTCAACTGTATTACACCATCCCTTTATATATCAACATTAGCTTGTACCGTGAAGATTTTTATGAATTCATGGATCTTCACTTATCATTGATCGCATCTCCATTGATCTTACAATATCCTTCGCCAAAATTCCATCGTACTCCTTACTAAACTCAAAAATAAAACCAAAACACTTATCATCACACTCGAGCTAATGTCTGTACACTCTGTCGCGCCCCGTTTTTCTCAAAACGGATCTTCCTTTCGGATGCACGACCTAACAACTCTTTTTGGGCTTTGAAAAATGAAGAGTCACCACCTAACGAATTAAGGCACGTTAGGGCACCTATCTAACCTAACTAATTCTAACTAAAGGTAAAATAACCAGAGATCGGATAAGGGTTCTAATTACCTCGAGGGGAAGGTGTTAGGCATCCCTCGAGGTCCATAAATGTGGATCTCAGCCGTGTCTCATGCAATTTATGTAGGAGTTACAAGTAGCATTTAAGATCACTTCATTTATTGATTATTTAAACATGATTGCTAAGTGATAACTAATATTAAACAATTAAGATCAATTTATTTATTTATTATTTAATTAAACATGCAAGACTAAGTGATGACATAACATTAAATATATATATTAAACATGAAACAATTTAGAGAAGGTAAGCGAGAAGACAGAAATTACACAATCAAATATGATAATCAATTTTTATTTTTATTAAGCTACTCCAAATAATTATGATTAAACAAATAAAGGGGCGAAAGGAAAGGAAGACTCTGATAGACTTTACGGATTAGCACTCGACTTTCTTTATTTCGATCGGCTTCTCGTATGAACAGACAAAACCAAGGTTTGTCATTAAAACCGAGTCGATGTCATCATATCTGTAGGGCTTAAACTACCCCTACCCCACCACTGCATGCTTTTCGTCTCTAAAAGGTGCCTAGAGTCCCCGCTTAAGGCCCAAGAGGCATTGGACTACTATTAGGAAGGGTTTAGACTGAAATAAACTCCTAATAGGCCCTCCTAGACACCAAGTCAAACACTTTGGACAGGTATTTAGCACGTAAATCTGATGTTGGCCTCTAGATTTTTATTAAACATGCTAGCAAACACACATAAAGTGAAAGGTCTCATGCTTAAGTGTGTGCATACAAAATAAGCATCATGACAATAATATTTACTAGATTTAGAGGGCCAAAAATTATTACACATGTAGAAAATAATTAATTGCAATTATTAACTAATTTTAAAAGTGGTAGGAAACTTATCACAGACGCATGACATAATTTTTTAGAGCAATAGTTGATCAGATTATTAATACCAATTTTTATTTTAATTAGCAGACAATTTATTAGATGCAAAAATTAATTAGTAGCTGATTTTAAGTGGCAAAACGGCGCAAAACTTAATTAATCCGAACAAGATTTAATCGGGGCAACAAGTGACAGATGCAAAAATTAATTAAGTTGAGCAGATTTAAAACGGTCACATTACAAGCAAAATTGATTTAATTTTATTTTTTTTCTAAATGGAGGCAGATTATAGCATACGAAGAAATGAATATAAGTTTATTCTTAAATGGTGGGGAAAATTATATCATAGAATTGTTAGTAATGGCAGAAAATATGCAGCACAATTATTTCAATTATTTAACGTGCTAAAAAATGGTTATGACAGGCTGTTTTAATTAATTCGACTGTTCTTATTTGTTAAAACCTATCAACATGGTTACTATGTGAACAATGCTGAAAAACAATATAGGTATGATTTCTAAGCGAAAACACGTCATTATTAAGCCTGGTTATTAACACGTTGTCATTAATTCAAGACTCAATTAATTAGCATGCTGATCTTATTTGTTAAGCTCTATAGACATGATTTCTACTTTCAAATATATCAAGACTTATTTAGATCCTATAAGCATGATATCTAAGTCATTTCTAATATCAAAAACATGTTATTCAGCCAAGCATTTATTTTATATAAAAAGAAAATTAATGATGCAAATAATACACAGTGAGAAGCATGTAAAAGGTTATACATTACTTTATTATTATAAAACTGATTATTAGGTAGATTAGAGATTTATTTTATTATGTGATTAACATAAGCAAAATGATCGATTAATTCATGCAAGCAAATAACCAATTTTATTTTAGAATGATTATGTAGTGAGAAATCACCAAGTATGAATAGTAGATAATCACACTTCTATAGGCATGCTTTCTAACAACGAATAGATACGATGAAGTAACAAGTAGCACGTAAATCCCCTCCCCCTTAGGCGATTCCCCAAATATTTCATATAGAGAGAGAGAGTTGAGAGTTGTACAAATTATTACAAAATAATAATTGAAATTAAATAATGTACAAAACACAATTAAATAAATTCAACTTGACTAGCGTTTCCTCCCTTGGCGACTCTACAACATCTTGAACTCTAAGTTCAAGAACCTGCTTGAAGGAAAAATGTAACACATATATAATAGCAAAGTACCCATAACACCAATTATTTTAATATGTATAGATAGGCAGAAGGCACACACACAAGAATTCAAGCAAATACAAAATAACAACAAATCTAATGTCAAACATAGAGAGAGGGAGGAAAGAACCGACCTAGATGCTTCCTTTTTATTCATACGTACTAAAGGTATGCAATACTTATACTATAAAGCGAATATTTTAATGCAAAACAGAGATTAAGTGAGAAATCTAACCAATTAAGCAGATTTATTTATCAGCAAAGAAGTATTTGCAGGAAAATCCAACCAGAATAGTACCACAACACCAAAGCAAAGGATGCCCCAGAGATTACATGAGCTTAAAATGTTTCAGATTGTTAAAAGTGTCAGTGTTAGAGTGTTGAGAATGCTAAGAGTATGTAAGAGTGTTCAACCGTGAGCCAAAATAAAAGGGCAAATGGTCCCTTTTTATAGTGGGAAGGGCATAACAATAATGGAAAAGAATTAATTAGGAGCAATTAGAGAAATTATTTTCTTAACTAAAAGAGTCCAATCAATCAATATAATTCTCTTACCTTAAACAGATAATTAAGAACGAATCTGTCCATATATAATTAAGGCAAGCAAGATCCTTTTACCAAAAAATCAATTTATTAACAAACAGACAAACAATTATTTAAAGCCGGATATAGTTACATACCAAAGCAATATTCACACATTTAGACAAATTGAGCAAAATTGGCAAGAAATATATGGGATCCACAAATATAATAATTTACTTGCAGTTTTAAAAATTAGGTTTTGACACCACAGAGGAAATACGAATAAAATGACTCCGAAATTATCAAAATATCAATCCATTTTACCATTTTTTAAACCTACAAGATTGCTATCAAATCAACAAGTACTACTAATTAAGGGAAATTAACAAATAAGGAGGAGGAATTTCTAGTTGCCACAAATAGACAATATTACTGTTGGGAATCAAAATGAGGAGAAGATACGGGAAACAACATTGATGGATTTTACTGTAAATAAGACAAGCAATAATCCACCTAAATCAAATAATATACCAAGAATCAGTTAGCATGCTAAATTACCACATAAAAACAGTAAAACCCATCGAAGATTAATTCAACCGCAAGATTACTCCAATTTAATCAAGCAAAAATCAATTAGAGACATAATGTGCGCTAGTATGAACTAGGTTTCATCATTCGAACATCACAAAACTATAACAAGCATAATAAAACACTAATAAAATATTATTAGCAAGAGTATATGAATCACAAGTAAAGAAAAAATAAAATAAAAGAATATACCGGAGACGGATCTGTTGAGATACGTCTTCAACCGACCCCTTAAAACCTTGAACTTTGCTGGAATTTTGCTGCTGCTGGCCGGAGGAGCTGGTGGTTCGCCGAAACTCGTTGTGGAGGTTCGATGGTGTTGTTGTCCGGCTGCTGCTGGTTGTCCTTGCCAGTGATGCTGGCAGCTTTCGCCTGAGCTTCTGCTGCTGTTTCTCGTTGGAAAGGAGGAGAGACGAGAAAGATGAGACGGAGAAGAAGGGAGGAGAGGGAAGGAGATAAAGAAGAGGAGAAGGCTGCTAGCCAGTCAGAGCAGCTGCCTGGGATGGCTTTGCCGGAATCGAGAAGAAGAGAGGAGGAGGGGAGGATCTTGGAGGAGAAGAGAGGAAGAATCAAAAAGAAATTAGGGGTTTGGGTCTTTTTAGGTTAGAATAGGAAAGAAAAGGAGAATTGATCTCATCCGTCGATTTGAAAGATATCTACGATCAGGATTCGATCTCAAATTTAACTAAGGATGGATGGTCGAGATTAAAAGACTTGGAACCTGAATTTTGTAATAAGAAGGCTAAAATTGAAATCACAATGGCTAAAGTTGAAATGCAATTTTGAAATGGAATGGCTAGATTTGAAATAAATTAGAATGGAATAATTTAAGGGAAGAATAAGGAGATGCTAACTGATTCATAAAAATACTACAAAATATTATAATTAAAATTACTTAAATTTTAAAACATTTGAATTATTTTGAGTTTTACTAATAATTTTAAAAATATTTTATTAATATTTACGATAATTTTATAAAGCAAGCATACTAAAATATATAATTTTTAGACAAAATCGACTAAGGTATTAAACTCGAAATATATTTTAAAATAAGTATTTAATCGAATAGCATTCCCAAAAAGGGTTAAAGGTCGGTCAAAATTGGGTGTCAACACACTCCTTTATCAAGTCCTTTCCAATAGTTTTTAACCAAATCCGACGGACTTGTGACACTATTACCATAGCCACAACAAAACGAATGAAATCACGCGTCTCTGAACCCAATTATCTACCCCTTTAAAGATATCTCTTTAGCCTTTGCAATCAAATAAATTATTTTTGCTCTCGCCTCTCTCTAAAGGCCGTACTACATTCCACTATATATACTCCATTCCACTATATTTTCCTTCATTATAACTCGAGCTCTTTAAAATTCTATTCGAGTGGTGTCCCACCATCTCTTAAAATTTTCCATACACCCATGTTACTCACCAATTATTAAGAAACCACAATCTTATTATATAGTTGCATCCCATCACAATCCACCACGAACTCTTATTACCATTATGCTCAGTCAGCCCTGACTCTCGCTACAAGTCAACATTTTCATCAACATGACACCTCAAATTCAGGTATACTCATCAAATTGAAAGGACTAACCCAATTTATACGCACTTGATTACTAACCTCTTTCAATTTCCTTCACCCAAGTATACTCAATGGAACTTTCTTTATTCATAAACTTGTCATTCCGGTATCAATCCACTCCCTTATGGATTAAGATAAAATCATCAGTCCTCATACTACCCTCCTTCTTCTTAATAAACAAGACAGGATCACCTCATGAACCCTTTATCAAGAAGCTCTTGGATTTGAGTCTTAAGCTCTCTTAATTCTGCTGGAGCCATACGATACAGAGGGATGGAAATGGGGCAAGTGTTAATTTCCAAGTCAATGCAGGAATCTATATCTCTATATGGAGGCATACCAGGCAATTCCGTAGGAAACACTTCCTTAAAATTCAAACACCATAGGAATAAGTCAATAGAGGGAGACTCAACCTCAACATCCCAAACATGAGCCAAATAAGCCAACAACCCTGCCCTACCAGTTTCCTAGCCCGAATGAAGGATATGATCTTAGCTAGCTTAGGCTTGTACACCCATTCCCATGCTAATCTTTCCCTACCCGGGATCTCTAGAGTTACCGACTTTGTATTACCATTAAGCCCTGTGTAATAAGGGGACAACCAAGTCATGCTTAGGATTATATCAAGTCAGTCATATCCACTATAACCAAATCAACCCAAGTCTGAAAATTCATAAACACAACAGGACAAACACGATATACAAAGGTGATTATGACTGACTCTTCAACTAGGGTAGAAACATGGATGAGGGCATCAAGTATATCACAAACCACATCAAATCCCAAGGCAATTGAACTGACACGTACGAATAAGTAGAACCCATATCACACAAAACAATAACCATCTGGGCACACACAAGAGTAGCACTAATGACCACTGCATCACACCTCAAACTCGGTTTTGCCCGGAAAAGCATATAACTGAGCCATGTTTTCTTGATGGGCAACCTCATCACCTGGCTGCACTACTCCTCTACCTGCATTACCATTTCCCCGGCCTCCACAGCCTCGCTGATTTCCTCCTCATATGCCCAGGTTCTCCACAATTTTAACACACCTTATAACTTATATTTGATTGTTGAACACTGAATTAGATCGTGGGGGGTTAGTTCAGGTACAATTCGAGTTCTGAAATTGTAACTAGGAAAAATAGGGTAGACAAGGTTGAGATTCTGTCTCGCCCTATCCCGCTCTAGCGGAAGAAATCCCGCCCTAGCGGCACTGACAGAAACAGTACCCAATCAATAAATTTTTCAGGGGTTTTTCTCTTTTCTAAATCTCCCAACAGTTTTCAACTTTAAGTAGGCATTTAAGGAAATCCCTTTAGCTAGGGCAATCATTGTTTACCCCCTGGTCAACCCAACAAAGTACGCACTTTAGAATCCTTTTTCATCGTTTCAACACTACCACACACATATTCCCAGGATATACCCAGATTCTCACACCGTTATCAGCTGGTCGCAACGCACATCCATATTTCTCACTTACGAACCATATCGTAATTTATCTAGGCTCTTGCACCTAATCTCATGATGACTTTCTTTTCACAACAAGTTTCTCGACACTCAAGCAGTTACAACTTGCAGACAAGACCAAATTCTTTAATTAGTCTGTTCCATAGACGACTATTACTGATCATCTATGCCTTAAACGACCCCTAAGGCCAAATACCAATTGGACTCAACTCATACCGCAAGCGACAATAGTAGCTAGCGAGCCCCACAAAACTGCTAATTTCAATCATAGAACTTGGTCGAACCCAATTCTTAACCGCTTCAATCTTTAACTAATGATAACCAGACCTTAATCAATCTTTAGAGAAAATTGATGCACCCTGCAATTGGTCCAAAAAAAGGTCATCTATCTGAGGCAATGGATACTTGTTCTGAATGATGACCCTATTCAATTGTCGGTAGTCTATACACATCCTCTCTTTCTAGTGATGGTGCTACTACTTTTGTTGCTCTAGTTCGGACCATAGAGTGAAGGAGGAAAGATACCGATTTGTATCACCCAGATATCAATTGGATTCAAGTCATAGCATGAAGGAGTAGAAAGAAGTGAGTTTTTCCAAATGTCCTATAGCCTCTCGAAGAAAAAAGTACGGACGTCATCGTATCGTTCCGCAAGACTCTACTAGACTCGTTTTGGTACAATGAGATCAACGAACCTACGGCTCTAACACCAACTTTGTCACCACCCAAACCGTCGTGATTGACACCCACACTAACCCTCCGGTGGAAAACCATTACTACAACCCAAACAAATAAATTTTATGAAAACTAAGGCATTTAAAGCTACGAAAGTAGGTTTAAATGACTATAAAAATGGAGTCCCCATAAACTCCAAAGGTTTAAACAAATAACTAACCAAACTAATATGGAAATTCAACCCCTAGAACCTGAAAGTCATTGTACCAAAACTCTACTAACGACAAGTCTAAGAACAAGGGGTACAATCCCGAAACTAAACAAACACCTTAAACAAAAAGTTTGAGTCTGAAAAGAGTGGACTTAAACAAGAAAGATCTATGGCAGCCTAAAAGAACTGGCTTACCCTTGAATCCGGTCACGCTCAATAGTCACTTAGCTGAGGTCTATCAATAGCCACCTGAAGATGCCTGTACTCAACAAAAAAGGATCAAATGCAGTATCAGTACACAACCACAGTGTACTGGTAGGATCATGTGGCTATCCCAAAGGTGAAATATACATAAGCAGTCACAACAAAGTAAAACACGTATATACAATATTAGTCATCACTTACAAATCACGCACAATTTCACAAGTCTCAAGAGATACAATTATCCTTTTAGAGCAACATACAGTCTTCTAATATCAATCATCATTAGACATGAACGTAATCATCACAAGTAAATACATATCACAATTCAATGGTCCTCTCAGGGAACCCAATTCAATGGTCCTCTCATGGAACCCAAACCCAAACTGTTAGCATACCTATTCGTGATACCCGATCCAAGTTAGTGTGCCGGAACATGGCAGCCGATCCCATGTTTATGCCAGAACGTGGAAACCAATCTATGTTTATGCCAAAACGTAGCAATCGATCCATTCAAAAAGCCACAATCACAATCACAATGTACATTCTCACAATCATACAATCAAGTGTTGATTCATGGCATACAATCATTCATTCATACTCAATTAGATTAGGTGTGATCAATAGGCTTCATTCACATACATACATGCATTACAATGAAGTAATTACAAACATATATCACACCAACATGAAATCACAACCATCACCTACCTCGAATCCAAGCTTGAATCCCCTAAGGCACTTGAATCTTCCCTTTCCAGATTCTTTTCGCTTGTTCTAGGTCTACAAACAACAATTTATACGCAAGGATCAACAATCCAAGGTCTAATTATCCGGATTATAACAAACCCAATAACCCTAGACCAAACCCTTGATCCCCATACCCAGATTAGGGTTTTTTCCACCATAAATTCCAGATCAAAACCCTCCCCCATTGATAATTACTCATGAATTTACATTCTACGGATCGAAACATTGATTTGGGGAGTAAAATCCTTACCTTTAGCCTCAAGAATGGTGAAAAACGTTCAAGAACTCTCCTGGGGTCGTCTCCTAGCTCTCAAAGTTGAAAAGTGCCGAATAAAACATTTTTGGGGTTTTATTTCTGACTTAAGTCGCGTTTGTCCCGCCACAACGGGACCCAGCCCGCCACAGTGGCCCTACCTTGGCGGATGAAAATCCCGCCCCATTAGCTTGCGCGGAACCAGTGAGCTATTTCAATAATTCCAAAACCCCTATTTCACAACACACCTTTAACCAACGACACCCAGAAAATACCCTCCACGCTAAGTTCAATTTCGGGAGTTCTATTCACCTGAATTCAATTCCATAAAGTCGTACGGGTTCCTTAACGTTTTAGCTATCTACTCATGCAATTGAATTCCTTATTAAATCACCCAATCATTACCAGATTTCCCTAGACTCACCTGACTCCGATTTCGTCCAAATCTGGACTAGGCTAGGAAATCCCAAGTTACTACCAAAAAGTTTTCTGGCCCCAATTCTTCCCCATTGGCTTTCCCATAACGACGGAATCAGGTCGTTACATTTATTTATTTATGTTTCTAATATGATAGGCCATATCATATACTTTTAGGGGAAATACTATCTAATTGTTATAAGAAATGTACCATAGGTAATATTATACCTTTCAATAATGACAAAAAAATAGAATATTAATTAGAAATTGACAAACAATACACACATATAAAGGAGTGGAAGAGTTTTATAACATTAATTTGATTATCGTTGTAGTCATCACTAAAAAAATAATATATGATAATAACTATTCAAAAGATAACTCCTTCTTTAATGTGAAAAATAAGATAGATAATTTTTGCTTTAAATAATTATAAGTTAAATATATATTAATCACAAATGCATTTTTATTATAGCATAACTATAAAAATAACTTTTTATTATATGTGTACAAATAAATGAGAATTTTTTTTTCATTCTTTTCATTAAATAATTTATTTATTAATTAAAAGCTTTAAAAATACTAATAAAATGGTTTACTTATATATATTTTTAGGGGCAATAATATCTCATAGCTATGAGAAATGTACCATAGTTAATATTATACCTTTCAACAATGACAAAAAATTAGAATATTATGATAATAACTATTCAAAAGATAACTCCTTCTTTAATGTGAAAAATAAGATAGATAATTTTTTCTTTAAATAATTATAAGTTAAATATATATTAATCACAAATGCGTATTTATTATAGCATAACTATAAAATAACTTTGAGAATTTTTTTTTCATTCTTTTCATTAGATAATTTATTTATTAATTAAAAGTTTTAAAAATATTAAAAAGATGGTTTACTTATTTATTTTGTGATTGATGTCTAATATGATAGACTATATAATATATTTTTACGGGTAACAATATCTAATAGCTATGAGAAATGTACCATAGGTAATATTATACCTTTCAACAATGAAAAAAAATTAGAATGTTAATTAGAAATTAACAAACATATACACACAAAAACAAAAATAAAAATAAAAAACGTGATACTTTTCATCTTCATTCATTCGCATAATAACAATGTTAGTAGATATCTAATCAAAATAAAATAAAAAAGAATAGAATAATATTAATTGAAATCAAAACAATACATTAATGAATCTTCAAAATATTTATAATGAATCTTCAAAATATTTGAAAATCATTCAAACTTTTATACTAATATGACCATCTCTTTTGATGAATCTTAGAAATTAACAAACAGATACACACACAAAAAAAATGTGATACTTTTCATCTTCATTCATTCGCATAATAAAAATGTTAGTAGATATCTAATCAAAATAAAATAAAAAAGAATAGAATAATATTAAGTGAAATAAAAAACAATGCATTAATGAATCTTCAAAATATTTGAAAACCATTCAAACTTTCATACTAATATGACTATCTCTTTTGATGAATCTTCCAAGATAATTAAGTTTCCTTCTTCATTTTGATGAAGTTGTACCAAACTAATGTGAACATCTCTATGATGAATTTTTGAAGAATATATATATGATTTTTATCAAAGTGAAGACCATTTCGTGACATTATTAAGTACATGAAAGATGAAAGAAAAAGAAAAAATGAAAAAGTGGAAATGGACATTGAACATCTCTAAAGATGATTGTTATTTATAGATTGGGTAAACCATAACAATAGTTAGAAAGAAGTTGAAGAGGCATATTATTTAAGTAGAGAAGATAAATAGATGGAGGTTTTTTGTAACTTATTAGACATAATTAGAATAGTAAATATGATTGAATTTTTAAATTAATAAACAATTATTTATTGAGAAAATGAAGGGAAAAAATCAAAAAAAGAAGAAAAAAATATAAATGGGAATGAAAGACATAGAGAGGTGTCACATCACCTTCTCTATATTTCTCCTTTATATATATACTAGATATGTGAGCCCGTGCCAGCACGGGCCCAACATATGTTATTTATTTTGTTGTAATTTATGTGACACATATAATTTAGAGAGTCGTTCAATTTTTGTAGATATTTTTTTAAATAATTAAGTTGTAAATTATTGTGGCCTATTGAATTTACATAATTTTAAAATAATATGTTATTCTGTTGGTTCCAACTTATGTGACACGAATGAAATTTAGAGAGTTGGTCAATTTTCTTATATGATTTTGAAATATTTTAAGTCGTGATTTATAGTATTTTACGTAAAAAAAAAATTGTAATTTTTTTAGATTTCTTACTCCATCAATTTAAGTCTTTTTCAATGTTTAATCAAATGATCTATAGCAGCATAAATATTTATGATTTATTATGAGACACACGTATAGAAATAAGCATTCACTTCATTTTCAAATAATATATGATACTTCTTTTGTTTCAATGTAAATGGGACATATGAAATTAGAGAGCAAATCAAAATATTTTCAATTGCTAATTATTGTGATTTATCATATTTTTACGTAATTTTTAATAATATATGTTATTCCATCTATTTATATTCATGTGACACTGGTAAAATTTCAACACCCAATTAAATCTTTTTCAAAATTCTAGTTTTTTTTATAAAAATTGTACCTCTAATATATTTTGTAAATAAAATATAAGAAATTGAGCAATTAAATTACAAAAAGTTAATTTTCCACGAAATAAACAGAGTGAAATTTTTTGAAGAAATAGTCATGAGGCACAAAAGAGAATGGAAATGAAAATTGCTCAAGTGGGGTCCATATATTAAGAGGCATTTGGATAATAGTGAAAAGAAAATTGGAAAGAAGCGAAATAGAGAGTTACAAGGGCCCCACATGCATGGGAAATAACCCCACTTTTCGGTTGAAATAAAGGAAAAAAGTAACTTGAGAACTGGTTTATGTGTCCTATAAAGAGAAAGTATAATTCTAAAGTAGTCATGTACAATATTATTTCAGCATAAAATTAAGAAATTTCCAATATTGCCCCTTGCTAGGGAAGCAAACATGTCGACGAATAGCTGCTTCTCAAGAATTTTAAAAGTCAACTAAATTTTTCCTATTTTTTTTTTTAAAATATTTTAAGTTGCTAATTATTGTGATTTATAACACTTTTGATAATTTTATTATAATAATTTTAACGTCATTTTAAATATATAATAGAGTATTTTTAGTTTTTAACCAATTACGTGTGTTTAAGAATATTGTGTTTGTAGCCTCTCCGGTAAAAATATTTTAAGTCTTTAATTATTATAATTTATAGGGTATGTTATGTAATTTTTAAATTTGTAATAATATATTTTAAGTTGTTAATTATAATAATTTATAGTATCTTAAACGTAATCTTTGAGTATACTATAAATTAAAAATAAAGCAACACAAATAAATTAAAATAGAAGAGAGAACAATAAAATATGTAACATTTATAAAATACAATATTATAAATTAAAGAGAATGGAATAGAATGGATTGGTCAGCCGCCATGAGAAAGGTAGTGGGGGCCACTTAAATTAATTAAAGAGTACAACTTTATGATGGATATATGTGTCATTATAGAGATGTTGGCTGGTTTTTTGGTCTAAAGAAGAAAAGGTACAATTATAAGGCATTGACATACAAAAGTTTTAAGGAGCAAAAGCTAGTAAATATCAAAAATACCCTCACATTCACACTTATATATAAGTAGTATATATATATATTAATACATAATTCATATAGTTTTCATAACGAAATTGATATGATGAATATTATTTATCAAAATTTAGATATAGAATATTATTATTCATTTTATGTTACTATCTTATAGATATTCATATATTGTCATATTTAAACATAAATAGAAATACCTAGTACCTATAGGGAATCAAAAATATGATTAAATTCATGCTAGTTGCATACATCATGTTTTTAACATAAAAATGATATATATATAGATTCTAGTGGTGGATATAGAATATATTTACTCTCTTTCTAACTTTATGGATGTGACATAATATGGTTTGAAAATAAAATAGGTATTTTACACTTACAATATATTAGTTTAAGTTATAAACATCATTAATATAATAATTTTTTTTTTTACAATATCAGATCAATCAAGAGTAAATATCTTAAAACTAAAAGCTACAACAAATAAACACGTAGAACATGAATTGTCACGTAAGATTCCACATAGGACGTATAAGTTTGTTTGTTCAACTTTATACAAGTTTACGTGTTTAGTTGTGCACATTCACAGTTGGAGAGCGTAAATATTAGTTAGTTAAGCCAAATTTCAAAGTATGTCTATGTATTATGCCAAAAATCATTATCGACATCATTGTTGTTGGCTTTACTTTCATATCATTGTCTCTTCACCACATGCAAATTCCTCCTTTGAAAGGTATTGAAAGGAAAGTTATAAGGGGTCGTTTAATTTGCGGATAAATTTATTCCATTTTTCAGGTAAAATAAATAATATCAAATTTGAAGTATAAATTTATTCTGGAATTAATTATATTTATATTTAAGAAATTTATAAATTTAATCCCAAATATAATTTTGAAATATCTTATCTTATCGAACGCATAAAGGTTTTAAGTTGAAGTAAATGAGTCACGACAAAAATTTCTTAGGCCACGTGGAAACATTAGCATGGCACGTGGAAGTGTGTACTGTCTATGTGGATGCTGAGTTGGCATGCCACCTTGACAAATATATTCCTTTTTGTGCATCATATATAATTGAAAAATATGATTCACTTAATATATGGCCAAGTTTGAATGAATGAATTGACTAGGTAATTAAATAAATTAAAAGAAAAAAAAATATAGTAAAATTTGGATGGATTGAACTATAATGCATTGTTTAGCTCGTTTCAATCCAAATTCAGGTGAAGTAATCTTTGGGCAGATTAATGATTAATTTATTTATTAATTTAATTCATTTTGGTCAGTTCAAATTCAATCCAAACGATTCATTTGACACCCTTAATCATTCCTAATAAAACTTAAGAAAAATGATTGTATTTATGTTCTTCTCTATTATTAAAAAAACATTTAATATTGTCTTTTTTTATACAATACTTCGATTTATATATGTCATTAATGTTGTACTATCGGGCCATATGTCCGTATGAGTACGTATACTAATCAAAATTTGAAGTTAAAATTAGAATACTTAAAAATAAAACAAAGAAAATACTTTATGTATTAGATTTTTTTCATACTAGCCAGTGATTCTGGCTAGTTGGAGTCTCATATAACATAGAGATAATAAGTAAACACAAGTTTTTTTTTTTGGTTGTTGTAGACATACATAACATTTCAAATTGAGGCATTTTTGGATTTCCTTCAGAATTTCTGGCTTCGTCACTGTTACTTATTGTTTGTGTACTCCCATAGGAAGAGTGACTGTACGTTTGAACGGTATATCGACATCTAGTAAGTACTTGAATGATGAAAGACATCCAGGTAATGGTCCATGAATCTTGTTTTGAGAAACATACAAAACACTTAGCTCAGTAAGTCCACAAATCGACGTTGGCAACATCTCAACAGAGAACTTGTTGTTATTGACCTTCAATATTTGCAATTGCTTTATGTTTCCCAGACAAGAAGGAATAGGTCCTGTGAGTTGATTATTTGATATAGAGAGTGATGAAAGTGTTGTCAAATAACCAATAGAATCAGGTATAACTCCAGTAAGTTTATTGTTGTCAAGAGCCAAACTTTTAATTAAAGGCCATTGGGCAGGACTCAATGGCAATTGTATTTCACCAACAAGTTGATTTGTTACTAAGTGGATAGTGGAAATGGAATGTAGTTTTGTTATTGAAACAGGGATTTTTCCAGTGAACGAATTGTTTGACAAGAAAAGCTTTTGAAGTGCTTGTAAGTTGCCAATATTCTCCGATATTTCCCCTGTCAAGTGGTTATTTTCAAGGTTCAAAGTTGTTAGAGACGTCAATGTGAATACTGACTCTGGGATTGTACTAGAGATTTGATTGGTTTGTAAGTTGAGTTCTTTGAGATTCTTGAGAACCCCAATGGACTCAGGAATTTGCCCTGTTAGTCCGACTAGTTTGTTAAAATCAATAACTTGTAGTGAAGTGAGAAGTGAAATTGAAGGAGAGATTGAACCACTCATTGTGCTTGACACGAAGTTTGGAGATTCATCGTCACCAGATACATAGTGACCAGGTAGATAGATTTCTACAACTCTGTTAGTTGTAGCGTTACAAGAAATGCCTGGCCAATTGCAACAATCTTGCCCAATCCATTTGCTTAGTCTGCCTGAAGTATCAGAATGTATGCCAGCTTTGAAGTCATTGAGACCCTTGAGATCATCAGGGTGGCATGCCTTGTTTGCACTAATATTGATAATCATAAGAGATATCATTGCTAGGAAACAAATAAATTGATGAGATGCCATTTTGGCCTGCCAAAAAAGGGATGATTATATCAATAATAGATTCAGTAGCTCGATACATTAAGCATCTCATGTTGTCAAGTTTTTTTCACAATCCATGTTGATTTTAAAGAAAGTAAACAAATAGACAAATTACTACAACTTCATTTTATAAAACACAATATTATGTCTCCCCTTAGTATATTTTTCGTTTTTGTGGAAATATTTTTGTAATTGCTTAGAATATTACTACTGAAGTTTAATCTCATAAAGTGGGATCTGAGGAGGATAATGTATATGCATATATTATCCCTATCTGTGTAGAAAAGCTAAGATGATTGTTTCTGGTAGACCTTCGGCTCAAGAAAAACAATTCATAACAATTTAAGCAACAAAAAAATTAGTAAAAATGTCATGACAAATAATATGGAAAGCCTTTCTACTATTATTACTCCACTATTAGAGTCACAAACATAGTCTTAACCATATAGTTCAGTTGAGTTTCATTTATGGAGGATATCACTGTTGCCATTCTATAATATTTTTGTTTTATCAACAAATTGACCTATGAAGCCTCTAAAAGTCACATTTTTAAGAACATATTCAAAGTGTTGAGCTTAACTAGATAAGTGATGTCGGGGCAGAACCACATGGGTGCAACGAACCCCTCTAACAGAAAATTACATTGTATATACATGAATTCATGAATAAAGGAGCAATAGATAGCGTGAAGCAATTACCAATTGTTTATGTTCCTTAAATAGCTCGATGTCACCCTGTGTTAAAGATTTTCGGTAATACCTACTTAGGTTAGAAATATTTAACAATTTATGTGAAGAGTTTTAGGTAATACCTATTTGGGTTTACAAACATAATGTTAACATTTCTATATCTATAGGCTAACATATTGTTCTAAATTTGAGGTAATGCAAAAATAGTTGAGGAAGTTAAGATATACAAACCACACACAAAATTAAAATACAAAGATATTTTTATTGAACATTTTATATCCATTCATGTATAACAACCTTGACTTTTTCTTCTTCTTTTTTCTTTTGTTTTGTTGGGGGGGAGGGGGGGGGGGGTCCAAAATTACCTTCCAAACACAATAATTTTAGGCTTTGTACGATTATCATGAAATTTATTTTAAGGTTTTTAAAAAAATATAAATTAACATTTTTGGGATAAATATTGGATTTTGTAAAACTCAGGAATTGTATAATATATAAGGACATTTGTGTTTTGTAGTCCCGTAAGAGTAAAGTAAATGTAAACCAATTTAAATTGTAAATCAATTTATTTGGGATTACAACTATCCTCCTTTCATCCAACTCAAAACAAATGAACATAAAGAGTATTTTCTTAGATAAACAAAGTTGATTCACTTAGGAGGATGTTCACAGGTTGCGGAACTTTGACTGTGAGAGGATGGAATGTCAGCTCAAACGAATTCTATGATTGATTTCCACTTGTCTTCTTTCTGTAGTCTGTCTGATAAAAATGTTGGAATTTATGCAGTTTTGATGATTGACAAACAAAGATGAAACACGTTAGTCAACATCGGTGTTTTAAAATGATAAATTCATGAAACTTTCCAAAAATGATCAATTGAGTCATTACACTATTGCATTTAGAAGTTTGAAGGAGTTGATCTTACATTTTAAATAAAAGCCAATTTTAATTAAGTGTGTTATTAGACTTCTTGAAGATTATTGAGAGAAGTATTGAAAACACTCATAAATTCAGTGCGAATTATTAGTTTCATCCTTGAACTATTGACAACCGTAAAAATACTCTTTTACTTGACTAATTGAACTTAAATACACCCCCGATCTTACAACATGAGTAAATTACACCCCTGAATTCTCACCAAGTTTAAGGTGTTTTCAACACTTCTCTCAAATTTTTATTAAGAGTTTCATGCTTCTACAAGAGTTTGAGACCACTTACTATGTCATGTGGCACATCGAGGGTGTATTTAAGTTTAGTTAATCAAGTAGATGGTGTTTTCAAGACTGTCAATAGTTCAAGGACGAATCTAATAATTTATGTCAAGTTCAGGGGTGATTTCAATACTTCTCTCAAAATTATTGGATGAAACTAAATCCAAAGTTTGAAAGCTTTTTATATCAATTTGAGGAGGACTAGATTCGAAACTTAAAGCTGAAGAGTAAAACAGAATCAATTTTACACATTTAAGCGAAACTTCATATATTTTGGGGGAAATTTTAGATAAAATGTCAGACTCCAAACAATTTTTTTTTATATTTATTTGGATTTTGTTAGATTCGTGTTGCAATTCCAGATTTTCATATCTAATGATAATTTTAAAGTGGCTAAACTTGTAATAAAAGATAAAACAAGAAGATGAAGATAAGTATATCTTAACTCAGGTCCTCAAAGTGGTTCTTCCTAATTTCTGATTACAAATAATTTTCAAGTAAAATATACTTGCATTATTTTAAAAAAAATATGTTTATTACTTATCATTTTTAACCTATATAAAAGAAAATTATTTTGTCATCAATATTACTCCCTCTATCCCAATTTATGTGACTTACTTTCCTTTTTGATCAGTCCAAAAAAGAATGACACAATTCTATATTAAGTAACAATTTAACTATAAAATGTCTATTTTACCATTAATGAAATGATTTACAGCCACACAAATTTCTATCATTTATTTTGAACCACAAGTTTTAAAAGTCTTCATTTCTTTCTTAAACTTCGTATCGAGTCAAACTACCTCACATAAAATGGGACGGAGGGAGTAATTACTTATTTTTCAATCATATTTTAAGACGTAAGCGATAAGACTCTAAACTAATTAACATGTATATTATGATTATTTTTTTAAAAAGAGGGGATAATTATGCCACATTGCCCTTTGACAAATATTAACGATGATGTCACATTGCATGAGGTGGCATGGATGAAATGAAAGATTGTCTCTGGAGATTTGTGTGATAAAAAGGTACCACAGAGACTTGAGGGTAAGTTCTACGCAGTGATGGTTAGTCCGTACTTGTTATATGGGGTGGAGTGATGACCAGTCAAGCACTCACATATTCAAAAGAAGCATGTTGCATAAATGCATATATTGAGATGGATGTGTGAGCATACGAGAAGCGATAAGATTAGAATTGAGGTTATCTAGGAAAAGGTGGTAGTGGCAGACAAGATAAGGGAAATGAGACTTAGATGACTTGGACATGTGTTGAGGAGGTGCGTTGACGCCCAGTGAGGAGGTGGGAGAGGCTTGTTGTTAGGGCTTCACAGAGGGGTAGAGGTAGGCCGAATGTCACGCCCCGAGCCTACACCCTGGGCGGGACTGGCACTCGAGAACTATTGTTGGCCCCAAGCGAACCTTTGGCCTAGCTTAACTCTTAGCAGAAGACTTTACACAATAAATCCATGTAATACACAAGAATGTTGTAAGGAAACATTCAACTGGCCAATAAGGCAAACTCAAGTCTCAACATAACGGAATGAAAATGTAAAGACAAATGAACTAACTAGCTGTCTATGAAGCCTCTAAACTATAAGGGGTGTCGGGACAAGACCCCCGATCATCCTAATAACTGAAAGTACTAAAACAATGTAAACAGAAATCCTTTGGAAAGCAAGAAGGTTCACCAACTGACTCTGAGTGTTAAACTGAATCAACGAGGCACTGGATTCTGATCCTGGTTACCTGTATCTGCATCATAAAATGATGCAGGCCAAATGGCATCAGTACATTGAATGTACGAGCATGCGAGGGGAAAACTAAGCATGACATAAGCTCAAAATGAATACTGAAAGAAACACTTACCTCAGCTTTACTCAACTCAATGCAGAAATAAACAACAGTAAAAATGCAGTTTATATAAAGCTTTTAAGCAGTAAATAACAACTCAAATTTAATCATATAGTAAAGTAATATAATTCTTTGAGAGTTTCTCTAACCAACAACCATCACTATGAGCTATGCGATGATACATAGTCTAGCCCATGCTGCCAGAACTGTCTTATAACTTGTCGGGATATAGAACGCCTCAACTAAGTGGATCCACTAGTCTATGCTAAAAAGTACTAAGAAATCATCTAAAAAGTATGACCCTTTCTACCCACGTTGGCTACATGATTTATGGAGACATTGAGTTGATATGAACTCGTCCCCACATCGATGCTCAATACTACTCCCAAAATACTCCAGCTCATATGTTTAAAAACAAAAACTCTTTTTGTGGTTTGAGATAATTACTCAAAAACTAGCTCAAAAACTCTCTTGGAAATCAGTGTTTCCTCAATGTGAAAATATTTACTCTTTGGAAATACTTAGTTCCCATATATTCTTTTTGAAGAAATGAACTTCATTTATTACTCTTACTTAACTCAAAACTCAAGTCTTAAAACAAGTTTAAAGCATTTTCAAAAGACTTTTTAAAGGGACTCTAAAAACTCTCTAGACTTGGCTCTTAACTTCCCTTGAATTTGAATTTATGGATTCAAGGGCTGTGATTTATGATAGGAAAGATCTCATGATGTGTAGGAGTGTTTTCAGATAGTTAAACATGAGAAACGATCAAGAAATCACTGTCTGGAGGCAAGTCCGTGATGCGGAGATGCATTTAAATATTTGGTCGCAAAATAAATTTTGAGGCAAAAGGGTCCGTGACAGCTCCGCGACGCGGTGAGAAAATTTCCTATCCTGAGGAACAGGTCCGCGACGAGGACCTAGTACCCAGATTCGCCTGACTTTTTCCTTCTTCGTTTTCTAACCCCAATATGCCTAAATTCAATTCTTTTTCTCAAATTCTCTTTAGATTAAGATATCCAGTATATGTACACATGAATCTATCCATAACGACTGTAAAATCGACACGATTTCCTCAAGAACTCAACAATTCCAACTTAACTCAAGAATGAAAGTCAATATTCAAGAACACAATTCAAATTCATCAACTTTCAACTTTCTAGAACAAATTTCACTGAACTAAACATGATTGGCGCGTGGGTGAACGAACCCAACGCTATGAAAGTCTCACATATCTCTTTAGGGATCAACCCTTGGCGAAACGACTTCGATTCCGCAAGTAATATCCAAGAGTGCCTTGACTTTTCTCTTTTCTCCTCCTTTCTCTTCTCTCAAAGCCCTAGCATAATTCTTAAATACGTAAACTGAACTAACTCAGTTTAGACCCTAAATAATTTACTTAAAATGGATTTAATTAATTGGGTAATGAAAAGACCAAAATACCCCTCTAAAATCCAGTTTTGACTTTCCTTATCTAGACATCCAGACTTCGAATGGGCATACCTCTCTCATACGAACTCCAAATTGAGCAAACTCGGCGGTGTTGGAAAGATAATTCAAAGATCTTTCCCACGTATCTTTTAGTCCACCTAACTCATCCTGATCTAGGAGTTATAGTCATTTGAAGTTGATCCAAAACTTATATTTAGCTTAACTTTATCAAACTTTCCAATTTAATTATTTCCAAAAATGGTTTCTTTTGAATTCTAGTTCTTTCTGGTTCTTTCAAATAGAGAGGTGTTACAATATCTTCCCCTTGAGAACATTCGTCCTCGAATGAGATTAGTCTTAGCAGGCTAAGATGTAACATTTAACATTCAGTTCAAACGCCCAACAAGCAAATCTAACACATTCAGTATATCAATTAAAAAGTACTGAGAAGAGAATTAGTACCTTGATCTGGAATTTCTTTGGGCTCAAAGCGATGTGGATATCTCTTCTTTATATCCTCCTCAGCTTCCCAAGTAGCTTCCTCAACAAACTGATTTCTCCAAAGAAGTTTGACTGATACTACTTCCTTGGTTCTCAATTTGCGAACCTGGCGGTCTAGAATCTGAACAGGAATCTCCTCATAAGTCAAACTATCCTTGATACCAATATCTTTAATTGGTATGATCAATGACGGATCACCCATGCACTTCTTCAACATGGAAATATGAAATACCGGATGGACCATTGATAACTCTTGTGGTAGCTCCAACTCATAAGCTACAATACCAATCCTTTTGGATATTCTGTAAGGACGAATATACAGGGGACTAAGGTTCCCCTTCTTACCAAATCTCATTACACCCTTCATGGGTGAAGCTTTGAAGTATACCGAATCATCTACTTTAAACTCTATGTCCATTCTCCTAACATTAGTGTAGGATTCTGACTCTGCATTGTTTTTAACCTTTCTTGGATAATCTTAACTCTCTCCATAGCTTGATGAACTAAGTCTGGTCCTATCAACCCAGCTTCACCAACTTCAAACCATCCAATAGGAGATCTGCATCGCCTCCCATAAAGGGCTTCATAAGGAGCCATTTGGATGCTGGAGTGGTAACTATTGTTGTAAGCGAACTCGATGAGAAGTAGGTGATCATCCCAATTACCTTTGAAATCAATCACACAGGCTCTCAACGTATCTTCCAAAGTATGACTAGTGCACTCTACTTGACCATCTGTCTGAGGATGGAAAGCAGTACTTAAGTTCACCTTTGAACCCAAGTCTTTCTGAAAATATTTCCAAAAATGTGTAGTAAATTGCGCACCTCTATCTGATATAATCGAAACAGGGACCCCATGAAGTCTTACTACCTCTTGAATGTATAACTTGGCATAGTCCTCTACTGAATGGGTAGTCTTTACTGGCAAAAGTGGGCTGATTTTGTCATTTTATCAACAATCACCCAAATAAAATCATGTTGCCTGCGAGACCGTGGCAACCCAGTAATGAAATCCATATTGATTATCTCCCACTTCCATTCCGGAAGTTCTATATGCTGAGCTATACCACCGGGCCTTTGATACTCTACTTTAACTTGTTCACAATTCGGGCACTTAGCAACGAACTCAACAATACCTTTCTTCATACTATTCCACCAATATACTTCCCTCAAGTCACATACATCTTTGTGGAATCTGGATGAATGGAATATATTGAGCTATGAGCTTCCTCCATGATCCTCTCTTGGAGTTCATCCACCCTTGGTACTCACAACCTACCTTGATACCTCAATACATCATCTCCCCCTTCTTCAAAAGCCATTAATTTTTGCTTATGAACATTTGTCTTCAATTCAAGCAAAATTGGATCTTGGTCTTGCTTTTCTTTCACTTCTAACACTAATGATGATTTAGCCCCATTCATCACCACTACTCTTCCTTCTGTGGCCTAATCGTGTAAGTCTGTGCACATCTTTCGCTAACTCTCTCTTTTCTTCCTCAACATGGGTGGTACTATCCATAGACAACCTACTCAAGGCATCAACAACAATATTAACCTTACCTGGGTGGTATAGAATACTCATGTTGTAATCCTTGAGTAACTCTAATCACCTCCTATGTTTGAGATTGAGCTCTTTTTGAGTAAACACATACTGAAGACTCTTGTGATTGGTGAACACATCCACATGAACACCATAAAGATAATGACGCCATATTTTCAAAGCAAATACTACGGCAGCCAACTCTAAATCATGGATTGGGTAATTCTTCTCATGAACTTTCAGCTGTCTGGAGGCATAAGCTATAACTTTACCATTCCGCATTAACGCACAACCCAAACCAACTCTGGATGCATCACAATATACAACAAAGCCTTGCATACCCTCTGGTAAGGTAAATACTGGGCAGTAGTCAACCTAGTTTTCAATTCCTGAAAGCTTTTCTCACAAGCTTTAGACCATTGAAACTTAATTGTTTTCTGAGTCAACTTGGTCAAAGGGGACGAAATGGATGAGAACCCATCTATGAACCTTCTATAATATCCCACCAATCCCTAGAAACTCCTAATATTAGTTGGAGATGTGGGTCTGGGCCAATTATGCACTGCCTCTATTTTCTGAGTATCAACTCCAATCCCATCACCGGAAACAATGTGGCCTAAGAATGCCACCGACTTAAGCCAAAACTCACACTTAGAAAACTTAGCATATAACTCCATATCTCTGAGAGTTTAGAGAACTACTCAGAGATGACTAGCATGACCTTCCCCATTCCTCGAATATATTTGTATGTCATTAATGAATACGATAACAAACATATATAAATAAGGTTTGAATACTCTATTAATAAGGTCCATGAACATTGCAGGCGCATTAGTTAAATCGAACGACACCAGAAACTCATATTCACCATAACGGGTCCTGAAAGATGTCTTTGGAATATCACATTCACTTACTCTTAACTGATGGTAGCTAGATCTGAGATCTATCTTAGAAAAGCAAGTGACACCCTGAAGCTGATCGAATAGGTCATCAATTTTCGGAAGAGGATACTTATTCTTGATAGTAACCTTGTTCAACTGACGATAATCTATACACATTCTAAGGGAACCGTCCTTCTTCCTCACAAATAAAATCAGAGCACCTTAAGGTGAGACACTTGGTCGAATAAAACCCTTCTCAAGAAGATCTTTAAATTGTTCTTTTAGCTCTTTCAACTATGCTGGATCCATTCTATATTGTGGAATAGATATAGGATGAGCATCGGGAAGGACATTTATACCGAAGTCTATTTCTCTCTCATGAGGGACTCCGAGTAGATCATCAGGAAAGACCTCAGGAAACTCACTCACAACAGGAACTGACTCAATAAGAGGTGTCTCAACACTAGAGTCATTAACTCAGACTAAGTGATAGACACAACCCTTGGAAACTAACTTTTTTGCTTTAAGGTACGAAATGAAACAACCCTTAGGCACTACTGAACTACTCCTCTACTCAAATACTGGTTCATTAGGAAACTGGAACTTAACAACTCGAGTTCTATAATCAATGGAGGCATAACAGGCATGAAGTCAGTCCATACATAGAATGACATCAAAATCTACCATGTATAACTCCACTAAAGTAGCCATGGTTCTCTTGTGATTGACGGAAATGGTACAATCACGATAGACTCTCTCAGCTAGAATGGACTCCCCAACAGGCGTAGAAACACTAAAAGGATTACAAAGTTTCTCAGGAAGAACATCAAAATTAATCGCAACATAAGGAGTCACAAAAGATAAACTCGCTCCTGGATCTAGCAAAGCACAAACATCAAAAGTAAAGACTTTGATCATACTAGTGACAACATCTGGAGAATTCTCTTGCTCTTGGCGACCAGTGATAGCATATAGGCGGTTTGCTCCTCCGCTAGTCCCTGAAGTATCTCATCTAGGTGCAACCCTATCTGGTGGAGCAACTGAAGAAGATTGTGCTCTATTGCCCCTATTTCCATTGCCCTACTTATTTTTAGGACACTCTTTCATGAAGTGACCCTCTTGACCGCACTTGAAACATCCAATAGAGCAATCAGGACAAGCACCTGGGTGGTTCCTACCACACTTAGCACATGTAGGAGCCCAATTACCTCATTGTGCCACACTACCCTGAGACTGAGCAGGTCTAGCTCTAAAATTCTGCAAATTCGGACTATTATACTCACCTTTGTTCCTTCGTGCAGGTGAACTAGAATATGATGGATCAGGTCCCTTTTGCTTATGTTGAAAGGAAGACCGCTTCACATTACTCCTTTGCTGCCCAGATTCATTCCCTGTCTCAGCTTTCTTATTTCTGAATTCTTCTCTATCCCTCAGCTTCTCTTCCTCAACCTGTTGTACATAAACCATACGTCTTGCTATGTCTATGTCCCCTATTAGCATAGCTGCATTGCCCTTCTTACTTGATAGACGAGATAACCTAGCAACAAACAGACTCATCATGCTCCTCATATCAGCAACCATATCCGGTGCATATTGGGAAAGTTGGGTGAACTTCAAACTGTACTCATGAACACTCATAGGTTCATGCTTAAGGGTAAATAATTCCCATACCTTGGCTTCTCTCAGTTCACGGGGGAAGAAACGCCCCAAGAGCACTCTAGAATACAACCCAGCTCAAAATCGATGCATCCTCAGCCCTACCATTTTCCACTAGTTAAACTAAGTCCTAGCAACACTCTTCAGCTAATAGGCAGCTAGTTCCACTCACTCAGCATAGGCAACGTGCAAAACCTCAAACACTTTCTACAGTTCCTCTACAAAGTTCTCCAGATCCTCAGTGACACTTGAACCAATGAAGCTTGGAGTATTCATCCTTAAAAACTCACGGATCCTTGAAGTATCAACCACTTCCTGTCGAGCCTCTATTTGTTGCCCAACTGATTGGTCACCGCCTGACTTAGCATTCGGATAGCTTCCCGAAATTCAGCATTAGTGACCTCTCCTTGGGGTTGCACTTCTGGTGTATTAGGTACCCCTTGCTCCTCAATGTTCCTCCTAGCAGGACGACCTCAGACAACTCTTCATTGAGGCATGATCTGAAAGACACGCGCAAGCACGAGTTAGAAAGAAACCTTCATAGAGATAAACTCTATCGCACGAATATAAATATGAAAGAAGTGAGATAGTTCCTAAATATTGCAGCCTCCTAATTATAGATGTGGTGCGCTTCACACCGATAACTAGGACTCTATAGACACTGTTAAAGATCGAGATAAGATCAGTTAGATATAATTATTAGTTACTAGTGATAATCTTAGATATAGAGTCCATGTTAAATTATAACTCTATCTCTAGATAGTTGTCTTGTATTAGGAGTATTACTCTCTATGCTCTGCACGACTTGTAAGTGTATAAATACACTATGATGTACTCTGTATTTCTTTATCAGCTAATACAAACGCATTACGCTATATTAGCCTCAGATTTCTCATGGTATCAGAGCTTTAAGCTCTTCTTCCGCTCTAATTCTTGACTACTAAAACTCTGTTTTAGAAGCCAAATGGCATCAGCCTCCAACATACTCTCAACCTCCTCACTTCACCATCTCATTGCTTCAGTCTCAATTAAACTCAAGCCCTCAAATTACCTGATATGGAGGACTCAAATGTTGCAGCTTATCCAAGTCATGAGACTAACATATCTCATTCGGGATGAACCAAAAACAATTATCACTGAAGAAGACACTTCTAGCAGTGACAAAAACAGTGGCAAAACCAGTGATAAAGGCAGTAAAAATGATGATAGGGAGGAGAAGGACGTGTTGCTGAGAAGTTGGATCTCTGGTACACTATCAGAGGAAACCATGTACCTCATTGTAGGCTGCAATACTGCAAAAGAGATGTGGGAAACCTTGGAGGAAACATACCTTCAAGCTACCAAGGACAAAGAATTCCAATTGAAGCAACAACTTCAAACTATCAGGCTTGGAAACAAGTCTACAGATGAATTCTTGAAAGAATTCAAGGGCATATGTGATGGTTTAGCAGCCATACACAAGCCAGTAGATGAGGATAGCAAGGTGATAAATTTTGCCAGAGGACTAGGTCCTAAGTATAAAACCTTCAGGACTGTCATGCTTGGCAAACCACCTTATCCAACTTTGAACCAACTGATCAATGCATTGAGAGGCTTTGATCTCAAGGAGGATGATGGAGAAGAATCACAACATGTTAACCATAACACAGCCTTCACTGCTCAACAGGTAAGTCAAAACAGGTCCAACAACTATAGGGGTAGAGGAAACTCCTATTCAAAGAGAGGAAATATGAACTACAACTCAAGAGGCAGGGGTTTTAGACCATCTGGACAAAGCACACATCAAGCTGCTCAAGGACAAGGCACTGAAAATCCCTCCAGGGAGAAGGAAGAAGTTGTTGCTTGTCAAATTTGTGGTAGGAACAACCACACCGCACTCAAATGCTTCTACAGGTGGGATTTCTCATACCAAGCATCAGAGGACTTGCCCCAAGCCTTAGCATCTGTTAATCTGAATGATCCTAACATTGGAGATAATGCAGTCTATGTGGACTCAGGAGCAAGTACTCACATGACAAATTCTTCAGGTAAGCTATCTAATCTAAAACCTTATAAAGGTACTGATAAGATTGTAGTGGGAAATGGAAGTGAACTTAATATCACTCACATAGGCAGTGGAAGTGTATCTGGTTTAAAACTAAATGAGGTCCTTGTTGTTCCTGAACTTAAGAAGAAACTCTTGTCAGTAAGTAAGCTAACTAAGGATAATTACTGTACAATTGAGTTTGACGAATCAACTTTTGATGTAAAGGACAAGGTAACAGGGAAGCAGCTGGCCAAGGGATCTAGAAGGGGAGGTATCTATGCCTAGGAAGACAACAATCTGCTAGCATTGGCAACAACACAGACAGGAAGGAGTAATTTAAGTTCTAGATTTAGTTCTAGTGATGTTTGGCATGCCAGACTTGGGCACCCAAACTCTAAATTTTTAGAAGTTTTAGACAAAAATAAGTGTATCAATATCACTTGTTGGAATAAAAATCCTACTATTTGTGTTAGTTGTCAAATGGGAAAAGGTTGTAAATTGCCTTTTAATTTGAGAAATAAAACTGAGAAAGAACCATTGCTGAAAATACATTGTGATTTGTGGGGTCCTGCACCAGTTGAGTCTTCACAACACATGAAATTCTATGCATTGTTTTTGGATGATCATAGTAGATACACTTGGCTATATCCATTGAGAAGGAAATCAGATTTCTTTGAAGTGTTTGTGAAGTTCCAAAAAATGGTTGAAAAACAGTTTACTAAAAGCATTAAGGTATTCCAATGTGATGGAGGTGGTGAGTTCTCTAGCTCAAAGTTCATTAACCACTTGGAAAATTGTGGTATTGTTAGGCATATATCCTGTCCAAATACACCTGAGCAGAATGGCATTGCTGAAAGAAAACATAGGCATGTAGTAGAGACTGGTTTAACATTGTTGTTTCACGCTAAACTGCCTTTATTTATGTGGACGGAAGCCTTCCTTACAGCTGTGTTTCTTATAAACAGGTTACCATCTTCAGTACTTAAGGACACACCTTTCCATAAACTCCATGGAACACATCCTGATTACAATAGCTTAAAGGTGTTTGGGTGCAGGTGTTTTCCCTACATCAAAGGAAGCAACAAGTTTTCACCAAAGACATATCCATGTGTCTTCATTGGATACAGTAGCCTTCACAAAGGATACAGATGCTATTATCCATCCACAAGAAGGGTCTTTATATCAAGACATGTTGTGTTTGATGAACTAACTCTTCCTTATGTGCAGGAAAACAACAATGAAAGTGATTCTGCAGGTTCCATTCATCTCGCCACATTCTCTGAATTTTTCTTAGAATCAAAGACCACAATTGATGACGTGCCAAGCCAGGAGTCTGACTCATCTGAGCATCTTCCTGCTGATATATTGCTAGATGAACTAGCACCTGAAGAACCTCAACAATATACCGAGGAATTGTCACCATCTACATCTCCTGCATCACTTGAAAACTCATCTAATGATTCTCCTAATGAGGCACAAGATGCTGCAATGATGCAGACACGACTATACGAGGATGAGCAGCAGCCCCAAGAATTCAGCATTGCAGATCGAAGGGGACTTCAATTTGAGGATGATCTATCTAAACTCTTTACTGATCAAGTCCAACCTCAATTACAGGCTTCATCTCAACCATCGACATCAGAACATGTCATGATAACCAGGTCAAAAGCTAAAAACTTATCTCACAGTTCATTATCTGCAACTAGGAAAAGCACTGCACTTAGTGAACCTATGTCCCTCAAAGAAGCACTTAGCATTCCACACTGGGTAGCAGCTATGAAGGAGGAGTTGCAAGCACTGCATGAAAATGAGACCTGGATTCTGGTTCGCAGAACTACTAAGGTGAATGTAGTAGGATCCAAATGGGTGTTTAAGACCAAAATGAAGTCAGATGGTTCAATTGAGAGACATAAGGCGAGATTAGTTGCAAAGGGCTACTCACAGCTTGAAGGAGTAGATTTTGAAGAAACCTTTAGCCCTGTTGTGAAAGCAACTACTATAAGAGTTGTTCTATCTCTTGCAGTCACACAACATTGGTTTATTAGACAACTTGATGTTAAAAATGCATTCCTCCATGGATATCTTGCAGAAGAAGTGTACATGAGTCAACCACCAGGATTTGTTGATCCAAACTATCCGAGCCATGTCTGCCAGTTGAAAAAGGTACTGTATGGTCTCAAACAGGCTCCTAGAGCCTGGTTTGAAAGGTTCAGCTTGTATCTGCTCCACATTGGCTTCAAGTGCAGCAGAGCTGACTCATCTCTGTTCACTCTTCATAGTCCAGTAGGAACAATACTACTGTTGTTATATGTAGATGACATAATTGTGACAGGCAACAACTCAAAGCAAATGGATGAAGTTGTGAAGAAATTGAGCATTGAATTTTCCATGAAGGACCTTGGACAACTAAGTTTCTTCCTAGGTGTTGAAGTTACCTATTTTCCAGATGGAATTCACTTGTCTCAAAGAAAATATGCTACTGATTTGCTCAAGAAAGTGGACATGGAAGATGCAAAGGAAGTGCCTACTCCCTTAGTACAGAAGCATGGCTTACAGGAAGCTATTGGAACTCCAGTTGATTCCTCAGTATATAGGAGCATTGTAGGAAGCTTACAATACTTGACACTAACCAGACCAGATATAACTCATGCTGTGAATCTTGCAAGTCAGTTCATGCAGAATCCAAATTCTGTGCACCTCCAAGCTGTAAAGAGAATACTCAGATATGTAAAGGGAACTATTACTCATGGTTTGTGTATTACTTCTCAGTCCTCACTCAGGTTGTATGGTTTCTCGGATGCTGACTGGGCAGGATGTGCAACAACAAGAAGATCCACCACTGGTTACACCATATATCTTGGTGCAAATTGTGTGTCCTGGTCCTCTCGAAAACAGAACACAGTTGCAAGGTCAAGTGCAGAAGCTGAGTATAGAGCCTTAGCTGCTACAGCTGCTGAGCTCACATGGCTGACTTACATTCTGCAAGATATTGGAATATACATCAAATCTGCTCCTACACTGTTTTGTGACAATATGAGTGCACTGTACATGACCACAAATCCAGTATTACATGCTAGAACCAAACATGTAGAATTGGATTATCATTTTGTTAGAGAAAAAGTAGCTCAAGGGCAGTTAATCACTCAATTTGTTCGATCAAGAGATCAACTAGCGGACATTCATACGAAGGCACTGGCAAAGGACCAATTCCTGTTTTTCAGAGACAAGCTAAGAGTAGTAAACTCACCTCCAATTAGCTTGAGGGGAAGTGTTAAAGATCGAGATAAGATCAGTTAGATATAATTATTAGTTACTAGTGATAATCTTAGATATAGAGTCCATGTTAAATTATAACTCTATCTCTAGATAGTTGTCTTGTATTATGAGTATTACTCTCTATGCTCTGCACGACTTGTAAGTGTATAAATACACTATGATGTACTCTGTATTTCTTTATCAGCTAATACAAAAGCATTACGCTATATTAGCCTCAGATTTCTCAACGGCTTTATAGACTCCCTAGAAATCTTAAACTTTGTGCTCTGATACCAAGTTTGTCACGCCCCGAGCCTACACCCTGGGTGGGACTGGAAGTTGAGAACCATTGTTGGACCCAAGCGAGCCCTTGACCTGGCTTAACTCTTAGTAGAACACTTTGTTCAACAAAGATAAATCCAGGTAATAAACTAGAAAGTTGTAAGGAAACATTCAATTGACCAGTAAGGCAAACTCAAGTCTCAACATAACAGAATGAAAATGTAAAGACAAATGGACTAACTAGCTGTCTATGAAGCCTCTAAACTATGAGGGATGTCGGGACAAGACCCCCGATCATCCTAACAACTAAAAGTACTAAAACAATGTAAATAGGAATCCTCCGAAAAGCAAAGAGGCTCATCAACTGACTCTGAGTGCTAAACTGGATTAACGAGGCACTGGATACTGATCCTATTTACCTGTATTTGCATCATAAAATGATGCAGGCCAAATGGCATCAGTACATTGAATGTACGAGCATGCGATGGGAAAACTAAACACGACATAAGCTCAAAATGAATATTGAAAGAAACACTTACCTCAGCTTTACTCAACTCTATGTAGAAATAAACAACTGTAAAGATGCAGTTTATATAAAGCTTTTAAACAGTAAATAACAACTCAAATTTAATCATATAGTAAAGTAATATAATTTTGTGGGAGTTTCTCTAATCGACAACCATCAGTATGATCTATGTGATGATACAACGTCTCACCCAAACTGCCAGAACTGTCCTATAACTTATCGGGATATAAAACACCTCAACTAAGTGGATCCACCAGTCTATGGTAAAAAGCACTAAGGAAGCATCTAAAAAGTATGACCTTTTCTACCCACGTTAGCTACATGGTTTATGGAGACATTGAGTTGTTATGAACTCATCCCCACATCGGTGCTCAATACTACTCCCAAAATATTCAGCTCATACATTTAAAAACAAAATCTCTTTCTATGGTTTGAGATAATTACTCAAAAACTAGCTCAAATGCTCTCTTGAAAATTAGTGTTTCCTCTCATGTTTAAATGTGAAAACATTTACTCTTTAGAAATACTTAGTTCCCATATACTCTTTTTGAAAGAAATGAACTTCATTTGTTACTCTTACTTAACTCAAAACTCAAGTCTAAAAACAAGTTTAAAGCATTTGCAACAGACTTTTTGAAGGGACTCTAAAAACTCTCTAGACTTGGCTCTTAACTTCCATTGAATTTGAATTTATGGATTCAAGGATTGTGATTTGTGATAGGAAAGATCTCATGATATTTAGGAGTTGTTTTAGACAGTTAAACATGAGAAACAATCAAGAAATCACTATCTAGAAGCAAGTCCGCAACGCGAAGATGCATTTAAATATTTGGTTGCAAAATAAATTTTGAGGCAGAAGGGTCCGTGACCGCTCTGCGACGCGGAGAGAAAATTTCCCATCCTGAAGGAACAGGTCCTGGACCTGGTACCAGATTCACCTGACTTTTTCCTTTTTCGTTTTCTAACCCCAATACGCCTACATTCAACTTTTTTTCTCAAATTCTCTTTAGATTAAGATACCTAGTATATGTACACAGAAATCTATCCATAACGAATCTAAAATCGACACGATTTCCTCAAGAACTCAACAATCCCAACTTAACTCAAGAACGAAAGCCAATATTCAAGAACACAATTCAAAATCATCAACTTTCAACTTTCTAGAACAAATTTCACTGAACTAAACATGATTGGCGCGTGGGTGAACGAACCCAACGCTATGAAAGTCTCACATACCTCTTTAGGGATCAACCCTTAGCGAAACGACTTCGATTCAGCAAGAAATCTCCAAGAACGCCTTGACTTTTCTCCTCTTTTCTCTTCCCTCAAAGCCCTAGCGTAATTCTTAAATGCATAAAATGAACTAACTCAGTTTAGACCCCAAATAATTTACTAAAAATGGATTTAATTAATTGGGTAATGAAAAGACCAAAATGCACCTCTAAAATCTGGTTTCGACTTTCCTTATCTAGACAACCCACTTCGAATGGGCATATCTCCCTCTTACGAACTCGAAATTAAGCAAACTTAGCGGCGTTGGAAAGATAATTCAAAGATCTTTCCTACGTATCTTGTAGTCCACCTAACTCATCCTGATCTAGGAGTTATGGTCGTTTGAAGTTTACCTAAAACTCATACTTAGCTTAACTTTGTCAAACTTTCCAATTTGATTATTTCCAAAAATGGTTTCTTTCTAATTCTAGTTCTTTTAAATAGAGAGGTGTTACAATATCTTCCCCTTGGGAACATTCGTCCTCGAATGAGATTACTCTTAGCAGGCTAAGGTGTAACATTTAACATTCAGTTCAAACACCCAACAAGCAAATCTAACACATTCAGTATATCAATTAAAGAGTAATGAGAAGAGAATTATTACATTGATCTGGAATTTCTCTGGGCTCAAAGAGATGCGGATATCTCTTCTTCATATCCTCATCAGCTTCCCAAGTAGATTCCTCAACAAACTAATTTCTCTAAAGAATCTTGACTGATTCTACTTCATTGGTTCTCAATTTGCGAATCTGGCGGTCTAGAATCTGAACATGAATCTCCTCATAAGTCAGCTATCCTTGATACCAATATCTTCAATTTGTATGATCAATGACGGATTGCCCATGCACTTCTTCAACATGGAAATATGAAATAACAGATGGACCGCTGCTAACTCTTGTGGTAGCTCCAACTCATAAGCTACATTACCAATTTTTTTGGATATTCTGTAAGGACCAATATACTGGGGACTAAGCTTCCCCTTCTTACCAAATCTCATTACACCCTTCATGGGTGAAACTTTCAAGTATACCCAATCATCTACTTTAAACTCTAAGTCCCTTCTCCTAACATTAGTGTAGGATTTCTGACGACTCTGCATTGTTTTCAACCTCTTTAGGGATCAACCCTTGGCGAAACGACTTTGATTCCGCAAGAAATCTCCAAGAACTCCTTGACTTTTCTCCTCTTTTCTCCTACTTTCTCTTCTCTCAAAGCCCTAGCGTATACCCCTCTAAAATCCGGTTTCGACTTTCCTTATCTAGACAACCCAACTTCGAATGGGCATATCTCCCTCACACGAACTCGAAAGTGAGAAAACTCGGTGGCGCTGGAAAGATAATTCAAAGATCTTTCATACGGTATCTTGTAGTCCACCTAAATCATCCTGAGCTAGGAGTTATGGTCATTTAAAGTTGATCCAAAACTCATACTTAGCTTAACTTTGTCAAACTTTCTAATTTGATTATTTCGAGAAACAATTTCTTTCTAATTCTAGTTCTTTCTAGTTCTTTCAACTAGCGATGTGTTACACCGAAGAAGTATTAGGGAGATGTGATTAGACAGGATATGACATAACTTCATATTACTGAGGACATGACTTTAGATAAAAATAAATGAAGGTCGCGAATTAGGGTAAAAGGGTATGAGATCAAAAGTGTCTTGCCTTGAGAAGGTTTTAGGCGTGTTAGTCTATGTCGTAGTACTAGTCGTACCCTTTTAGTTTTTCCATATGTTGTTATTGTGTATAATTATCAATATTTTAGTGTTGTTAGTATTTTTTGTGAAGATTTTGCACTATTTTTCTTATTAATGACTATGCTTTCTTCATTATTTTCTTTTCATTTTACTTGTATTTGATGCACTTAAGCCGATGATATTTCGACAGCCTCTCTATCTGTGTACACTATATCCTCTCCAAATCCTACATAGTGGGATTCACTGGGTTTGTTGTTGTTGTAGCCCTTTGGCAAACTTATTTATAAAAAATGACCTTTTATCTATTCGGTCGGTTAAAGAACTTCTGCAGATGATTTTTATTTTTAAATTTTTATTTTTTTAAATTTGACGAGATATTTTGTGTGTTTCTTCTTCATCTGCTTATGCTTCTTCCTCTGCTCCTATGTCTCTTGCGTCTTTTTCTTTAAAATTTAACGTAATGCAAACATAAAATATTTCAAGCGAATTATATATCAAAAGATTCAAAACATCTAGAGGATTTCATATCTAAGATTTAAGACTACTTAGAAGTGATTTTGAGTTGATCAAGATTGCGTAATCAGTGTATACTTCTTGTATATCAAGTGTATACTTCATGTATAGTTAAGTTATATTAAGTTTTTTGAGTGTCTCATAATGTATAGTTCAAAAATAGATAAACTATATTATATAGTCAATGTATACTTTCTATGACTTTTGGTAGAGGAGGGGAGGGGGATGAGTAAAATTTGGACGGGTCATAATGGGTAAAGACAATAAATGGGTCAAGACTTGACCCAATCCAAATTTTCTTGAGTCAAGTTGGATAATGAGTTACAGAACGGGTCAAGACCCAATCCAACCAAAAGTTTTTACTAAGTTTTACTTATTTTATTGGTTCTTTTACAATATTTTAGTACCTAATAAAATTATTTTTTTCTTTATTATGACTATATATAACATATCAATTTTTTAAAAAAATTCTTTAAGAATATTTTGACAAGATTTCTCTTGATTCAATGTTTGTTACATATCACCTAATTTCTAATGGATTGAAATGGGTTAACCTAATAAATGAGTGGATCAATAACCCATCCAAACTTAGACGAGATGGGCGATTGGGCTTGATTTTACCAATCCTAACTTTTGGCTATCTATATTGTATAATCTGTGTTAGGGTGGACGTTTGAGATTTCTAAATTTCAGTTTTAGTAACTCGAAATTGATAATTAAAAGTAGATACCAAATATCAAAATTTTAAATTTCGATTCAGTAATTCGGTAATCGGTAAATCAAACTTCGGTTCGTTATGGTATTCGGTAATAAGGAATTTGTTGTTGATTATATTACAAATTTGATATTATCGCTCCAATTATTTCTATTTTTCTATGTGGATGCATGATATAATTAAAGATAAACAAGAAAGAAGATATCAAAAAATTAAATTGACACAACTAAAAGACATATATATTTGAGTTGCTTATGTAGTATTTAACTTTCTCTCTTTGAACTTGTACTAATGAGTTATGAACCCGTTGATAGGGGTGAACATGGTATGATATGGTATTTGAAAGTTTCGATATCGTAATTTCGGTATTCGGCTTTTAAAACGTTATACCAATACCATATCAATTTAATTCGGTATGATTCGGTATATTGAAGTTCGATTTTGGTATTTTACGGTATGGTAAATCGGTAGCCATAATTTGTTCAACTTCGACTAATATATACTCGTATAATAGAGTATTATGACTTCGAAAATTAAAAAAAAAAGTCTCAATTGTATCATATTAACACATTACACATGTAGAAATATAAATGCAAAATAAAGTACAAACAACTCCTTTTGTTAATCAATTACAATTCAAATACATTTCAATCAAAATAGAGTAGTCAAAGTTTTAACTTCTAAACATTTAGTTTATACTAATACTAGGCTGCATATTTGTTAGTATTTTAATAATATATATGTTATTTATGTAATTATATACTTCGATATTTCGGTATGTTATATCTAAATATCAAATATTGTACCGAATATAAAAAAAATTAAAATATATACCTACCACGATAAATACCATAATATCAAAACCACATTATTAAAATTTTGGCATGATATGGTATTTCGGTATATGTCATACCATGCCCACCCCTACCTATTGATAAATGATCTTCATTGAGTAAATAATTCGATATTCGGGAAATATGGAATACCAAATAATTCTAATGTCTCATACCAAACTCAAACCCAAACCCAAAACCCAGATATCGTAATTTTAAAATTTTACTTTCGAACACCATACCAAATATGGAAATACCAAAAAAATTCTATTCAGTTTGGTTATTCGATTTTCAGTATTTTATGCCCAACTTTAATAAGCATATACTTTCTATAACCTTTAGGTATTTTTTTTAGAGTAAATGGCTAAAAACATCCCTTAACTATACCTCAAACTCAAACTACATCCTTGTATCATTACATTGAACAAAAAACATCCTTCAACTATCTAAAAAACTGCAAGTTACATCCTTTTGTTAACTTTCTATCAAGAAACTAACCACTTTAAGTAGAAGCACACAACATTCCGATAAAGGCAAACAATTTTGCCCACTCATTGATCTTCTCTATCAAGTAGTAAACTAGTAATCATATTAAAATGTATTCTATGACTAGCATTATTGTAGGAATATTAATTAATTAAGGCCTAAAGATTTATAACTTGGGACTTGTTCAACTTTGGTTTGTCCCTTTTTTTAATTTTACTGAGCTTATTATTATGTTGTTAGCTTTTCTATCAAGAATCTTATTGATCCCATGCTATTCCGAGTTTGCTTTATTTTTTCATTTTCTAATTGGTACGTTACTCCTCCAACAACATTCATCAAATTTCCTATACTCTCAACTAATTAAATGAAAACTTTAAACATAAAAATCAGATGTAAACCTTGCAGATTTGTCTTTGGACATAAAAAAAAAATTATGTGATACTAAAATAGAAGGATTTGAACTCTTAATTAGTGTGTGTTTTGGTGCTGGGAAAAATAATTTTTAAAAATATATTTTCAATTTTTCATATTTAATTGGCCAAAGTTTTTGAAAAATATTTTATCTAAGAACACAAGTTCTTAAAATATAAAAAAAATGACTTGTCTAATCGACGTAGGAAAAAAAGCTCCACAAATGACATTTCAAATTCATTCACAAATCCTTTTAGCAAAGACAATGTTTGTTCTATGTTTAAGAAGACGGTGAGGGGACAAAATCTCTTTTCATTAGGAGATGGTCGTTAGATTTTTGATAGAAAATTAAGGAGGGATGTAACTTGTAACTTTCAAAATAGTTCAGGGATGTTTTTTGTTCACAATAATAATATAAGGATGTAGTTTGAGTTTAAGATATACTTAAAATGATGTTTTTGCCCATTTACTCTATTTTTTTTTTATGTAAATAAAACATGATTATATCTATAGTACTAATTACTTACCCGAAATCCACCGACGCGCAGTGCAAGCTAAATAGCGCGTTGTATAAAAAACAAAATTTTGAGGAAAATTCCCAAAGTGAGGATTCATTTCACACTCAGATCTTCTTCCTTCACTTCCATCATCTCTCTCAATCTCGACTGTAGTAATGTACGTATAGCTCTGCGTTTGGATTCCGGTTGATTCAATAATTCTACTCCCCTGAAGGTAATTAACCCTATTCAAATGGCTCGCCATGGGCATCTACCTTCAGTATTTCTCCTGATCTTCTCGTTATCCTTGATCCAAAGCGCTCTCGTTCACTCTAAAACCCTCAAACGTGACGGTACACATTTCGATCCATTTACTTTTTAAACCTAATTTATTAGCAATTTAGGTGAGAAAATCAGTTGAATTTGATTGATAATAGTTTGGTTTTGTTATTTTGTAGAGTATGTATGCAGCTTCCAGTGAAATTAATTTTGTAGTTATAGAGAAAATGTAACAATGTTGAACTTTGTAGATCTTATGTATTCTAGGTGCAAGGTTATAGTTTGAGCGGAGTTTAATTGAATTTTAAAAGTTCAAGTGAAAATAGTTAGATTTTGTAGATTATATGCAGTTTGTGGTGAAATTTTGTAGTTTCAGCGAAAACAATATTGAACGTTGTACATCTTATGTAGTTTCTAGGTGTAAGCTTATGTGTGAGTGGAAGTAATTGAATTTTATAGTTCGAGTTGTAGTAATTGGATATTATCCAGTTTTTAGATGAAAGCTTATAGTTTGAGTGGAAGTAGCTGGATTTAATAGATTATGTGCAGTTTGTGGTGGATTTATGGTTTCTGCGGAAACAATTGAATTTTGTTGATTTTATGCAATTTCTAAGAGAAAGCTTATAGTTTGAGTGAAAGTAAGTAGATTTTATGTAGTCCTAGAGCAACTTTATAGTTTGAGTTGTAGTAATTGGATTTTATTGATTTTTTCCCAGCTTCTAAGTGCAAATTTTTAGTTTGAGTTGAAATAATTGGATTTATTCTATAAATTATATGTGGTTTCGAAGTGCACATGTATAGTTGGAAATGATTGGAATTTATAGATTAGATGAAGTTTAAGTGCAAGTTTTTAGTTTGAGCTAAAATAATTGGATTTTATGCATTCACTGCTTTCTAAGTGTATGTTTATGGTTTTCCTGGAAGTAATTGAACTTTTTAGATTTTATGTAGCTTCTAAGCTCACGTTTATATATTTTGAGTGGAAGATTTTATGCTGTTTCAAAGTTTTACTTATTGTGTTTCATCTTTTCTTACTATAATTTCCTTTTTCCTGAATGTCTGTTTTCTTGGTTAAGTAATTCAAGCTTTGCAGTTTGTTGATTTTGTTGAGGAATAGCTATTCGTCTGATGTATAATCTTGATCTGTTCAATGCATTATCTATTATCTGCAATCAATAACTAAATCAGTGCCTTGGAGTGTCATTAACTATAAATGTTTTCCCCTTTTTTTGCTCGTAGAATTCTATTTTCTAGTTGTTACAGGTAAATATAGCTATCCTTGGAAAGTTAAACCGATTTATCATTCAATCAATGTCAATTTAATATCTCTCCATGATTACATTGTATTAGTTAATTAGATTGTAGTATAAGTAAGTATATAATCGATCACGAGTATTTTTATTTTTGTCAGAAATAAGAATGTCCACTGTAGGTCTTGAGCCCATGATCATAAGGTTAATAGCTTTGCTCTCTACACTTAGTGTTGTTGGAAATGTTGTGGAGTTCCAATTACATCCACTCTTTCTCTGTTAACATTTCATTAAAATGATTTAAACAGTTTAAGGCCATTGATTGCATTTATGAGAAAACTAAGGAGTTGTCGTAGTACCTGAATGTATATGTTTACATGGACTAATTTGAACTTCTGGAATATGACTGTAGTGAAAGCTCTGAATGAAATTAAGGCATCTCTTGGATGGAGAGTGGTGTATGCATGGGTTGGAGATGATCCTTGTGGTGATGGTGATTTACCTCCATGGTCTGGTGTTACATGTTCAACGCAGGGTGATTATAGAGTAGTTACTGAATTGTAAGTTTGCTTCACCAGTTCCAAGTAGCTTTTCTCTAACTAAGCTTCAAATCTGTATGAAGTTACTCACAGAATTGAAATATCTTTACTTGTCACTTTTTCACAATGTTCTTTTCTGTTTTACCACTTGCAGGGAAGTTTATGCTGTTTCAATTGTTGGCCCATTTCCTACTGCTGTCACTAATTTATTAGATCTTACTAGACTGTAAGATTCTTCTTTTCTTTGTCTTTGTACTGGAATCTAGTTTTTACAAAACTTCAGCTACTTCTTACAGATTTTTTAACCTCATACAAATTGAGAAGTTTCCCTAGTTCCAATATGGATGTTTTTACACCCTCCAGGCTTAATTGTTCATTAACCAACTTAAAGAATTGTTCTGCTTGGGTGTTGACTGTTACCCCAAAAAATGTGGGCGTTTTCTATAATGTGCGTAGTCATTATTTTCAAATTTGATACTACTATTTAAGGCAATAATTAGTGGACAATTGTGCCTGTACTGTTGGATCTTTTGATTTTCATTCTGAACTTCCTAATCCGTAATATTCTTTCATATGACAGGGATCTGCATAATAACAAGCTGACCGGCCCTCTTCCTTCTCAAATTGGGCGTTTGAAGCGTCTTAAAATACTGTATAATCCTTTACTTGTATACTCCTATTGAAGTATCTATATTCAGTAGCAATTATGAAGTGATATTTATGTTTAGGGCTTATGCTCTGTCTCCGAATAGCCCGTTTCTCCAGTTTCAGGATTAACATATATTTATCCATTAACACCTAGCTAGATGGTGTTAATATGATTCAACTGTGTTGTACAAAGTGATTAAGTACATGGCTTTTCATCGAGATGAAATGTGTTAATAACAAGGAAAAGCTTACTTGATTAATGATTAATCCCAAAGAAGGGAGTGAGAGGGAGTCTGCCTGATATAATGTGCACCAAAGAAGAAAGATAAATTTTCAACTGAGAGAATATATACTCGTAGGCTTATATTCTAAAAAATAAAAACAGAGTAGGTTTATTATCAAGGAAATGTCACTTAACTAAGAAGGCCTTCTATACTCTTTTTAGGATTGTATTAGATGTATATCTCAACATCTACTTTCTGTTGCCCGTATCCTACCTTTAAGTTTTCCTTTGTCCATAGGAACCTCCACGTTGTCCCAGAATGTTAACTTTAAAAATTACTTTTATTGCTTTTTTACCCAACATACTAATATGAAATTATATCCTCTAGTTTCCTAGTGTGTTGTAATGTTGCATTATTGATTAATTCCTTCTCCTGATTCTTTTTACCAGAAACGTAAGGTGGAATAAGCTGCAAGATGTCATTCCACCTGAAATAGGTGAACTAAAGCAGTTAACACATCTGTGAGTGCTTTTTGAGCTTCTCTAGCTGTGCTCTTTATCCATCGATCCATTTTGCTGTTATAGACTAATAACTGATATGTATATTTTTCAGCTACCTAAGTTTTAATAATTTCAAAGGCGAAATACCTAAGGAGCTTGCTAATCTTCCTGAACTTCGTTATCTCCATCTGCATGAAAATCATTTTATTGGACGAATTCCACCTGAACTGGGTTCCTTACAGTATCTTCGACACCTGTATGATACCATCTTAACTTCTTCTCTTGTTTAACATATGGAACCTGTGTCACACATGGATTTCACTTTGATCTCATGCAATTCCAGGGATGTTGGTAACAATCGTTTGGTTGGAACTATAAGAGAACTCATACGTATTGAAGGATGTTTTCCGGTTCTCCGGAACCTGTAAGTTGATTATTCTTGTTTAATTGTCATATCGCATGAAGTTATCCTGCTGCAAGTGTTATGAATTCTATGCTAATTCAAGGATAACACG